>JAKSZU010000007.1:54940518-56140518 GCA_026018925.1 Tupaia tana | reverse complement strand
ACATAATGAAATCTAATACAAAATTTAAAAAGACTGAGGTAAAAAGGTAGAAAAGATGCTCATGGGGCCAGCAGGTGGTGTGGTGGTTAAGGCTCTTCACATTCCCACACGGCCGACCACGGTTTGAGTCCTGGACCTGGTGGCTTACTTTCTCACTTTCCTTCTCTCTGTGTGTCTGTCTTTCTCTGGTCAAATTAAGATAAATGAATGAATAAATAAAATTAAATAAATAAATACAAAAAAGAAAAGAAAGAAAGAAAAGATGCTCAAAAATGAAAGCTATTAAATAGTCTACATAGGCATAAAAAAAGTATAATGTTGGGGTCAGCAGGTAGTGTGGTGGTTAGGGGTGCTGGACTCCCACATGGCCGATGGTGGTTTGAGTCCTGGACCTAGTAGCTTACTTTCTCACTCCTCTCCCACCACCCCTCTCACTTTGTCCCCACTCTGGTCAAATTAAAAAATAAATAAAGTAATTCTAAAAAAAAAAAAAAAAAAAACATGTAATGAGGCCTAGCTAATTAACACTAGAGATAAACCACATGGCAGACCCAGGTTCACATCCTGGAGCAACTTACACAGGCGAGATACAATAGCACACGCATGTACAGCCTAACTTACTGGGAAGGTAGGGCGGAGGACTATAATACTGAAACTCCAAAATACCTTTCTCTCTCGCGTTTGGGGGGGGGGGGAGTTTAATGAAGAATTCTTGAATAAAGGGTTACTGGCAAAATTTTGGTGACAAAATACTTCGAAACTCCAAAGTTTTAAGTATAAATCTTTAAGTTCTCAAATTTAACTTGTACCTTACCTGTTATCACTGTTCTTAGATGTTTGGTTATTGAGCATACTATGCTGTTTAGGAGCTGAACCTGTAATTTAATCAAAGAGTCAGGTAATGTGTTATGCTTTGAACTAGAGCTTTCCATATAAAGGTCAAAATCTTTATACATAAAAATAAAATACTTCAACATCCTACATGCTTTACTTTTAATGAAGACTATAGGATAAATTAGAACCCCTTCAAAAAAGGAATTATTCTTGAGAGAAATTACTATTTAGAGAAGAGGCAGAAAAGCTGTCCTGTACTTGGATTACAGAGCTGCAAATAGATCTAATGGTAGCTTAAGTCTATCTCATTTCACTATTACTAGCACTGCGCAACAAAGGAAACTGTATCCATGCCTGCATATTTATATAATCTCTCTGATATTTCATCTGATAGAGGTGACCAAATCCCCCCCATTCAACAGTTAAAATAATATACTATTAAAGTGTGAACATAAAACGCTTTTGTATAAGTGGAAAATTTTCAACATTTATGAAATCCTTAAATATAAGAGATGGGGCCGGCAGCTGGCGTGATGGTTAAGGGCACTGGATTCCCACATGGCCAACTACGATCTGAGTCCCAGAAAACTGAGTAAATGAAGGTTACAGATAAGAACCAGGGGTGATGGGGCCAGCAGTCGTTGGACTCCCACAAGGCCCACTGCAGTTTGAGCCTGGACCTGGTGACTTGAAAATCACGCCAGAGGGGTCAGCACGTGGCGTGGTGGTTAAGGGTGCTGGACTCCCACATGGCCAACCACGGTTCAAGTCTCGGATCTGGTGGCTTGCTTTCTCACTTTCCCTTTCTCTCTCTCTCTCTCGCTCTCTCATTCTGTCCCTTTGTGGTCAAATTAAAACAAATAAAGTTGAATAAAATAATTCTTTAAAAAAAAAAAGAAAAAAGAAAATCACACCAGGCATGTGTGCGTGTTTGCCCAAGATTTCAGGAAAGTGGAGATGGGATTATAGTAGGGCCATCCCCCTGGAGATGTCTCACCTTCTCTCTCACTGTCTCTGTCTCTGCCTCTCTATCCAGCAAGTACACACACCCTATGATAAAAATCTCTTAATAAAATAAGGGACCAGTGAATGGCATAATGGTTACAGCACCAGACTGTCACATGGCCAACTGCAGTTCGAGTCCCGAAGCTGATGGCTTAAAACTTGCACTGGGCACATGTACATGCATGCCCAAAATCTCAAGAGAATGGAGAAGGGACTGCAACGTGGCCATTCCCCCTGCGGGGTGATTTCTGACTTTCCTCTATCTCTCTAAGAAGTGCATGCACCCTATAGCAAAAATCTCTTTAAAAAAAAGGAGGGGAATGGCAGGTGGCATGGTGATTAAGGGCACTGAACTACCACATGACCGACTGTGGTTCGAGTCCTGGACTGAGCTTGCTTTCTCACTTTCCCTCTCTCTCTGTCCCTCTCTGATCAAATTAAAATAAATAAATAAAGTTAAATAAATTATTCTTATAAAAAAAAATAATAAAAAAAGAACCAGGTGATAAAGCACAAATAGTAAAGTGCTTAAAAAATAAGGTGCTGGGGCCAGAGGTGGCGTGGTGGTTTAGGTGTCGGACTCCTACATGGTTAACTGCGGTTCAAGTCCCAAACCTGGCACCTTGTTTTCTCACTTTTTCTTTCTCTCTTTTTCTTTTTCTCTCTCTCTCTGGTGAGCACACAAGCCCTATAGCAAATTTAAAATAATAAATTAAATTAAATAAATACTTCTTTAAAAAAATAAATAAATAAGATGCTACCACTAACTGTCACTAAGGAACATTCTTATAGAGAGTAAGTCAAAAACAAAGTAAAAGATTTAAAAACCAAACATTTGATAAGAAGTCAAAAGGCAGGACCTGGGTACTTCAAACAAACTAATGAAGAGATGCGATTTTACTGAAGGAATGAGTGATGATCATGATGATCACACCTTGAACATCACAGCGGAGACCAGCAGATGGTGTGGTATGTTAAAGCACTGGACTCCCATACGGCCAACCATGGTTAAAGCCTCGGATCAGGCATTTTGCTTTCTTACTTTCTGTGTGTCTCTCTCTGGTCAAATTTTAAAATAATAATAAATAAAATTAAATAAATAATTCAAAACAAAATTTAAAAAGAAAAACCACAATAGTGAAGAAAGATTTGACAGCCCTATTTGGTATGAGTAAGTTTTCTGTGATTCTGACCAAAGTGTTGACTGAATATTATAAAATCCAAAAAACATTTCAAAAACAGTAAATCCAAACAGTATTTCAAAAGTATTACCTGGAGATTCATTCTCTCCTCTATCAATTTTTGCTTGACTAAGCGAAGTTGAAACAGTTGTAGTATTTTCCACTGGACTGTTTTCCAGCTTGGATTCCAAACACGTGCTGAAATTCTGAATACACATAATTCAAAATTTTTATATTGTCCTTTGAGTCTTAACCAAATACACTGTCAATAAATTATAGCATACAAAGAAAATTTAATACTCTTATTTGTGGAGTAATTCACATATACATGCCTTTAAAGTCTCCCCACGATTTTGCCGCAAGCTACCCCTTCAGCATCAGCTCTCTCTATTCCCCTTAATGTTAAATTTAAACATACTTCTCCCACAGACAAATTCCATGGTTGCCTGGCTCTATATTTTTACTCAGAGTTTTACTACTCTAGACTGTACTGCCACATGATCAGTAAACACCTGAAATATGGTATGATTTGAGATGTGCTGTACGCATCAAAGATATACCACACTTTGAAACCTTAAGTATATATACACACACACACGAACACACACACACATGTAAAATGTGGGGCTGCAGGTGGCATAGTAGTTGAGGTACTGAACTCCCACATGGCTAAGGTTTGAGTCCCAGACCTGATAGCTTGTTTTCATATTTTACTTCTCTTTCTCTCTCTGGTGAGCACACATGCCCTAAAACAAGTTAAAAATAATAATAGTAATAAATAAATAATTTTTTAAAAAAGTAAAATGTGCTATTAAAATTTTTTAAAAGAATTATTTCACTTCATTTATTTATTTGTTTTAAGTTGACCAAAGGACAGAGTGAGAAAGAGAGAGAGAGAGAAAGCAAGCCACCAGGTCCAGGACTCAAACCATGGTCGGCCATATGGGAGTCCAGTGCCCTTAACCACCATGCCACCTGCCGGCCCCTGCTATTAATAATTTTTTAACTAGTATGTTAAAATGATAGATTTAGGGGCCAGCAGGTGGTGTGGTGGTTAACGTGCTGCACTCCCATGCAGCCGACCATGGTTCGAGTCCCAGACCTAGAGGCTTGCTTTACTTTCACTTTCTCTCTCTGGTCAATTAAAAAATAGTAACAAATAAAATTAAATAAATAAATCTTTTTTAAAATGATAGATTTATATATTATAGGTTAAATAAAATGTTAAAATTAATTTTACTTGTTTCTTTTTATTCTATTCATGTAGCTACTAGGTAATTTAAAATTATGTGTGAGGATTACATTGTATTTCTACGGGACAGTGCTGATCTAGAGTACCTTTTCCCCTTCATAATTCGACTCATCACTCAAGTATTACCCTATTCTCTGTCTACTTTGTCTATACTTTTCATGCCCTTAACACTTCCTATTTTGAGTCAGTTATTTGTTTGACTCATCTATATTCTCAACTGAAACACTATGTTATATATATCCTTTAATAGCCAATTTAAGAGCCCTTAATTCAGAGTCTTATCGAGGCGAATACTCAGAACTAATGAAATAAAATACTCTAAACTCCATCAACACTGGCTATCTTGGGAAAATGAAAATGAAAAAAAAACTTGGGTATGTATCTGTACTATGATTGCTACGGTAAATATTATTTTAACATTTTAACACTACTTTTGTCACTGAAAAATGAAGCAGAAAAATTAAGAATAACATGTTACTAATTACTCTTCATTAATAGAAAGTAAATTATTGGTCTAAAAAACAAATTATAATTGATCTTCAAAACATAAGGTCTTGGGCGCTAGACTCTCATATGGCCAAGCACAGTTCAAGTCCCAGACTTGGCAGCTTGCTTTCTCACTTTCTCTCTTTCTCTGGTCAAATTGAAAAATAATGATGATAAATAAATAAATAAATAAATAAAATTTAAAAACTTATAAGATCTTAAGGCAGCAAATGGTGCAGTGGTTATATCACTGGACTCCCACATGGCGAACCACAGTTCAAGTCCTGGACTCAGTGGCTTGAAATTCATGCCAGGCACACGTGCATGTGTGCCCAAGATCCCGAAGTAGAATGGAGGAGAAGGGATTGTGGCATGACCATCCCCCCTGGGGAATGATTTCTCACTTTCCCTCTTTGTGTCTTTCTCTCTCAGGCGAGCACATGGACCGTAATGCAAAAACTTCTTAAAACAAACAAAAAAAAAAGTACAAGGTCTAAATAATTTAAATCTAGCCCAAAGGATACAGAGGAATTCCTCTTAGATGCTTAGCTTTATCAACCATCATTATTTGTCAGTATTGCTGAGAATGATGCAATATAACCGAAAAAAAGCAAAATTACACATGACCACAGAAAAAGTTTTCAATGACGTAAAGGCTTTGTGATTTAGAAACTTGTTTTATTTTTTGGATTCTATCTTTCCAAGTAAATCTAGCTGAAGTATTAAGTCAGCCAATGTCAGCTTAAATCCTGGATTCATGATTTAAACATTACTCATGTAAGTTACTTAAGTATTTAAGTCTTACTGTCCTTACCTGTAGTTTGTGAATAGAATTTATAGTTCAGATTATGGTTGCATTACATGAAAACTTTCCTTTGCCCAATAATGCCATAGTGTTCATTAAACAAAAGCTATTATGGGGATAGCCAGTGGCCTAATGGCTAGGACAACTGAACCCCACATGGCCGACTGTCCAGCTGAGTCCTAGACTTGGCAGCTTCACAAACACACCAGGTGCATGTGTATGTGTGCCCAAAATCCCAAGAGAAGGGACTTCTTTGCGGCATGACCACCATCCTGGAGGACGCTTGCTTTCTCTCTCTCTCAAAGAAGTGTACATACCTTATAGCAAATTAAAAAAAAAAAAAATTATGATTTTACTAAGCTACCCCACTTCTCGGGATTTATGAAAACAGGTATCTCTAAGGGAGTCCTGTAATATAAATTCCTTAATAGCAAGAAACATTTGTAGCCCTAGAAAAGCACCCAGTGGATCAGAAGATGGTGTGGTAGTTAAGGTGCTGGATTCTCACATGGACAACCACAGCTCGATTTTCAAGACATGCAATTTGAAAATCACTCTGGGCATGTGTGCATGTAGGCCCAAAATCCTAAGAGAATGGATAAGAGACTGCAGCATGGACATCCCCCTGGGGGCTGATTTCTCATTTTCTTCTCTCTCCCTCTTTCTCCACCTAGTGAGCAAATGTACCCTATGGCAAAAACCTTAAAAAAAATTTTTTAAAAGGGCCAGCAGGCAGCATGGTGGTTAAGGTGTTGGCAAATAACTAACCACAGTTCAAATCTCAGACCTGGTTCCTTGCTTTCTCATTTTCTTTCTCTTTGTGTCTCTCTATGAACACACATGCCCTACAGCAAATTAAATCATTCTTTTTTTTTTGGAGAGGTTTTTGCCACAGGGCGCGTGTGCTTGCCAGAAAGACAGAATGAGACAGAGAGACAGAAAGCAAGAAATCATCCCCCAGGGGGGCTGGCCACACCGCAATCCCTTCTCCTCCATTCTCCTCGGGATCTTGGGCATGCACGCACACGTGCCCAGCGTGTTTAAGCCACCGGGTCTGGGACTCGAATCATGGTCGACCACATGGAGTTCAGCAACATAGCCATTAATTACGCTAACTGCTGGCCCCAAAATTAAATAATTCTTAAAAAAAAAAAAGGCACATCACCTTGGACATAACAGGCATTGAAATATACCTTGAAACTGCTTTGGTCATCACTGTATTTACTGATCACTGTGTGACAGTGATCTCACTGCTACTATTGATGGGGGAAAAACATGAAAACAATCTATAGGTCTTTTTTTTAAAAATTATTTAATTTTTATTTATTTTTTACTATTTTTTAATTTGACCAGAGAGGGACCAGCAGATGGCATAATGGTTACATCACTGGAATCCCACATAGTTTACTGCAGTTCGAGTCCTGGACCCAACAGATTGAAACTCACACCAGGCGCACATGTGTGTGCATTCCCAAAATCCTGAGAGGAGAATGGAGAAGGGATTGCAGCATAGCCATCTCCCCTGGGAGGTGATTTCTCACTTTCTGTGTCTCTGTCTGTCTCTCCAGATTTTTGCCCTACAGCAAAAATCTCTCTTAAAAAATAAATAAAATAAATAAAAATAAATAAATTTAAAAAATAAATTAAATAAATAAAAATAAAAATAAAACAAATAAGTGAAATGAAAATAAAAATAATTAGACTAGAGAGAGAGAAAGTGAGAAAGCAAGATATCTGGGATTTGAACCATGGTCGATGTGGGAGTCCAGCACCCCAACCACCACACCACCTGCCAGTCCCCTCTAAAAGTCTCTTAACAGAGGAAAAGATAAATCTGTGGTATATTCTTTTTCTTTAGTTTTGCTAACGGGCATTATGTTTGCCAGAGAGAGATAGAGATAGCAAGTGATAGATATGGGAGAGAGGAAAGTGAAAACATCTTGCTCAGGGAAGATAACCGTATTACAATCCCTTCTCCTCTATCCTCCTCTCAGGCTTTTGCACATACGTACATGCACCTGGCATGATTTTCAAGCCACTGGGATTGAACCATGGTTGGTCATGTGGAATCCAGTACCTTAACCACCACACCATTGGCTGGCCCTCGATATATTCTTTTACAGCTATTATATTCATCTTGGGGTGCCAGCTGGTGGCATAGTGGTTAAGACGGCTGGATCCCGCGTGTTCAACTGAGCAGTTCAAGTCCTAGACATAGAGGCTTGAAAAACATGCTGGTCACATGAGCATGTAAGCCCAAAATCTGTAGAGGAAGATGGAGAAGGGACTGGAGAGTGGCCATCCCTCCTGGAGGATGCTTTCTCACTTTTCCTCTTTCTCCAGCAAAAGCCTTTGCCCTATAGCAATAAATAAATAAATAAATAGAACAAAGGCCAAACATATGAGCAAGCATGCTCAAAATCCTGAGGGGATGGAGACACAGGAAAAAGGAGACTACGGTTGACCAAATCCATTGGGGGGTTCTCTGTGTCTCTAGTGAATACACACTCTCTATAGCAATTAAAAAAAAAAAATACCCACATAGGGCCAACTCTGTAGCCTAGTGGTTAAAGGAGCCTGAGTTCAGATCATGAACTGAACTGAATTGAACAAGTTGAAAAACATTAAGTATATACGTGTGCATGCCCAAAATCCCAACAGGGCAGAGAAATGGAGAAGGGATTTCAGCATGACCACACTCCCTTAGGTGCTTTCTTTCTTCTTCTTTCTCTATCTCTCTGGCAAATACATGTGCCCTCTGGCAAAAAAAAAAAAAAAAAAAAAAAGAATTAAAATCATTTTTAAAACCCTATATAATGGCCCAGTCACAGTGGGTCAGGAAGCAGGACATCACCATGCAATACCGGGATGGGGGGGGGGGGGGGGGGGGGGGGGGGGAGACGGGTAAAGCACCAGGATCCTGAACACAATGAACACAATGGTACAGGGTCATCTGTGATCCTGGCTAGCTAGAAGGTTAGGGGAGAAGGATCACAGCATGGCGAGAGCCTGTCAAAGGTTCCTATCTCCCTCCCTCCCACCTCCTCTCTTCTGTTTCACGAGAAAAATACACTTAATGTTGACTGTATCAAATATAATGTCAATTTTGAAAACCAAGTTGCAAAAAAAATAACAACATATAACATTGCAGCACATGTGAAAATGTAAAGCACAAGCAATGCTAAGTATGCTTTATGGATTTGCGAGCATATACACATGATAATCATAAAAATAAAAACAAAAGCTCTGCACCAACTACAAGAGCATATTTAACTCTAGAGAGAGAAGTGAATGAAATGAAGGGTGAGGCACAGTCTTCAACTACATCTGAAATGGAAATGTATTTTAATTATTTTTTTAAAGAATTCTTCATTTTAGGGGCTGACAGATGGTGTGGTGGTTGAAGGTGCTGGATTCTCCATGACCAACTGCGGTATGAGTCCCTGACCTGGCGGCTTGCTTTCTTGGTTTCCCTTTCTCTCTCTCTGTCTGGTCAAAAAATAACAAATGGAATTTAAAAAATAATTCTTAAGAAAAAGATTTCTTGGGACCAGCAGGTGGCGTGGTAGTTAAGGTGCTGGACACTCCCACATGGCCGACCAGGGTTCGAGTCCTGAATCTGGTGGTTGCTTTCTCACTTCCTCTTTCTCTCATTCTCACCCTCTGTCTCTCTCTGGTCAAACTAAAAAAAAAAAATAAATAAACAAATGAATAAAATAAAATAAATAATTATTAAAAAAAAAAGAAAAAGAAAAAGATTTCTTCATTTTATTTTACTTATTATTATTTTTTAATTTGACCAGAGAGAAACAGAGAGAAAAAAGGAAAATGAGAAAACAAGCTACCAGCTCCAGGACCCAAACCACAGTCAGTCATGTGGGAGTCCAGTGCTTTAACCACCATGCCACCTGCCAGTCCTTATTTTAATTATTTTAGAGTATCTGAAGTAAATCAACAAATGTCATTTTTTTTCTCAAATCTGATATATGAGGGAAATGTTAATCTCTATAGTATGCTAAATGTCTGATACATTAAGAATATGGAAACATAAAACTTTTAATACAGCAACAAGTTTCACAGGACTATTTCTTAAAATGTTCTCCAAAACAGAGCACCTTTAAAAACAAAACAAAAAAACACAGAGCACCTTTCAGTAAAAGCAACATTATACAAGGTCAAAATAATGTGGTCTACATAAATACCTCTATTCTAGTTCACTTTAGCACAAAGGAATGAATTAGGTTTTTTTTTTTCCTTTTTTTTTGGAGAATTTTTTTCTTTTTTTTCTTTTTTGGCTATAGGATGCATGCACTCACCAGAAAGACAGAGACAGAGAGACAGAAAGCGAGAAATCAACCCCCGGGGGGATGGCCATGTCGCAATCCCTTCTCCTCCATTCTCCTCTCTGGATCTTGGGCACGCACACACGTGCTTGGAGAGAGTCTAAGCCACTAGGTCTGGGACTCAAACCGCGGTTGACTACATGAGAATCCAGCGACATAGCCATTACACCAACTGCTGGTCCCGGAATGAATTAGATTTATCCTTCAATATATTCTCCATAAACTGTCTCTCTCTTGAGCTGACAGCATTTATGGAGCAAGGAGTTAGAAGATATACTCTCGAGCTACACACACATGGAGACACAATCCTAAATAAAAAGCCAACCTTTATCTGCAAGAGGCCACAACTTATTACTCATACTATTACTCTCTACTTAATTCTAATTACTATTCGGTAAAATCTCTTAATAATCATCTTTTAATTGATGTTTTCATTCCCATTTATATAGAAAATAAAAGTAGCACATGGTGCCTGTTCCCTTTAAGCTCACTCTGATTTTTCAGCCTGAAATAGTAATAGATACTGATCTATTTTCATGGCTTTTGGCATAAAGCCCAGACTCATAACTCTCTCAGATGTGTTCCTAGACCAAATGTCTCTAGAGAGAACTTTTTTTTTTGGAGAGGTGTTTGCTATAGGGCGCGTGCACTCGCCAGACAGACAGAGACAGAGACAGAGACAGAAAGCGAGAAATCACTCCCCGGGGGGATGGCCATGCCGCAAACTCTTCTCCTCCATTCTCCTCTTGGGATCTTGGGCACGCACACACACACGCACCCGGTGTGAGTTTTAAGCCACCGGGTCCAGGACTCGAACTGCGGTCGACTACATGGGAGTCCAGCAACATAGCCATTACGCTAACTGCTGGTCTCTCTAGAGAGAATTTTAAGTCACTCTCAAAATTTGACTTTTTTCTACCAGAGATGACTGTTTTGCTCATATGACTTTATAATTTTCAAGTATGTTGCAAAAATAATGGTAGGCTAAAATTTCAAGAACCTGGGGGCCAGCAGGTGGCGTGGTAGTTAAGGGTACTGGACTTCCACATGGTCGACCACGGTTCGAGTCCCTACCTGGTGGCTTGTTTTCTTACTTTCTCACAAATACATTTCCGTTTCAGATGTAGTTGAAGACTGTGCCTCACCTTTCATTTCATTCTCATTCTCTCTCTGACTCACTCACTCTGTCCCTCTCTGGTCAAATTAAAATGAATAAATAAAGTTAAATTAAATAATTCTTAAAAACAAGACTTCTGATCTCCTTTAAAAAAAAAAATTCAAGAACCTAAAT
Organism: Tupaia tana; assembly: GCA_026018925.1. Taxonomy (NCBI): domain Eukaryota; kingdom Metazoa; phylum Chordata; class Mammalia; order Scandentia; family Tupaiidae; genus Tupaia; species Tupaia tana. Next base: position 56,129,321 of record JAKSZU010000007.1, on the reverse strand, counting down.
TCTAATCCTATTTGTCCTCGGAACAAATCACCCCCGGGAGGGATGGCCATGCAGCAAATCCCTTCTCCATTCCCCTCGGGATTTTCAACACATACACACACAAGCCCAGCATTGAGATTTTTAAGCTGCCAGGTCCCAGACTTGAACTGTGGTCAACTATGTGGCAGTCCAACAACATTAGCATTACACCATCTGCTGGTCTCAAGATGTTTAATTTCAATTTTATCAGGTGGTGTGGTGGTTTAAGGTGCTGGATCTTACATGGTCAACTCCACTGTCTGAGTCCCAGACCTGCTGGTTTAAAAAACATGCTGGGTGCGTGTACATGAGTGTCCAAAATCCCGAGATGAGAATGGAGGAAAAGAGACTGCAATCTGGACATCCCTCCTGAGGGTTGATTTCTCACCTTCTCTCTCTCTCTCTCTCTCTCTCTCTCTTTCTCTCTCCCTCTCTCTGGTGAATGCACATACCCTGTGGCAAAAAATTAAAAAATTATCTGGAATCAGTAGATGGCAAAATGGTTACATCGTGGGACTCCCATGTGGCCAACTGTGGTTCAAGACCCAGATGGGGGACCAGCAGTTAGCTTAATGGCTATGTTGCTGGACTCCCATGTAGTCGACTGCCATTCGAGTCCTGGACCCAGCGGCTTAAACTCACGCTGGGCGCGTGTGCACGCGTGCCCAAGATCCCGAGAGAATGGAGGAGAAGGAATTGCGGCATGGCCATCCCCCCGGGAAGTGATTTCTAGCTTTCTGTCTCTGTCTCTCTCTGTCTTTCTGGCGAGCTAGAGAGTGCACGCGCCCTATAGCAAAAAAACCTCTCCAAAAAAAAAAAAAAAAGACCCGGATCGGGGGCTTGAAACGTATGCTGGGTGTGTGTGCATCGTGCTCAAAATCCCAAGAGAATGGAGAAGGGATTGCAGCATGGCCATTACCTCCTCTGGGGGTGATTTCTCACTTTTTGTCTGTCTGTGTCTGTGTCTCTGTCTCTCTCTCTTTTTGTTTCTCTGGCAAGCACACATATCCTATTGCAAAAATCTCTCTCTAAAAGAAAAAAAATATTGGATGGGAAAAAAAGGCTGATTTATTCCACTAAATTTAATGGAATTAATTTTAACATCTTGGTCAAAACTGGGTCCAAATTTAAGTTCAAGATTTTAGTAACCAGGAAACATATTTTCTATAGTTATAATTAATAGAAAAACAAATCAGCACATTAACTTTAAAAGAATAGCCAGGGCCAGCCTGTGGCATGGTGGTTAAGAGAGCCAGACTTCATATGTCCCACTATGTGGTTCAAGTCCTGGGAAGGCAGCTCAAAAAACACACTGGGCGCATATGCATATAATGCCCAAAATCCTGAAAGGAGAGAGAAATGGAGACAGAAAAGGAGAGAGATATGGGGCATAACTATTCCCAATGGGGGAGGGTTCTCTTTCTCCTCTTCTATGTCTCTCTGGCAAACAAATGAACTCTCTGGCAACTCCAAAGAAAAAAAAAAAGAAAAGCTAGAATTCAACAGGCTTTTGTTTTTTGTTTGTTTGTTTTTTGATTTTTGCAGTATGTAAGAGGGCACATACACACTCAACAGAGGGAGAGAAAGTACCTCCCAATGGGGCATGGACACACCACAATCCCTTTTTCCTCTATTTCTCTATCCTTTTGGGATTTTGAGCATGTACATGCACACACTCGGTGTGTTTTCAAGTCACTAGGCCCAGGACTCAAATCACAGTTAGCAATGTGGGATCGGGCTCCCTTTACCACCAGGCCACTGTTCCAGCCCAGGTTTACATTTCAAATAAAATTAAAATGAAAGGTGTAAATGAGGAAACAAAAGAATCTAAAGTAGTCAGGGGCCAGCAGCTGGTTGTGTGAACGTGTGTGGGAAGGAGCAGAATCAGTAAATTCTATGTATCACAAGACTAGATTAATAAAACTCTTGCTAACAACTTAACAGAATCCCTAAGAAATGACTTCAATCTTTTATGAACTATTGGGTCATTGGGAAAGAAAACGTAGAAAAATGAGCCATGACTTTCCCTACAAGCTTAGTTCCATAGCTTAGTTCTTAAGCTATGTTATAAACATTTATTTAAGAAAAAGTACTCAGGGGTCAGCAGGTGGAGTGGTGGTTAAGGGCGCTGGACTGCCACATGGCCGACCACGGTTTGGGTCGCAGACCTGGTGGTTTGCTTTCTTACTTTCTCTGTCTCTCACTCTATCCCGCTCTGGTAAAATTAAAATAAATAAATAAATAAATGGATAAATAAAGTTAAATAAAATAATTCTTAAAAAAAAAAAATAAAGTACTCATACACCTACTGTGCACAATCAAAATGAGTTACCTTATCGGGTGTTGATTCAAAAGAATGTTGCATCTGATTATCCAATGGTGGATCAGAAGAAAGTTTTATCTGATTATCCAAATGACAGTTTTCAGGAGCCCTTTTTGTGGTTTTATTAATTTCAACTGCAATATCATTAATTTTAACTTCTTCAGAATTAGTTTCCTTCATTTTTTCCTGGTTGCAAGTTACAGGTTTATCATGGGGTTTTGTTCCCCCAAATATACTTTGAGTCACTGGACTATGCATTTCTAAAGCTGGTGATGAAAAACTGGTTCGTAATAAGCCCAATTTAGGGGGAAGTTGGGAGTCCAACTTACTCTGCACAGAGTTAAATTTTGAGAGTTTAATTTTAGTCCAATTGGAGTTCTTCTTAGTTGAGCTGTTTATTCCATTTAGTATACATTTCACGGGTTTTGTTTTTCTACTGGGGAAGAAACGATTACATTGCACATCCTGATTTGTTTCTTTCTGATGAAGTATTTGTCTTTCAACACTAGTGTCTTCCAATTTTATTTCAGTAAGCTTCTCCTCTTTTATACTTTCCATTTGTGAAGATTCCTTTTTTACCTCTACTGTATCTGACTCAATTTCACCAGCAATTTCTTCACATAGCTGGAGAATGCTACCCCGTTTGCTCTTTCCAGCTTGCTCTAGCTCATCTACGCTTGGTTCAGGCACTGATGGCTGTGGATTCTTTTGGGATGTTGCACTAACATTCACTTGTGTATGAACTGACGACTTCATTTCCTTCTTTATAGAGACCACGGACGTAGCCGTTTTTGATCTTTTTATCTCAGAAGTTACAGGCACAGATTTTGTTTCCTCTTTTTTAGTAGTCTTCTGAAGACACTTTTCGGATCCTTGTCTGCACTGAGAACTACAAGAATAAGCTGTCTGATGCTCGACTTTACGTTTTTTTTCCTTTGGAGAATTTATTACTTCATTAATTACTGGATTTTCATCCTCTTTAGAGTCAGACTTTATTTCCAGTACTTTTCTTTTTACATGTTTTTGACTCGTTTTAACTTTATTAGATTTACTTTGAGTATTGTTACAGTGCTCTTTTCTTATTGGTGGCAAACTCTGTTTAACTGCTTGAACCTGTTGACCCTGAATTGCTCTACTACGCAAAGATCTCGTTGAAACCTCTGTTAACTGTTGTAGTCTTTGAGATCTCCGGTTAACCTGTTCGTTTACTTTTGGGGTTTCATGTGCCAATTTTTTCTGAGATAACTTCTTTTTTGTGGATTCTTGCCCCTTTCCCTTCACAACCACCATATTTTTATTAATGGGTTTAGCAGTTTTTTTATCACTGGACACTGCCTTTGCTGACCTTGTACTCATGCGTGTTCCCAATTCAGGCTGATTTATTTTACTTTCATTGGAAGATTTAACCGGTGATTTTAGAGTTTCCTCTGAACCAGAATTCCGTGCTAAATTATTTTGAGACCCTTGCATTTCTGTTTCTACATTCTTATCTTTACTCTTTTTAGGAAGTTTGGAAGAATTTTCTTTTGATTTCTCCTGAATGGACATCATTCCTGAGTAATGTCTTTCTTTTCTAAGTAGCTTCTGAAAGGATTTTCGTGTCCTGTTAGGCACGATTGCTAAGTAGCTAGTATTACTGAGGAGCAGGTCTTAAAAATCAAGTTTAACTGATGCTATTATAACATTTTCAACAAAAATACTAGTTGGCTTCAAGTAAGGTTTCTGCCTGTCATCTCTAAGACACGAGAAAAAATGGCATAAATGCTGAGAGATAATTTTACTTTGGACAAGGCAATAGAAATTTGAGGAAATTTTAATTCTAATTTGATCTTTTTAAAAGTTTTTATGATAAGAAATTTAACTCCGGTTCAATCTGTTTTTTAGCAATTTTTCAATTAATACTGGTTTCAGATCTAGCTCTATTACTGGAAGAATTATTTATCACTGACTTAGCTGTTTTGCCGAAATTTTTGAAAACTTTTTTCTTCTGAAGTCTACAGTTACTGGACTTTGAATCATTTGAAACATGTCTTACGGCTAACACGTTTCTTTCCTTGCTTGCTGAGTCTGTTGGCTTGCAGTTCTTATCTAATCTCCTTCGTTTAATAAAGTACTCTATTAATATAAATTTCCTTTTGTGCTGCCATTTCTGGAAAATTAAAAAATAAAATAAAAATTAATTTAAGTATAATCCATGAAACATGGCAATGCTAACATTACATAAAAATAAGCTTGACTTAAATAAAATCTAACTTCTCTTTCTGAAATACTCAGCTTGTACAAGTAAGGCTAATAAGCAAGTATTCCAAGTACATGCCTATGAATAATCAATAATTTGTCTTATGTAAGCATAAAGTAGGTGAAAATCTGTTAATTCCTTGGAGATTTACTTACAATTCTTTTCCTGCAAGACAGAACTGATGTATCAGCAACCATAACTCATGAAAATTTGACAAAACCATTCCTTATAATATGCTCTTAACAACGTTACACAGCACCTAAAAGAAAAAGTATTTTTTAAGTGTTTAAAAAGACAAAGGAAGGGGCCAGCAGTTGGTGTAATGGCTTTGTCGCTGAACTCCCAAGTAGTCAACTGCGGTTTGAGTGTCAGATCTGGTAGTTTAAACTCACGCCGGGCACGTGTGCGTGTGTGCCCAAGATTTCGAGAGGAGAATAGAGAAGAAAGGATTGCGGTGTTGCCATCCCCCCGGGGGGTGATTTCTCATTTTCTATCTCTCTGTCTCTGTCTTTCTGGAGAACGCATGCACCCTATAGCAAAGACCTCTCCAAAAAAAAAAAAAAAGACAAAGGAAAAGGCCAGCCAAGTAGTATGGTGGTTGGGTTGGCTGGATCCCACCCCATGGCTGATTGTGCAGTTAGAGTTCTATATTCAGAGGCTTGAAAAACACACCAGGGGGACCAGAGGATGGCCTAACAGTTACATAGCCGGACTCCCACGTAATCAACCGCAGTTCGAGTCCTGGACCCAGAAATTTAAAACTCACACTGGGCACATGCGTGTGCATGTCCAAGATCCTGCGAAAAGAACAGAGAAGGGATTATGACATGGCCATCCTCCCTGGAGGGTGATGTCCCGCTTTCTGGCTCTCTGTCTTTGTCTCTCTGGGGGGTTTATACACCCTATAGCAAAAATCTCTCTCAAAAGAAAAGAAAGAAAGGAAGAAATAAAAGAAAAGAAAAACATGTCAGGGGCAATAAGTGACATAGTAGTTGTGGCAATGGTCTCCCACATGGTTGACCATGGTTCAAATCCTGGACCCAGGAGCTTAAAACTCACACTGGGTGCATTCCCCAAATCCTGAGAGGAACATGGAAGAGAAAGGAATGCAGTGCGGCCATCCCCTCTGGAAGGCAATGTCTCACTCTCTCTCTGTGTCTCCAACAAGTGCACATACCCTACAGCAAAAATCTCAGGGGGAAAAAAAGGAAAACACCATGTACATGTATGCCTGTGTGTCCAGAATCCAAGAGGAGACTGGAGAAGGGATTGTGGTGTACTCATTCCTCCTGGGGGATGCTTTCTCACTTTCTCTATCTCTCTCCAGCAAGTGTATATGTCCTATAGCAAATGAAAAAACAAGAACAAAAAAAGACAAGACAAAGGAAAGATAATAACCATCCATTCACCTCTCATCAAAAATAACACTCTGTCATATCCTACTATTTTATTATTTCTTCAACACACATTTTACACATAGCATTTACTATTAGCATTTCTTTTCTTTTTTTAAAATTTACCAGAGGACAAATGTGCTCATTGAAGAAAGATGCAGAGAGGCAGAAGGGAAGCAAGAAAGAATCTCTATGGAGTATAGACACACTGATATCCCTTCTCCTCCATCTCTCCCTCCTTTCATGATTCTTAGCACACATGTCAAGCATGTTTTTCAAGACACTGGTCTAGTACTCAAATCACATAGTGGGGCATATGGGATCCAGCTGCCTCAACCACCAGGTAGGCTGGCCCCAGTTTTAGCATTTCTAACTTGAATTTCAGTATGGTACATGAATCTAATGGAGTAATATACATCTATTTTATGTTGTGGAAAAGTTTTAAAATATAAAAAACTATTTAAACATGTATGAATTATTTAAGAAATAATTCATAATAAATACAAAAAAATCAGTTTAAAATGGTAAAGCAAAACCGTAGAGGAAAAAAAAATATTCACAGAAAAAGATTGACACAGTTAAACGGGGCTTTTTTTTTTTTTTTTTTTTTTTGGAGAGGTTTTTGCTATAGGGTGCGTGCACTCGCTGGAAAGACAGAGAGAGGCAGAGAGACAGAAAGCGAGAAATCACCCCCCGGGGGGATGGCCACGCCACAATCCCTTCTGCATTCTCCTCCCAGGATCTTGAGCATGCACACACACGCGCCCGACGTGAGTTTAAGCCACCGGATCTGGGACTCGAACCGTGGTCGGCTATGTGGGAGTCCGGCATCTTAACCATTACACCGTCTGCTGGCTCCAAGGTATACAGTTTTTTAGGGCAAGAATTCTAATCATTCCACATATGTCCACATAAAGATTTGTTTCAAATGTTTGAAGCAGCTTTATGCCCAATAATTAAAACAACATGAAAGTCAAGTAAATACATAAATAAAATGTGGTGTTATCAATAGAACAGAAAACTACTCAGCAATCAAAAGGAACAAGCTACTAATATATGGAACAATAATGATGAACCTTACAATCATCATGCTGAGGAACCTAGGTATAAAAGAGTACATACTTGGACCAATAGCTGGTGTAATGGCTATGTTGCTGGACTCCCATGTAGTCGACCATGGTTAGAGTCCCGGACCCAGTGGCTTAAACTCACACTGGACGCGTGTGCGTGCATGCCCAAGATCCCGAGAGGAGAATGGAGGAGAAGGGACTGTGGCGTGGCCATCTCCTCTGGGGGGTGCTTGCTCACTTTCTGTCTCTGTCTTTCTGATGACTGCACGTGCCCTATAGCAAAAACCTCTAAAAAAAAAAAAAAAACAGAGTATATCCTGCATGATTCTACCTTCTATGAAATTCTTAAAAAAGGCAAACTAATGTATAGTGACAAAAAGCAGACTAGTTATTGCCTGGAGTCAAGAGTAAAGAGAGAGATAAAATTTTGGGATGATGAAAATGTTCTGTATCTCTTTCATGATAATGTAAGTATTTAAATCTGTCAAAACTGAGGGGCCAGCAGGTGGCAAGGTGGTTAAGGTGCTGAACTCCCACACGGTCAATAACATTTCAAGTTCTGGACTTAGTAGCTTGCTTTCTTACTTTCCCTTTCTCTCCTTCCCTCTTTTTCTTTCTCTCTCTCTCTCTCTCTGGTGAATACATGCGCCCTACAGCAAATTTAAAAATGGTAATAATAATAATAACAATAATAAATAAAATTGAGTAAATAATTATTTTTAAAAATAATAATACATCTGCCAAAACCCACCAAATTATAATTTTAAGAGGGAATATTTATTGTAAATAAATTATACTTTGGTAAAGCTGTCTAACAAATGGAGCTATAATCAATATGGTGGTATGGCCAAGAAACATTATTAAACCCGAAAAGCAAGGTACAGAACACTATGTACACCATTACCCCCTTTGTGTAAAAAGAGAAAAGGGAAATGGTAAAAAGGAAAGAAATATACAGAAACACATGCTTGCTCAAGCACACCACAGATCTGCAGGAGACATAGTTAACAGTAATAATGATGATTTCTTGGGAAGAGAACCCGAGGACCATTATCAGACATGTGAGAGAAGCTTCTTGGTATTTCCACACTTGAATGTTTTATTATGTAGATACATAACTTGTCAAAAAATAAAAATTTAAGTTACATTCACCTGAAAATATAAAGTATATTTGGTACAATGACTAATCATCTTAGAAGACACTAAATTATAAAAGTATAAAGCTGCTAGGCCAGTCAGTAGCATGGTGATTAAGGTAGCTGGATCCCACATGGCCAGCTGTACAGTTCAAGTCCTGGACTTGGTAGCCTGAAAGACACATCGGGTGTGTGTGTGTGTGTTTGCCCAAAATCCTGAAGGAAAATGAAGGGGAAGGGACTGCAGCAGGGCCATCCTTCCTGTGGGAGTTCTTTCTCACTTTTCCTTTCTTTATCACCAGCAAGCACATGTGTTCTCTAGTAAATTAAGGGGGGGGAGGGGAGTATAATTTGCTTACCTTAGTGAAACAGAAATCATTTATCAATTTTTTAAGTCGATTTGTGATGCTTCCAATGAACAATGCCTCTATCGACTTCTTGTGTGTTTGAGAATCTAAAAAAAAAAAAGACAATTCAGTACAATCTAGAAAACACTGCATGATCTGAATGAGATACAGAGCCAAGCAGGGGCCAGCAAGTAGGGTGATAGTTAAGGTGCTGGACTTCTACAAGGCTGACCACAGTCTGAGTCCCGGACCTGGTGACTTGAAAATCACACCAGGTGAGTGTGCAGCAGGCAAGCCCAAAATCTTGAGACAAGAATTGGAGGAAAGGGGATTGGGCTGAGAAGTGCTCTCTCCTCTTTTTTTTTTCCTCTTCTATTTTTTGGAAAGGCTATAAAGAATTGGTATTGATAGGCGAGCCAGAGACATGGTGGTTAAGGCTGTTGGATCCCACAAGGCCAACTATGCCGGTGGCTTGAAAAACACGCTGGGCATGTGTAGTGCCCAAGATCCTCAAGGGAGACACGGAGAAGACTACAGCATGACTGTGACCCATAAGGAATACTTTCTCACTTTCTTTCTCTCTTTCTACCCACCAAGTACATGCACCCTAGAGCAAAAAAAATTTTAAACTGTGGTGATTCTTCTTTAAACATTCAGTAGATTTCATCAGTGAAGCCATCTGAGCCTAGGCTTTTCTCTGCAAGTGGGTTTTTACTACTACTCCAATCTTTTTATTTGCTATAGGTCTATCCAGATTTTTTTAATTTCCTCTTGAGTCATCTTCAGTAGTTTGCGACTTTCTAGGAATTTATCTATTGCATTTGTATGGCATGCAATTATTCATAGCATTCTCTACGATCATTTTTATTATTGTTAGTAATTTCCCCTTTCATTCCTTATTTTAGTAATTTGAGTCCTTTCTCCCTTTCATGTCTTATTTTAGTAATTTAAGTCCTCTCTTATTAAAGTCAATAAAAAAGCATGGGGGGGGGGGGGAAGGTGGCATGGTGGCTAAGATACTGGACTCCCACATGGTCGACCAAGGTTCGAGTCCCAGAGGCTTGCTTTCCTTCCCTATGCCTCCCCTGGAGGCTTGCTTTCCTACTTTCACTTTCTCTCTCTCTGTCTCTCTCTGGTCAAATTAAACACATGATAATGATAATAAATTAAGTAAAATTAGAAAAAAAAAAAGGCACTTAGGGTAAGCTTTCATTTATAGGTACAATGCCTAGCAAAGCAGAGGCCTTTTTTTTAACTGCTCTACTACAAACTGTCTAGGCTGTATACTAGTTCAAATTCCATAAAAATAAGAACAGCACCAATCTTAAAAAACAGTTATTTACATCTTTCTAATCCTATGCCTTTCATTCTTGAGTAGCAAAATGTCTTTGAACCAACTACGTGGGATAGCTTTCAAAAATGGAAATTAAGCAACAACTCAGGCCTGATTATTTTTACAAGTTTCTTCAGAAACAGGAAGGGGGTTCTTTTTTTGAGAGAGGTTTTTTGCTATAAGGTGCGTGCACTCGCCAGAAAGACAGAGAGAAATCACCCCCGAGGGGGGATGGCCATGCTGCAATCCCTTCTCCTCCATTCTCCTCTTGGGATCCTGGGCACACATGCACACGCTCCTGACTTGAGTTTAATCCACGGGGTCTCGAACTCAAACCATGGTCGACTACATGGGAGTCCAGCAACATAGCCATTATGCCAACTGCTGGTCCCTAGAAACAGAAAGGGGGTTCTGTTAACCACAGAGACTTGTGTTTATAATCTATTGAGTGTTCACTTTAGCAGCACATACACTATAATCTATTTTGAGAACTTTATACTTGATATTTATTAATAGAACACCCAATTACAACTTCTATATCCTTAAAGTAGGCAGAACACAGAGCAGGCAGTGCAATACACTTATAAAACAGTCTAAGAGACATCTAAGGTGTTCTTGAAAGTAGTAGAATTTTCACAGGAGTGAAAAAATATATCAGTATTCTCCACTATCAGCCTCCTTCTTGAATTTGTGCCAGTTGTATAATGTACTATAATCACTTCCACGTTAGGCCACAAAAGACAAGAAATAAAGTAACAAGGACGGTAGCATTCATCCATTCATTGATTGACATGTTCTTTTAATCATTAAAAGGTTAAGGATGAACAAAAATATTAGCAAACTTAAGGGTCGTAAAATAAAAATAAAGCTAGCATTTGAGGGGCCAGCATGTGGTATGGTGGTTAAGGGTGCTGGACTCTCACATGGCCTACTGCAGTTCAAGTCCCAGATCTGACGGCTTACTTTCTCGCTTTCTCTCTCTCTCTCTGTCACTCGCTCTGTCCCTCTGGTCAAATTTTTAAAATAAATAGAGTTAAATAAAATAATTCTTAAAAAAGCTAGATTTTGGTTAGTCTTGACTACATTAATGAAATTCTTCAATCTTATAAAAGGCATCTAACAGAAAACTTAAAGATTATTACATCACGAAACTTTCTCCCTAAGTTCAGGAACAAGACAAAGATATCCTCTCTTACCATTTATTTATCTATCTATCTATCTATCTATCCATTCATCCATCCATCCATCCATCCATCCATCCATTCATTCATTTATAATTTGCTAGAAGGTATGTGTGCTTGCTAGCAACAGAGTGACAGGGAAGTAAGGATGTCTTAAAGTAGGTAGAACACAGAGCAGGCAGTGCATTACACCTATGAAACATTACACCCCTCAAAGGTGGACAGTCATGCCACACTCCCTCCCCTCCTCTTCTTCTTTTAGAACTTTAGGCACACATGCACACACAATCAGAGTGCCTTTCAAGCCACAGGATACAGGACTCAAATCACACAATTAGCCATGTGGGATCCAACTGCCTCAACCACCACACCACCAGCTGTCCCATCTCCTTTTCTTTTCTTTTTTTTTTTTTTTTGGAGAGGTTTTTTGCTATAGGGCGCGTGCGCTCGCCAGACAGACAGAGAGAGACATAGAGACAGAAAGCAAGAAATCACCCCCCAGAGGGGATGGTCACGCCGCAATCCCTTCTCCTCCATTCTCCTCTTGGGATCTTGGGCACGCACGCACACGCGCCCGGCGTGAGTTCTAAGCCACCGGGTCCGAGACTCGAACCACGGTCGACTACGTGGGCATCCAGCAACATAGCCATTACGCTAACTGCTGGTTCCCTCCATTTCTTTTCGACATTCTACTGGAGGTCCTAGCTAATACAGTAAGGCAAGAAAGAAAAATAAGAGGCATACTCATGTTAACAAGAAGAAACATTTATTTACAGATGACAAGATAATTCAAGTGGAAAATGCTAAGGAATATACATAAAAAAGACTGCTAGAGGGCTAGCCCCATGGCCTAGTGGTTAAGGTAGCCAGATCCCACCTAACTAACCTGGTGGTTTGAATCCCAGATGCAACAGTTTGAAAAACACTGATACGCATGCCTGTCCAAAATCACAGGATGTTGAAAGGGCAGAGACTGCAGCGTGACCACACCCCATTGAGGAGTACTTTCTCCCCCTCTCTCTCTCAACTGCATAGGCTCTCTGGCAAGTGCACGGGTCCTCTAACAAATTTAAAAATTTTTAAAAGACTACTAGAACAAATACAGAAATTTTGCAGGATCACAGAATAAATGCCAGTATATAAATATCAACTAATTTCTATAGCCTAGCAAGAAAAAAAATTGCAAAATTTAACTTAAAACAAAAAACAGCCCAGTTGTGGTGGCATACACAGTAGGGCACTGCTGTACAATTAACAGAGCTGTATGAGCAGGTCTATGGTTCAGATTCCAGATAGATCTGAACACTCTGAGCTGACTAGAAGGCTGAGGGGAAGCATGTAGCATGGCAAGATCCTACCTAGTGCAGCAGTCTGTATGTGTATGCATCTCTCTCTCACTTCCTCCCTCCCTCTCATGAAAGAAACTTAAAACCAAAAACCCACCACAGGGTCCTGTCAGTAACATAGTGGTTAAAGCTCTATACTCTGTGAGACCAATCCACATTGAAGAGCTCCAAGTTTGCATCCAGAGACCTCTCTGAATACTCCTGGCACGTGAATCCGATGATCCAGAGCGCACTAGAGCTGGGAGTTGATCAGGGCATTGGACCCTGTTGGGGATGCTTTCTCTCCCTTGCTCACTTATGGAAGAAATAAGTAACATAAAAAAATTAACAGACCCTGGGAACCAGCAGTTAGCGTAATGGCTATGTCGCTGGACTCCCATGTAGTCGGCCGCGGTTCGTGTCCCAGACTCAGTGGCTTAAAACACGCCAGGCACGTGTGCGTGCCTGCCCAAGATCCCGAGAGGAGAATGAAGGAGAAGGGATTGCAGCGTGACCATCCCCCCTGGGAGGTGATTTCTCGCTTTCTGTCTCTATGTCTCTGTCTGTCTGTCTGGCGAGCACACGCGCCCTATAGTGAAAACCTCTCCAAAAAAAAAAAAAAAAAATTAACAGACCCTTTTATACTCAACTCTAAAAGTATTTGACCTAATCTACTGTTTTTATTTTTTGCTAAAGGGCAGAGAGACAGAGAGAGTGGGAGAGGAAAAAACACTACCACTACCATGGGGAAGGGTCATGTTATAATCCCTTTTCCTCTCTCTCCCCCCTTTTGGGATTTTAGGCAAACACACATTCAGCAGTTTTTTCAAGCCAACAGGTCAAGGACTCAAACTGCATGGTCAGCCACGTGGGCCCTGACAGCCTTAACCACCAAACCTTGGAGCGGGCCCTATCTGTTCTTAAAGTTTTTAATTTCACTAGGACTTACTAGCCATCTCAAGGTGTTATACTTCCATCAGAAGATTTACTGCAGGGGCCAAGAGATGGTGTGTTGGTTGAGGTGGGAGTCCAACACTCTCACATGGCCAACCACCATTCTAGTCCTCCTGGACTGGGGGTTTGCTTCCTTCCTCTCTCTTTCTCTCTCTGGTGAGTGCACATGCCTTGCAGCAAGTTAAAAAATAATCATCAATAGGGGCCAGCAGATGGTATAGTGATTAAAGGCACTGGATTCCCACATGGCCCATTGTGGTTCAAATCCTAGATCTAGCAGTTTATTTTCTTGCTTCCTCTTTCTCTCTGTCTCTGGGCAAATTAAAAAATAATAACAACAATGCAGCAGGACCAGCAGGTGGCATGATGGTTAAGGTGCTAGACACACCCACATGGCCAACCAGGGTTCAAGTACTGAATCTGATGGCTTGCTTCCTCACTTCCTCTCTCTCTCTCACTCTCACCCTCTGTCTCTCTCTGGTCAAATTAAAAAAATAAATGAATGAATAAATAAAATAAATAATTACTTAAAAAGTAAAAAAAAAAAAAAAATAATAATAATAATAACAAATGGAATTAAATAAATAAATCTTTTAAAAAATAATGGGGGCCAGCAGGTGGCATGGTGGTTAAGGGTGCTGGATTCCCACATGGCCAACCGCAGTTCAGAGTCCCAAACCTGGTGGCTTGCTTTCTCACTCTCCTTTTCACTCTCCCTCTCTCTCACTCTGTCCCTCTCTAGTCAAATTAAAATAAATACAATAAAAAAAATAAAGTTAAAAGATAATCCTTAAAATAAAGATAAAATTGAATAAATAATTCCTTTTAAAAGAATTATTTTACTTAACTTTTTTTTTTTTTTTTTTTTTTTTTTATTTCAGTTTGACCAGAGAGGAACAGAGCAAGCAAGAGAGAGAGAGGGAAAGTGAGAAAGCAAGCCACCAGGTCTGGGACTCAAACAGTGGTCAGCCATGTGGAAGTCCAGCGCTCTTAACCACCATGCCACCTGCCAGACCCTGAATAAATAATTCTTTAAAGAAAAAAAGATTTACTGTAGAATCTATATCCTCTCAATTCCAACATAATTTTTTAAAGAATTATTTTATTTAACTTTATTTATTTTTATTTTTATTTTTTAATTTGACCAGAGAGGGACAGAGTGAGAGGGAGACAGAAAGAGAGAGGGAAAGTGAGAAAGCAAGCCACCAGGTATGGGACTCAAACCTCAGTGGGCCATGTGGGAGTCCAACGCCCTTAACTACCACATCACTTGTGAGCCCCAATTCTAATATAATTTACTAAAGGGTCTCCCTCCTCCTATCCTTTGCAATCTACTAGAAAAGCCTTTTCATTTCTATAAATACTTTTAATTCATGGGGCTGGCAGGTGGTGTGGTGGGTAAGGGCGCTGGATTCCCCCATTGCCAACCGTGGTTCAAGTACCAGATCTAGGAGCCTTGCTTTCTCACTTTCCCTCTCTCTCTTTCTCTCTCTCATTCTGTCCCTCTCTGGTCAACTTTTAATTAATTAATTAATTCTTTTTTAAAAAATTGCTAATTCAGAATGCTATCTCTAGTCAGCTGGTCTCTTCTGAGACAGTGGAATAAAATAAATTCTGGACAATACTTAGCTTGAACATGATATAAAACAAAGACTACAAAGTCTACCAAAAGCATCAGGCCTCTGACAACCATCAAGTAGCACAGATCCACTCCCACCAACCAAATGTAAGCTCCTCTTTTCCCTTATTTCCTGACTCCTAACTCTCTTTCCTCTGCTGACCACCTCTTTCCTAACCTTTTCCATGAGACCCACATGAACCATTTTCCTATGAAAGTAAGTTTCCTACCTTCGATCTCGTCACATAATACAAACTCTACTTCTAGCTTATTTAAATACTGGATCTCCTGGGGGTCAGCAGGTGGTGTGGTGGTTAAGGTGCTAGACTCCCACATGGCTGACCATGGTTCAAGTTCCAGACTTAATAGTTTGCTTTCTCACTTTCCCTTTCTCTCTCTCTCTCTCTCTCTCTCTCTCTCTCTCTCTCTCTCTCTCTGGTAAAATTTAAAAAATAATAATAAATAAAATAAATAATTATTATTTTTTTGGAGAGGTTTTTACTATAGGAGTGTGTACTCACCAGAAAGACAGAGAGAGACAGGGAGCGATAAATCACCCCCTAGGGGGGATGGCTACGCCGCAATCCCTTCTCCTTCATTCTCCTCCCAGGATCTTGGCCACGCATGCACACATGCCTGACGTGATTTTAAGCCACCGGGTCTGGGACTTGAACAGCAGTCAACTACCTGGGAGTCCAGCAACATAACCATTACACCAACTGCTGGTCCCTAAATAATTCTTTAAAAAAAAAACTGATTCTCCAAACTATCTCCTTTTCTCTAAAAGTATATGATAATGGACTACATGGTAACTCCCCTCCCAGATATTTCACAATAAGGTTTATTCATTTTTGATGTGAAAGTTTCAAACAATGGCAAAAGCATAAAAAGTAAAATATGAAGGTACTCCTTCATTCTTTATATACCTTTCATCTATCTTTTATCTACCTAGAGATGATCAATGTCAATGTTTCAGTATT
This sequence comes from Tupaia tana, assembly GCA_026018925.1. NCBI lineage: Eukaryota > Metazoa > Chordata > Mammalia > Scandentia > Tupaiidae > Tupaia > Tupaia tana. The sequence goes on along the minus strand of JAKSZU010000007.1, from coordinate 56,113,403 downwards.
CTTTCAGTATATTTTCAGTACATTCAATGTATTATCTATATGCTGAGCACATCTATATATGAGACCTTAACTTCTACCTTACAAAGTTTTTTGTTTTTTTTTTTTTTTTTTTTTTTGCCATAGAGCACATGCACTTGCCAGAGACAATCAGAGAGAGACACTGAGAGGGAAAATGAGTAATCATTCCCAAAAGAGGATGACCTCTCTGCAATCCCTTGTCCTTCATTCTTCCTCTAAGATTTTGGGCATGCATGCAACATGTGCCTGGATTTTTTTTTTTTTTTTTTTTTTTTTTGAGAAATTTTTGTAATAGGGCTCATGTGCTTGGCAAAAAGAGAGAAAGAAAGCAAGAAATCACCTCCCAGCCCCCCAGGGGGTATGGCCACACTGCAATCCTTTCTCCTCTGTTCTCCCCTCAGGATTTTGGGCACATGCACACACACGCCTAGTATGATTTTCAAGCTGCCAGTTCTGGAACTTGAACCACAGTCAGCCATTTGGGAGTACAATGCCTTAACCACCATGTCACCTCTGGCCCCAAATTATTTACTTTTTTTTTTGGAGACGTTTTCGCTATACGGCGCGTGCACTCGCCAGACAGACAGAGAGAGACATAGAGACAGAAAGCGAGAAATCACCCCCCAGGGGGCATGGTCACGCCGCAATGCCTTCTCCTCCATTCTCCTCTCGGGATCTTGGGCACGTACACACACGTGCCCGGCGTGAGTTTTAAGCCACCGGGTCCGGGACGTGAACCACAGTCGACTACGTGGGAGTCCAGCAACATAGCCATTACGCTAACTGCTGATCCCCCAAATTATTTACTTTTTAAAATGTATTTTAAGAGAAAGAGAAGAAATAGGCTTCCTTGACAAGGTCTTGTCATACTGCAGAACACCCCTACGGCCTTCCAGTGAGCTGGCTGCAGAGCCTAGTGATTATGGGAGTCGGATCTCATGTGGCCAGTTTGCATCTTGGCCCCAGTGGCTTAAAGACTGCGCCAGGCTTGTGTGTGTGTTTATGCTACAAGTTCCAACAGGATGGAGAAAAGGAGGAAAAAGGACTGTGGTGTGGCCAACCCCCCCAGGGGGTGATTTCTCACTTACCCTTTCTCTCTAACTCTCTGTCTCTCTCCAAAGGGCACAAGGGTCCTATAGAAAACTAAAAGAATAGTCAAAGCATGGAACAGCCCTATTATAGTGCAGTGGTTAAGCACTGTGCATTAGGCTCAAGATTCCATGTGGATGGGAACCAGCAGTTAGCGTAATGGCTATGTCGCTGGACTCCCACGTAGTCGACCGCAGTTCGCGTCCCGGACCCGGTGGCTTAAAACTCATGCCGGGCGCGTGTACGTACATGCCCAAGATCCCAAGAGGAGAATGGAGGAGAAGGGATTGCGGCGTGACCATGCCCCCTGGGGGGTGATTTCTCGCTTTCTGTCTCTCTGTCTGTCTCTGTCTGTCTGGCGAGCGCACGTGCCCTATAGCGAAAACCTCTCAAAAAAAAAAAAAGATTCCACGTGGCTGACAGCTGTTCAAATCCTGACCCTGGCAGCTTGAAAAATACATAGAACACAAGCATGCATACATAATCAGAATACTAACAGGACAGAAAAATGGAGGACAAAAGATTGTGGCATGATCACACTCCATTGCAGGTTGTTCTCTTCCTCTCTCACAGGTAAGTACAGGTACCCTCTGGTAGTTTAAACACAGAAAAATAAGGGCCAGCAGGTGGTGTGGTGGTTAAGGCAATGGATTCCCACATGGCCAACTATGTTTGAATCCCAGACCTGGCAGCTTGAGGATAACACCAGGCATATGTGCATGTGGCCCAAGGTCCTGAGAAGAGAATGGAGAAGGGATTGCATAGTGGCCATCCCTTGGGGGCGGGCAAGGGACGGTAATCTCTCACTTTCCCTTTCTCTCTCTCTGGCAAGCACATGGGTCCTGTGGCAAAACCTAAAAAAATAAAAAATATAAAACGGACAAATTAATTTTAATGCAACAGAGTCCAAATAGTACATGAGTACAGTTTCAGAATCCAGATTGCAACTAATCCTTAAGAAATTTCTACTGGGACCAGCAGTTAGTGTAATGGCTATGTCGCTGGACAGTCACATAGTCGACCGCGGGTCACGTCCCGGACCCGGTGGCTTAAAACTCACGCCGGGCGCGTGTGTGTGCGTGCCCAAGATCCCAAGAGGAGAATGGAGGAGAAGGGATTGCGGTGTGACCATGCCCCCTGGGGGTTGATTTCTCGCTTTCTGTCTGTCTCTCTCTGTCTGTCTGGAGAGCGCACGTGCCCTATAGCGAAAACATCTCCCCAAAAAAAAGAAATTTCTACTTCACGGCTGACAGGTGGTGTGGTGATTAAGGTGCTGAGCTCCCACGTGGCCAACAGTAGTTCGAGTCCCAGGCCTTGTAGCTTGCTTTCTCACTTCCTCTCTGGTCAAATTTTGAAAATAATAATAGTAATGATTAATAAAATTAAATAAAATAGGGAACCAGCAGTTAGCGTAATGGCTATGTCACTGAACTCCCATGTAGTCGACCGTGGTTCGCGTCCCAGACCCGGTGGCTTAAAACTCACGCCGGGCTCGTGTGCGTGCGTGCCCAAGATCCCGAGAGGAGAATGGAGGAGAAGGGATTGCGGCGTGACCATCCCCTATGAGGGGTGATTTCTCGCTTTCTGTCTCTATGTCTCTCTCTGTCTGGCAAGTGCACGCGCCCTATAGCGAAAACCTCTCCAAAAAAAAAAAATTAATTAAATTAAATTAAATAACTCTTTTTAACAAAAAGAATGGAAGACTAGCAGATGGCATGGTGGTTAAGGTGCTGGACACTCCCACATGGTCAACTGCAGTTCAAGTCCCAGACCTGGTAGCATGCTTTCTCACTTTCCCTCTCTCTCTCTGTCTGTGTGTCTCTCTCTGGTCAAATTTTTTAAAAAAAAGAAAAAAAAAAAAGAAAAAAAAAAAAGAAAGAAAGAAAAGAAAAAAAAAAGAATAAATAAACGATTCTTTAAAAGAAAAAGAATGTAAAAATTATTTTCTTTTCCTCTTATTTTTTTGCTAGAGGGAACATATGCTTGCCAAAGAAAGAGATACAAAGGAAAGGAGAAAGCACCCTATCACCCACAATCCCTTTTTCTCCTTCTTTCCCTCCTTTCAGGATTTTAGATAGAGATGCACAAGTGCCCAGCATGTTTCTCAGACCATTAAGTCCAGGACTCGAAACACAAAGTCACCCACATGGAATCGAGCCACCCTACCCACTACGCCACAGCTGGGCCTAAACTTTTCTCTTCCTTAATTTAGTTCTATTATGAGAGAGAAACAAAGAATGCTGGACCCCAAAGTTGTGATCCAGCATACACGCATGCCTGGATGTCCCATGGAGGAGGAGGGTTTGCAGTGCATCCACACCCCATATTTCTCTTTCTCTCTCTGTCCCTCTCTGATAGGTGCACATTCCCTATGGCAACTTAAAAAAAAAGGGGGAGGGATGAAAAAAATATGGTCCAGTTAGTGGGAAAGCAATAGGACTCTAGGAGCCATATAGAAAACCCAGATTCAGGGACCAGCAAATGGCCTAATAGTTATGTCTCTGGACTCCCACATGGTCAAACGCAGCTCAAGTCCTGGACCCAGTGGCTTAAAACTCATGCTGGGCACATGTTCGTGCATGCCCAAAAATCCTGAGAGGAGAACAAAGTAGAAGGGATTGCAATGTGGCCATCCTCCACTGGGAGGGTGATTTCTTGCTTTCTGTCTCTGTCTCGCACACATGACCTAAAGCAAAAATCTCTCTTTAAAAAAAAAAAAAAAAAGAGGGACCAGCAGTTAGTGTAATGGCTATGTCGCTGGACTCCCATGTAGTCAACTGCGGTTCGAGTCCCGGACCCGGTGGCTTAAACTTACGCCAGGCGCGTGTGCGTGCATGCCCAAGATCCCGAGAGAAGAATGGAGGAGAAGGGACTGCGGCGTGGCCACCCCCCCTGGGGGGGGGGGGTGATTTCTCACTTTCTGTCTCTCTGTCTCTCTCTGTCTGGCGAGCGCACACGCCCTATAGCAAAAATCTTTCCCAAAAAAAAGAAAACCCAGATTCAGATCCTGGCCCACCCTAAACACAACATGCCTCTTGTCCTAGCTATTGGGGGAGGATCTTGGCATGGTGAGACCTTGTCTGCCAGTCTCCTTCTACAATTAAGGGGAAAAAAATCATGAGAAAATATTTAACTATTACAAAAACAAACCATTATTGTGAATCGTGCAACACTGATCACATTCATTATTAGGATAAATATAATCAACTCTGCGTATAATGAATTACCAACCTAAAAGAGGCCACTGAGCAAGGAGAGTTAATGGCATTTATTAATTAGAGTCCTTTCTCAGTTCTTTTGTGAAGCATACTTTATCAATTTAAATGCCACTACAAAATCTTGGAGGGCTAGCATGTTTTAAAAAAAAAAAATCTTTATTTCCAAATTATAACTGATTGAGCAAGGTAAAATGACAGTATATTTTCCTCAGTAAGGAATGATTAAAGTGGATAAACACAAGCCAGGGTGAATTTTACTAAAAGAATCATGTTTCCAAAGTCACATAACTAAGTCTGACCTACAGACCATATTCTGCATTCTACTTAAAAGAAGTGGTTCTATTACAATCCTAGCTTTTTTGCATTTCCTTACAAGTTCTAGGCCTGGATTTGCACCTTCCAAATTAACACTTTTAAAGCACCTCCCAGCCTACTCTGTCTAATCCACTGGCATCAAGAGAGTAAGGATTTTTTGGTTTTTTGTTTGTTTTTAATTTGCTAATGGGTGCCTGTGCTCCTAGGAGGGAAAGAAAGTAAGAAATTACTCTCTATGGGAGACAACCACACCACAATCTATCATCCATTTCTCCCCTTGAGATTTTGGGCACACAGGCACTCATGCCTAGTATATCTTTCAAGCCGGATTCAAACCACCTCAGTTGACTATGTGGACTCCAACCACCCCCAAAACCATGCCATCTGCTGGCCCAGTGGTGAGAATTTTTAAGTTTTTCCAGTTGAAAAAAATATTGTTTCATTGGTGGTATGCCCTGTATAAAACAGAAGCTAAGGAGCTCATCAGAAAAGAGGCCGGACATATATAAATAATACAGTTCACTCCAAACTGAATGTTTTCCAGAAAAATTAATGTTTGGTATCGAGGGAGAACCCATATCTTACTCCACTAAGAAGCATTTTCTGTTCTGCACAAAAGCTTTTTACTGAGATGGCATTTTGTAATACTTAAATACTCTGTGTTGCTTTAACTTCCCGTAGAAAGAATCCCATTTCGTTTAAGACTAAAGAAAACACAGCTCATAGGACTTCTCAAACCTGAATGTTTTCCTGAATGCTTTAATTCCTTCCCTCTCCTCCCCCCCCCCCCCCACCATGGCCCATCCCCTGGAAAATACTTTAAGATAGACAGGTTTTCTGAACGCATCATTTCGGGCAAGGGTGAGGGAGAAGGCTTCTAATTTGGGGACTTGCTGTCCCTTCCGGCCGGAGTAAAATAAATCTCCATTGTAGAAATACTACTACCAATAGTGGCCAAAAATGAGGGCCCAATTCCCTTCTACTTGCATCACTGTTTCGCGATTAACTTCACTCTGGCCCCTAGGACACCCATTTCAACTGTGCCCAGACCCCCATTTCCAACCAGAATTACTCCATGACCTTGGGCCGGGACCACCGCTGGCTTCACAAGTGAGGACCAAGACTGTAAAAGCAGGATTGCCCACCTCCCGCCGCGCAGACTGCAGAGGCCTCCGGGCTCAGGCCGGGGCCGCGGGCTGCGGCTGGGGCAGGCGAAACGCCGGCAAGGACGGACGCCGGGGGTGGGGACAAGGCCCGGGCTACCTGCCGGGCCAGCGCCGACACCGGCCCCGCAGTCGCAATGGCTGCACGCCACCTCGGGGCTCTGGAAGCCCCGGGATAGCCTTGGGAACCCGGGTCCCGGCCAGTCGATGGCCACCGCCGCTTACGAACAGACCGGCCGGCAAGCCGCGGCAGGTGACGCGGCGATCCGGCAGCCGAGCCTGCAGGGTGCTCGCCCACCTCGGGCGACGGCGTCTGGGAGCCTCCCACCTCCCCCCAGGGCGCGCGGAGCCGGGATCGGAGCCGTAGGAAGAGGCGTCCGAGGCAACGACACAGAGGGTGGGACAGGAAAAGGGGAAGCATCCGCTCCCCGGAGGAGCTGGCGAAGGGAGCGCAGCACGCCGCGCGCCGGGCACCGTCAGGAGCGCAAGCGTACCTTCCCGTCGCCTGGCCTAGGGGTCCGGCAGGAGCAAGCAAATCGCCTCACATCCGGGTACCAGGAGACACTCAGCTGCTTCTGCCGCGGCCGCCGCCTCCCCCGCGGCGCTAACACCAAACTTCCGGCGACGGCGGCGACGCCTCGCCCGTCAAATGGGAGTTACCTGTGACCGTCTTGGGTGCGCTTGCGCAGCGCCCCGCTTCAGCACTAACCGGTTCAGCTGACGTGCCCAGCAGACGAAGATGGCCGCCACGCTTGCTGCGTGTCACGCAATTTTTCACCCCGGCCGGGTCGGCTGGGCGTCGGGGAAAGGCGAGCCAGCGTCCATCCTCAGCGCAGGCGCGATGGGAGGCCTCGCGTGCGCGCCTCCGCGGGTGGGCGCCTAGCGGGGAGGCGGCGGCGCCCCCTGGCGGCGGCCGCTTGTGCTTTGGGGTCATCTCTTGGAATGGAACCATCCAGACCCCCACCTGTAGTGGTTTGTCTGGGAAATCGTCGCAACCGTTTGTCCCTTAGTTTTAAAATACTTTTATCTGCGACGTCTAGTTCAAGTGCCTTTGATCTGCGATGTGGGCTAATGTACAGAACAGAGGGTCGGTGAACTGAACCATCTCTCTCTCCCACCTGCACTGCACCAGCACCTCCAAAAAATCCGGGCTTTCCCTCTCCTTGTGCACAATCCTCTTTACATCAGCACACAAGCGCCTATTAGAAATTATACAACGTGGGAGCCAGCAGGTGGCGTGGTGGTTATGGCGTTGAACGCTGCCACATGGCTTTCAACGGTTCAAGTGTGGGACCTGGTGGCTTGTTTTCTCACTTTCCTTGTGTGTGTGTGTGTGTGTGTGTCTGTCTGTCTGTCTGTCTGTCTCTCTCTCTCTCTCTCTCTCTCTCTGTGTCTCTCTCTGGTTAAATTAAGTTAAATGAATAAATAGTTGGACTCTCACATGGCCAACCGCGGTTTGAGTCCTGAACACGGAGGCTTGCTTCCTCTCTCTCTCTCTCTCTCTCTCTCTCTCTCTGTATATATATATATATATATATATATATATATCCCCCTCTATGGTCAAAGCACAATAAAATAAAGTTAAATAAAATAACTCTTTTAAAAATGAATGAATAGATAAAATTAAATAAATAATATTCATTCATTCTTTTTTTTTTAATTTGACCAGAGAGAGACACAAGGAGAGCAAGAGAGGGAAAGTGAGAAAGCAAGTCACCAGGCCCAGAACTCGAACCCTGGTCGGCCATGCGGGAGTGTCCAGAGCCTTAACCACCATGCCACCTGCTGGCCCCTAAATAAGTAATTCTTTAAAAAAGAAAAAGAAAGAAAGAAAGGGAAGAAACTGTAGAATGTCCACTGGAGGGGCCAGCAGGTGGCATGGTGGTGGAGGTGCTGGACTCCTACATGGCCAACTGTGGTTCGAGTCCTGGACCTGGTGGCTTGCTTTCCCACTTTCCCTTTCTCTCTCTCTCTCTTTCTCTCTGGTGCGTGCATGTGTCCTATGCCAAATTAAAATAAATAAATAAATAAATTTAGTAAGTAATAATTCTTTAAAAAAAAAAAAAAAAAAGATGTCCACTGGATTTAGTCAGCACGGGTGTTTGGACAAAGCTTTGGCTCTTCGAAGCCTCTCAAGAGGCTTCACTGGGCTGTCACTGGCATGGGTGGTGCCCCCACTGCTATCTATGCTTTTTGTGCTACTCCTTCCTTATGAGAAAAGCTATGAGGATGTGGGACCAGCCGTTAGCGTAATGGCTATGTCGCTGGACTCCCACGTAGTCGACCGCAGTTCTCGTCCCAGACCCAGTGGCTTAAAACTCACGCAGGGCGCATGTGCGTGAGTGCCCAAGATCCTAAGAGGATAATGGAGGAGAAAGGATTGCAGCGTGGCCATCCCCCTGGGGGGTGATTTCTCTCTTTCTGTCTCTCTGTCTCTCTCTGTCTGTCTGGCGAGTGCACGCGCCCTATAGCGAAAACCTCTCCAAAAAAAAAAAAAAAAAGCTATGAGGATGTGTAATTCCGTACATGTCTCTCAGAAAGAGAAGAAGTGATCATAAATGAGTTCTCTCCTTGCCACTGTTGTTTTTTGAAACCAAGATGTGCTAGACATTGTCAAGCTGGATGTCAGCTGTCTGTCAGTTTAGCCAGGGACATGAGTTTATGGCTAAAAAAAAAAGGTATTGGGTGGGCCAGTGGCATATTGGTTAGGGACGCTGAACTCCTACGTGACCAACATAGTTCAAGTCCCAGACCTGGTGATTTGCTTTCTTGCTTTACCTCTCTCTCGTTCTCTCACTCTTGCTCTCACTCTGTCCCTCTCTGGTCAAAATTTTAAAAATAAGTAAATAAAGTTAAATAAAATAATATTTTTTTTTAAATAAGGGTATTGGTGGATGAGGCTTCCCCACATCACAGCTCCTTGCATTACTTGGCAAAGACCTGCCCACTCCCCCCCATCCCCAGTCCCCCATATCTACTTTAAAGCTTTGTGCCAAGTGGCTCAAATTGGGGGGAAAACTCCAGAATAAGCAGCTGGACTGGTGGAGGCTGGTGATGTACCAGGAACTCTGATCTATGTTTGCCTTCATGCTTAGATCTCCAGACAAACTGGTGGGGTTTGTTTCTGTTGGTTAAACCACTTAATCTTTCGTAACTCAAATTCTGATATACATACAAACCATATTTATAAGCTTCCGTTCCCACAAAATAGACCCCTGCATTTGAGTGATTTATTCCACTCTTTTTTTCCCTCTCAAATTACCAGAGGATACACATGCTTAGCAGAGAGAGAGAAAGCATCCCCTGATGGGGCATGGTGACACCGCAATACTTCTTCCCCCATCTCTCCATTCCATCAGGACTCTGGGCTCGTACACTCATGCCCAGTGTGCTCCCCTAGACTCAGAGCCAGGCCTAGCATCCAATGGCAATCAGCCATGTAAGATTCAGCCCCTTAACCACTGTACTGCAGGGCCAGCCCTCCACTCTGTTTGTTGGATTAGCCTCTGTTAGGGGCATGTAATTATTTCAAACATTAGACAATATATAACTATGTGTCTTTATTTTAGTTATATGAGTAATTTGATGTGTAATTCCAGGTTTTCTAAAATCATATATAGTCAATTTCTTAAATATGCTGCATTTTTTTTTGCTGCTGCATATTTAAATACAAAAATGTCCTGACTTTTAAAAGACATCGATTATTTCATTCCATTTGTCATTATTATTTTTATTATTTTTTTAAGAATTATTTTTATTTTACTTTATTTATTTGTTTTAATTTGACCAGAGAGGGAGAGAGTGAGAGAGGGAGAAAGTGAGAAAGCAAGTTGCCAGGTCCAGGACTTGAACCACAGCCAAACATGTGGGAATCCAGCACCTTTAACAATCATGCCACCTGCCAGTCCCAAAAATACCTTGATTGTATGGGGGAAATTAACTTCTTGAGCATTACTTATTACCATTTTCAAAGATTTTTTTTTTCACTTCTGATTTGTTAATAGAAGAATCTCAGTTTGTAGTTTAATTCTCTTTTTCTTTAGAGAGATTTTTGCTATAGGGTGTGTGCACTCACCAGAGAGAGACAGACAACATACAGAAACCAAGAAATCAACCCCCTGGGGGATAGCATGCTGCAATCTCTTCTCCTCCATTCTCCTCTCAGGAATTTTGGGCATGCACACACACGCACGGTGAGAGTTTGAACCCACTGGGTCCAGAACTCAACTATAGTCAGCCATGTGGGAGTCTGACGACATGACCATTATGCCATCTGCTGGTCCTTTAAATCTTAGTTATTCTATAATACCAAGTTTGGCAAAATTTGTTTTGCCTTTTACCAATAATTTTCTTTTAGAGCAGTACATCTATGAGATTTGAAATTTGGTTCATTTATTTGTCCACTAAAAAAATCATCATGATCAACTGAATAAATTTCTTCTTTTACTGAATTTTTGGTCTCTTTCAGAAAAAAGCCTTCAGGGGGCCAGCAGATGGTAACAGTGGTTAAGGCGCTGGACTCCCACATGGCCAACCATGGTTCAAGTCCAGACCTGGTGGCCTGAAACTCATGCCGGGTGTGTGTGCGTGTGTGTGTGCATGCACACACGCGCGCGTGCGCACATCGCATGCATGCCCAAAATCCCAGGAGAATAGAGGAGAAGGGATTGCAGCATGGCCATCCCCCCAGGGGCTGATTTCTCACTTTCCTTCTCACTGTCTCTGTCTCTCTCCAAAGAGTCCATACACCATAAGGCAAAAGCCTTAAAAATAAAAAAAATTCAGGCCAGCAAGATGTCAGGATTCCAAATGGCCAACTGCAAGGATCAAGCCTGGAATCTGGTGACTTGCACATGTGTGCGCATGCCAAAATCTTGAGACAACAGAAAAGAAGGGATTGTGGCATAGCCATCCTCCTTGGGAGCTGATTTCTCTCTCTCTCTCTGGTGAGTACAAATATTAATCAAGTCTTTTTAGTTTGTGACTGAAATCCAACTTAAACTATTATAAGCAGGCCAGCCAGTGGTCTGGTGGTTCTAGTGGCTGGATTCCACATGGCTAGCCTTGGTGTTCATCCCAGACCTGGCAGCTTAAAAAACATGACAGGCACATGTGCATGCATGACCAAAACACAGAAAAGAAAGAGAAATGGGGGAGAAGGAATTACAGCGTGACCATGCCCTATGGGGAGTGCTTTTTCACTTTCTCCCTCTCTTTCCAGCAAGTACACACACACATACACACACACACACACACACACACACACAGGAAAATGGAAGGAAAAAGAAGAACTAATATAAGCACAATTTTTTTTTTTTTTTGGAGAGGTTTTTCGCTATAGAGCGTGTGCGCTCGCCAGACAGAGAGAGAGAGACATAGAGACAGAAAGCGAGAAATCACCCCCCGGGGGGATGGTCACGCCGCAATCCCTTCTCCTCCATTCTCCTCTCGGGATCTTGGGCACGCACGCACACGCGCCCGGCGTGAGTTTTAAGCCACCGGGTCCGGGACGTGAACCGCGGTCAACTACATGGGAGTCCAGCGACATAGCCATTACGCTAACTGCTGGTTCCCTATAAGCACAATTTTTTTTAAATTATTTATTCATTCATTTATTTTAATTTGAACAGAGAGAGAGAGAGAGGGAGAGAGAGAGAAAGTGAGAAAGCAAGCCACCAGGTCCGGGACTCAAACCAAGGTCGGCCATGTGGGAGTGTCCAGCACCTTAACCTCCACGCCACCTGCTGGTCCCCTATAAGCACAATTTTTTGAAAGCACTTTATTGTTACCATAACTGGGAGCTATAGGGCTAAGCCATCCTGAACCTAAGGCTCAGCCAGTGTCAGTGGGACACTGTACATTATTTAGCTCTTCTTTCATCTATATTGGCTTTATTCTATATTTTTACTGTGAGATTATACAAACTCACAGTAAACTCATTCCAATAAAAAGTAAAGCAGCCTTCATTCTTAAGAGCTCCTGACAAAGTCCTGAGGGAAAGCTCTGATTGGTTCAGCTTTGTCACATGACCATGCTAGAAATAAATGCAATGACCCAGATAATGCATCTTGGTGCTCAACATTATGGTTCAATAAATGGTGTCTTTTTCACATCCCCTACACCAAAAATATTAACTCCCTCCTTTAAGTTCTCTTGCTAAACCCTAAACTGTGACTGTAATCTCTGGACTTGCTTAAATTGCTTATTTTCCTTGCTGATTATAATGTGCAGAATGTACTTTTCTGCATTTGCTTAACATTAGGACATCAACTTCCTCTTTTTTTTTGAGAGAGAGGTTTTCTCGCTATAGGGTGCGTGCGCTCGCCAGACAGACAGAGACATAGAGACAGAAAGCAAGAAATGACCCCCCAGGGGGGATGGTCACGCCGCAATCCCTTCTCCCCCATTCTCCTCTCCGGATCTTGGGCACACATGCACACGCGCCCGGCGTGAGTTTTAAGCCACCGGGTCTGGGACGTAAATCGCGGTCGACTATGTGGGAGTCCAGTGACATAGCCATTATGCTAACTGCTGGTTCCCTCAACTACTAAAAACTAATTTTGGAATAGTTGCATTGTCTCACACATCACAATATCATTGCCTTGTTCCTTTTCTTTTTTTGTGATCAACCATTTGAAATGCCTGAAATATATTTTATATGTGTATATATATATATATATATATATATATATATATATACACATACACACACACACACACATATATATAAATAAATATATATAAAATATATACATATAAAATATATATATAAATATATACATATAAAATATATATATAAAATATATATATGTAAACTCACAGAGGACAATCTACTTTCAGACTGACCCTCCTGCTAGCAGTAAATAAAGGCCTTTACTTTATATTACACTCTTGTTGATTTTACTTGAAAATGTTATGCTATGAGACAACAAAAGTTCTAAAAAATGTCAAGCTAGAAAATAAAAACAGAAAGAACATAGCAATTTGGTATGAATCAGCTGACAGTGACATTTCACTTTGCCATCTGGAAGACTCACCACTAATACATACGAGTAATAATGCTGGCCTCACATACTTGAGTGGGGGATGAGTAGCTGTTAGTCAAATTAAAGAATTGCACGTACAAAAGTCTGGAAAGGAAAGTGAATTCGATGAACTGCAAGAACTAAGACATTCCTGGCCAGCTTGGTGGTGCAGTAGTAATGTTTTGCTCCAGTGACATTGGATCCATGTGGAAGATTACAAATTCAGTTCCCTGATGCACCTGCATATGCCCAGCACACACCCCTGATACGGGCTGGCTGGGAAGACTGAGGGGAGGGGAGATTGTGGTAGAAGACCCTGTTGAGGGTGCTTTCTTCTTTGTTACTCTCATGAAAGAAATAAACTTAGAAGAAAAAAAAAAAACTCTAATATTCTTAACTATCGAGGGAAAAGGAGATGGTAAGAGAGATAGGCAGAATTACAAGGTAAAGGGTAGGGGCCAGCAGGTGGCATGGTGGTTAAGGCAGTGGATTCCCACATGGTCGACCATGGTTTGAGTACCAGACTTGGCAGCTTGAAAATCATGCTGTGCACACGCGCAAGCATATCCAAAATCCCAAGAGGAAATAAAGGAGAAGGGATTGCACGTGACCATCTCCCTTGGCCAGTGATTTCTCACTTTCCCTCTCTGTCTCTCTCTGTTTGTCTCTGGTAAATACATATGCCCTATGGCAAAACAACTAAAAAAAAGAAAGAGGTAAAGGGTAGGAAGGCCTTGAGGGCTATAAGGAGGAGTACTCCGTTTGAAACCAAGGATACCACAATGAATGATACAAGGTCTCCTTTCTCATGGAACACACATTGTTGTCAGAAAGACACTGGGTTATTTCACAAATGTTTATTGAGGTCTTATTATGAGCAAGGCACTATTCAGATGCTAGGCTGCTGCAGTGTATAGAACAGACACGATTCTTTTTTTTTTTATAAAGTAGATCATATTCCTTAAGCAGGAATATGTGTATACTTTAATATACTCAGGATTGGGCACACACACACACATGCCCGGCATGAGTTTAAGCCAGCGGGTCCGAGACTTGAACCGTGGTCCTGGAAGGAATGGGCACATATGCAATCCCTTCTTCTTCATTCTCCTCACACACACACATGTGTGTACACACGTACCTGGCATGTTCTGGTATGTCTGTCAAGCTTCCAGGACCAGGACTCAAATGGGGCAGTTGACCATATAAGATCCACTTGCCTTAACCTCCATGCCACCTGCTGGCCTTGGGCAAGGTTTTGATTTAGAGGCTCATTAATGTTGTCATGGGTTTTATCTTTTTCACAACTCTCTGTCCTGAGATTAGTACTCCATTTGGTACTGACGAAGATCCCAATAGCCACAGGGTGAGGCATTAAACTGACTCCATTGTCCTAAGATTTTCTTAGAGGCCTAGGAAGAATCAGCCAGTTAATAAGCAGTTAATCTTGCTAAAAATAGACTGCTTTGGTCCAGTGGTTGTGAAATACGACATTCTGACTGGCATGGCATCGTGTACATGTACAGCAAAGCCGTATTATCTGTGTTAAATTTAAACATAGACATTCTTTTCTGCTGACTTTGAGGGTTTTTTTTTTTTTTTTTAAGACAGACTTGAGCTAACCCAGGAATTTCTTTTTTTTTTTTTTTTAAGAGGATTTTGCTATAGGGCACATGCGCTCGCCAGAGAGACAGAGAGAGACAAAGAGACAGAAAGTGAGAAATCACCCCCCGGGGGGATGGCCACATCGCAATCCCTTCTCCTCCATTATCCTCTCAGGATCTTGGGCATGCGCGCACACGCACCCGGCGTGAGCTTAATCCACCGGGTCTGGGACTCGAGCCACGGTCGACTACATGGGAGTTCAGCAACATAGCCATTACACTAACTGCTGGCCTCCTAACCTAGAAATTTCTAAGCCCACTTATAACCATAAGCCCCTGCTTCTATATGTTCAGCCTTTTCCTTTTAAAGAATTAAGTTTATTTAATTTTATTCATTGTTATTGGGGTTTTTTGTTGTTTTTTTTTGTTTTGTTTTGTTTTGTTTTGTTTTGTTTTGTTTTTTTTGACGTTGACTAGAAAGAGACAGAGAGAGAGAAGGAAAGTGACAAAAACAAGCTGCCAGGTCTGGGACTTGAACCACAGTCAGCCATGTGGGAGTCCAGCCGCCTTAACCACCATGCCACCTGCTGGTCCCTCTTCTGCCTTTTCAGCCAGGTTAATATGAAAACTTCATGTGCTGATTCACAGTCTTGCTGGTTCTTAATTTTTTTTTTTTTTTGAGAGGTTTTTGCTATAGGGCACGTGCACTCACCAGACAGACAGAGAGAGACCTAGAGACAGAAAGCAAGAAATCACCCCCAGGGGGGAAGGTCATGCCGCAACCCCTTCTCCTCCATTCTCCTCTCGGGATCTTGGGCACGCACGCACACGCACCCGGCGTGAGTTTTAAGCCACCGGGTCCGGGATGCGAACCATGGTCGACTACGTAGGAGTCCAGCGACATAGCCATTATGCTAACTGCTGGTTCCTAGTCTTGCTGGTTCTTCAGATCTCAGAACTACATCAAAGAGTGCTGTATCTAACCCCCCCACACACACACACACCTTCTCAGGGTTACCAGAGATTGTGTTCTCAGACCACAGTCACTCAAAAATTTGACTCTGAATAAATCTATTAAAGTATTTTTATAGAGTTCAGTCATTTCCATGAACAAGGGGCTACTACCTCTCCATTCACATCCAAAAAAGAACCAGGCAAAGTTCTAACTGGGCCATCTTAGATCTCAAACCCACTGGTGAACAAATAATGAATTTGATCATTAGTATAAAGGGTAGAGTCAGGTACTACATGGATCACCAAAATAATATTAGGGACCTTGGGGAGGAGAGGAGGATAAATGTTGGAAGGCAGCACACAAAATGTCCATTACAGCCTTGTTACTCGAATTGTGGTCCACATAAGACAGGTATCTTCATCAATGGAAGGCTTGTGGTCAGCAG
The DNA here is from genome assembly GCA_026018925.1 of Tupaia tana. Taxonomy (NCBI): domain Eukaryota; kingdom Metazoa; phylum Chordata; class Mammalia; order Scandentia; family Tupaiidae; genus Tupaia; species Tupaia tana. The sequence goes on along the minus strand of JAKSZU010000007.1, from coordinate 56,097,571 downwards.
GTGGTGTTGAGGTAGGAGATAAGCTTGGGACATAGAGTTACAGTATAAGGCCCAAGATGTCTTTACCCAAGATGGAGTTACAGTGACTAAGTTTTAACAAAGAGCTGGCTGCATTTAGGGCTCAAAAGAACTATAGCTAAGGACAACAGTTTCTATTTGCTAACTACATTCTAACAAAAAGTGCAGATCCATATAGTCTGTGACCCCTCAAAGATGGGGTAATAAATCACCAGACTGTAACTATTTTCTGAAGCCATTTCCTTATCAGAGAGCCAGCCCATTGCTCAGACTGCTCGATAAAAATTCCTTGCCTTGGGAATAGCAGATGGCATAATGGCTATGTTGCTGGACTCCCATGTAGTTGACCGCAGTTCAAGTCCCGGACCCGGTGGCTTAAACTCATGCCGGGTGTGTGTGTGTGTGTGTTACCAAGATCTCGAGAGGAGGAAGGAGGAGAAGGGATTGTGGCCTGGCCATCTCCCCTGGGGGGTTATTTCTCACTTTTTGTCTCTCTCTCTGTCTTTCTGGCGAGTGCATGTGCCCTATAGCAAAAACCTCTCCAAAAAAAAAAAAAAAAAAAGTCCTTGCCTCAGCTCTTCTTCTGCAACCCTTTCCTGGGATGCCTCCCTGCTCTGAGAGATTGTCTTTTCTCCATCAATAAACTCTGCTTTGCTATCTCGTCTCTCTGTCCATATCTCTAATTCTTTGTGAGCCTAGAACAAGAACCTAATCACATCACAGTCCTGAATCTGGCACTGGCATTGGGCCTGATCACTCCAACATCCCACGTGAGTATGGAGGTTAAGGTGCTGGATCCCACATGGTCAGCTTTACTGTTCAAGTTCCAACCTGGTGGTTTAAGAATCCTGAGCGTGGAGGAGAAGGGATTGCAGAGTAGCTATGGTGGCGGAGGTGTGATTTCTCACTTTCTCTCTGGTGAGTGAATGTGCCCTATAGCAAAATCCTTTAAAAGAAGAGAGAGAGATTCAAAATTTCAGGCCCACAACGAAAGAATCAGGTCCTCATTCTGAAGATTCCCTAGGTGAAGTTTCTGTGTACCTAATTTTGCTGGAGGGTGCATGTATTTGCCAGAGAAAGACACACAGAAAGAGGGAGAAAGCACTCTACAGTGGGACATGTTACACTGAAATCTCTTCTCCATATCTCTGCTATGGGGATTTTGGAACACACATGCCCACCCTGCATAGTTTTCACGTTTCCAGGCTGGGCCGGTCTGTCATGTGGGATCCAGTTTCCTTAACCACCAGGCCATGAGCTGAACTTTCCCCAGGTGACTTTTATGAATATTAAACTTTTTTGCTTGGGCCAGCAGGTGCTGTGATAGTTAAGGTGCTGGACTTCCACATCATTGACCAGAGTTCAAGTCCCGAACCTGTCAACTTGCTCTCTCCTTTTCCCTTTCTCTCTCTCTCTGATCAAATTAAAAAGTAACAACAAATAAAGTTAAATAAATAAATACCTTTTAAAGATTTATTCATTTATTTATTTTATTTAATTTGTTATTTTTTAATTAGAGATCAGAGAGAGGGAAAGTGACAAAGCAAGCTGCCAGGTCTGAGACTTGAACTGCGGTTGGTCAGGTGGTAACCCAGCACCTTTAACCACCATGCCACTCACAGGTCAAATAAATAAATAGTTCTAAAAAATTAAAAGAGTATCTTTACAATAAATAAATAAATAAATAAAATTTGACAGGCATCTGTAAGCCTACCCAAAGCACTACAATATACAGTGTTTCCATAAACAGATATGAACCAAGAAGACCTACAAAGCATAGAATAAGAAGAAAATCAGGAGTGCTTGGCATCCTGGCAGCCAGTGGAGGAGGGCATTTCTTTTCTTTCTTTTTTTTTTTTTTTTTTGTGAGAAGTTTTGGTATAGGGCACGAGAGCTTGCCAGAAAGATAGAGATAGAGAGACAGAAAGCGAGAAATCACGCCCCAGGGGGGATGGCCACACCGCAATCCCTTCTCCTCCAATCTCCTCTCCTCTCTGGATCTTGGGCACACACGCACATGTACCCGGTGTGAGTTTAAGCCACCGGGTCCTGGACTGGAACCGTGTTCTCCTATGTGGGAGTCCAGCAACATAGCCATTACGCCAACTACTGGTCCCTCTTTTCTTTTCCAAAAACTACTTATTTAATTTAGTTAATTAATTATTATTCTTTAATTTGACCAGCGAGAGACAGAGAAGGAGAGTGAGAAAGCAAGCTGCCAGGTCTAGGACTCAAACCACAATCAGCCATGTGAGAGTCTAACACCTTAACCACCACACCTACCTGCCAGCCCAAAGAAGGTGTTTCTTTTGTTTTTAAGTATTTATTTATTCACCCTTTTATTTTTTCTAATTTGACCAGAGAGAGACAGAGAGAGAAAGTGAGGAAGCAAGCCACCAAGTCGGGGACTTGAACCAGGGTCTACCCCGTGAGAGTGTCCAGCGCGTTAACCACTATGCAAAGTGCGGGTCCCACGGAGGTGTTTCTTAAGGGAAGTAGTTCTGTTAAATGTTGCTGAGATACTAATTAAGATGAAGATACCAAAGTTTGTCTTGGAGATCCGAATTTAAAGCAAAAATAATCAGCTATATTGTGTATGTGTGTGTGTGTGAGCGTTTGTGTCTGTGTGTTTGTTTCCAAGCACTTTAAGAAATTCGAAGGTTCCTGGTATTGAAGCAAAATAGGCTTCTTTCAGAACTGCTCCTTCATTGGGGAAAGCATATTCGGCGCTTCCTCACCTCGCTGCGCAGAAGCGTGATGACGACCTACTTTCTAATTAGATGCAATCACTTCAAATCTCCCTCTTGCATTTTTCTTCCGGACCAACTCTCCACGCCCTCAGCAGTCGCATGACATACCTCCAGCCGCAAGGGGCCGCAATTGCGCCCTCGCGACCGGAAGGGAGCGCGGCCCGTTTCCGCCGTGCGTCCCCAGCGCTCCGCGCGTTCTCTACGTCCAGAGCCCTTGGAGGAGGTGTTTCCGGCCATTCATACTATCAGTCTAGCGTTCCTTTGCTACCTGGTTCTGTACTCCACCGGGCCTAAAGGGTGACGGCGTAGCTAGGATGAAGCTCGTGAGGTGAGGAGGTTCCCGAGTGGAGTGGGGGTCTGTGAAGGGAACGATTAGGCGGGGACCGGGCGGCTGGTCTCACCCAGCTGCGGGAGGCGGGAAAGCCGCGTGCGCGCGGCCTGCTAACGGCTTCCGCCGCCCGCCGCTCCTGCCCCATCTTGGCTAAGCCGGGGTTCTCGGACTCGGCTTAGAGGCCAGTCTGTGCTCCGGCCTCCTGGTCTATCAAGACTGGGGGCAAAGGCCGAGCCATTTCTTCCCACCTAGTGTCTTAGAGGCCTTAGTGGTGCAGCACTAGGAGCAGAAGCTCATTCGTTTCGTTCCTGATTTTGATTAAGTGTGGGACTCGAACTCCAGTCGCACTTTAAAGAAGTACTTAGAAGCTGTGTGGATTGATCTGAAAATAAATTAGAAAGGGACTTCTGGCTTCCTAAGTTTCTTTCTTTCCTTTCTTTCTTTTCCCTAGACTCATTCGACCTACATTTTCCAGTAAAGTGTACTTTTGATTTTGGGGGAAAAAAATCTCCCAATATAGGGCAGAAGCCATCACTTTCTGTACCTGTGGCTGAATACGCAGATAATAGTTGTTCTGTTTTGTTTCTTCTTGTTTGACTTGAAACTCTGTTAGTTAAGCCTGCTGAAGATGTATTTACTCATTGGAGTACTTAATTTGAAAATAGATTTGGTGTTCGTATTTTTCATTAAGTCTGAGTACACAAGGTCAGGGGTTTCCAGCAATTAAACTGGTAATTATAAATATTTAGTTCATTTTCTGTCGCTGGTAATATAATTTTTAAAAAGACAAGAGTCCTTGCCAGAGAGTCAAGTAGATAACTTCAATTTTTGAAATAACAGAAAGCTGTTAATATTATATTAGGGGGAGTTTGTAGAGAATGCATTTGAGTTTAATTTTTAGTCCATCTTTATTTGATCATTGGATGAAAAGGTTCAGAATTCATGATCTTTTTTTAATCAAATGGTTGTTTGACTAATTTGCATCAGCTTTTTTTGAAAGAGTGTTAGAGGCACTTCATCCTTTCTAACCAAAGGGCTGGAAGGCATGCTTGACTTATTCCTCACCCTTCGTTCCAAACATCTGTTAAATCACAGCTTTTTCTAATTTCACTTACCAAATAACAATCTCTCCCAGGTGATGTGGTGGTTAAGAGCTCTGTGCTCCCACATGGCTGACCGCGTTTGGAGTCTCAGACCTGCCAGCTTGCTTTCCCAACACCACCCCCCTTCTCTCTCTGGTCAAGTTTGTATGTATGAATGAATGAATGAATGACTCTCTCTCTGGTCAAGTTTGTATGTATGTATGAATGAATGAATAAATATTAGTTTTTAAGACCTCACTATCCAGTCAGGTTGTGTTTTTTTTTTTTTGAGTTCAAATAGTGTGAATTTGGATAATGAAAGAAACCGTGTTATGGGACTATTTAATATAAGTTTTAGTACAAGGAAGGATTCATGAGAAAATAGTTTTTTGTTTTTGTTTTTTGAGAGGTTTTTTGCTATAGGGCGCATGCAACTTGCCAAAAAGACAGAGACAGACAGACAGAAAACAAGAAATCACCCCCAAGGGGGGATGTCCACGCCCCAGCCCCTTCTCCTTCATTCTCCTCTTGGGATCTTGGGCGTTCCTGCACATGCACCTGCCGTGAGTTTAAGCCACTGGGTCTGGGACTCGAACTGCGGTTGACTACATGGGAGTCCAGCGACATAGCCATCACACCAACTGCTGGTTCCTTGAGAAAATAATTTGAACTGTTTTGTTCCTGGCTTGGTATGGAAGGTACTGACCTACCCAAAACCTCTCTTTTTTAGTCCATTTTTTTTTTGTTTTTTATTTCTCCTTTTGAGATAAATATTACTGGTAAATGCAGTGTATATTATGTTTTCCACTTTTGAAAAACTTAAACACTGTTGGTATCTGTTGCCCAAATCCCTGTGAAGATATTTAATATTGTCAAACTCATAGAGTATTCCTCCAGCCCTTCCCAGTCAAGCTCTGACTCCATGCTCCTAAAGGCAATCAGTTTCTTCCACCATAGGTTAGTTTTGCCTGCACTAGACTTTCATGTATTTGGAATCATATGGTATGTACTCTTCTTTTTAAAATTTATTATATTGAGCTTTTTTTTTTTTTTTTTTACTTTTTATTTTATTTTATATACTATAACTGGACATCACCACAGCATACAAACTGTGATTTTTCCAGCCAGAATACACTGTAGAGTGGCTTAAACATATGTTATTGTCAACAAATAATTTTCCATTTATTTCTTGTGTGTATATATATGTTTCTTGTAATATATATTTATATATTCCCCCTATTTCTCACCCTCTGCCATTTCCCATCCTCCTCCCACCCTGTCTCTGGTATCTGCAGTTGCTTTCCATTCCTTTTTTCTTTCCCACATTGTATTGGTTCACAAAATATCTTAATTAATCTAAATACTTTCAATAGTAAGTTCAGCTGATATATACATATCTGTGAACAAAAGTTAATATTGAGCATGTTTTTTAAGTGTGTGTATTTTTGAAGCTTGTCTACGTCCCAGTCCTGCCTCAGTCCTTTGAAATGGCTTATAGGTGCATTACCACTGTGCCCAGCCTACACGTTTTTGAGAGATTCGTTCACATTGTGGTGTGTACCAATAATTTATTACCATTATATGGCTGGATATTGTCCTTTGTGTGTTAAAAAGTTGTTTTATGCTTAATTTAAATCTACTTTGAACACTTGTGCAAGTTTTTTTTGGTAGATATAGCTTTCAGGTCTCTTGGGTAAATACTTAGGAGTGGAGTTGCTGGATCATGCATAGGTGTATACTTAATTTCATATGAAACTGCCCAACCATTTTCTGAAGTGGTTGTAACATTTTACACTACCAACAATATATTAGAATTGCGTTCCCCTATATCCTTGCTAATGTTTGCTGTTGTCAGATCTTTTTAATTTAAGCCATTTTAATAAGTATTTAGTAGTATCTTTTTAGGGTTTTTTTTTTTTTTAAGTAAGATGTACATATATTTATTTAGTTTGTTATAAGGCTCATGTACTTGACAGTGATAAGGAGAGGGAAAGTGAAAAATCACCCTGGGGGGGCGGAGTAACCACTCTGTAGTCTGCTCTTCAGTCTCCTCATGGATCTTTGGGCACACAGACGTAAGCACCCAGTGTGTTTGAACCTAACCAAACAGTTGGCCATATGGGATCCAGCCACTTTAACCCTGTGCCACCTGGCTGGCTTGGGGTTTTAATTTGAATTTTTCTTATGACAGTCAGCATTTTTTCACCTTATTAGCTATTTCTGTGTGTTTTGTGAAATGCCTGTTTGAATCTTCTGCTTATTTTGTGTTCTTTTTTATTATCAAGTTTTAGGAATTCCTTAAATATCTTGGATGTCAGTCTTTAGTCATGTTTTCTCCCAGTTTGTGATTTGCTTGTTTACCTTAATCATGTCTCTTTTTAAAAGTTTTTTGTATTCTTTTTATGAGTGAGAGACAGTACCCCCAACAGGGTCCAGATGCCACCTAGCAATCTTTATTTAGCAAGCCCCAGATCATGGGTATGCATGTGCCCATCATATTCAGAGAGGTTTCTGGAATTGAGCTGGGAACCTTCTCATTTGGAATTACCTTGAAAAGCATTGTGTTTTGGGGACCAGCATATGATGCAGTGCTTACATTGCTGGACGTACACATAATTGACCCCGGTTCAAGTCCTGGACCGAGCAACTTAAAAGAACTCAAGCTGGGCGTGTGTGTGTGTGCCCAAGATCTTGAGTGGAGGATGGAGAAGGGATTGCAGCATGTCCATCCTCCCTGGGAGGAGATGTCTCACATTCTGTCTCTTGCCTGTCTGGTGAGTGCATGCGCCTTATAGTAAAAATCTCTATTAAAAAAAGAATGAAAAGCATTGTGTTTTGAACCACTGGTGAAACAGGGATTAAGGTAATTAGATTCCACATGGCTGACTGTGTTTTGATTCTGGACCAGTGGCTTGAAAAAAAACACTAGGCTGGGTGTATGTGTATCCTGAAGGAGTGGAGAAGGGATTGTAGCACAGCCATCCCTCCTAGGGGTTGCTTTCTTACACTACTACCCCTTACCTCCAACACTTACGCTCTGTAGTAAATTTTTTTTTTTTTTTTTTTTTGGAGAGGTTTTTGCTATAGGGCGCGTGCGCTCGCCAGATAGACAGAGACAGAGAGACAGAAAGCGAGAAATCACCCCCCAGAGGGGATGGTCACGCCGCAATCCCTTCTCCTCCATTCTTCTCTTGGGATCTTGGGCACGCACGCACACGCGCCCGGCGTGAGTTTTAAGCCACCGGGTCCGGGACGCGAACCGCGGTCGACTACGTGGGAGTCCAGCGACACAGCCATTACGCTAACTGCTGGTTCCCACGCTCTGTAGTAAATTTTTTAAAAAGGAAAAGAAAGAGGCTGGCAGGTTGGTGTGGTTAAGGGTGCTGGACTCCCACCTGGCCAACATAGATTCAAGTTCCGGACCTAGCAGCTTACTTTCTCACTTTCTCTAACTCTCTCTCTGGTCAAATTAAAATAATAAAGCAAAATAAAAGTATTTAAAAAAGAAAAGGAAAAGAAAAGCATTATGTTTTACCACTGTGCTACCTTCTGGCTCCACTAATTGTGCTTCTTAATGATCAGATTTTTTTTTTTTAATTTATTTTTTTTTGCTATAGGGCGTGTGTGCTCGCCAGACAGAGAGATAGAAAGCGAGAAATCACCCCCCGGGGGGATGGCCATGCCGCAATCCCCTCTCCTCCATTCTCCTCTCGGGGTCTTGGGCACGCATGCACACACGCCCGGCGTGAGTTTTAAGTCACCGGGTAGGACGCGAACCGCGGTCGACTACGTGGGAGTCCAGTGACATAGCCATTCCACTAACTGCTGGTCCCATAATCAGATGTTTATTTTGAGGGAATCTTAATTTATTAAATTTTTTGCCTTCTATGTACATAGAAACATTTATCTGTCTTCAAGCCATGAGAATATTGTAACTTTGATGTTAAAGACTGATCTAAATTGAATTAATTTGGATAAGTGGTATGAGTTGGGGTGGGTTTTTTTTTGTTTTTGTCTTTCCGTTTGTGTGGGATTTATTTTTTTCAGTATGGATTTCCAGGTAGTCCAGAATTGTTTGTTGAAAAGCCTGGGTCTATTAAACAACTTTACCCATTGGACCACTTTGGCACCTCTGGAGAAAATTGACCATAGGGCCCAACCCATAGCCTGGTGGTTATGGCGGCTGGGTTCCACGTGACTGACTGCACAGATTGAGCCTGAGCCCTGGTGGCTTGAGTAACAGGCCAAGCCTTTATGCATGTATATCCAAAATCCTAAAAGGAGGGAGAAATGGAGGAGAAAGGATTGTGGCATAACTGTGCCCCGTGGTTCTTACTCATTTCTCTCTCTCTCTCTCCCCCTCTCTCGTGCATGCACACATGCACCTTCTGGCAAATTTAAAAAAAAGAAGAAAGAAAAATATCAATAATATAAATGTGGGTCTATTTCTGGGCTTTCCATTCTATTCTACTGATTGTTGTTCCTTTTACGTTTATTTCCTTGGGGGACGCTGACCGGGTGCACCTAGTGTGTTCAGGTTCACACAGGATCAAACCCAGCATCTCCCATATGGCATCAGCATTGTGCAGCAGAGCCCTACCCCCTGCACTAATGCAGCTAGACTTAAATTCAGTTTGAATATCTGCCCTAGATTCTCTTTAAAATGTAAATATGGAGCCAGCTCCATTGCTCAAGAGAAATTGGATCCCACGTGGCAACTGCAGTTCGAATCCCTGACCCTCTTGGCCTGTATGAAACATGCCAGGCACACACACAAATGCTCAAGATCCAATAGGCAAAAGGATTGGAAGAAGGGGATAGAGATGACAAGACCCTGTGAAGGACTTTCCCCTCTGTATCTCACTCTGATGTGCACATGCTCTATCATGAAGAAAGAAGAAAAATGAATGTGCCATAGGGCATGTGCATTTGCCAGAGAGAGACAGAGGGACAGTGTGAAATCACCCCCTGAGGGGGATTGTCACTCAGCAGTCTCTCCATTTTCCTCCTGGGATTTTGGGCATGCATGCACCTGTTTCTGACTGGGTCCAGGCTCAAACTGCATAGTTGGTGATATGGGATGCAGCTGCCTTAAACTTCATGCTGCCCTGGCCCTGTTTAGTTTTGTTATTATCAGATAGTGGACACATGTGCTGACCAGAGGGGGAAAGAAGGCAACCTCCAATGAGGTGTGGTTATGACACAATCCTTTTTCTTCCATTTCTCCATACTGTCCAGGTATTGGTTGCATACATACATACACAAAACACCTGGTGTTTTTCTTAAGCCTCCAGGACTGGGATTCAGACCTTGATTGGCAATGTGGGATCCAGCTCCTGTTACCACTGGACTGCAGGACAACCCAAAATAGTGGTATTTTAAGATTGGCATATATTTTTTTGGAATTTCCAGAGGGCATTTGTACTGGGAAGAGAAAGACATAGAGGGGAGAGAAGGAAAAACAAGAAAGCACTTCCCCTTGGGGCATGATTATGCCACAGTCCTTCCTCTGTTTGTCCCTCCTTTGGGGATTTTGGGCACACACACACACAAGTGCCAGGCCTGCTTCTCAAGCCACGGGACCTGTGACTTGAACCATGAGGTTAGCCATGTGGGATCCAGTTGCCTTAACCATAGGCTGGTCCTGGCTTGTCTTTAATGGTTGAAACATTTTAACTAAAATTATTTAGTGCCTGTTACAACCCAGGATTAAATATAAAAAGGCTCAAACTGTTGAAGGTCCTTACCCTCAACAAAAAGTCTAGCGGTAGTGAAGAATAAGTATGGCTAATCCTATACATACCAAATGTGATTGATAGTATAATAGGGTCTGCAAGGTATATCTATAGAGTTAAGATTTTTTTTTGGGGGGGGGGTCTTTGCTACAGGGCGTGTGCGCTCACCAGAGAGACAGAAAGCGAGAAATCGCCCCCTAGGGGGGATGGCTACGCTGCAGTCCTTTCTCCTCCATTCTCCTCTTGGGATCTTGGACATGCACGCACACGTGACCTGCATGAGTTTAAGCCACCGGGTCCAGGACTCGAACCACAGTCAACTACATGGGAGTTCAGCAGTCCTTAGAGTTAAGAATTTTGAACGTGAATTGCTTATTAGGTAATATTGTGGGATTGTTTTATTTTCTTTAGTGCAATCATTGTATTGTGGTTATGCAGGAAAGTATTTCTAGAAAATACTTGCTGGGAGCCAGCAGGTGGCACGGTAATTAATTAAGCTGCTGGTCTCCCATTTTGCCATCCATGGTTCCCAGACCTGGCCACTTGCCTGAGTGCACACTTGTGCTCGTGCACGCTCTCTCTCTCTCATCTCTGGAGAGCACACATGCCCTATACCAAACTGAAAGGGTAATAATAATAATAAATAAAATAAGTACTAAAAGAAAGTACATTCTGAAGGCTAGTCTGGTGGCATGGTAGATGACAGCAGCTGGATCCTACATGGTCAACTGAGCAGTTTGAGTCCTAGACCTGGTGGCTTGAAAAATACACTAGGGGTGTGTGCATGCATGCTCAAAAATCCCAAGAGAAGAGTGCAGAAGTAGTTGTGGCATGGTCATCCCGCTTGGGGACGTGCAGTCTCACTTTCTTTTCTGTCTCTGGCAAGCGCACATGCCCTGTAGAAAACAAAAACAGAAATAGTATTGTCTATTGTAGGTAGGGCCTGTGTGTGGCTCCTGGCGCTTGTAGTTAACCAAAATGACAAACACAAAAGGAAAGAGGAGAGGCACCCGATATATGTTCTCTAGACCTTTTAGAAAACATGGAGTGGTTCTACTGGCAACCTATATGTGAATCTACAAGAAAGGTGATATTGTAGATATCAAGGGAATGGGTACTGTTGAAGAAGGAATGCCCCACAGATGTTACCATGGTAAAACTGGAAGAGTCGACAATGTTACCCAGCATGTTGTTGGTATTGTAAACAAACAAGGGCAAGATTCTTGCCTAGAGAATTAATGTACCTATTGAGAATATCAAGCATTCTAAGAGCAGAGATAGCTTCCTAAAACATGTGAAGGAAAATGACTAGAAAAAGAAGGAAGCCAGAGAAAGGTACCTGGGTTCAACTGAAGCACCAGCCTGCTCCACCCAGAGAAGCACACTTTGTGAGAACCAATGGAAAGGAGCCTGAGCTACTAGAACCTATTCCCTATGAATTCATGGCATGATAGGTATTAAAAATAAACTAATCTATGGTCTATATTTTTTAAAGGAAATAGTGTCTATTTACATAATATACTAAAACAACTTGAATTAGACCGAACAATGGCCTAATGATGTCTGCATTTCAGTTTAGGACGTGTAATGGTTTTAGAGAATCAGAAATGTCCAAATGATAGTTTACATATTATAAATATGTCCCTTCAGAAATGTTCAGAGTATAATTCAGGGAAAGCTGAAATTGTTCATGAAAATATAGAGCACAAGGACCACCAGGTGGTGTGGTTAAGGCACTGGGCACACCCACATGGCCAACCACAGTTTGAGTCCTGGACCTAGTGACTTAATTTCTCCATTTTTTTCCTTTTTTCGCTATAGGGCATGTGCACTCGCCAGACAGACAGAGACATAGAGACAGAAAGCGAGAAATCACCCCCCGGGGGGATGGTCACACCGCAATCCCTTCTCCTCCATTCTCCTCTCGGGATCTTGGGCACGCACGCACACGCACCCGGCGTGAGTTTTAAGCCACCGGGTCCGGGACGCGAACCGCAGTCGACTACTGGGACTGGAGTCCAGACATAGCCATTACGCTAACTGCTGGTTCCCGTGACTTGTCTTCTCATTTTCTCTCTCTCTTTGCGTCAAAGTAAATGAACAATTAAATAAAATTAAATTTCTTTTAAAAATTAATGTAGAGGACAGCTAGCAGATTTTTAACATCTAGAAACTTCACTCTTTCAACTTAATAAAATTGGTTTTAAAGTGTTAAAGGTGAAAATTCATGGTTTCGTTCTTACTGTCTTTATAGATTTTTGATGAAATTGAGTCATGAAACTGTCACCATTGAATTGAAGAATGGAACACAGGTCCATGGAACAATCACTGGTATGGAGGTTGATTGCTTTTATAACAGTTCTATTTTCATCTCATCCACCTGCAAACCGGAATTCTTTTTTGATTGTTTAATGAACATCAGTATAATACAAGTCCTTATTATTTTTGTCTGAACTATGTAATGTACCTTCTTACTCCACCTGAAGTAAGTAAACTTATGCTTTAACCATACTGAATTCCCCATGTTATCCTGGTTTCTTGCTTTTACTTATGCCTTTACTTGGGTGTATTCTTCCTGCCTAGAGTGTTGCTTCTGAAAAACATTTGAAACTTTTTATTTGTATTAGTGTTCGTGTTCACTGTTTGATTAAAAAGTCCTTGATGATGGAGGGTAGTATTTCCGTGTCTGGTTATCTTGGGTGGAAAATATGCTGGAAAAGGAGTAGATAGGAACTTTGATTTTCCTTCACTAAGGCGGTCATTGTTAGCATAACATATTGGAGTATTTTCTTACGTGTCTAACTCTTTGCTTTAATGTTGTTGTATGGGGCTGGCAGGTGGCGTGGTGGTTAAAGGCCTGGACTCCCACATGGCCGACTGCCGTTTAAGTCCTGGACCTGGCGGCTTGCACTCGCTTGTTTGCTCACTCACTCACTGTCTCTCTCTGGTCAAATTTAAAGAAACAAACGAACAAATAAAGAAATGGATAAATAAAGTTAAATAAAATCATTCATTTTAAAAAAGATATAGTGTGGGGAACCAGCAGTTAACGTAATGGCTATGTCGCTGGACTCCCACGTAGTCGACCGCGGTTCGCTTCCTAGACCCGGTGGCTTAAAACTCATGCCGGGCGCGTGTGCATGCGTGCCCAAGATCCCGAGAGGAGAATGGAGAAGGGATTGCGGCGTGACCATCCTCCCTGGGGGGTGATTTCTCACTTTCTGTCTCTCTGTCTCTGTCTGGCAAGCGCATGTGCCCTAGAGCAAAAAAAAAAAAAAAAAAAAAGATATAGTGTGTACATTTATATTTAAAGTCAACTGATTCTTCACTCACAGTAGGTATTCCAGAAATTGCAAAGTTCCAGGAGAATTGAGTCAAATGAAAGAAAATGCTATCTAGCCTATGTTTCTACTCTCTCGATCTCTGAAATCTTTAAATTATATAAGTTTGTAAATAGCTGGTGGAGGTGGTTAGACAGGGTCTCACTGTGTTGTTCCTCCTGCTGTGGCCTCTGGAGTAGCTGGGACCACAGGTTATGCCACCACACCTAGCTCTTTCACATGGGATCCCACGATGTTTCCCACAGTGTCCTCGAGCTCAAACTTCTCTTGCCTTGGCCTCCTGAGCAGCTGGGATTATAGTATCATGCCACTGTGACCTGCTTTTTAGGACAGGCTTCCCATGTGGCCTCAGCCTGCTTAGTAGCAATATTCAGTGCATGCTACTGTAGTTGCCAAATAACTTTTAACATACAGATCCAGCATCTATGTCAACCAACACAAATGTAAACTGTTAAACTGCTATTATTTGTGTGTACAATAGAATTTCACAGTGCTAATTGCTGTGGAAAGAATTAACCATGTAAGGTTGTGATATAGTCTATGACCATATCTAAGGCAGTATAATTGCTGTCTTGTGGAAATTCCATAATCAGTGAAGTTGCCTGCTCTCTCCAGGGCATTGTGTTTTGTGGAGCTGCCAGAGTATTGTTCTTGCCTTTTAGGAACACAGAGTTAAGTGATAAAAGACACAAATACATTTGCTGGCCCAGTAAAACAGGTTGATGGAAAGGGGAGGTGAAAAGAAGTTACAGAGACAAAGAAAACCATGCACAAAAACACCTGCCAAACCTGAGAGAGAAGGAAGACATGGGGCAGTGGACATAATGCATGTATGAGACGGTTCCTCCACGGCTAATTGCATTCCCTTCTGTCAGCAGCATTTTGTTTAAGAACTATTTTATTTTAATTAATTAATTAATTTTAATTTGACCAGAGAGGGACAGAGTGTGGGGGTAGGGGGAGTAAGAAAGTAAGCTGCCAGGTCTGGGACTTGAACCCCTTTTCCTGCATAATAGTCACCCGAGATAATCAGACATGGAAACACCATCCTTCATCATCAAGGACTTTTACTCAAAGCGAACAGAAGCACTAATGCAAGTAAAAAGTTTAAAATGTTTTTCAGAAACAGTGCTCCAGGCAGAAAGAACACACCCAAGTAAAGGCATAAATAAAAGCAAGAAACCAGGATAATATGGGGAATTCAATATAGTTTAAAGCATGAGTATGGGAATCCAGCGCCCTTAACCATCACACCACCTGCCAGCCCCTCTGTCAGCCTTCTTAATTATGCAGAACAGCCGGGTAGAGAAAATCTCTGTGAAGGAAAGAAAACTGCTGATTTATATCAGTGTTCTCCCATTTACTGGTTGCAAGCATGCTACATTGTGTTAAACTTATACTGTGGCAGAACAGACAATACAGCTTGCATAGCCTTTATCTGAAACGGTGGGGACCAGAAGTGTTTAGATTTTAAATAATTGCATATACATAATTAGGTATTTGGGATTGGGACCCAAGCCTGAACACAAAATTCATTTATGTTTTTTTTTCTTTTTCATTTTGCTATAGGGCACATAGACACACCAGAAAGATAGAGAACAGACAGACAGAAAGCGAGAAATCACCCCCCAGGGGGGATGGCCACCTCGCAATCCCTTCTCCTCCAGTCTCCTCTTTGGATCTTGGGCACACGTGCCCAGTGTGAGTTTAAACCACCTGGTCCAGGATTCGAACCGCAGACTACATGGGAGTCCAGTGACATAGCCATTATACTAACTGCTGGTCCCCAAAATTCATTTATGTTTCATATACACCGTATACATATAGGCTGAAGGTAATTTTACACAATATTTTTGTATCCCAGGGTTTTGTTTACAAACTCACATAAGTTCAGGTGGGGAAATTTTCACTTATTGCATCATGTTGATAATAAAAAGTTATAGTTTGTATTTTAGGATTAGGGATGCCCAGCCTCTTATACAGTATTTACCGTGGCTTCCTAAATTGGTTGTCTTTCTCATTCCAGTAATTGCTCTATATTTTTTACTTTTTAGGTGTAGATGTCAGCATGAATACACATCTTAAAGCTGTAAAAATGACCCTGAAGAACAGAGAACCCGTGCAGCTGGAAACACTGAGTATTCGAGGGAATAACATTCGATATTTTATTCTGCCAGACAGCTTACCTCTAGATACACTACTTGTGGATGTTGAACCAAAGGTGAAATCTAAGAAAAGGGAAGCTGGTAAGTTTAAGGATTATAAATGTTTCTGTGAATGGTGTGTTTATACCCTAATCTATTTAAATATATAAACACTTGTGAACAACCAGGGTGGTTTTTTTTGTTGTTGTTTAAGAGATTTTTGCCATAGGGTGTGTGTGCTCACTGGAGAGACAGACAGAAAGCAAAGATATCACCTCCCAAGGGGGGTGGCCACACCACAGTCCCTTCTCCCCCCATTCTCCTCTCAGGATTTTGGGCATGAGTGAGCTTTAAGCCGCCAGGTCTGGGACTTGAATTGCCATTGACTACATGGGAGTCCAGCGATGTGACGACCATTATGCTATCTGCTGGTCCCAATACAAGTTTTTTGTCATTTAAAATTTCTTGTACTTGCCATGAGTGCTTAAAGCTCCTGGTGTTACTGTTGAGAAGATGGTTGCTCTTGTTCAAAGGATTATTTCCTGTCCCTTTGTACATGGACTAGCCCTTCACCTTTTCCACTTTTGAGATTTGAAGATTGACTCTTTCTATTGTTCTGAAGTACCTTAATGACATCATAGGGCCCCTTTTTCCCTCTCTTACCAACCTTCATCTTACTGTTCTGGGTACTTTGTGGACATGTGGGTATTTTTCCATTTTACAGCTAAGGAATTTACTAGTATAACTTAGACAATTTTTTTCCCCTTATTTTGCTTGCTGTGTTCTTTCTCCCCAGAATTCTTAATGATCAAGCCTTCTGATTGATTCTGTAATTCTTATCTTCTCTCTCTTTTCTGTCTTTGCCTTTTGTTTTCTGAGGAATTTCCTTGACCTTAACTTCCAATCTACTACATACTTACTTTCAAGCTTCATGGTCCTCTAATCATTTTTCATAGAATCCTGTTCTTTTGTGATGTTTAGTGTGTGTGTGTGTGTGTGTGTACATAAATACATGTAATCAGTTATTTAATTAGGTTCTTGGCAAAAGATTTAGAACACCAATTTGTGAGGATAAACTCCATTTGTAAGGGCAAACACAGATCACAGGTAGCCCTGGAGCTGAGGAACAGCTTTGATTTTTGGTAAAATTTGCGAATCCACAGCTTTCTGATCAATCTTGCGCTGCTCTGAAATCTCGTATTTCTCCTTCTCTGTGTCAAAGATCTCACCTTCCTGGTGTCTGGGCTCCCGCAGTTTCTTTTTCTTGAAGTAAGCCTTGGTAAGGTGCTTTGGGATTTTTACTTTGCTAATACCAGTTTTCGTGGAGGTGGCAATGACAAATTCCTGATGTGTTCTACACAGTGGAACTCGATTGAGAACCAGTGGTCCAGTTACAAGTAGCAAGCCACTGCTCAGCTGCTTCAGGAAAACCACTCTCTTGCCTCTGTGGCTTCTAGTGAGGATGATCAGAATGGTCTCGGGAGTGATGATAGTTCGCAGCTTTCTCATATGCTGACTGAAGGGTTTTGTGCCATGGCTCAACAGCTTTCGAGGCACATCTTCAGTACGATAATACTTAGGTATTTTGCACAGTTTGAGCACCCCGATACCACCATTCTTGTTTCCACGACTGGTTTTATGACAGTCATAAGAACCTCTTATTCTTTTCCATCCTGGATTTAGTGGCTGAGTGTTTCCTCTTGTACATGGCCTTCCTGGAATATGTGGCAGACCGGGAGTATCAGCCAAAGCCCCGAACTAGGACTAGGTTTTAACTGCAATGAGGCTTCCCCTTCTTGGGCTTCTTAGCCTTGGGGTCACCCTTTTTAACCTTGCCACTGGCATCAGCATTCTTGGCTTCAGGTTTCTTCTCCTTAGTACCCTGCTTCGTAGTTTTTTCACCTGCTATCTTGTTTAGTGGGAAAGAGATTATTTAGTTTTTTACATTGAATAATTTTCTGAAATATAAGAGCTTTGGCCACCTATTACTATTTAACAAGGAGCTTTTTTTTGAAGAAGAAGAAGAATAATGGAATATTTACTTTAGAAACACCCTACCCATAGTTTCATTACTTCTTTCTCTCCTTCATTAACATCAGAAAATTCTTCAATTTGTGTAATTGTTTTTTTCTCTTAGCCATTTAGGATTTTTTTCATCTTCACTATTTCCATTTCCTGTGGATGGAGAGGTAAACAGGTACCACTATGGAAATACAGACAATTGTGGCCACTGCTGTAAATTCGTTGCTGTTCCACTTCTCCATCTTCAGATTTGAGAAATTCAGACGTGCTTACTTTTGTTCATTTTGGCCTGCATACAAGAGTGTGTGTGATAGGTGTTCTCTTCACTGGTCCATTGTGACTAAAAGCAAATCCAGTTTAACAATGAATATCCTGTGGATTTCCTGCATAGGTGCCATCAAAACACTCATTGATAGAAACATCTATCCTAGCACCTTTTGGATGATAAACAATTGAAAATAAATCTGCTATGACAGAGTTTAAGTGCTTGAGTAAACTATATAGTTTGCGACAGTTCAGTGTTCACCAAGGGCAATAGAGGTTGTCTCTTGCTTCAGTTTGTTGTCTTGTTATACAGAAACTCATAAAATATTCTTAATTTTTGTCGGTTTTCATTTGAAGTATCTTTTCTTGTTTATAGATCTGTGGTCAGTGATTCTTTAACAGCAATAGTTTGAGTAGGTTTAACTGAACCTGGCTTGTTTTCTTGATGGAGACTCTCTGAATTTCTAGTGGCAAGAGGTTTGGCAGTAGGAACTGTAGATTTATCATTGATTTCTGTCCAGCGAAGAGTGAACTGCAACGTAGGTCCCTGAGAAAATGTTTCAAATGGAGGCAGCCTCTTCCCATCAAAAATAGTCTCCCATGTTGCTCTTTTCTTGCTTATTGGACAGTCTTCCATTTCCTGTGTGGCTACTTCGTATTCCCCATCTAAAAGCTGTAAGCACCCGTTTTTATCAAATACAGTCATTTGTGCAACAAATGTCTTTTCTCCGTCTTCACGATTTCATTTTCTTCTGACTGGAAGTTCTTCATTGACATCAATATTTTCATTGGTTTCTCTATTAATCATTCCATTAAATTCTCTTCTTCTTGGATGAGTCACTCCAAATAGTAATGAGTAAGACTTCACCATATGGCTATTATACTAGGTTCAAATTCATTACTGGAAACTGCAAGGGATGGGAAATTTCCAGGTTTTGTTTGATTGAGGTCAGTATTCAAAGACACCTGCTTTTTACCTGTGGGAACTTGCCATATGGGACAACTTACATCCTTTCGGGTTTTTTGTTTGTTTGTTTGTTTGTTTGAGAGGTTTTCGCTATAGGGCGCATGCGCTCGCCAAACAGACAGAAAGTGAGAAATCACTCCCCAGGGGGCTGGCCACGCTGCAATCCCTTCTCCTCCATTCTCCTCTTGGGATCTGGGGCACGCATGTACACGTGCCCGGTGTGAGTTTAAGCCACCGGGTCTGGGACTCGATCTGTGGTCGACTACGTGGGAGTCCAGCGACATAGCCATTACGCTAACTGCTGGTCCCACATCCTTTCGTTTTTTGTGGCAAACTTCACAAGCAGGACTTCTAGGGTAACAGAATTTTGTTGATATTCTGAGTTTTGTGATGGCTTATTGTTTTTGTGGAAGAAAACAACAAATGTAAGCTGCAAATGAGCTGATAAGGTATGAGATTCTTGCTCTCCTTTTATTTTCTCTACTTTTGATAACATATCATCAACTTTAAATGTTTTCCTTTTGATGTTCTGGAGTTTTGATGAGACATGTAAGTAAGAGTTCTGTGCAAAAGTATTGGCGCGATGAGATTCGAGTTTGAAGAAATCTATAGATTTGTGTCGGTTTGCTTCCTCCAGCAGGCTCCAGAGGAGGAGAGGAGGGAAAGAGGGAGGGGAAAAAAAAGTATCTCCTCAGCCCTGCTCGGCTCCAGAGACCTTTAACAAGGAGCTTTAAAGAGAAAGTTATGGGGGGAAAAAGAGGGAAAGTTCTAGGGAACAAAGCTGGACTTCTCATATCATGAGTTTCACTGTTGTGTGGTGTTCGGAAGTGAGTTTGCCTCCTCACTGAGGAGACCCAAAATTTCAGATTTGAAAGCCTTTTCCAGATCTGTTTTTCTCAGAAAAAAATTCCACTTACCTACATTGCAAGAGGTTTGTCTGGTAGGACAGGCAGATAGTATGATGGTTAGGTCGCTTGATTCCCACATTGCCCACTGTAGTTTGAGTCATAGACCTGGTGGTTTGAAACTCATGCTAGGTGTGTGTGGGTGCGTGCACCCAAAATCCCAACAGGAGATTAGAGGAGAAGGGATTTCAGTGTGGCCTTCCCCAAATGTCTTGCTGCCAACATTGTAAGAGCAAGGTGAGAGGAAATCAATGAGTGTTTTGTAGGTGTTCATTTGCGATAGTAACTTTGAAGAGCTGGCAGGTGACGTGGTGGTTAAGGGCACTGGACTCCCACGTGGTTGACCACAGTTCAAGTCCTGAACCTGGTTACTTACTTTCTCACTTTCCCTTTCTCCCTTTCTGATAAAACTGGAAAATAATAATAACAGATAAAGTTAAAAAAATAATTCTATAAAACAACAAAAAAACGATAGTAATTTCGAGACATTTTTGTGTCCCCCTCCACAGTAAGAAATATATTTTCTATCATGACTTATATATGTAACTAAATAAGTTTCATGAAGAATTAGTCTTGGGCCAGCTGGTGGTATGGAGATTAAGGCACTGTGGCTTTCTGAGTCCAGGATCCTACAGCTTGAAAAACATGCCAGGCACATGTGCACACATGCCTTAAAATCTTGATAGAAGGAATTACTATATGACCATCCTCTAGGAGTTGATTTCTCACTTTCTGTGTCTGTCTGTCTGTCTGTCTCTTTCCCTCTCCCTCCTCTCTGTGGCTATCGCACATACCCCATAACAAGAACTAAGAAAAAAAATTTTTTTGTTTTTGAGAGATTTTTGCTATGGGGCATGTGCCCATGCCAGAGAGAGGAGGGGAAATGATTGGTTTTGCAAGGTAGGAAGAGGACTTGCCAGCCTTAATGGTCCATATAGATTGTCAACCATTTTTTTCTGTTTTTAGCTTCCCGGCTCATATCATCTCACCTCTTTCTTCTAAAGTCCTAGATTTTTCGGATGTTACTTTCTCTTTGCTAAACTTTCCCAGTTCTCAATTTACTTTTGATTTAAAATGTTCTTGAAATCTTTTTTTATCCTCTATTTTGTCTGCTTTTCTTTTTGTCCTCATGGGTATTTATCATTTTTATTTTTCTATTATGAATATCATTTCAAAATAATATTAAAGAGGGAACCAGCAGTTAGCGTAATGGCTATGTCGCTGGACTCCCACGTAGTCGACCGTGGTTTGCGTCCCGGACCCGGTGGCTTAAAACTCACTCCGGGCGCGTGTGCGTGCGTGCCCAAGATCCCGAGAGGAGAATGGAGGAGAAGGGATTGCGGCGTGACCATCCCCCCTGGGGGGTGATTTCTAGCTTTCTGTCTCTATGTCTCTCTCTGTCTGTCTGGCGAGCACACGCGCCCTATAGCGAAAACCTCTCCAAAAAATAATAATATTAAAGATAGGAATTAAAGATAGGTGTGGTCTAGCCCAAGCCAGTGGTGTGGTGGTTTACGGTGGCTGGATCCCATATAGCTAACTGTGCAGTTCAAGTCCAAGACGTGGTGGCTTGAAAAACATGCTAATAAGCACGTGTGTGTGCATGACCAAAATCCCAAGAGGAGAATGGAGGAGGGGGTTGCTGTGTGGCCATCTCCCCCGTAGGATGCTTTTTCACTTTCCCTCTCTAGCAAGTACAAGCACCCTGTAACAAATGTAAAAAAAAAAAAAAAAAAAGAAAGAAAAAAAAAAACAGAACAAAAAGATAGGTGTGGTCAATCCACTTTACTTAACAGAAGTCCTAGACGTTTTATTAAGAAATATTTATTGGGATCAGCAGATGGCATAATGGTTACATCGCTGGACTCCCACATAATCAACTGGGGTTCAAGCCCTGGACCTAGGGTCTTAAGACTCAAGCTATACGTATGTGCGTGCATGCCCAAGATCCTAGGAGGAGAATGGGATTGAGATGTGGCCATCCCCCCAGGGGGTGATTTTTCACTTTCTGTCTCTCTGTCCCTCCCTGTCTGGCGAGCACACTCGCCCTATAGCAAAAATCTCTCTTGGAAAAAAAAATAAATATTAGATTTTATTTTTTATTTTTCAGTTTGACTGGAGAGAGAGAGAAAGTGAGAAAGCAAGGGTCAGCCATGTAGGAGTCCAAAGTCTCAACCACGACGGCACCTGCTAGCCCTATAGACTTATTTTTTTTTGCTTTTAAAGAATTATTAACTTGCTTGAAATCTATTCAGTAACTGAAAATCTGGCACAGGGTATTCATGCTATGTTCGTTCTGTTGATACTCTCCTACATCTTGTATGAAGTTCAGATGATTTGCATTTTATTTCATGTCGAATTTTAGTCCTGGTAGGAAGAAAAATTATTGTAATTTTGATAACTTTCTCACTAAACAAATTTAAATGAAACAAATGTAATAAATGTCTTTAGGCTGGCAGTTCTTTGTTCTGTACAATATTGTGTTAGGCATGAAGGGAACTTTGAGATAGCACATTTGAGAAGCAGAGTTAAAGTTTTCTTCACTGGAGACCAGCAGGTGGCATGTTGGTTAAGGTGGTTAAGGTGCTGGACACTTCCACATGGCCAACCAGGACCTGGACCTAGTGGCTTGCTTTCTCACTTTCCCTCTGTTTCTCTGTATGTCTCACTCTGGTTAAATTAGAAAAAAAATGAATGAATGAATAAAATGAAATAAACCATCCTTTAAAAGAAAAACAACAAAGTTTTCTTCACTATAGCTAATTGAGTTACAGGGGTGATAGATCCTGCTTGTAGTGGTCAGGTAATGTTAATGCAGAAGAGAATTTAACTTGTTTTCTTTTCCTTTTCTCTTAGTTGCAGGAAGAGGTCGAGGCCGAGGCAGAGGAAGAGGACGTGGCCGGGGCAGAGGAAGAGGGGGTCCTAGGCGATAATGTTTCTAACAATTACTGTTTCAAAGTGATAAGTCATTTGGGTTATTTTTTTTGTACAGGTTTTGTTTGTTTATGTCAGTTTTTAATAAACATAAATGTGGGAAAGTTGTGGTTTTTTTTTCTATATTTTTATTTATTAATTTATTTTTCTTTTTTTAACATTAATATGCTATACATCATTACAGTATACAAAATTAATTTTTCATCCAAAATACACTGTCTGTTGGCTCAATCAAGCACATCAACATACGTGTTATCAACAAACAATTTTTCATTTCTTATGTCTTGTATATTTTGCGTTTTTTTTTTTTTTTTCTATCCTTGATTCCCTATCCCTAACCCTCTGCCCTGTCCAACCCTCCTCCCATTGTCTCTGGTATCCATGATTGTTTTCTATGCCTATTGCCCCCCCCCCATTTAATTGATTTGCTAATGAACTTAATTTGTCTAAATATTTGCAATAGCAAGCACAACTGATAAATACATACACAAGAACCCATGTCTGACTTTAGGCATAAACCTCAGGGAGTAGAATGAACATACTATAAAATAGTACCTTGCTGGGGCTATATAGCTTACTGTGGTCATCATATACAGCTTTTTCTTTCAATTTTGGTAACAGTTTTAGTATTTTTTTTCTCTGAATTTTTTTTTTTTAAATTTACATTTATTCCCTGAGCATCATCACAACATACTAAATGTGGTTTCCCCTCTAGAGTAAACTGCATAGTGGCTTAATCATGCATGTTATCATCCATAAAATTCCATTACTACTTTCATATATATGTGTTTTTTACCCTATGTCTGACCCTCTGCCCTATTCCACTTTCTTGTTACACTATTTCTGCTGTCTACAGTTGTCTTCAATTCCTTTTACCCCAACATTTTGTTGACCACACCATATCATAAGTTATCTAACTACTTTCAATAGCAAGTTCAGCTGGTGGTTTCAAGAAAGGCAGTTTTGAACTGGTAAGGTTATTTCCTTGAAATTTGAAGCCTAGAAACAGGTTGGTATTTTGTTCAAATAGTAGGTACATGAATCTATTGCCAGCTCAAGACAGGATAAAAATCCTTAAAACCGGGCAACAAAGCTTAGAAGAAAAGCAGCAATATCTTAGTCAAGTCACAGAATGCTGTTTCATCAGTTCAGACTCATGTACTTAATCTTTCTTCTGTTTCTGTTGAGGTACGATCTTCCAGATTGAACTCTGGGATATAATACTCAACTCCAGACCTTGTCCCTACAATTAAATCGCCCATTTTCTTAGTTTTTGAACTCTTATTTCTGTGTGTCTACATTTAATTTTACTGACATAGCACTCCCTTAAGAACTTCTTGGAGATCTGGTCTGGTGCTGGTAAATTCTTTCAGGTTTTGTTTATCTGGGAAAGTTCGTGTCTTTTCTTCCCAAATGAACGATAACCTTGCTGGGTACAGAATTCTCGGTTGAAATTGCTTTTCCCTTAATACTTTGAATATATTTTCCCGTTCTCTCCTCGCTCGCATTGTTTCCGATGAGAGGTCTGCCGTTAGTCTGATGGGATACCCTTTGTAGGTAACTTGCCTTTTTTCTCTTGCCAGTCTTAGTATCTTGTCTTTGTCTGTGGTTTTGGTCAGTCTGGCTAAAATGTGTCTTGGAGAAGATCTTCTTGGGTTGAATCTATCTGGGGTCCTCTGTATTTCTTGGGACTGAATCTTTGCCTCTCCAGGTTTGGAAAGTTTTCTTGCAGGATTTCATGGAATAGATTATCAATACCCTTATGAGTCTCTTTGCCCTCTGGGATGTCTATTATCCGGATGTTTGGTCGTTTAATTGTATCTAGTACTTCTCGCATATTATTCTCAAATTTTTGGGTCATTTTCTCAGTCTTCATGGTGGATTTTTCTAGGCCAGCCATTTTCTCTTCTACATTAGAGATTCTATTTTCTGTATGATCTAGTCTGCTTTTAATACTTTCAAGGGAGATTTTGACTTCTTGTATTATAGCCTTCATCTCTATCTGATTCTTTTGTAAAGTGTGAAATTCCTCTTTTAGATCTTGCATGAATTTCCTCACCTCCTGGAACTCTTCAACTCCTTTCTCCTTCCTCTTCAGCAGTTCCTTGTCTCTCTTCCATCTCTGTTAGCTTTGCCATTATGAATGTTCAGAATTCTTTATCAGACATTTCCATGATTTCCATTGAACTGTGTGTGGATGAAGAGGAGCTCTCCGTTTCCCTTGTGGGTGAGGTATTTTCCTGCTTCCCCATATTTCTTGTGGTACTGCGGCGATTTCTAGTCATCTGGTGTATGGTCGGTTTCTTCCTGAACTTGGAAGTTCAGTCACGCGGGTTTTGTATGCTGGAGGCCCAGTAATCAGTGGGACATCTTCCTTTCTGCCAAAATGGCTAGATCGCAGGAGCCATGGAGCTGTCTCGGAAAGTTGTCTTTTGACTTAAACTAAAATTACAGTTTTTCATGTATTCCTGAAATAACAGCACATTTCTGCCAGGTAGTTCCATCCTTAGATGATCAAACTTTGATTTTTTTAGAACTAAAATATATCTTTTATTGTGAATATGTAAGAATATGTGTCTTTTTTACTTCACTTGCACTGTTTTTTGAGAGGTTTTTGCTATAGGGTGCGTATGCTCACCATAAAGGCAGGCAGACAGCGAGAAATCACCCCCCAGGGGGAATGGCCACCTCGCAATCCCTTCACTTTCATTCTCCTCTCAGGATCTTGGACATACACATACATGTGCCCAGCATGAGTTTAAGCCACCAGGTCTGGGATTCGAACCGCAATCGACTACAAGAGAGTCCAATGACATAGCCATTATGCCAACTTCTAGTCCCCTTCACTTGCACGTAATATGCATTTTATTGCTTTATTCTAGCTCTCATTCTATAGAACCTACCTACAGGTGAAATAATACATTCTTTTTGATATTTCAAAAACTAAAGTTCTTTGGGGCCGGCAGGTGGTGTGGTTAAAGGTGCTGGACTCCCACATGGCCGACCATGGTTCAGATCCTGGACCTGGTGGCTTGCTTTCCCACTTTCACCCTCTGATCAAACTGGAAAATAATAAGGTTAAAGTAATTCTTAAAAAAAAAAAAAAATTCTTGTAGAATGGAATGTAAAATTGGCTCTCATTTCCTGTTTTTTTACTCCTGGGAACTTCCGTCTTTGTTAAAGAGTGATAACTGGTCTTATAAATAAGGAGTCATTGGTTTTATGTCATTCTTATGTTCTCTGAACTTGAACCTGCACATAATGTTCACTAAATTATCCATTGTGAGCAGTGCTGAAAAATCAGTTAATGTGAACTGTTCCTATCAGTCCTATCAGTTCACATTACTGTACCTTTAAGAAGTACTTTGCCTTTTTTTTTTTTTTTTGTGGAGGGCATATGCCCTCTTGAGGTGGGGGCTGGGGTTGGGGAGAAAGCATCTCTTTCTTCCAAATGGGGAACCACCACACGTTGAAATCCTTTCTCCTCTTTTACTATCTTCTCTTTGAATTTTGGGCACCAAGCATACCAAGCCTCCAAGCCCCAGACTCACCCACACTCATCCATGTGGGACCCATCTACCTTAAAGCACTGTGCCACAAGCTGGCCCTATAAAGTGTTTTTTACATGGAGTCTTAGGAACAAAAGGGAAAAACTTAACTTTGACAGCAAGTTCACTTTTTCTAGTAATTAATTAGGGTTTCCAAAAAATTGTTTTAGATCATCGAGCTTAGAAGAAAAATGTTAGTGTATACATTTCCTTATAAAGCTTAATTTGACCAGAGAGGGACAGAAAGAGAAAGCGAGAAAGCAAGCCGCCAGGTCTGGGACTCAAGCCATGGTCAGCCATGTGGGAGTTAAGCGCCCTCAATCACCACACCACCTGCCAGCCCCAAAATGTTATGTTTTTAAAAAGGTACTCCGGGGAACTGGCAGCGTAATGGCTATGTCGCTGGACTCCCACGTAGTCGACCGCGGTTCGTGTCTCGGACCCGGTGGCTTACAACTCACGCCGGGCGCGTGTGTGTGCGTGCGTGCCCAAGATCCCGAGAGGAGAATGGAGGAGAAGGGATTGCGGCGTGACCATCCCCCCTGGGGGGTGATTTCTCGTTTTCTGTCTCTCTGTCTCTCTCTGTCTGTCCGGCGAGCGCACGCGCCCTATAGCAAAAAACCTCTCAAAAAAAAAAAAAAAAAAAAAAAAAGGTACTCCGATACTTGTGAATCTGGGGCCAGGGTTGGTGTAGTGATGTGATAGTTAAGGCAGCTGGATCTCACATGGCCTACTTTGCAGTTCAAGTCCTGGCCCTAGCAGTTTGAAAAGCATGCTGGATGCATGTGTGAGCAATCCTAAGAGTATAGAGAGGATTGCAGGGTGGCCATCCCCCCTAAGGAGGTGATATTTTTTTGTTTTGGAGAGGATTTTGCCATAGGGTGCATGTACTCACCAGAAAGACAGAGAGTGAGTAATCACCCCCACCCCCGGGGTGGTGGCCATGCTGCCAGCCTGTTTCCGCCATTCTCCTCTTGGGATCTTGGGCATGCATGCACACATACCCAGTGTGAGTTTAAGCCACCAGGTCCAGGACTCGAACTGTGGTTGACTACATGGAAGTCCAGCAACATAGCCATTATGCCAACCGCTGGTCCTGAGGAGGTGATTTTTTTTTCCTTTCTCCCCGGTGATCACATTAGACCTATAGCAAAAAAAAAACAAAAAACAAAAAAACTTGTGACTGTACAGATTTTTTTTTTTTAATGAGTATTTTTATTCCTTTTTTTTTTTTTTTTTTTTTGGAGCGGTTTTCACTATAGGGCGCGTGCGCTCGCCGGATAGACAGAGAGAGACATAGAGACAGAAAGCGAGAAATCACCCCCCAGGGGGGGGTGGTCACGCCCAATCCCTTCTCCTCCATTCTCCTCTTGGGATCTTGGGCACGCACGCACACGCGCCCGGCGTGAGTTTTAAGCCACCGGGTCCGGGACACGAACCGCGGTCGACTACGTGGGAGTCCAGTGACATAGCCATTATACTAACTGCTGGTTCCCCAGATTTTTTTTTTTAAAGAATTACTTTATCTACTTATTCATTTATTTTAAATTTTATCCGTGAGGGACAGAGTAAGAATAAGAGTGAGAGGGAAAGTAAGAAAGCAAGCGTCCACGTTCAGGAACGCAAACTGGTAGGCCATGTGAGAGTCCAGCACCCTTAACCACCACACCACCTGCCGGCCCGGCTATGTATAGATTTTAAAGAATATAGTCTCATCAAGTAAGTTCAAATACTTAGTCCACAGTTGACATGTTTCTTTTGTTCTTACATCATTGATGATCATGAGTAATTATTTTACCACAGGTTATCTAGCAGTGCTCAGTTTTATCATAAGTTTTGTAATTCAGAAAAATTAGATGTATGAAATCCATGATGATTAGGACAACTTGATAGGAATGTTTCTTAATCAGTACATTAAAATTGAACCAACATGACAAGATAACCAATATGTAATTTTTCTCTATACCATTTGTAAATTAACCTGGGAGAGTAGGGCTAACTCAGCAGCCTGATTAAGAGAGCTGGATTTTCATAGCCATCTGTGTGGTTCTAGTCCTAGACCTGGTGGTTCGAAAAACAACGGGTACTTGGGACCAGCAGTTGGCGTAATGCCTATGTTGCTGGACTCCCAACCATGGTTCAAGCCCCGGACCCAGTGGTTTAAACTCAAGTTGGCATACCCAAGATCCCAAGAGGAGAATGGAGGAGAAGGGATTGCGGTGTGGCCATCCCCCTGAAGGGGTAATTTATTTCTTTCTGTCTTTCTGGAGAGCGCATGCGCCCTATAGCAAAAACCTCCAAAAAAAAAAAAGACAACAGATACCACTGTATATATGTCCCAAATCTAGACAGTACGGAGAAATGCAAGAGAAGGGATTGTGGTGTGACCATGCCCCATTGGCAGACACATTATCCCTCTCACTATCTTCCTCGAGTGAGCACACATCCCCTTTAGCAAACTTAAAAAAGGAAGCCCAGTGGGGATCAGTAGATAATGTAATGGTTATATCACTGGACTCCTATGTAGTTGACTGCAGTTTGAATTCAAGATCCGGTGGCTTTAGACTCATGCCAGGTGTGTGTGCGCGCGCGCGCGCGCATGTGTGTGTGTGAGTGCGCGCGCGCTTGTGCCCGTGCCCAAGATCCAGAGAGAATGGAGAAGGGAATGTGGCATGGCCATCCCCCCGGGGGAGGGCGGTGCTTTCTCACTTTCTGTCTCCAGTGAGCACTCACGCCCTATAGCAAAAAAAATATCTTTTTTTTTTTTTTTTTTTTGGAGAGGTTTTTGCTTTAGGGCGCGTGCGCTCGCCAGACAGAGACAGAAATCGTCCCCCAGGGGGGATGGCCACGCCGAAATCCCTTCTCCTCCGTTCTCCTCTTGGGATCTTGGGCACGCACGCACACACACCTGGTGTGAGTTTTAAGCCACTGGGTCCAGGACGCGAACTGCGGTTGACTACATGGGAGTCCAGCGACATAGCCATTACACTAACTGTTGGTCCCAGCAAAAAATGTCTTTAAAAAAGAAAAAAGGAAACCCTGGGAATAAATACGTGGATCCCATTCTTTTCCATCCTCTGATTTGTTAGTACTTTCATTGGTTATAACGTAGCAGAAGGCAAAGTGGAGAGGGGATTTGAAGGAGTCAAATGGAAAAGGTCCAGCACAAGTGGTAAGTAAACAGTTGGTTCCTGACCTTATGGTGTTTATAGACTCAAGGGAGGCAGATGTTAAATAGAAATTTATACATAATAGCAAATTATGACTACTGTCATGAAGAGTAATGTTTTGTTCATTCTAAAAACTGAATTGGCAACTCATTTTGATTTTAAGTCAAATGCCATATTATATCAAAGGTTTTAACTTTTGAGAATTTTAGAATCTAGGATGTTTGCAGTGTGAAATAATCTAGTAACAATTTAAATGTAAGGAGAAACCTATAGGTTAAGTTTATTCCACTAGAGGTTATCTTATTTTTATGTGGACTGGCTTAAATTATGTGAAGAAAAAGCTGTTTGATTATTGTCATTAACTATAAAATAGGAAGCATTGCAATGTGAATAGAAAACAATAGACTTTAACACACTTCTCTTGTTCCCATTCCTCATCCCCAAAATACATACATTTTGCACACTGATACTACATGAAGCTTAAAACTTTATACATGAAATTTAGTTTTAAGGCATTTATCCTGAGTATAATAGAAAACCATAAGTAAAATAATGGAAAATCAGTTTTAGCAGTATCTTTTCTTCTATTATAGAAAGGGTAGCTTACTATTTCAAAAGGTATTGATACAGTCAGCAATCAAAGTGATTCGGTGTAATAGATGTCATGACATTTAATAACAGAATAGTACTTGTTTCTGAAGATCTAATGTTGACAATCTTTCCTTAATGTTAAGACTATCATAAACCAGTAGAAGACATTTCTTTTTTTTAAATATAAGCATTTAGTTCCATTTGTTATTATTTTTTAATTTGACCAGATAGAGACAGAGAGAGAGAGGGAAAAGGAGAGAGCAAGCCAACAGGTCCGAGACTCGAACCACAGTTGGGCATGTGAGAATCCAGCACAATCAACCACCATGCCACCTGCTGGCCCCAGTAGCAGACATTTTCTAGAGATGGTAAAAGTATGTCTGATACTGGTCTTTATTGAATATGAAATTCTGGTCACTCCACAAAATAAGGAATATATTTGAAAGGGAAGAGATATTTTACAATGATCGTTTTTTTCTGTTTGGGAACCTGATGGTGTTCCATTTATCTGAACCAGCTTTTCCTCTCAGGAAAGTTCAAGTTTTGTTTGTGCATTCCATATACTTTGGAGAAGATTAGTATATAATGAAATTGAGTGTATAAAGAAAAGAATGATAGCAAAGGCCTTAGGTGTCTGATGCAGGTGATTCTTGGTATTCTCCATAGTTATTCTACAAAGTTCCAGCAAATACCAAACATTACTCCTAGAAAAAAAATACAAGGTTAGATGTCTGCAAGCCTCTGGTTAAACTTTTTTTAAAAAAGGATTATTTATTATTTAATTTGCTATAGGGCATGTGCAAATGCCCACCAGAGAGAGACAGGAGAGGAAAAGTGAGAAAGCAAGCCACCAGCTTTGGGACTTGAACCATTGTCAGCCATGTGGGAATCCAGTGCCCTAACCATCAAGACACCTGCTGGCCTATGGTCACATATTTTGACTAACCCACCAATACATAACCTTGTCTTATATATGTTTCTATTAAAAATGCCTTCCTTGGGGCCAGCAGGTGGGATAGTGGCTAAGGCGCTGGACTCCCATGTGGCCGACTACTGCACCTCAAAACTCATAATGGGTGCATGTGCATGTGTGCCCAAAATCCTGAGAGGAGAGTGGAGGAAAACGGATTTCAGTGTGACCATACTTCCCCCAGAGGCTATTTCTCACTTTGTCTCTGCCTCTCCAAGGAGTGTACGTGACCTGTAGCAAAAATCTCTCTAAAAAAGGGCTTTAGTATGTACCATTGCTGCATTCAGATAGAATTTACCACCATAACTCTCGCAAGGAAAAAGCTTGTCTAACACACTTGTTTTTTTATGAGAGGCACATCACGGTCTTAGAGAACTTAGGAACACTAGACAGCAGTTATGCTTGGGAGCTATTTTAGACAACAAAGTCACTGACAAAAAGCACAGAGCAAATAAGCCAGCCATGGTGCTTGTGTGAGTCTGAAAGCACCATGAATATTGATTTTGGGCTTACAAATAAAGTTTAGCCAGTAGGTGACCTCCCCTTCATAGAGAATCTGAATAATCAGGAGTCAACATACTTCAAACTTGTTTATGTGGTTTGTTACTAGAGATATTGATATCACTTTGCTTGAATTCTATTTAATCTACTCTAAGATGGACTTTTAAAAAATATTTAAAAGGGGAACCAGCAGATGGCATAGTGGTTATGTTGCTGGACTCCCACATGGATGACCTCGGTTCAAGTCTTCGACCTGGGGACTTGAAACACACCAGGCATGTGTTTGTGTGCACTCAAAATCGTGAGAGGAGAAAGGAGAAGGGATTGCAGAAGGGGGCTGATTTCTTGCTTTTCGTCTCTGTTCTGTCTTCTCCAGCGAGCACATGCACCCTATAACAAGAATCTCTCTAAAAAATATGTTTTAGGAATCAGCAGCGTAATGGTCGCTGAACTCCCATGTAGTCAACTGTGGTTCGAGTCCCAGACCCGGTGACTTAAGCTCACACCAGACACGTGTGCGTGCATGCCCAAGATCCTGAGAATGGAGGAGAAGGGATTGTGGTGTGGCCATCCCCCCTGGGGAGTGATTTCTCGCTTTCTATCTCTCTTTCTGGCAAGCACAAGGCCCTATAGCAAAAACCTCTCCAAAAAAAGTTTTTTAAAAGAATTATTTGATTTAATTTCATTTATTTATTCACTTATTTTAATTTAACCAGAGAGAGGAAGTGAGAAAGGCACCAGGTCTGGAACTCGAACTGTGGTCAGCCATGTGGGAGTGTCTAGCACCCTAACCACCACGCCACCCGCTCATCCTCTCTGAAAAATATTAAAAGGGACTGGCAGGTGGTGTGGTGGTTAGGGCACTGGGCCTCCCACGTGGCTGACCATGTTTTGGGTCCTGGACCTGGTGCCTTTCTCACTTTCCCTCTCCCCCCTCTCGCTCTGATCAAATAAAAAGAGAATGATAATAAAATAATAATTCTAAACATTTAAAATTAATTTTAAAATATCTGACATTAGGACGCATATTAAATGGCATAAGTTTAGGTTTGGCATCAAAGTTAAATTGTCAGGCTTTCTGTGTTAGTAATTAAAATAACTAAACTGGTATCTTGTATTCTATGAATTATGAAATTCTGCTCATTTGTTTAACTTAGATAAGAACCACATGGACTACTATAATCACTGTCTTAGTGGATTGTGAATCTGCAAGGAGAGTAAAAAGTTTTCATATTTTCTAGACCTATATTTTTTTTCCCTGTTTAAGCACTTACAGCAGTGGCAAAAATCAGCTCTAGCCTTTTTTTTATAAAAAGAATTATTTTATTAAGTTTATTTATTTATTCATTTTAATTTGATCAGAGAGGGAGGGAGAGAGAGAGAGAAAGTGAGAAAGCAAGTCACCAGGTCCAGGACTTGAAACAGCAGTTGACCATGTGGGAGTTGAGCAACTCCAATCACCATGCTGCCTGCCAGCCCCATTTTTTTTTTTTTTTTTTTTTTTTAATTCTTGACTCTAAACCAAGAATAGTACCTTATTCCAGATGAGGAAAACTGTAAAGTGTACATATACAAATTCACCCTATTTATGAGTTTAATTATCCTGGTGAATTTTAAAGTAATCACTTTATTGCTATATTACTATGTAAACAAATATGTTTAATGCTTATTTTGTGCCAGGTGTTTTTTTTTTTAATTTATAGATTTAATGTAGTTGCCATAAGCTTTGTTTATTAGATTGACAATATTAATTACTCTTGTCATTTGACACAATTTTTTGAGAGATTTTTACTATAGGGCATGTGTACTCTCACTGGAGAGACAGAGACAGAGAGACAGGAAGCGAGAAATCACACTAGGGGGATGTCTACACCACAGTCTCTTCTCCATTCTCCTCTTGGGATTTTGGGCATGCACACACACACACCTGCCTGGCATGAATTTCAAGCCACGGGGTCCAGGATTTGCACTGTGGTCTACTGGGAATCCAGTGATATAATTATTACACCATAGGCTGGTCTACACTTTTTTAAAGAATTATTTTACTTGGTTTATTATCATTCTTATTATTTGTTTAACCAGAGAGAGAGAAAGGGAAAGTAGGAAACAAGCCTCCAGATATGGGACTTTTGAATCATGGTTGGCCATGTGGGAGTCCAGCACCTTAAGCACAATGCCACCTGCCAGCCCCTTGACATAATTTTGAAAATATGACAGCATGGAACCAGCAGATGGCATAATGGTTATGTTGCTGGACTCTCTTGTAGTCGACCGCAGTTCAAGTTCCGGATCTGGTGGCTCAAAATTCACGTCAGGTGTGCGTGCGTGCCCAAAATCCCAAGAGGAGAATGAAGGAGAAAGAATTGTCACATGGCCATTCCCTCTGGGGGGGGGGGGGGTGATTTCTTGCTTTCTGTCTGCCTGTCTCTTCAGCGAGTGCATGCACCCTAGAATGAGTTTCACTATGTTGAGATCTGATTTTTTTTAGCCCTCCAGATCCTCAGAATCCTGGGCATTGTGTTTGGCGTGTTTTTGGCCAATGCAGAGATTCAAACCTGCGGTGCCATTTAACATCCAGCCTTTACAGGTGACTGTGCCACAGTTGCTGCACTTCTTTTGCTGGGGTGGGAGGGAAGGCTCTTTCTATTGGAGTCTTCCTGACTCAGCTTTCACAAGTGGCTGAGAATATAGGCATGTGCCACTACGCCTGCCCTCTAGTCCGAACTCCAAATCAAACCCAAGCTTTGCATGTGGTCCCAGCCTCCAGAACACAGCATCTTAGCAGAATCTGCCACCATGGCTGGACCATTTGGCAAGTATTTGAGTGCTTACTCTGTGTCAGGTTCTCTGTAAAACCTCTTCACATTATTTCTTTTTTCACACAGAACCACCTGTGTGGCAGATGGTGTGTTCTGTTTTTAGAGAGGAAAATTATACCCAGAGAGACTAGGTAACTGCCTAAAGTCCCACAGTCTTTAAACACCAGAGCTAGAATTCAGATGGAGGTCTGTAGCCACGAACCCTTTGTTCTTTCCTGGTACACTGATTTCCAGTTATTCATTATGAAGAATGAAGAGGCTGTAAGAGATTCATCATTCTTCTAAAAGAAAGTAAGATGGATTGGAGTGAAACCCTAACCTGTGAAAAACCCAACATTGTAAAATATTAAAATAAGAAAAAATTATTTGGATACCTGAATCATTTCAGCCAGATATCATTTATTGAGTGAGTAATTTTTTAGTACTACTGCTGTGAATGTAGAAGACCATTTTGAGGTAGGTTAATGGAAAGATATATTGAAAAACATTCTTTAGAGAGTAGTTTGTCAAGGTATCTCAAACCCTTAAATATTTTCTGTACTTTGATTTAGGATTCCATTTCTTTTCTTCTTTAATAAAACCCAAAAGTTTATTTTATTCATGGTAGTACATGCATACACACATATATGAGAGTGGGGCACCGTTGATAGGGTCTCATCACATCACCATCTGCTTCCTCCAGCCCTCTAGCTTATCAGGACCTTGGCCACCCACACTGTGTGTTCCAGATTGACCAGGGATCCAAACCTGCGGTCAGCCACGTGGATTCCAGCACTGCAGATCAGTGCCAGCACCACAGAAGCTGACCTAGGGTTCTATTTCTGAGAGTCCAAGGGAGGAAATTTGACAGAAATTTAGTCATAAATGTTCTCGTTACTTTTTTTTTTTTTTTTTTTTTTTTTTTTTTGCTATAGAGAATGTGCACTCACTAGAGAGAGGGAGGGAAAGTGAGAAATCACCCTCCAGGAAGATGGCCATGCTGCAATCCCTTCATTCCTTCTCCAGTCTGCGCTCAGGATTTTAGGCATTCAGGCACACCTACCTGGCATATTTTCCAAGCCTCCAAATCTGTGACTCTAACTGTGAACTTGACCTGTTTTCTATGCAAAAATGCATCGTAACAACCCAATAGATGCTTTGTTGGTATCCAACTTAGAGAAAGCAAATGTTGGAGCATCCTCTGCATCTGAGCTGTGAACAATTCCTTCAAGGGACTAAGACCACTGAAAATTTTCTGCTGAGACTTTATTCTCCAGACCCCAATCTCAAGTGGTAAGGCATCCTCTATCCTTCTGTCTCTCTTGAATATTTTTTGTTTTTAAGTTTTTAAGGTAAAGTATTTTCTTGCCTCTCAGATCATCTGTTATCTTGCTAATTATCACCTTTCCCTCCTCCCATTTAGGAGAGGCAAAAATGCAGGCCTTCTGAGAAGCCTCCTGCACCTGAGTTGTGAAAAATCGCCCCATGCAATTTTCACTTTTTAAAACAAAATGTTTAATTTTTTGTGTGTTCTTGTTTTCTTTTCCTTTTTCTTTTACCTTCATCCCTTGATTGCTCAGCCTCCACGTGCTGAGTGTCTAGACAGGTCTAAGTGAATGGTATCCAAACATCTGAATACTATTAGGGTCAGAATATTCCTCAAATCCCACTGAATCTGATGCACAAAGGGTGAAAAATGAAACAGAAGAAAGATTGCAGATAACCTCCTGCACGCCTCTGAATGCTCAGACTGAACTTCAAGAATTAGGAAGAAATATACAATCTACTAGATGACCAGAAATCCTCTCAGGGGCATAAGAAATATGAGAAAGCAAGAAAATACCTCTCCTCCAAGGGAAAAGAATAACTCCTCTTCATTCATAGACAGTACAATGGAAATCACAGAAATGTCAGATAAAGAATTTAGAATATTCATAGTGACAAAGCTAACAGAGATACAAGAGAAGAGAGACAATGAGCTCCAGAAGACTCAGGGGAAAAGAGTCCACAAGTTCCAGGTGGTGAAGTTCTTGCACAATCTGAAAGAGGAAATACACACCATAAAAAAAGAATCAAATGGAACTGTTAGGGACAAAGGTTGTAATATAGAAAAATCAAAACCTCCCTTGAAAGTATTAAAAGCAGATTAGATCATACGGAAGATCAAACCTCAGATGTAGAAGACAGAATCTTTGCCCTAGAAAAATCCACAATGAAGACTGAGAAAATAGTCCAAAAATGAGAAAAATATACAAAAAATACTAGATTCCATTAAACATCCAAACATCTGGATAATCAGTATCCCAGAAGGTGAAGAGACTAATAAGGGCATTGATAATCTATTCCATGAAATCCTGGAAGAAAACTTTCCAAACCTAGAGAGGCATTCTAAGATCCAGACCCAAGAAATTGAAAGGACCCCAAATAGAATCAACCCAAGAAGATCTTCTCCAAGACACATTATAACCAGATTGACCAAAACCACAGACAAAGACAAGATACTATAATTGGCAAGAGAGAAACATCCAGTTACTTTCAAAGGATATCCCATCAGGCTAAAAGCAGACCTCTCATTGGAAACAATACGAGCAAGGAAAGAATAGGAAAATACGTTCAAAGTGTTAAGTGAAAAACAATTTCAACAAAGAATACTACTATACCCAGCAAGGTTATCCTTCATATGAGAAGAAAAGACAAAAAACATTTTCAGATAAACAACACCTGAAAGAATTTACCAATATCAGACCAACTCTCCAAGAAGTTCTGAATGCAGTGCTATACCAGAAAAACTAAATACAAGCACACAGAAATAAGAGTTCAAAAACAACCAAGAAAACGGCTAACTTAGTGGTAAGGGCAAGTTCAGTGTTGAATGTTATCTTCCAGAATTTAAACAGAAAGATCTGACCACAACAGAAGAGAGATTAAGTACATGAGACTGAACTGGTAAAATAGAATTTTATGACTTTGACTAAGGCATTCTTGACTTTCTTCTATGCTTTGTTTTTCAGATTTAAGGATTTTTGTTTTCCCTTGAGCTGTTGATAGGTTCATGTACCTACAATTTGAACAGAATCCTAACCTGTTTCCTGGCTTTAAGTCTTAAGCAAATTTCTCTTAACAGTTTTTTGATTTTGATTTATTAAAGCTAAAACCACTTTTCTTGAAATCAAAAATTATTTTTAAAAATACCTATTTAGGGGACCAGCAGTTAACGTAATGGCTATGTCGCTGGACTCCCATGTAGTCAACCGCGATTTGAGTCCTGGACCTGGTGGCTTAAACTCACGCCGGGCGTGTGTGCGTGCATGCCCAAGATCCCGAGAGGAAAATGGAGGAGAAGGGATTGTGGCATGACCATCCCCCCTGGGGGGTGATTTCTTGCTTTCTGTCTCTCTCTGTCTCTCTGTCTTTCTGGTGAGCACACACGCCCTATAGCAAAACAAAACAAAACAAAACAAAGCAAAGCAAAGAAAAACAAAACAAAACAACCTATTTAGGGCTCCAGAAAGTGGCGTGTTGGTCAAGGGTGCTGGACTCCCACATGGCCAACTGCGGTTCGAGTCCCGGACCTGGTGGCTTACTTTACCTCTCTATCTCTCTCTCTGGTTCAATTAAAATAAATAAAGTTAAATAAAATAATATATTTTTTTCAATCTAATGACTGCAGTAAGCTATATAGCCTCAGCTAGGTGTTACTTTATAGTATTTTCACTCTACTCACTGAGTTTCATGCCTAGTCAGACATGTGTTCACAGATATGTACATATCTGCTGAACTTGCTATTGAAAGTATGTAGATTAATTAAGATATTTTGCAAATGAATAAAATGTGGGAAAAAAAGAATGGAAAGCAACTGTAGCAACTGTAAGTACCAGAGACAGTGTGGGAGGAGAGTGGAAAATGGCAGAGGGAATCAAAAAAAAAAAAAAAAAAAAAAAAAAAAAAAAAAGATGGGACCAGCAGTTAGCGTAATGGCTATGTCGCTGGACTCCCACGTAGTCGACCGTGGTTCGAGTCCCGGACCCGGCGGCTTAAAACTCACGCCGGGCGCGTGTGCGTGCGTGCCCAAGATCCCGAGAGGAGAATGGAGGAGAAGGGATTGCGGCGTGGCCATCCCCCCTGGGGGGTGATTTCCTGCTTTCTGTCTCTCTGTCTCTCTCTGTCTGTCTGGCGAGCGCACGCGCCCTATAGCAAAAACCTCTCCAAAAAAAAAAGAAAAAAAAAAAAAAAAGAGAAAGAAAGAAAGAAAGAAGAAATATATAAGGAATGAAAATTATTTGTTGACAATAACATGTATGATTAAACCAATAAAAATGTATTCTGGATGGGGAAATAGCATTATCTATGATGTTATGATGTTCAGTGAATGAATATAAAATAAATTAA
This sequence comes from Tupaia tana, assembly GCA_026018925.1. Lineage (NCBI taxonomy): Eukaryota > Metazoa > Chordata > Mammalia > Scandentia > Tupaiidae > Tupaia > Tupaia tana. The sequence goes on along the minus strand of JAKSZU010000007.1, from coordinate 56,059,111 downwards.
CAAAAAAAGAGTAGGGAATCAAAAAAAAGAAAAAGGAAATATTTGGGGCAACCAGGTGGTGTGGTGGTTAAGGCGCTAGACTCCCACATGGCCAACCACAGTTCAAGTCCTGACCTGTTGGCTTGCTTTCTCACTTTCTCTCTATCTCTCTCTGGTCAGATTTAAATAATAATAATAAATAAAATAAATTTTTTTAAAAAAGATAAAAGCAAATACTTTTATAAGAACACATTGTATTTTTTTTTGATTTTTAGTTGTATTTATTTAAGAACACATTGTATCTTAATAAGAAGCACGATTATTTAGGCCAAGGTCTTTTTGGACTTACTATTTTAGATTATGGATTTTTTTAATGGGTTATATTTTAGTAAGGAATAATGTTGCTTGAGTTTCCTAATTATATTTTTATAACAAGTTCTGACCTTTACTAAATGTTCTCACAAAATGAACAATTTTCAGGGACTATTCATGAAAATTGTAACCTAAAAAGTATGTTTTATACGTGGGTAACTTGTCTCTTCCTCTTTTTACATTTCTGCCTGAGCCCATAAAATAGAATAGAGCTCATGAAATATTGAGACTTACTTATTTCATTTTCCTCACTCCCCATGGGAGCTCGTGCTTTTTTTTTTTTTTTTTTTTTTTTTTTTTTTTTACAGGGTTTTTGCTATAGGGCGCATGCACTCGCCAGACAGAGAGAGAGAGACAGAGAGACAGAAAGTGAGAAATCACCCCCCAGGGGGGATGGCCACGCTGCAATCCCTTCTCCTCCGTTCTCCTCTCAGGATCTTGGGCACGCACGCACACGCGCCCGGTGTGAGTTTTAAGCCACCGGGTCCAGGACTCAAACCGCAGTTGACTACGTGGGAGTCCAGCGACATAGCCATTACACTAACTGCTGGTCCTGGGAGCTTGTGTTTTGTTGGCACTCCCTCAAGGCTTCGGCTAAAAGGTGGCCATGTGTATCCAGAGTACGATTTTCTGCTCCGTGTGTTCTTCACACACTTGGTAAGTACTCTGAGTACTCTGCTCTTCCCATAAGCTCATCCTGGGGTGTTTCTTGGGGGAAAGGAAGGCATTCCATTTTATTTTCCAGTCCCAGTAATGTTCTTTAGTCTATCTTTACCACAAATAAAGCAGATAATCTGACCGCATCTGTTTTCTTTGTTCAATTCAAAACCCAGAAGTGCCATGTGGTTAGTTACTAATTATAAAACCTCTAAACTTCCTAAAATATTGGGTCACTGAAAGTCATGACACATATTGCATAGAAAATACATAATGGCTTTTCTGACTACCCAATAGATGCAGATAGGATCCTAATAATGATTCAGTCACAAATTCCTGATGTATATTTATAATATACATCTGTCTATGCATGTTGCTTCATTTAAAGATGTACTAAGTTCAACTATAAGCCATAAAATTGGAAATCTCGAACCTTTGGAGGCCTCAGGTTAAATGAATTATGTAGTATACACTGTTAGTTGCTGACTCAGTATCTCCTCTCCACTCTTAACAATAGAGCCAATTTTGTTGGTGACAGTCACCTGTCTAGCTTTAAAAGCTTTATTTTCTAACATTTGTACTTATTGGGAACCCCTTTACCTAGTTTTTGTCAGATGTGAATGGAAATCTAATGAGAGCTTTTGAGAAAGCTGTTTTCAGATGAAAAATCTTTCCTCCTTTCTTCCTAGAATACAGATGTGATGACGAACTGTAGCAGCTATCTTCATCGCTGAGGAAAAGTGCAAGAGAATTGGAGACCTAGGCCATAACATTCTTGAGGTGCTAAACTATTGTTAGTAACTATCTTCCTCAGGACCTTTTGTTCTGGAAGGAAAAACAGAAATCCCTTTAGGATAAACCACACGCCTAACAAAATACCTTGGATGGGGTAATTAATAAACAATAGAAATTTGGGGACAGCAGGTGATATGGTGGTTAAGATGCTGGATACCACATGGCCAATTCTGCATTTTGAGTCCTGGATGTGGTGGCTTGAAAAATGCCAGGCATGTGTGTGTGCATGCCCAAAATCCTGAGAGAAGAAGGGATTACAGTGTGGCCATCCCCCCTTTCTCAGTTTCTTTCTCTCATTCTCTCTCTCTGCAGTAAGTGTGCATAAACTCTACAACAAAACTTAAATAAATAAATATTATCATACATGAAAATATACACAATCATTCATCCCACACTGTATATCTCAAAATATCCCTTTACCTTGAGGAAGAAAACCTGGGTGTTTCAAAGGCCATATTGGAACACTTCTGTATTCCTCTGGAACACTTTTGTATAGCATTAGGAAAAATAAATAGGGAGACTTCAAAAAGTTCACAGAGAGATTGAGACCAGCAGATGGTGTAGTGGTTACGTAGCTAGACTCCCACGCAGCTGACTGCTGCATGAGTCCCAGACCCAGTGCCTTGAAACTCACACCCAGCACATGTGCACACATGCCCAAGATTCCGGGAGGAGAATGGAGAAGGTATTGTGACATGGCCATCCCTCCCAAGGGTGTGATTTCTCATTTTCTCTCTCACAGTCTCTGTCTCTCTTACGAAAGCATGTACCCTAAGGCATAAACCTCTTAAAAAAAAAAAAAAGGTTCACAAGAGGAACTAGTAGATAGTGTAATGGTATGTCACTGGACTTGTGGACCCGGCAGCTTGAAACTCACACTGGGCACGTGTGTATGCATGCCCAAAATCGCAAGAGGAGAATAGATGAGATGGGATTGTAGTGTGGCCATGCCCTGTGGAAGGTAATTTCTTTCTTTCTTTCTTTTTTTTTTAAAGATCTTTTCATTTATTTATTTATTTATTTGGAGAGGTTTTTGTGATAGGGCGTGTGTGCTCGCCAGACAGATGGAGAGAGACAGAGAGACAGAAAGCGAGAAATCACCCCCCAGGGGGGATGGCCACGCCGCGATCCCCTCTCATCCATTCTCCTCTCGGGATCTTGGGCACGCACGCACATGCACCCGGCGTGAGTTTTAAGCCACTGAGTCCGCGACGCGAACCGCGGTCGACTATATGGGAGTCCAGCGACATAGCCATTACGCTAACTGCTGGTCCCAATTTCTTGCTTTCTATCTCTCTGGCAAGCACATGTACCCTATAGCTAAATAAATAAATAAATAAATAAATAAATAAATAAATAAAAACAAAACAAAACAAAACAAACTCTTAAAAAAATAAAAAGTCGGACCAGCATTTAGCGTAATGGCTATGTCGCTGGACTCCCACGTAGTCGACTGCGGTTCGAGCCTCGGACCCGGTGGCTTAAACTCACGCTGAGCGTGTGTGCATGCGTGCCCAAGATCCTGAGAGGAGAATGGAGGAGAAGGGATTGTGGCATGGCCATCCACCCTGGGGGATGATTTCTCACTTTCTGTCTCTCTGTCTCTCTCTGTCTGGCGAACGCACACGCCCTATAGCAAAAACCTCTCCAAAAAAAGAAAAAATAAATAAAAAAATAAAAAATAAAAAGTGATGATAGCAGCCATTTAGTCCATTCCTAAAGAACTGAGGGTTCTGGGAATGTAACCAAGTCAGTACTGTTTTTTTTTTTTTTTTTTTTTTTTTTTTTTAATAATTAATTAATTATTTATTTGTTGTTATTATTATTTTAACTTTATTTAACTTTATTTATTTATTTATTTTTAATTTGACCAGAGAGAGAGAGGGGGAAGGTGAGAAAGCAAGCTGCCAGGTCTGGGACTCCAACCACAGTCAGTCATGTGAAAGTCCAGCAACCTCAACCATCACACCACCTGCCTGCCCCATTATTATTTTTAAGTTTGACCAGAGTGAAACAGAAAGAGAAAAAGGGAAAATGAGAAACCAAGCAACCAGGTCTGGGACTCAAACTGCAGTCTGCCATGTGGGAGTACAATACCTTAACCACCATGCCACCACCTGCCAGCCCCTAGTACAGTGTCTTTATATTATTAACTGAAGAAGAATGGACACCCTTTAAAGATTTTTTTTTAAAGATAGATAATTAAACTAAATAAGTCAAAGCCAAATCCAGGACTGTAAGGTAGATGCCTAATAATTTCCCATGGAAACTTGCAAAACCACCCTTGTTTAATGAGACAGAAAAGAGCAAGACTATTGTGGTGGTGGACAAGGACTCTGGTAAAGCTTTCACAGCCTTTTTTGCTAAAGTTTTGGCTAACTCTCAAAACACTTTTTAGTTTTTGTATTTTGATGCCAGAGGGCATGTGGAACTCTGCAGAGAGAAAACATCCCCCAGTGGGGTGTAGTCACACCAAAATCCTTTTTCCTTCACCTCTTGATCCATCAAGATTTTGGGCACACACACACCTATGTGTGCCTGACATGTTTTTGACACCAGGGCAGGGATTCGAATTGTGGGCCATGTAGGATCTGGGTTCCTAGGCACTTAACTGCTGTGCCACAGGGTCAGCCCGCTTCAGGATGTTGATCCCACTAGTTTAAAATTTCCATGGAAGAGCCAGACAGTGGTGCAGCGGTAATGCAAGGTGATCTGTGAGGCAATCCCACATAGGGGGACTTCTGGTTCAAGTCCAGAAACCCTTTCAGTATGCTGGCACGGGCTCACCCATGATCCAGAGCTCGCTGAAGGCTTCGGGTGGATCACAGCATTGGGGCCCTACTAGGGGTGCTGTATGTGTCTATGTTCTGTCTCTAACTGATGGAAGAAGTAAATAAACTTAAAACAAATGTTTTAATTGAAAGCTCTACTGTTGTGTGCAACTGATCTGGGCTTAACAGTTTTTGAAACCATCAATCAGAAAGTCTGAGCGACTTAAATTTTTTTTTTTGAGAGGTTTTTTGCTATAGGGTGTGTGCGCTTGCAAGAAAGACAGAGAGAGACAGAGAGACAGAGAGACAGAAAGCGAGAAATCACCCCTCAGGGGGATGGCCACAGTGCAATCCTTTCTCCTCCATTCTCCTCTTAGGATCTTGGGCACGCATGCACACGCGCCTGGCGTGAGTTCAAGCCACCGGGTCTGGGACTCGAACCACGGTCGACTACATGGGAGTCCAGCGACATAGACATTACACTAACTGCTGGCCCCTCAACTTTAATTTTTCAATCAGAACTGTATAAGCTGAACCAGTTGAGATGTCTCTGGTGTTGACTATTGTTTCTGCTGTTAGTTGTTGGTCCTCTGATTAGGGCATGAACAATATTAATTTTTCCTCATGAATGGATGTGGATGGTCTGCCATATAGAGGCTCGTCTGCAACATTGTCTTGTTCTTTTCTTTCTTTTTTTAAAATTTTCAGAGTGCACTTGCACACGCTGGAGAGACAGAGAAGAAAGCGAAAGTGAGAAAGTACCCCTCTGTGGGGAATGGTCATACTGTAAGTCTCTCACCTCCGTTTTCCCTTCTTTGGGGACTTTGGACATACACGCATGTGTGCCCATGATGGTCAAGATGCCAAATCTGGAACTTGAACCAGAAGGTTGGTCGTATGGGATCCAGTTGCCTTTGCCACCATTCTACAGACTGGCCGGTCTTGTCCCTTCTTAAAACAAGTTGTCCATTTGTAAATTACTGATTTATTTTAAGCATTGTTCCCATAAACTTCTTGTAAAGCAACAGTGACTTCACCATTCTTCCACTCAAGCCTCACCTCATAAATTTTATGTTCTTGGTTCAATTTTAACAGAATTCATTGCTCTGATGGGCGTTCTTTTGAAACCAAAGCTTTATCCTCCTTTATTATTTTCTTTTAGTAACCAGAGAGTGTGTTCACTTGCCAGAGAAAGAGAGATAGAGGGAGAAAGCACTCTCTAACGAGATGTGGTCACACCACAGTCCCTTCGTCATGTCTCCATGCTGTTGAGATTTGGGGCATGATGCACAGGGGTCCAACATACTTTTCAAGCCTCCTGGGCCAGGATTTGAAACAGTCAGCCACGTGGGATCTCTCTCTCTTAAACTACCTCACAGGCCTACCCTGTGTCTGATACATATTAGTGCCACAGATTGGATCTGTTCAGACATGTAATAATAAGTTAGTATGAGTTTATTACGGTGAAAAAAAAAAGAAATTCACGTATAGTGTTTTCATAATATGGATTTTTCATGAACTTTTTGAAGACCCCGTTGTATTCAGGGTCTAGGGTAGTGGTTAAGGTGTTGGACTCCGGGACCAGTAGATGGTGTAATGTCGCCGGACTCCCATGTAGTCCACTGTGGTTTGAGTCGTGGACCCAGTGACTTAAAACTCATGCCAGCCCATGTGTGTATGCGCGCCCTATAGCAAAAATGCTTCTTCTTCTTCAAAAAAAAAAGGTGTTGGAATCCCACATGGCTGACAGTAGTTTGAGTCCCAGACCTGGTGGTTTGCTTTCTCACTTTCCTTCTTTTTTTTCCTGTCTCTCCGGTAAGCATATGTGACCTGTACCAAATTAAAAACATATAATAAATCAAATAATTCTAAAAAATAAAAGAAGGAAAAAGAAATCTAAAACACTGTGTCTCCCAATGGATAAAGTAAAACAGATAAATGGGATATTTAAATTTTACTGGGCCAGCCAGAGGTGTGAAGGTTAATGCATTGGATTCCCACATGGGAGACTGTGGTTCATGTCCTGGACCTGGTGGCTTGAAAAGCATGCCGGTCCAAGTGCACAAATTCCCAAAATTCCAGAAGGAGAAATGGAGAAGAAAGGATTGAGGTGTGGCCATCCCTATAGGGGGTACTTTCTCATTTTCCCTCTCTCTGTCTCTCTCCATCTCACACATGCACCCTCTGGCAAATTAAAAATGAACAAGTGGGACCAGCAGATGGCATAATGTCTATGTCACTGGACTCCCATGTAGTCAACCGTGGTTCAAGTCCCGGACCTAGTGGCTTAAACTCACGCTGGGCACGTGTATGAGCATGCCCAAGATCTCAAGAGGAGAATGGAAGAGAAGGGATTGCAGTGTGGCCATCCCCCCGGGGGTGATTTCTCATTTTCTGTCTCTGTCTCTCTCTCTTTCTGTCTTTCTGACAAGCGCATGTGCCCTATAGCAAAAAAAAAAAAAAAAAGTAAATTAAAATAAAATTTATGGACACTGGGCTGCCTCTGCGGTCTAGTAGTTGAGAGCCAGGTCCCACATGGACAACCATGTGGTTTGAATCCTGGTCCTAGTGGCTTGAAAAACATGCTAGGCATGTGTGTGTATGTGCCTCAGATCCTGACGGGATGGAGAAATGGAAGAGGTTATAGTGTGCCCACACCACACTGCTGGGCACTTTCTCCCTCTCTGTCTCTTTGTCTCTCTCTGGCAAGTGCACACATACACACACCCTCTGACAAAAAAGAGGTACGCACAAAATTTACAGACACCAACTAGTAGGGTGACATTTGTAAACAGAAAATAATGCTTTTTTGTGATCACTCAGATTTGTTGGCATACCGCTAGCCTGTCTATTGATGTCCAGATGATAGTGAGTCCTTGGTTCATGATCAACAACATATCTGAAGTAGCTAGGATAGATAGGATTACTGAACTGCTTGCAAGATTTGGGCACCAGGATCTAATTCTAGGGGAAGATAACTCTTTTCTTTTTTTTTTTTTGGAGAGATTTTTCGCTATAGGGCGTGTGCACTCGCCAGACAGACAGAGACATAGAGACAGAAAGTGAGAAATCACCCCCCCCGGGGGGATGGTCACACCGCAATCCCTTCTCCTCCATTCTCCTCTTGGGATCTTGGGCACGCATGCACATGCGCCTGGCGTGAGTTTTAAGCCACAGGGTCCGGGACGTGAACCGCGGTCGACTACGTGGGAGTCCAGCTACATAGCCATTACGCTAACTGCTGGTTCCCTTTTCTTCCTTTTTAAAAAATAATTATTACTTAATTTGTTTATTTAGTATTATTGTTATTTTTTAAAGATTGCTATAGGGCATGTGTGCTCACCAAAGAGACACAGAGAGAGGGGAGAGAGAGAGAGAGAAAGTGAAAAAGCAAGCCATTAGGTCCAGAACTCAAACTGAGGTCAGCAATGTGGTCCAACTCCTTAACCACCACACCATCTGCTGATCCCTCAATAACTCCTTATAGAAGGCACAGATTGCTCAGAAATAAATTAGTCATAGTCTCAACTTACAGCAAAGTCTTTCTTATTTATTCTATGTTATATCTTTATTTAAAAGATAGGTAGATTATTCTCACCAAATTCTTGCTTTTCACTTTTTTTTTTTCAGCATAATACTTTTCAAAGTAATTTTCACATTTAGGTGGTTGATAGAGCCAGAAAAAATATCTCCAAGGTTTAGTATCAAGAAGAGTGATAAATAGCACAGTTGAGTAATTCACAGCTTTATAATGCATGTGACAAAAGCAGAAAACATTGTTTTTTTACTCAAGGTGTGTGACTATATAAATATCATTCTCTTTTCTTCTTTCCTTAGAAATAAAACTTCAAAGTAAACAATGAAAGCAATTATATACAGCAATTTTCCTGCATTAGGTATTGATGAAAGCTGATACTGTATTATAGAAGCAACATGATTTCCACCTCTTGGCTTGTTTTAGAAAAGGTTAAGAAAAAATGCTGTCTGTGAAATGAGAACTGGAGTTAAAATAGCATACATGCTTCCTAGGTATTCTTTATCACCTGACCTTGCAAATTGTCCTCACTGACTCCAAATTAAGTTCTGAAAAGTTGAGTGCTTACCTTGTGATCAGAGCTATATTAGGTTCAGAATAACTGTAAAGTGTTTTTTTTTAATTACCACTTAGATTCTGAAGTCAGCAGGGGTAACAGACTGCTTTAAAAGATGTTCTAATTCAGAGGGAGGTTGCAAAATCCCTCCTCTCTCTATTCCTGATCTGTATGCAAGTTCTACCTTTTTGTCAATGTCAGAGCCTAAGATTCAAATAGTATTCTATATCAGGGGCTGGTGGGTGGCATGGTGGTTAAGGATGCTGGACTCACACATGGCCAACCATGGTTCGAGTCCTGGGACTGGCAGCTTGCTTTCTCACTCCCCCTCCTCGTTCTATCCCTCTCTGGTCAAATTAAAATAAATAAAAATAAATAAAGTTAAGGGGCCAGCAGGTGGTGTGGTGATTAAAGTGCTGGAAACTCCCAAATGGCCAACCAGGGTTTGAGTCCCAGATCTGGTGGCTTGCTTTCTCACTTTCCCTCTCTCTCTCTGGTCAAATTAAAATGAATGAATAAAATTAAAAATAAATAAATAAATAAAGTTAAATAAAATATTCTTTAAAAATATTATTCTATATTAAGTACTATTAATTGATAACAAATATTTATTAAACACCTAATATTGCCCAGAAACTGTGTTGGCCCCAAGAAATAAAACAAAGAGGAAGGAGGATGTTTCCTGACCTCAATGTACTACCTACAGTCTGCTTGTAAGAGCAGTTAAGTAAAGAAGTTATTGCTGGGACCAGCAGTTAGCGTAGTGGCTATGTCGCTGGACTCCCATGTAGTCGACCGCGGTTTGCGTCCTGGACCCGGTGGCTTAAAACTCACGCTGGGTGCGTGTGCGTGCGTGCCCAAGATCCCAAGAGGAGAATGGAGGAGAAGGAATTGCGGCGTGGCCATCCCCCCAGGGGGTGATTTCTTGCTTTCTGTCTGTCTGTCTGGCGAGCGCATGCGCCCTATAGCAAAAACCTCTCAAAGAAAAAAAGAAGTTATTGCAATGAAATATGAAAATTGCCAGAGAGTGATTTCCTTAACTTCTGGAATGCCAGTGTTTTTCAAACGGTAGAGTGCACCCCATTGGTGGACTTCAAAAGTACATTTTCAGGGTAATTTTTTTTTTTGGAGAGGTTTTTGCTATGGGACGCACGCACTCGCCAGAAAGACAGACAAAGAGACAGAAAGCAAGAACTCAGCCCTTGGGAGGGATGGCCATGCTGCAATCCCTTCTCCTCCATTCTCCTCTCGGGATCTTTGGCATGCGTGCACATGCACCCAGCATGAGTTTAAGCCACCGGGTCCAGTACTAGAACTGCGGTCAACTACATGGGAGTCCAGCAACATAGCTATTATGCCAACTGCTTGTCCCAAGGCTAATTTTTTTAAAAAAGTAATAAAAATGTTCTTGCACAAAAGTAGAATAAGTCCGTTTAACAAAGTTTTGCTTTATTCAAACAATTTTTGGCACAGAACACACGTGCTCACCAGGGAGAAACAGAGAGGGAGAGAGAGAAAGCATCCCCCAGTGGGGTGTGGTCATGTTGTAATCTCTTTTTCCATTTTTTTTCACCCTGTTGGGATTTGGGGCACATACACACACACAAACACACACAAGTATGTTCACACACATATGCTTTTCAGGACTCTGGGACTTGATTTCATACTGCATGGTCAGCCATGTAGGATCCGGCTCTTTAATCACTAAGCCACAGAGCCATCCTTGTTTGTTTGTTTGTTTGTTTGTTTTTTTGGAGAGGTTTTTCACTATAGGGCGCGTGCGCTCGCCAGACAGACAGAGAGAGACATAGAGACAGAAAGCGAGAAATCACCCCCCAGGGGGGATGGTCACGCCGCAATCCCTTTTCCTCCATTCTCCTCTCGGGATCTTGGGCACGCACGCACACGCGCCCGGCGTGAGTTGTAAGCCACCGGGTCCGAGACGCGAACCGCGGTCGACTACGTGGGAGTCCAGCGACATAGCCATTACGCTAACTGCTGGTTCCCGTTTTTTTTTTTTTTTTTAATGATAGAGAAGCACCCTTTACAGGGTCTCATCATGCAGAAGCCCCCCCCCCCCTCCCCCATCCCTCCAGCACCTCAGGAACCCAGGTACTCAGGCCGACACTGGTGTGCTTGCAAGTAAACCTAGTGATCCAAACCCACAGTTGGCCATGTGACCTCCAGCATGGCAGTCTAGCACCCTTCTGGTGTGTGAGCTTGCTGGAGAGAGAGAGAGAAAGAGAGAGAGAGAGAGAGAAGAGGGAAAGTGAGAAATCACCCCATTCCCCAGGAGGAATGACCATGCCACAATCCCTTCTCCTCCATTCTTCCCCTGGGATCTTGGGCAGGCACACACACACACACACACACACACACACACACACAAATCCGCCATGAGTTTGAAGCCATCAGGTCTGGGACTTCAACTGCAGCTGGCCATGTGGAAGTCCAGCAACGTAACTGCTATGCCATCTGAGGGTCCCTGCATTGTACACTTTAAATAGAATTAAAGTGGGCAGGTCTTGTAGCACAGAGGTTAAGTGCAGTGCATAAAGAGCTGGAAGCCATGTGACCAACTGCAGTTTGAATTCCAGCCCCAGGGTCTTGATAGTTACACTGGGCACATCCCTGTGCACGCTCCAAATTCTGATGGGCTGGAGAAATGGAAGAAAAAAAGATTGCAGTGTGACCACGGCCCATTAAGCGGTGCTTCCTCTCTCTGGCAAGTGCACATAATGGAAAAACTATGTATGAATTTCAAAAAGTTTTTGTACCAAAATAAATTCATACTTCAGTTGTAAAAAAAGAAAAGAAAACAAAAGAAAAAAGAAAATAAGGGGCCGGCAGGTGGTGTGGTGGTTAAGGGCATTGGACTCCCACATGGCGGACCATGGTTTGAGTCCTGGACCTGGCAGCTTGCTTTCTCACTTTCCCTCTCTCTCTCTTTCCCTCTCTGGTCAAATTAAAAATAAATAAATAAATAAATAAATAGCTAGTGAGGAGCGCTATACAAAGCGAATGAGTTCTTCTGCCAGACTCCATCGGCACCGGCATCAGCATTACTATCTTCCGACAGGGTGAAGTAAAAGGGACATTTAAGTCAAACAGTATTGAGACAGATTGAGTTATGAAACATAATGGTCCAAATGACGCTAATGACGGGACAGTACAACTTCGTGGATTGCCATTTGGTTGCAGCAAAGAGGAACTAGTTCAGTTCTTTCAAGGGTTGGAAATTGTGCCAAGTGGGTAACATTGATGATGGACTACAAGGGGAGAAGCACAGGGGAGGCCTTTGTGCGGTTTGCTTCAAAGGAGATAGCAGAAAATGCTCTGGGGAAACACAAAGATAGAATAGGGCACAGGTATATTGAGATCTTCAGAAGTAGCAGGAGTGAAATCAAAAGATTTTATGATACACCAAGAAGATTGCTGGGACAGCAACCAGGACCATATGATAGGCCAATAGGAGGAAGAGGGGGTTATTATGGAGCTGGGTGTGGAAGTTTGTATGACAGAATGTGATGTGGAGGTGATGGATATGATGGTGGTTATGGAGGTTTTGATGACTCTGGTGGCTATAATAATTATGGCTATGGGAATGACGGCTTTGATGACAGAATGAGGGATGGAAGAGGTATGGGAGGACATGGCTATGGCGGAGCTGGGGATGCGAGTTCAGGTTTTCATGGTAGTCATTTTGTGAGAGGGTTGCCATTTTGTGCAACTGAAAATGACATTGCTAATTTCTTCTCACCACTAAATCCAATATGAATTCATATTGACATTGGAGTTGATGGCAGAGCAACAGGTGAAGCAAATGTAGAGTTTGTGACACATAAAGATGCAGTAGCTGCCATGTATAAAGATAAAAATAATATGCAATTGAACATTGAACTCTTCTTGAATTCTACTCCTGGAGGAAGCTTTGGAATGGGAGGTTCTGGAATGGGAGGCTGTGGCAGAGATGGAATGGATAATCGGGGAGGTTATGGATCTGTTGGAAGAATGGGAATGGGGAACAATTACAGTGGAGTATATGGTACTCCCGATGGCTTGGGTGGTTATGGCTGTGGTGGTGGAGGCAGTGGAGGTTCCTATGGTCAAGGTGGCCTGAGTGGAGGTGGATGGCGTGGGATGTACTGAAAGCGTAAATACAACATACATGTCCTGATAACAGCATCTGGTCTACTAGGCTTTCTTACAGATTTAATTTCTTTTGTATTTTAAGAACTTTATAATGACTGAAGGAATGTGTTTTCAAAATACGATTTGGTAAAGCAACAGATTGTGATAGGAAAATCTGTTTTCTGTAGGTTTTATTTGTTGCATACTTTGACTTATAATAAATTTTTATATTCAAATCACTGATGTTGATACTTTTTTATACTAGTTAACTGCTAAAGGTGTGCTGCCTTCATAAGATTTGGGTTGATGTGTTTAACTTTAGCTCTACAAGAAGCAGCATAGTGTGGTTTTAGAGGATAGTACTTCACCTTGGCATAAACTACAAGTCTTAATAAGCAGACATCTGGAATAGGACTTGAAAATAATTAGTGTAACTTTTTTCTTTAATTTTTGCTGGACAATACTGTAAATATAAAACCTAAAGATGAGTTTAGGTGGCTTCAGGAGTATAAATTCGCCTAATTCTGTATTAGTTCTATTTCAAATGTCATTTATCAGGCATAGTTCTGAGATGTTGATGATCTAAGAAGTATCTGGATTTCTGAATATTCATAATTGTGTTACTCCTGGGCATGGGAATGTTGCAAACTTAAATTCTAGCTTGAGGTTTTAAAATAAAATCCCCTTGGCACTTGACCAAAATATCAAAAAGAAATTTTCAAAAAGTGATAGTTGTGGGACCAGCAGTTGGCGTAATGGCTATGTCGCTGGACTCCCACGTAGTCGACCGGGGTTCGAGTCCCGGACCCGGTGGCTTAAACTCACGTTGGGTTGGGCACGTGTGCGTGCATGCCCAAGATCCCGGGAGGAGAATGGAGGAGAAGGGATTGCGGCGTCGCCATCCCCTCTGGGGGGTGATTTCTTGCTTTCTATCTCTCTGTCTCTGTCTGTCTGGCGAGCGCACGCGCCCTATAGCAAAAACCTCTCCAAAAAAAAGAAAAAAAAAAGTGATAGTTGTAAGTTATTGCAAGTTGTTTAAGGTTTAAGGTTCTCAGTGACCTGAGAATTCAGTTTAAGTACATAGGTATTTGCTGTGGATATAATTCTCACAGATGTATTTTCAGTTTCCTGCCTGATAGAGCATGTGATTTTTAAATAACTGTATAAATGGCTAATTTTTAAAAATGTTGAAGAGACAAGTCCATAGTATGGTCCATTTGAAAATCCTGCAGTTAGATTTTATATCCTAAATCTGCTTAGAGTTTCAAAGATTATATGTAGCAAGATAAAGGTGCTTTTTATTTTAATCCCTTTGATTAATATGGCTTTTTCCCAAATTGGCTAATGGATCAAAATGAAACCTGTCAATGTGAATTCGGTTATGGAACTTGTTACTTGTTTTTGCCACAAATGTTATTAATGTAGTAAACATCAATGTGGGAGATAATAAAAAAAATACGTAAATAAAAAAAGTTAAATAAATCTTTAAAAATATAAATAAATTTTTTTTTCCTTAATATGTGAGGTATAGCGCAACAAATACATTAAAAGTAAGATTCAGGGGCCTAGCTGGTGGCGTAGCGGTGAGGGAGCTGGGCTCCCACAGGGCTGACTGCGATTTAACTCCTCTGACCTGGTGACTTGCTTTCTCACTTTTCCTTTTTCTCTCTCTCTGTATCTCTCTCTGGGGAGTGCACATGTCCTGTAGCAAACTAAAATAGTACTAATGATAACTAAAATTAAATACACAATTCTTTTTTCTTTCATTGGAGAGATTTTTGCTATAGGGTGTGTATGCTTGCCAGAGAGACAGAGAGAGACAGAGACAGAAAGTAGAAATCACCCCCCAGGGTAGATGACCATGTCACAATCCTTCTCCATTCTCCTCCCAGGATCTTGGGCAAGCATGCACACATGCCCCACATGAGTTTTTTTTTTTTTTTTTTTTAAACGATTTTATTTAACTTTATTTATTCATTCACTTATTTCTTTCAATTTGACCAGAGAGGGATAGAGTGATGAGAGAGAGAGAGAGAGAGAGAGAGAGAGCGCGTGTAAGCCACCGGGTCCGGGACTCGAACCGCAGTTGACCATGTGGGAGTCCAGCACCCTTAACCACCACGCCACCTGCCGGCCCCCTACCCCCACATGAGTTTTAAGACACTGGGTCCAGGACTCGAACCGTAGTCGACTATGTGGGAGTTTAGTGATGTAACCATTACGCGTTCTGTTGATCAATATATAATTATTTTTTTTAAAAAAAGTATGATTCAGGAGTCAGCAGGGGCATGGTGGTTAAGTTGCTGGATTTCCACATGGCCAATTGCAGTTCGAGTCCTGGACCCTATGGCTTCAAAATCACGTAGGGTGAATTTATATGTGTGCCCAAAATCCCAAGAGGAGAATGAAGGAGATGGGCAAGGTCATCTCTCCTAGGGTGTGACATCTCACTTTTCCTCCCTCTGTCTCTGTGGCAAAAATATTAAAAAAAAAAAAAAAAAAAAAAAAAAAAAAGATGATTCAGGCCAGAAAGCACCCATGCATACATTAAAATCCTCAATTTCATATAGCTTTATGTACAAAGTATTATGTAAATGCCCTTGGGCATGAAATGTGGGAGACATAGACTCTGTCCTCCGAGGGCTCACAACTGAGGAGTCCACCGAGGCATAATTTAGTTGCATACGTCATTCCTAAGTGTGCTGGGCGGGACTTCGAGTTGTTAGTGAAAGCAGATCAATTTAAACTAACGAAAAAAAATCCTAGCTCACGTAACTAGGTAGTCCAAGGGTCTTTGTTTTAAAGAATCATTTATTTAATTTTATTTATTCATTCATTTACTTTAATTTGACCAGAGAGAGAGAGATGAAAGAGACAGACAGAGAGAGAGAGAAAGCAAGCCCCCAGGTCTGAGACTTGAACCATGGTTGGCCATGTGGGAGTGTCCAGCTCTTTAACTACCACACCACCTGCTGCCCCCCCCTTTTTTTAAAAGAATTATTTTATTTAACTTTATTTATTTGTGTATTTTAATTTGACCAGAGAGGGACAGAGCAAGAGAGGGAAAGTGAGAAAGCAAGTCGCCAGGCCCAGGACTTGAACTGCGGTCACTTATGTGGGAGTCCAGCACCCTTAACCACCACGCCACCTGGTGGTCCCTGTTTTGTTTTGTTTTTAATTTGCTATAGGGCATGTATGTGCACTCACCAGAGACAGAGAGACAGACAAAATTAGAAAGTATCCTCTGGGGGATGACGCACTGCAATTCCTTCCCCTCCATTTCTCCTTTCCAGATTTGGGCACTCATGCATACATGCCCCGTATATCCTTCAAGCCTCCTTGTCCAGGACTTGAATCGTGTAGTTGGCCATATGGGAGCCAGCCGCCTTAACCACCACCCCACCTGGCTGGTCCAGCAGTTCAAGGTTTTTTAAAAATTTTTATTTATTATTATTTTAAAAAAATTGCTATAGGGCATGTGTGCTCACTAGAGAGAGACAGAGAGAGAGAAGGAAACTGTGAAAGCAAGCCTCCAGGTCTGGGACTCAAACCACAGTTGGCCAGATGGGAGTCCAGCACTTTAACCACCACGCAACCTGCTGGCCCCAGTCCAAGAATTTTTGACCTGGCTAGAAACGGGTTCAAATAAAAGCTTTAAGACTCTTGCTTCTTTCCTTTTGATCTCTTGCAAAATAGGTGTCAATGGTCTTAGGGTTATAATCCCAGATGACAAGTGTCCTTCACTATAGCTTCCCAACACTAGAACTTTGGATCACTGGAAAATAGGGTCAGCCCCATACAGACTGAGCGTATATGATCAAATCAGCAAATATCCTGAACAGACAAAAACAAAACAAAACACTGGTGTGGGATTTTCAGTACTATCATCTTAGACACATTACTGAGGGTGTATACAAATATATTCTTAAGAATTCTCCAAAAGGTGGCATTTTTCGTAAGTAATTATGTATTAATATGCTTTTTTGTCCATGGTTCTCTCAACATGATAGCTGGGGCAATATATGTATTTTATAAAATATATATATTTTATAAAGTAGTAAAACTGGAGGAAAAAACACTGGTTTGTTGAAAAGGAAGGAAGGAAGGTATCACTACTGCTGGCCAGCCCAACCACCACTGTTCTCCATCTCCCTCCCCTTCTGCTCCTGTAACTACAAACTTTACACCGGCCAGCATGTGGCATGGTGATTAAGGTGCTGGAATCCTACATGGTCTATTGCAGTTTTGAGTCCAGCACCCAGTGGCTTGAAAACCATGCCAGAGGGGCTGGCAGGTGTGATGGCTAAGGGCAGATGTGGTGGCTAAGGGCAGACGTGGTGGCTAAGGGTGCTGGACTCCCATATGGCTGACCACAGTTTGAGTCCCAGACCTGGCAGCTTGCTCTCTCTCTCTGTGGTCAAAATTGAAAAATAAAGATAATAAAGAAATAATTCTTTTAAAAAAAGAAAAATCATGTCAGGCACGTATGTGTGCATGCCCCAAATCCCAAAATGAGAATGGAGAAGAGGTGTAACACAGTCATTCCCTCAGGGAGTGATTTCTCACTTTCCTCCTCTCTGTCTCTTATGAGTGCACTCACCTTACAAAAAAACCTTGGGGGAGAAAAAGAAAAAGAAAAAATTTGCAAACTTGTTTCCCAGTCTTCCACTCCATCTGGGTGGCCATGTCACAGTTATGGCCAATGGGTATAAGTGAGGTCTTCTGGGAAAGCTCTAATTTTCCCCAAGAGGTAGGTGTATCTGGTGCCACCCCTTCCACCTTTTCCTTCTCTGAGTTACAAATGTGATGGCTGAAGTTGTAGTAGCCACCTTCTCTCTGGGAGATAACTAGCTACCCTGTGAAAGATGAAGTGGAAAAAGAACCTGGGACTTTTTTCCTTTTAAAATTTTTTTTTTATATAGGGCATGTACACTCACATCAGAGAAACAGAGAGGGAAGAAAAGCACCTTCCAGTGGGGAAGGCCATATCACAACCCTTTCTCCTCCATCTCCCTCCCTTCTCAAGGGATTTTGGGCACAAATGCACACACACCCAGGGTGTTTTCCAAGTCTGATACTCAAACTGCAGTCAGCCATGTGGGAGCCAGCTGCCTCAACCACCACGCTACCAGGTGGCTTAGAACCTGGGTCTTTGATGGCACTGGTAAGCCTCTGCATCAGCCCTGGCCTGCCTCCCAGGAGACTTCTTGTAATAAAGATAATTAACATCATTATTCCTTAAGGCACTGTGAGGTTTCTCGTAGTTGAAAGTATTTTTAATGGGTACAAATGGTGTGAGCCTAATATTGTGGAGACAGTGAGGCAAAACAATCTTAATGTTTCTTACTAATGCATTCATGAAGTTATCACAAATTACCTTCCAGATTCCTTCTTGGGTCCTTTTATTGTTGATAAAAACTCACAATGAAACAATTTAAAATGTAGAATTTATTTTAATATAATGATATATGTGTGCACATTTACTATTTTAAAAATAAGCATGTAAATTAAGATCATTATAAAACATAAATCAGCCCTAATTTAATATTGTCAGAGTAAAAGAGCATATATAGAAGTCAGTCTAACATCATTGCATTTGCCTTTTAAAGTTAGGATACATAAAAGATCTAATGTGTTGCATTTTATCTTATTTCAGTTTTCTGTTGTCCTCATTAAGTATAAATACCCTTAGGAATGTGCCAACTTATACATTCAAATGACCAAGGTCTCATCACAGTTATTAAAGTACCATTAAATCACCTAAAGTGAGTAATCTAAAAAAATACTAGCCTCAACTAAAACCCTGAGGAATTAAAATCTTTTTTACACAATAGTTTTGGTTAAGTGCAATTCCATGTATGTACTACTTTATTTAAGGTCATACTTGGTAAGGCATAGTAAAAATAAAATCTACGTAAGTAACAATCTAATACTATATTTAATCTCTTGCTATAAAGGTGTTTTGTTTCCCCAAAAAGTAGTTTTTGCATATCATTCTGGACCTCTTCACCCATCTGCTGGCTTATTTGCTGTATATACAGTAGTTAAAATCTGTGCACTGAGCTGAGCTGCCTTCCCAGCGGTGGTTCAGATGAAATGCACCTGAAGAACTACATATTAGAAAGTTCATGTCCATGCTCAACCATGGCCTGCACAAACTGCTTGAAGACGCGATCCATGTAAGTGGATTGCCTTGGCCAGATTCCCTCCAGAAAACCAATATGGCCTCCGTAAGAAGTAAGGACCAAAGCAACATTAGGATTTTGCTTAGCAGTTTCTATTGGAATAGCTTGAGGGAAAAAAAAAGCGTGGCAATAAGAGAGAGAAAGGAGAGAGAAAAACATACATAATTATTACCAGATTTTGTTAGGAAAAGTGTATATACCTTTATCATTTCTAATCAATGTAAACCAAGACAGTATTTAAAAAATACCTGCAATGACTAAATAGAATAAATCTAATTTATAAAAATTATCTATATTTTTATAACAGTTCACGTTTACAGTGGACTATCATTTTTGGAAGAATCCATCCAAATATTTAATTATAATAAAAAGTATAGCTCTTGTCTTGTTTTGGAAAATTAAAGTAGGATAATTCAAGGAATGGTGAATGCGGCAAGATTCCCATTTAAGTAGTTACACTAAAGAAAAAACTGATCTTTGGAACTTTGCGAGACAGAGAAATTCATTATGTGTAATTTTGGTTAACTTTATATTTAGTTGGATTCCTGACGTCAATTGGTAGCTGTATCAAGGATTCAAAATTATAAATATGTGGGGCCAGCAGGTGGTAAAGTAGTTAAGGCAATGTCCTACACGGCCAACCGCAGTTTGAGTCTGGACCTGGTGACTTGAAACTCTCACTGGGCACATGTGCATTGTTGCCCAAATCCCGAAAGAATGGAAGAGAAAAGATTGTGCCATGGCCATCCCCCCACTCTGTCATTCTCTGTCCCTCCAGTGAGTACATGGCCCATGGCAAAACAAAACAAAAAAAAAACAAAAAAACCAACTCTCTAAAAAGAGAAAAAAATATAAATATGACTTATATAGTAAAGACATACACAGAAGGGGGACCAGCAGTTAGCATAATGGCTATGTCACTGGCCTCCCATGGAGTCGACCGCGGTTGGAGTCCTGGACCCTGGGCGTGTGTGCGTGTGTGCCTGAGATCCCGAGAGAGGAGAATGGAGGAGAAGGGATTGCAGTATGGCCAATCCCCTGGGGGGTGATTTCTTGCTTTCTGTCTCTCTGTCTTTCTCTGTCTTTCTGGCAAGTGCATGTGCCCTATGGCAAAAACCTCTCAAAAAAAAAAAAAAAAAAAAAAAAAAAAAAAGGAAAAAAAAAAGACATACATACAAGGAAAAGGAATAAAATTCTCCAAATGGTAACAATGTTTTCTTTAGGTAGTGAACTGAAACATGGGTGATTATTTTTTCTTTTTCTTCCTCCTATGAATTTCTACTGATAGTTAAGTGAAACAAAAACTTGATTTTGATACAGTTGTCATATTTAATATAATTCAGCATAATGACAATCTTTTCATATGCTCTCTAAAGATCTAACCTTGAATAGAAACTTTAAACAATATGAACTAAAGTTGTTTCATTTTATTTTTTTCTCCCATGCTTAGAGTTTCAACAGGAAAAATGTTTTAAGATTTATGATGGATCATCACATGGCATGAGAAATGCCTTAATTTCAGAGAGTGCTAAAACTTACCTCCCTAATTAAGATAATGTATATGATATAATAAGTAGACCTTCACATTTTGAACTGAACTGCAGGGGTATATAAGCTAATTAAAAGATCTCCCTACCCCATGCCCTTTTGTGGAAGGTGTAGAAGACCCTACCATGTGGTTGCCCTACACAAATTGCTTATTTAGATGACCCCGACAACCTTTCACAACACTCTTTGGAGAAGAAAATATGATCCTAGTGCAAGGCTCAGCAAGCCAAGCTTTTAATCCAAAAGGGGTCCTGAACGCACATCCTTAGTGAGCTGCATCTGACCCAAAGAACAACACTTAAAAGTGAACATCTCTTTTCCTAAAATCACGTATGAGAACTTAGGAGGGTGGGGAGATGACTGACTCTATTTCTGCTTTCCTTTCTTAGCATGCATTTAAAGTGTTCACTTGCCCCTAATGGAATTATTAATAGCCAATTTCACACTCTGGATACACTCAGAAATTTCTAACACTGATAGTTACAGTCATATCAGAAGAACAAAAGGCTGGGCCACATCTGAGTCATGTGAAAGACGCTGGCTGCCTGTTCTCTCAGACTGGAGACAATCGTCCACTATTTCAATGTGGCAAGACTATTTGCAAGGCTTGAGAAAAAATAGGAAATAATGAGTTTAAACTTTGCCCAAGTGGGTCAGGTTAAATGTTGGGAAATTTTTGTTAGTAGAAGGGTCTGTAAAATATAAAAATTGATGGAAAAATACTATATTTTCCTAACCTGACAAAAATACACTAAATAATCGCCACATATAATAATTCAAACCATATTAAAATTAAGTTTCATTTTTTTCTGATCCATAGTTAAAAGCCAAAAGTTCCAACTATCTAAAATGACCTGTGGTTAATTATAAATTTTGTAATAAAATGGGATCTCCTGGAGGATAATAAGTGATTTTAAAAAAGATATACTTTGGGGATTTGAAATTTTCACAATTCATGTGAATTATGTTTGTGTTAGAGTAATATTTTTAATGAAGTACTTGAGGAAAATGTGTTTAAAGTCTTTAGGGGAAAAATAAGGAGAAAAGGTTTATAAAATACTTCATTAAAATTCATTAGAAAAAATTAGAGGTCATGTCTACTGATCCTTAAGTAGTAAGATTACTCCTAATTATTGCACAGTGCTTCAATGTATGAACACATAGACATCTTTGTCACTAAATTCTATACTTTCTGAATTAAGAGGGCAGGAAAGTTAACTTTGGAGTAATTTCCTTTTATATAGTGTCCAGGGGGAAAACAAAGGTTTCCTTTCAAATATGACCTCTACTCCAGATATGCGACACTCAGAGAGATATTCAAGGCCACTGTGTTTATTAAGCCTCAAGCTGTCTTCCTGGTTAAAAGGGAAGAAAAATTCAAATTCTTCTCTATACAAACCTCAGAAAAAAGAGGCAAGTGATGACAATGCTCTCTTGAGGCAAAGCGATATAATTTGTCCCAAGAGCAGTATATTTAACAAGAAAGAGAGGTTATAAAATGAAACAAGTGAAATACTGAGTTATAATTTGCTCTAAGGCTCTCTCAACAGACCAGATAAGGGTGTGTGAGAAGAAAAAGTAATCGGAGACATTTGGATACTAAGTTACGAGTATCTGGGCTTTTTTTGTTTGCTACCGTTGCATAGAGAAAACTGGCATATAACATGTTGTTTCTGATGACTATACTTTCTTAAAAAGAATGGTATTTTATAAGTTAATCTATGTCAAAACATATATAAAGACGTTCATTTTACCATGACTTGGGGAGAAAACATCATCCACAGAATTCAGACACAGCACTGGAATTCCTACTGACTTCAGCCTACGGTTTGGACTGGCATCAGTGTAATAATCGTCAATTGTTCTGTATCCAAACATGACTGATGTGAATCGCTTATCAAACTCTCTGATGGATTTAGCCTGAAAAACAAAAACAAAAACAATTGTGTCTATTTTTTAAATCAAAAGAGGAAATAAAATGATTATAAAAAGTTTCTCTCCTACCTTCATGACATGATCCATATCAATTTGTTTTACAAACATATGCCGGTGCCTGGAAACAAAAAAAAAGTCAAATGTAAAAATTAAGGTCATTTGGGACTAGCAGTTAGCATAATGGCTATGTCACTGAACTCCCATGTGGGAGTTCAGTGGTTCGAGCCCCAGACCTGGTGGCTTAAATTCACGCCGGGTGTGTGTGTGTGTGAGCCCAAGATCCCGAGAGGAGAATGGAGGAGAAGGGACTGTGGCATGGCTATCCGCCCTGGGGGGATGATTTCTTGCTTTCTGTCTCTCTGTCTCTCTCTGTCATTCTGGGGAGTGCATGCACCCTATAGCAGAAACCTCTACAAAAATAAATACATAAATAAATAAGGTCATTCCTATCTGAATCATATCTAAAATATATAATAACAACAACAACAACAACATCTAAACAGCCTACCACAGGGCACAAAGGTGATAATAAATATTTGCTTAATCAGATACAACAGTAATAGTACATTGACATTTGTTCTTTATTCATTATTAAGATACACTTTTTTTAGATTTTTTCCACAGGGTGATATGTTTGCTGGAGAGAGACAGAAAAAGAGGGAAAGTGAGAAATCACCCTCTAGAGGGGATGGCCACACAGTAATCCATTCTCCTTCTGGGATCTTGGGCACGCATGCAGACACGCCCAGTGTGTGAACCATGCAGACTGCTGTGTAGGATCCATCCACCTTAACTACCATGCCACCAGCCGACCCAATGATCCAATAACTCTTTGGTATTGTTAGTAATATTTATAATAAACGTCTGTAATTGAACAAACAGGAAAGTTTAACCCAATGCATAATGTCAACCTTGAAGATAACAATGGTTTCAATAAGTCATATACAAATTAACTGTACTTTTATTTCTCTCATGAGAGAGAAAGCAGCATGCATGTGTGTGCGCACAGGAATGAGTGGAGGAAAGGGACACCCTCACAGGGTCTGGTCACACCATGATCCTCTTTTTCCAGCCTTCCATCTTGGGTGTGTCACACACGCCTAACAGTTTCAGGTCAACTCGGGGTCTGAACTCACAGCCAGCTATGTGGCTTCTAGCACTGCAGATCAGCACATTACTGCTTGCACCACTGAGCCTAGGCCAGTTGTACTTTTTATTTAGGGTTTATATTTAAATGTATCAATTCATTTAAAAATGCACTGTTAACAGTCATCAAAAAATAAACAGAAATAGCTCATGTTCTTTGCTACCATGCTAATTTAACTGCTATAAGATACACAAACAATTCCAGAAAGATGAATGCAACAACAGTATTTTGGCAGGATAAGAACTGTGGAGGGGCTGGTTGGTGGCGTGGTAAACACACTGGACTCCCAGATGACCGACTGTGATTAGTCCCAGACCTGGCAGCTTGAAAATTGCGCTGGCCACATGTGCATGCATGCCTGTAATCCCAGAAGGAGAATGGATTGCCACGTGGCCATTCCCTCTGGGGGGGTGGGTGTGATTTCTCACTTTCCCTCTCACTGTATGACTCTGCCTCTCTCCGGCCAGCACATGTGCCCTGTGTAAAAATCTTAAAAAAAAACAAAATAAAAAGAACTGTGGAAGCTGAGAATATCCAAGTGAACTGCATTCTCCTAAGCTTGTTTCTTTCTTTTTCTTTCTTTCTTTTCTTTCTTTTCCTTCCTTCCTTCCTTCCTTCCTTCCTTCCTTCCTTCCTTCCTTCCTTCCTTCCTTTCTTTTCTTTCTTTCTTTCTTTCTTTCTTTCTTTCTTTCTTTCTTTCTTTCTTTCTTTCTTCTTTCTTTTTTGCTATAGAGCACGTGCCTTGTCAGAAAGACAGAGAGAGACAGAAAGCAAGAAATCACCCCCCATGGAGTAGGACCACACTGCAACCCCTTCTCCTCCATCCTCCTCTCAGGACCTTGGGCATGCATGCACACACACCTGGCACAAGTTTAAGCCACGGGGTCTAGGACTCGAACCATGGTTGACTACATGGGAGTCCAGCAACACAGCCATTATGCCATCTGTTGGTCCCACATTCTCCTGTTTCTACAACATACCATGCTTGTAAACACATGATTAAAAAGTCATATTATTCATCACTGAAGGCACTTAATACATTCCTTACTACCTAGAAAAGAATTTGGTACTGATAAGATGAGTTAGCAACAAGTAGAAAATCTAGAGAAACAGCCCATAATATTACTTAACACATTCCATACTAATAATGTATTTAGTCTTTTAGAATAATTTAGAACAGTGATTTGGAATACTGGTCTTCAAAGTGGGGCACATACCCTTTGGTTACATAAGACAATTCACTGGGATACAGAAAGAAACAATACAACTTTCATGAATATTTTAGCTTATACTTAAATTTGTCTTATTTTTTGTATATGCTTATAGAACATATCTTGGTACAGCAGTAGAGAAATATAATATATAATGTATATAGTATTATTTATTTATTTTCTTATTTTGGAGAGGATTTTGCTATAGGGCGCGTGCAATCGCCAGACAGAGAGACAGAGAGATAGAAAGCGAGAAATCACCCCCCAGGAGGGATGGCCACGCCGCAATCCCTTCTCCTCCATTCTCCTCTTGGGATCTTGGGCACGCGCACACATGTGCCTGGAGTATTTTAAGCCACCGGGTCTGGGACGCGAACCACGGTCGACTATGTGGGAGTCCAGCGACATAGCCATTACGCTAACTGCTGGTCCCTATAGTATTACGTTTTAATGTTTTAAAATTATTTCATTTTATTTATCATTATTATTTTTTAAATTTGACCAGAGAGAAACAGAGAGAGAAAGGGAAAGTGAGAAAGCAAACTACCAGGTCCAGGATTTGAACCACGGTTGGCCATGTGGGAGTCTAGCACCCAACCACTACACCATCTACTAGCCCTCATTTAAAAATTTTTTACTGTTAGGGTAGGTTTTCTAGCAAAACAGTTTCAGTCAAGCTGTGGTAGCATGCAGTGGTTGACACTGGTACTCTGCAGGCTGAGACAACAAGGGAGGCCTGGCCTTTAGTCTCACACACCCTAAAAGCTGATACAGTGGTGTACACCTGTAGTCCCAGACACTCAGGAGATTGATACAGGAGGATCATGACAAATGGACCCTATCTTTAAAAACAGAAAGATGAGAAACGACCAATTTTAAAGATGACTCACTTATTAACTGAAGACTGGAGGCAGGTTGTCAAGTAGTAATTAAAAAGCAGCCAGTTCAATGGTTTCTCCAATGACTCTGAGCAAGCAAAAGTATTCCAACCAACTGAAAACGTTGCAGCTGCCATCAAAGGAGTTTTGGGCCCAATTTTGCCAAGGTAATTTAGAAGCAGCATTCTAAAATGAGGAGACACAGGATACTCAGTGATTATTTTATTTTCTCTCTCAAGGCATCCCATTTCTTACTCTGGATGGACTTCGCATTAACTATGGAGAAGGAAAAGCATGCAAGCATCCTCATTCTACCCCACAACATTTCAGTCAATGACAGACCACACCAGACAGTATAAGGAGCGTGTAAGCTATACCAGGTAGCCTGAGTGTGCAGTAGGCTAGACCACCTAGGATTGAGTACATACGTGGTGATGCTTATACAATGATGAAATGATATAACAACATAATTCTGAGAACATATTCCTGTCGTCAAGCAATGCATGACTATACTACTTAACTTGCAATCAACTGTGTTATGTATGGGAAAAGCACATAGTTATTCCCTGTATGCATATTCTATTAAGTATAACATGAGAGAACTCCACCCTCTGAGTGGTTTCAAATATGGCTGCATGTTGGAATTAACTTGGGGAGTTTAAAAAACTAGTGCTGCCTATCCCTCCTGGATATTCTGACACTGGACTGGGTGGCCATCCTAGTCGTCTAGGATTCTTGCACCCTACAGTAAGTCTCTAGAATTGAATTTAATCATTAACAATGTCAAAAAATTGCCAACTAAGAGAAAGGATGATATCCTAATTCTGTTTCTCATCATATATTTTTAAAAGAATTCTTTAACTTTATTTATTTATTTTAATTTGACCAGACATGGACAGAGTGAGAGAGAGAGAGAAAGGAAAAGAGAGAAAGAAAGCAAGCCACCAGGCCCAGGCCTTGAACCACGGTCGGCCATGTGGGAATCCACAGTCAGCCATGTGGGAGTCCAGTGCCCTTAACCACCACACCACCCGCTGGCCCCTCTCGTTATATTTTCTGTACAGAGTCCTTCAATTATACGGGCTCTGAAATAAAATAACCTTTTATTCTTTTTTTTCATCCAAATGACTTTCAGGGGGATGTGATGAAGTTTTAGATGAAAAATGAACATCTCAGTTTTGAAAATAACACTACATGCCTACTGTATGTGCTACTTACACATAGTATTGTGGGTCACTAAAAGATAATGTTTACTCTCCTACAAGGGGTTCATCCTGGGTCCTAGTTTTGGTGGCTCTCCTCTTTGGCTGGAGGTCAGATATTGCTGGGAGGCTGGCAAAATGCACAGATTGAAAGGTAAGAAGGGAAACTCAGGGGGAGGGAAGTCCAGGAATAGACATAACCTAGTAGGTGGGGATAGCTTTTGGAAGACAATAATGCCAGGATGTTACCTGCAAAAACATTGTTTTACTTTGACAGGAATGAACCCCATTTTTCTCACCAAAAGAAAAAATACAGTAAGGAAAAAGAAAAAGAAAGAACCCATGCACTGACAGATTTAACTTAAAAAAAATTTAAGTGGCTCTTGACTCAAAATATAAAACGAAATAAACAACTTGGGAAATATTGTTAAGTTTGTTCAGGCATGATAACATTATCGTTTGAGTGTTTGATTTTTTTGTTTGTTTTTCTCCTCTTTTTTTTTTGTCCCCCCCCCCCTTTTTTTTTTTTGCTATAGGATGTGTGCGTTCACCAGAAAGACAGAGAGAGACAGAGAGACAGAAAGCGAGAAATCACCCCCCAGGGGGGATGGTCACACCGCAATCTCTTCTCCTCCATTCTCCTCTCGGGATCTTGGGCACACATGCATACGCGCCCGGCAGCATGAGTTTAAGCCACCAGGTTCAGGACTCGAATCACGGTCGACTACATGGGAGTTCAGCGACATAGCCATTACGCCTACTGCTGGTCCCTTTTTTGTTTGTTTTTCAGGAAAGACTCCACCTTTTAGAGATAACAGCTGGAATATTAATTAATGATATCTAAGATTTAGCTAATTATACTCACAGTTAGAAGGGAATGAGTGAGGGGGATGATACGGATTAAACGTATCTATGAGCTGGTAATTGTTGAAACTGGGTGATGAGTTTATGGGGGATACTTTGATCTTTACCTTTTTAAGTGGGGGGAGGTCTTGAAAAAGTTCATGGAAAACATGTATTATGAAAAACATGATACATGAATTTCATTCTTTCTTTTTCTTTAACTGCCAGAAAGTGTATGTACTTGCCAGAGACAGAGAGACACAGAGAGAGAGAGAGACAGAGTGGGGTGTGGTCATACCACAACACCTTCTCCTTCATTTCTCCATCCTGTTGAGATTATGAGCATGTAAGTACACGTGCCCAGTGTATTTTTCAAGCCACCAGGGCAAGGATTCAAATCGCAGTCATTCATGTGGGACCTGGTTCCCTCATCCATTAGGTTATGGGGCAGGACCAAAAGTATGCATGGATTTAAAAAATTATTTAGACCAAAAAAACTCATTCTATTTCTTCATGAACTTTTGAAGTCTGCTTGTATATTTGGAATTTACTATGATTTGTTTTAAATTTATTCACTCATCTCTTTTATGAGTAAGGCAAACGGAGAGAGAACATCCCAAACAGGGTCTTTTTTTTTTTTTTTTTTTTGGAGAGGTTTTTGCTATAGGGCACGTGCGCTCGCCAGACAGAGAGAGACAGAGAGACAGAAGGTGAGAAATCACCCCCCAGGGGGGATGTCCATGCCACAATCCCTTCTCCTCCATTGTCCTCTCGGGATCTTGGGCACGCACGCACACGCGCCCGGCGTGAGTTTAAGCCACCGGGTCCGGGACTAAAACCACAGTCGACTACGTGGGAGTCCAGCGACATAGCCATTATGCTAACTGCTGGTCCCACCCAACAGGGTCTTGACAATGTGATCCACCCCCAGCATTCAGTCAGCCCTAAATCATGGGCACATGTTCAGAGAAGACTCCAGACTTGATCCAAGAACTTTTTTTTTTTAAAGAGAGATTTTTGTTACAGGGCACGTGTGCTCACCAGAGAGACACAGAGAGACAGAAAGAGAGAAATCATCCCCCCTGGGGGGATGGCCACAACACAATCCCTTCTCCTTTATTCTCCTCTCGGGATCTTAGGCATGCATGCACAGTGTGAGTTTTAAGCTGCTGGGACTGGGACTCGAACAGTGGTCGACTATGTGGGAGTCCAGTAATGTAACCATTACACGGACTGCTGGTCCTGAACCAAGAAATTTTTCATGTAGGATTACCTCGAGAAGAGTCATACTTTACCAATGTGCCACCATATGGCTTCAGAATTTTCTATGTATTTTTAAAGCTTGTGGACTCTGGGTCTAGAGTGGTATAGATTTCTTGGCTGGACTCACTTTTGGCTCAAAGCCAGTATTTGGCCCCAGCATCACAGGCTCAAGGATGACCCTTTTCCTCAGGGTAATGGGCATAAGGATCTTCAACAGACTATACTCTGTCTGTTGCATTTCCAAAAGAAAAAATATGTCAAGCTGTAAAACTTATCCCTAAGTGGTAAACCCTCTTGGGAACATGTCACAGTGCTAGGCAACTAGAAAGGATGCTTCCTTCAAACAATTTACAAGACATTAATATTCAACCAGTTGTAAAGGCTAACGGTCAAGTTCTGCCTGCAGGCACTGAAGCTTCAGGGCAGCATGAATAGGCATTTCCCAGGAGCCTCTGAATAGAGAATCAGGGCTTGTTTATATAAGGTCTGGCCTTTAAAAAAGTCAAGAATTTATATGAATAAGGGGAAAAAGTTCAGCTCTCACCCTGTCCTTTAAGGTTCACATTATGGAGCAAAAGAAAGAGAGCTCAATTCTGTCCATTGAAGCACTACAGAGATTCTGCCTGGGTTTTCGGCATTGATTTCGATTTCTTCCTTTAGTAGGTCAAGTCAGACCTTCCATGCTAATGTAAGAAATGTATTCTTTTCTTCTTAGAAGTTTTATGTGTATAAAAGCCTAAAAAAAACTGTAGTTTTTTCCCCGGAGTTTGTCATTTGTAAAAGCTGTTGACTATACTCCTAAGATATTCTTTTTTTTTTTTTTTTTTTTTTTTTTAGTTATTGAATTTTTTTTTTATTATCTATTTTTTTATTACATTGAATTACATACAACTTTACAGTGTATTACATTGCTTTTTCAAAAGGGAATGCCATGCATGTCAGTCAGTACAGAGACATTAATCTCCCCGCTTCAACATTCAATATCTTTCCTATGTTTCCCCCAATCATTATTATTATTATTCTAATTATTTTTTATGATAAACATGATTTTTTTTTTCCAATTATCAGATCATAAAGTTCCCAACAATAGGAAACGTAGACTGCACTCAGGGCTGGACCAAGGGTGGGTCTCGTGCAGCCCCGCAAATGTAGGTGAATCTCCATGGAACACAGTTTCAGGAACCCGGCTCAGGAAAGCAGAGACGGCCATCAGCGGTTGCGGCACGCGGGGCAGATCCCGGCCACGGCCCGCGGGGGCAGAGCCCCGGCCACGGCACGCGGGGCAGACCCCGGCCACGGCACGCGGGGCAGAGCCCCGGCCACGGCACGCGGGGACAGAACCCGGCCACGGCACGCGGGGCAGAACCCCGGCCACGGCACGCGGGGCAGAGTCCCGGCCACGGCACGCGGGGCAGACCCCGGCCACGGCACGCGGACTCCTAAGATATTCTAAAAACCGAAATGACAGATAAGTCAATCATACAATTAAAAAAGGAACTATCATTTTCTATCTCAAGTGTTCACTGATTTAAAAAAAATAGTTTTGTACAATGGTTTAGGGAATCTAAAGCATAGTAAAATGCCAGATGATAACAAGTTTGAGTTTACTTAAGCTCACCATCATTAAACAAAAAATATATATAAATAATTATTAGTAAAATAAATCTAGGGGACCAGCAGCTGGCATAATGGCTATGTTGCTGGACTCCCGTGTAGTCGATCGTGGTTTGAGTCCTGGACCTGGTAGCTTTAACTCACGCCGGGCACGTGTGTGTGTGCCCAAGATCCCAAGAGGAGAATGAAGGAGGAATTGTGGCGTGACCATCCCCCCTGGGGGGTGGTTTCTGGCTTTCTGTCTCTCTATCTCTCTCTGTCTTTCTGGCAAGTGCATGCGCCCTATAGCAAAAACCTCTCCCTCCCCCCAAAAAAATCTAAATAAAAACATGGCAAATACAAAAGATCTTCAAAAGTTCATGGAAAATGCATATTATGAAAAAGACTCTGCTTGGATTTCAAAATTGTTTTGCACCAAAATAAGCTTGATTTATTTATTTATTTTTTAATGATGAAGAGCACATGTGCATGAGAGAGAGAGGGAGAGGCACCCTCTACAGGGCCACATCACACAATCCCTCTTCTCCAGTCCTCTAGCTCTTCAAGAGCTAGGGTGGGATCCTGTATGCTAGATGTCTTTTCTTTTTGTTGTCGTTGTTGGTTTTTTTGTTTGCTTTTTAAGTTTAGTGATGGGGGTGCGTGTACTTGCCAGAGAGACAGACAGAGAGGCATAGAGAGGGAAAGTGAGAAATCACCCCATGGAGGGATGGCCACACCTTAATCCCTTCTCCATCCTCCTCTAGAGATCTGGAATTTTTGTCACTGCTGCACCACAGTGACTGCACACACTTGTACTTTAACTCCATGTTTTCATGACCTTTTTGAAGGAGTCTCATAATACCATTCCAAATAAGGCCCAAAATAAAGACAGGCAACACAAATTATAACGATATTCTATATATATTTTCTTTTTTAATTGTATAATTGACTTATCTGTCATTTCAGTTTTTAGAACATCTTGGGAGTTTAGTTAGTTGAGAATGAACAGCTTTTTTTTTTTTTTTTTTTTAAAGAATTATTTTATTTAACTTTATTTATTATTATTATCATTGTTATTTTCCAGTTTGATCAGAGAGAGACAGAGAGAGAGAGAGGAAGTGAGAAAGCATGCCAACAGGTCCGAGACTTGAACCATGGTCGGCCATGTGGGAGTCCAGCGCCCTTAATCACCATGCCACTTGCCAGCCCCGAGAATGAACAGCTTTTATAAATGACATACTCTGGGGGAAAAACAGGGTTTTTTTTAAGTATATTTATAATAATATTTGAGTGTGTGATGTTCAAAATAGCAGCTGTTAAATTTTGTTTAACAACAAAGTTTCAGTTTCCCAGAGAGACCAAGGTAGGTTCATTTGTCCAGCAACAAAATAAAACCAAAAACCACCTGGGGAAAAATAGTGCTGAAGGACACTGCAGTTGGAGAGAGCAAAAAGTGATTCTATTTCTGTGACTGGAGTGATGAAAGTCAGGGTGTACGTTCAGTGTCCCACGTGGGGATAGCTGGGGGTGGGTGTGTCAGGGAATCAGACCAGCAGCAGCTGCAGAATCATGCAAATCTACTTTGTGAGGCCTTCAGGCGCCCCAAATCCTAAGTTCCCCACAGGGGCATTAATTCCTTTTCACCACAGGGACAAGGAAAATGCTAAAATTCACCTGAATGAACGCCTTCATTCTGCCTACATGTGATAAACTATGATGAAAAGTAACCAAACATTTATTTTTAAACGTCTGTGTAGCTAGCTTATAGCCCTCTGAAAATAGGTAGGCAGTAAAAGTGCTTCCCTTTCAGATATTTCAGAAATGGAAGACCTTACCCTCCCATCGAAACCCCAGCTGCCAGAAAAGGCGCAGAAGGGTACAGGCTATGTACGTGGTGAATGACTGTCTCCAAGTCTTCCGTATTGGCGCAACAGTAAGTCCTTGGCGTCTGGAAGCAGTGACAAGTCAAGAAGAAAAATTAAAATGTGAGGTTAACGACTTATATAGTGCAGGAGTGTAAATAACAGCAAAAAAATCATACATATGAGAAAATAGCCTTTATATATGACCAGTAATAATAACTTACCACCTTCATACCTTGCAGTACATATGTGTGCTATTTAGAGTCAACATGATTCAAGCTGGCAATAACGAAGACTTGAACATGCAAGGAAGGCTTGACAAATGGAGCACAACCAATCCAAATGCTTTCAAGGAAACCTATATAAACTACCACACTCAAATGTGTCCACAATGGTCAATTTAGGAAGAAAACTGGACAACTGAATTTCTTTATAGGAAAAAAAGGCATGCCCCCTAAAAGCCAAAGTAATTCTTTATTTATTTAAAAAAACAAATAAGCAATGAACCAAAAAAAGGCTTTCCAATAGTAACATTTTAATTGTGGCTCGTTTCTAACTGGGAAACAGATTTTTTCCTACCTTGAGTATTATCTGCCAATAAAGGAGTATGGTTTCCAGACACTGTCTTTACTCCACATAGGCAATATACAGTCTGATTTATTAAATCTCTTCTTTTGCAATAGTTTGTCCCTATTGTCCCAGCTGTGCTACACTGTAATAGGCACTTAAAATGTTAAAATATGTAAAGCTGATTATGCCTCAATACATAATGCATTAAAACAAATGGTTTTCATGTGAATTTCATCAATAAGGGCTCTGTTTACAGCAGAAAAGCTTCACAAAAGCTTCATTTGCAATCTGGGAGGAGGGATAATCCTCTTTGTTGAATACATGTGAGAGTGTATGGGTCAATAAATTATACGGGAGAAAAAAATGACCAGAAATTTAATAACAAGGAAGGAATCTAGTAACATTAACTCTAATAAAAGCTGAAACTAGTTATCTGTACTACATCAATTCTAATATTCTAATAAACCATGATCAAACTAGAAAGGTTATATATCACCTACTATTCAGGCACTGATGAGTATTTGAAAATTATAATCCTCAATCTTCAATGATCCCTCCAATTGAACTAATTCCGAAAACATTGCTGGTTGCCTACAGCTATCTTTTTGAGCTCTGCAAATATAGAATGCTCTAAAAGAGAAATGTGAACCTGACAGTATTTATAATGGATAATATATATTAAATTTCAGTCCACAAATCCTGAAGATCCGATTATTGTACCTATTTTATAAGTGAGAAAACGAAATTTAAAGAGGTGATATAATGCCAATAACATCTGAACAGCTATAAATGACTAAACTGAGATACTTGAAAAAATACTTGGTGTCAGGGTCAGCAGTTGGTATGGTGGTTAAGGTGGCTGGATTCCAATGTGGCCAACAGCAGTTTAAGTCCTGGACCCAATGGCTTGAAAATCACGCTGAGTACATGTCCCAAAATCCTGAGAGGAGAATAGAAGAGAAGGGATTGGGGTGTTGACATCCCCCCAACCCCCGGGGGGTGATTTCTCACTTTCTCTCTGTCTCTTTCCTCTCCAGTCAGAGCATGTGCCCTATGGCAAAAACATAAAACAAACAAACAAACAAACAAACAAACAAAAAAACCTTTGTGAGCAGCCTCACAGTGCAGTGGTTATCCCTACATACAGGAAGCCAGATCTCATAGCCAACTGTGGTTTGACTCCCGGCCCCAACAGCTGGAAAAACACACTGGGTATGTGTGTATGCATGTCCATAATCCTGATAGGATACAGAAATGGAGGTAAATAAATAGCAGCATGAACAGATCTGACTATGGAATGCTTTCTCTCTCTCTCTCAGCACTTGGTTTCCAGCAACTAAAAAATACAAAACAAAAAAGCAACTTTGTGATTAAATGTACTGGAGGGCACAAATTCAATGTAAACTATAAATAGAACAGTATCAGGCCAGCTGGTAGGATGGCAGTTGGGGCAGCTTTATTGGCCCAGCCAATTACACGGTTCAAGTCCGGCCCTGGCAGCTTGTTTCAAGCCAGGCATGTGTGTGTGCTTGGGGTCTCAAAAGAAGAATGGAGGTGAGGAGACTGGGGTTGTTACTCATGTTCTCTCTCCCTGGCGAGCACATGAGCTCTATAGCAAATTCAAACAAAACAAAAGGAAACAGTATCTTCTACCACCCTCATCTACCTGACTGCAGAATTTATGAGAACATAGGTGAAGGAACCATCCTTACTCAGCATTTTTACTACATATTTGTCTATTCATACTGCGTGGCTTTAAAATGTATTAATTATTTGTAAATCTTCAACATGTACTCCTGTTATACAGGCTTTAAGTGAAATATGTGTGTAAATGTGTGGATGTGCACATATGTGTGTGCAGACACACACACTCACAGAGTTAGGGTATAGGAAAAATGGCCCAGGGACCAGCAGTTAGCGTAATGACTATGTCCCTGGACTCCCATGTAGTCGATCGCAGTTCGAGTCCCAGACCCGGTGGCTTAAAACTCACGCCAGGTGCGTGTGCGTGAGTACCCAGGATCCCAAGAGGAGAAAGGAGGAGGAGGGACTGCAGCGTGGCCATCCCCCCTGGGGGGTGATTTCTCACTTTTTGTCTCTCTGTCTCTCTCTGCCTTTCTGGCGAGCACACACGCCCTGCAGCAAAAACCTCTCAAAAAAACCAGCCCACACAAATGACGGGGATCACAGAATCTTAGTGTTAGGAAGGAGCACAGGTGCCACCTGACTCCTTATTTACACAGAAGGAAACTGAAGCTCAGCAAGATTGAGAAACTGCCAGAGGTCAGCAAGCAGCAGAGCCTGCATGACGTGTGTAACAGGTAAACTAACTCTTGTACAGCACTGCCTACATGAGGTACCAGGTTGTCGGAAAAGTCATGATGTAGTTGCTTATGTCAAAATGCATCATAATCTTTCCGACAATCCAATATCTCGTGACTAAATCAGTATCTGGTATTCTCAGATATAGGAGCTGATTCTTCTCTAAATGGCTTTCTCCAAATAGATTACATTAAGATAAAACTGTTTATATTGCCAATGAAGGTGTGGTTTTTGGCACTGCTTTCACTGAAGACAAAGCAATATAAAGTCTGATTTATCAATTAAATCTATTTTACAAAAATAAACCCCTAGAGTCCCAGCTATGCTACAATGCAATAGACATTCAAAATGTTAAAATATAGAAAGCTGATTATGCTCAATATTTAATGGTCCAGTAGTGTGGATGAAAAGTTGTCAAAACTCCAACACTCATCAAACCTAGGGCCTTTCCAGCTCAGCCTGCCTCCTCCCAGCTCCGCCCCAGTTTCCACAACAGCTCTTTCCTGGTCCTTTTGCAGCTGGCTTCCTGTACTTGCCCTGTGCCTGTCATTCTTCCCAAAACACCAAATGTGGACGTTCATTCCCAAAACTTCTGTCACAGGCCCACATCTGCTCACTCTAAGACTACACCAGTTCTTAAAGGTCTTACCTACCTCCATAGCTTCATCGACCACCTCTACACAACAACTAAACCTAAACCTCAGCTCTCATCCCGAGCCCCACAACCAAATTTCCAAATGCTGGCTGGCAGTTTCACTGTCATGTTCTGCTCCTACTTCAAACTCAAAATGGTCAAAAGTAAACCTTTCCTTTCTGTTCATGGAAACTTCCAAGGCTTCTCCTAACTTCTCATTTGTCTATAAATGGCATCTGTATTTTGCTAGCTAAAGCAATAGGTAACACTACCTCCTCCCTCTCTCTAAACTGTATAGCTGATAAACTGCCAAGTCCTTAACTTCCTGCTCCTCAGTGTCTCTTGTAAGACACACAGAAAACTCCTTCTTCTTTGCTTTTTTTTTTTTAAGAGATTTTTGCCATAGGGTGCATGTGCTTGACAGAGAGAGACAGAGACAGTGAAAGAGAAAGTGAGACATCATCCCCCAGGAGGGATGGTCATGCTGCAATCCCTTCTATTCTCCTCCTGGGATCATGGGCATGCACACACATGTGCCTGGCATGATTTTCAAGCCACCAGGTCTGGACTTGAACCATGGTAGGCCGTGTGGGAGTCCAGTGATGTAACTACTACACTATCTGCTGGCCCACTCTAGGAAAGCCTAGAGAGTTAGATTCTCTCAGAAGGGCCACCCAGGCAAGAATGTGATTGCAAGCAGTTCATTTGAAAAGTGACACCAGAAAGCGTCAGATGGGAAGTAGCGAAGTAAGTTTAGTAAAGGTAGGAATTTAAAAAAGGGTTACTAGGTGTGGTGGTTGGGGTGGCTGGATCTCTCATGGCCAACTGTACAGTTTGAGTCCCAGACCCAGTGGCTTGAAAAACACACCAGCACATGTGCGTTGTATGCCCAAAATCCCAAGAGGAGAATGGAGAAGAAGGGACTGCAGCATGGCCATCTCCCCTGAAGGGAGATATTCTCTCTCTCTCTGCCTCCCCAGAGAGCCCACATGTGCTGTAGCAGTTTAAAGAAAGGGGCAGGGGTAGTTACTAACAAGTTCACGCCAATGGATAACTGTGACTCAATCCCTTTGGGGTACTCTGTGTTGAATATGGCTGGATGTGATCCCAGTGAGTGGCAGATGATCTAGATTAGTTATTTACCAACTCCCTTTGGTCATTGCTTGAAGGCTACTACTGAGGAAGTAACTCCCTGGGACTTCGGGTTTTCCCTGAACACCGGTTCAGCAGGCTCCAGTGGCCAGACAATGCTCCCAATCAGACAGATGCCGAGGCTTGTGGCTGAAGGCCCACAGGTAGGCGTGCAGGGGAATGGAGGTACCAAGTCCTTTGGACCTGTTACCTGCACTGCTGCAACAGCCTCTTAAGTGGATGACTCCCAGTTTTTCCTCATAATCACTCACAAACCAACATAATGTCAGATTAATCTTCTTAAAGAACATTTCCACCTCTAATCACAACAGCCTTTCTGCTTAACATTCTTCATTAGCTTTCCATTGCTTACTGAGTTAAGTACAAATTCCTCTGCCAAGTGTTCAAGGCATTCCATAACATGAAGTCAAGCAACTTTCCCAGCTCTACATTTTGCTATGTCTGCATATGTGCAGACTCAGGGCAACAAGACACTACTGTTCTCTGCCCTGCCAGGCCTCTTACTATCCTTGCCACCCATCCACTGGGTTTTTCAAGCCACCAGGTCTGGGATTTGAACTGCACAGTCAGCTATGTGGGATCAAGACACCTTAACTGGCCCACTAGCAGCTTTGTAAACTAAAGACTTTTTAATTCATTCTCAGTTACTAGGGCTACTAATGCAACCAGTTAACTATCCTATTATAGTAATGCTTGTCTTTTTTCCATGTTTTTATGACAGAGGTAGATTAAATCACATCTAATCCTTCATCTGCCAAGTGTCCTTCCCTGTCAACTTTATCTGGTAATAAATGTCAGATGACAGTAAGACTTGAACCCTGTCCTCCAGGACCTCAGGACTTGCTCGATTCTGACCCTAATCACCCTATCCAGCCACGCCCTGCCCTCATTACCCCATGTGAGTCTCTCTATTACTGTTCTACTCACCTCTGTCTCTGACAGTGAATAAACACGTGTCCAACTGAACTGAGGCACACAAGACTAAAGGTGAGAAGTCCTTATTAATAAGTTCTGGTATGCAAAACTATGTGGTTCTATTACACAATCTCTTGCTGTTTAATGGACACGAACAGAACACATCACATGCCTTTTTTCCTCATAGGATCTAAAGTTAGAATCAATCTGGCCTTACAGGACTTGGCTCATTAGAGAAAGGATTCACCAGAGAAATACACTGAACTGGTAAGCTTTGCAAAAATTATCTTTAGGCCTAAAAATAGAACTAGCAGCTTTTTGTTTGTTTGTTTGTTTGGTTGGTTGGTTGGTTGTCTCCCACCTCCCCTACTCCCCACAGGGCACATGTGCTTGCCTGAGAGAGATGGAGAGACGGGGAGAGAGAGAAAGAAAGCAAATTGCCCTCCACCCCCATGGAACATGGTCATGCCACAATTCCTTCTCTTCCATCTCCCTCCTTTCAAGACTTTGGGTACACATGCCCATGCATGCATCCACTGGGTTTTTCAAGTCACCAGGTCTGGGATTTGAACTGCACAGTCAGCTATGTGGGATCGAGACACCTTAACTGGCCCACTAGCAGCTTTATAAACAAAGGACTTTAGTTCATTCTCAGTTACTAGGGCTACTAATGCAACCAGTTAACTATCCTATTATAGTAATGCTTGTCTTTTTCCATGTTTCTATGACAGAGGTAGATTAAATCACATCTAATCAGAGACCTGACAGGACCCAGCTGAATGGCAAAAACTCCTTCTAGGGTGAGATAAGGATGGGAAAGGAATACTAGAAAAATGCAGAAAATCCAGCAGATGTTTGGGCATAAATATTTTATAATCTAGATAGAATAATTTAACAATAATTATAAACCCAGATGATTCAACTACAACTATGGTTGAGAGCAAAACAGTAATTTATATAATGGCTGTTAGAAGTTGTTTTTTGTGTGTGTTGTTAATGAGAAAATAAACAGAACTGTCTTCGTTGGAAACTTTTTTTTTTTTTTGGAGAAGTTTTTGCTATAGGGCGCGTGCGCTCGCCAGAAAGACAGAGAAAGAAAGTGAGAAATCACCCCCCCAGGGGGATGCCATGCTGCAATCCCTTCTCCTCCATTCTCCTCTCGGGATCTTGGGCATGCACGCACACGCGCCCGGCATTGAGTTTAAGCCACCGGGTCCAGGACTCAAACCATGGTCGGCTATATGAGAGTTCAGCGACATAGCCAATACACTAACTGCTGGTCCCTTCGTTGGAAACTTCTTATGTGTCAATATTCTCTCAATGAAACGTTCAGCATATGCACTGGATTATTATTTTTCTTTTTCTTTTGGAGAGCTTTTTGCTACAGAGCATGTGCGCTCGCCAGACAGAGAGAGACTGAGAGATAGAAAGCGAGAAATCACCCCCAGGAAGGATGGCCACGCCGCAATCCCTTCTCCTCCATTCTCCTCTCCGGAGCTTGGGCATGTACGCACACACGCCCGGCGTGAGTTTAAGCCACCGGTCCAGGACTTGAACCGCGGTCGACTACATGGGAGTCCAGCGACATAGCCATTACACTAACTGCTGGTCCCTTCGTTGGAAACTTCTTATGTGTCAATATTCTCTCAATGAAACGTTCAGCATATGCACTGGATTATTATTGGTCTAAGGTCAATGGAAAGCATTGTTTCTAGAACATGAGGGATACTTTGGAGCAGTTGATGCATTTC
Source organism: Tupaia tana (assembly GCA_026018925.1). Taxonomy (NCBI): domain Eukaryota; kingdom Metazoa; phylum Chordata; class Mammalia; order Scandentia; family Tupaiidae; genus Tupaia; species Tupaia tana. The sequence goes on along the minus strand of JAKSZU010000007.1, from coordinate 56,019,304 downwards.
TTGGGCTACCAAATTTCAGCTAAAGCATCAGGTCTCTCTTTGCTAATGTCATCCAAGAGGAACTGAAACCAGAGGCATTATTATTCCATTGTTTGTCACTGGGACCCAAAGGATAAAAGAGTAGCACTATTCTTGTATATTTTAAATGTCAGAATGGTGAGCTACCAAATGTTGCCCTATGAAAAGAGAGCTTGACAACATATGACATGTTTCTCACTGAAATGCATTCCCTGTTACATATAGCCAGTATTAAATCCTTATATGCAGGTGGCATGGTGGTTCAGGGTGCTGAACTCCCACATGGTTGACTGTGGTTCAAGTCTCGGACCTGGAGGCTTGCTTTCTCACTTTCTCTCTCTCTCTCTCTGTCCCTCTCTGGTCAAATTAAAATAAGTAAATAAAGTTAAATAAAATAATTCTAAAAAAAGGATGGTTTAAAAAAAAGCATCAAATGTTAATGAAGTATAATGAACTCCTAATTATTCATCTATAAGATGAAAGTAATATAGTATATGTCTTATACTCATCTATGGACTACATCTTTTTTTTTTTTTTTTGGAGAGGTTTTTTGCTATAGGGCGCGTGCGCTCGCCAGACAGACAGAGAGAGACATAGAGACAGAAAGCGAGAAATCACCCCCCAGGGGGGATGGCCATGCCGCAATCCCTTCTCCTCCATTCTCCTCTCGGGATCTTGGGCACGCGCGCACACACGCCCGGCGTGAGTTGTAAGCCACCGGGTCCGAGACGTGAACCGCGGTCGACTACGTGGGAGTCCAGCGACATAGCCATTACGCTAACTGCTGGTTCCCTATGGACTACATCTTATTCACCCTTCTTAATCAATTAAGGATCTCTCTCTCTCTCTCTTTCTCACACCTGTGCATACCAGAGAGAAACAGAGAGGAAGAGGGAGAAAGCACCTTCCTAATGGGGTGTGGTCATGCCAAAATCCCCTATCATTCATTTCTCCATCTTGTCAGTATGTGGGGCATGCACGCACATGTGCACAGTGTGTTTTTCGTGCTGCCAGGGCTGAGACTCAAACTGAGATAAGGATGGGAGTTGGCCACGTGGTATCTGGCTTCCCTTAACCGGTAGGGTATGGGGCCTACCCAATCAACTAAGGGTTTTTAAAAAGTAAATAGAACTGGTACCATGGCACAATGAAAATACACTGCTCAAGAGAAGCTGGATGCCATATGGCAACTGCGGTTCAAATCCCTGGTCCAGTCAGCCTGAAACATGCCAGGTATACACCTAAGTGCCTGGGATCCAAAGAGCTAGAAGACAAGAGGAAGGGGATCATGATGTGACTGGGCCCTGTGGAGAGTGCTTCTCTCTCTCTCTCTTTATTTCTCTCGCTCTTCTGCCCCCTTTTCTCATGTGTCCATTCTACTATGAGTAAAAAAATATATAAAATAAAAAGCTGACAAACTGATTTCTCCCTAACCTGAATAGAGCTCTCTTGTCCTGGGCTTAGAAGATTTTTTCTTAGAATTAATTTACAAATATTTTCATTAATTTTTTTTCTGGTTTAGAAACAAAATTTTAAATCACCCTGTTAATCAGGTAGCCTGCCTCTCTCTAGCTATTCTCGGAGGAGATTAATTTGCTAATCTGCAGTAGAAGCCATAACTCAGAATCCTTCTCTCTCTCACGGATTACCACACATCCAATACTGTGTGAGTCCACCTAGGATTTTAGTTGTCTGTCCAGTAAAGTGGAAAATGAAAGGACAATAAGTATCTTTTAAATTTCATACTGACCTTATTGTAATTTGTGATAACCACCAGGAACCTATAATATTTCATTTTAGATGTTCTCTGTCAAGTATTCAGTAATCTGTACTCAAACATTTAACAAAATGCTGGTTAAGTGAACTCTATGATTCTCATGTGGAGGTGGGCCACTCCCCCCAAAAGACTAATCTCTCTATAATAGGATTAATTATGCTCTTTAATTGATCTCTATCCTGTGAGCTTTTGGTTTGTTCCTTTTCATTCCTCCCATCCCTTGTCCAGTACTGTTCCTAGGAAAATTGACCTTTTTGAAATATGAGCTCATTAAATAAGGAGTCAGAGAAAAGAGAACGTATGTGCACAGAAATAAAACCAGCAATTGAATGAACAATCATTTCACCTATTCTTTCACAGACATACAGGAGGATCAAAACCAATGACTAAGTTTGCCTGAGACTTGGCTCGTTTTTAAAAATAACTAACCACTAAACAAAAGGCCCCAGGAAATATCTGTGTGCCATGTTCCTTCCTAATGCTCCAGATGGCTACAGGATGTGCTCATGCGGTCATGGTGTCCAAACGACACTACGAAGTGAGCAGTTCTGTTTGTGGCTTGGAGCAGGCCAGCCAGGCACACAGGAGTTATTTTCAGTCCAGACTTCTAAGAGGTAAATCTCATGCTCTGTCCTGAGTTTAGAGTTAAAGGGGGGCTCACCAGATTCAGTAAGGCTGCCACATGCAGGGCTCAAAGAGGTTTTCAAGTCCTGTCTGCACATTAGACTCACTGAAAAAAAAGTTTGAAAAAAAATGCAGACACCTGAACTCCATCCCAGACCAAATGAATCAGAATCTCAAGAGGATGAGGTTCAGGGATCGGTATTTTTCAAAGCTTCCAAAGAGGACTGTAATGTGTGGCCAACGTTGAAAACCATTGCTCTAAGAGAATAAAGAATCAGGGCGGTAGCTGAGCCAACAGAGGAAGTGGTGGCAGTGACAAGAATGAAAAAAACAGGGCAGGCCACATAGCCTGATGGTTAACTATACAAGGCTGACTTGTGGTTTGAAGGCCAGCCCTGGAAGCTTGCAAAACATACTGGGTGCATGGGCGTGCGTGTCCCAAATCTCGACAGGATGGAGAAATAGAGGAGAAGGATTACCGTGTGGCTATGCCCCATTAAGGTGCTTTCTCTTTCTCTCTCTGTTGTTCTCTCTTTCTCTCTCTCTCTCTCTGCTGACCACACACACTCTCTGGCAATTAAAAAATAGAAACAAAGAATGATAAAAAATAATCTAGAATAAATTGTGAGGAGAAGGGAAATCTAATTTTTTTTTTTGAGAGGTTTTCGCTAGGGGGCGTGTGCGCTTGCCAGTAAGACAGAGAGAGACAGAGAGATAGAAAGCGAGAAATCACCCTCCAGAGGGGATGGCCATGCCGCAATCCCTTCTCCTCCATTCTCCTCTTGGGATCTTGGGCACTCACGCACACGCGCCCGGCGTGAGTTTAAGCCGCCAGGTCCAGGACTTGAACTGCAGTCGACTATGTGGGAGTCCAGAGACATAGCCATTACGCTAACTGCTGGTTCCCCCGGAAATGTAATTTTTTTTTAAAAGGTTTTTTCTGAGTTCTATATTATCATTCCTGGTCCAGCCTGGTGGTGCAGTTTACAGCAAACTAAACTGCAATGCTGGAAGCCTCATGGTCAACCTTGAGTTTGGATTCCTGGATCTGCCTGAAAACATGCTGGGCTTGTCCATGTATGTCCAGAATCAAGATAAGCTAGAGTGCTGGGAAAAGGGAATCGTGGTGTGATAAGACCCTGTGGAAGGTATTTCTCTCTCTCTGTTCTGTGTGTACATGTACCCTCTTATCATGAATAAAATAAATAACCTTAAAAAACATATCATTCCTGGGACCAGCAGATGGTGTAATGGTTATATCACTGGACTTCCATGTAGTAGACCTTGGTTTGAGTCCCAGAACCAGCAGCTTGGAACTCATGCTGGGTACATGTGTGTGTGCATGTACGCCCGAAAGTCCTGAGAGGAGAATGAAGGAGAGGGGATTGCACTGTGGTCATCCTCTCTGGGAGATGATTTTTTGCTTTCTGTCTCTGTGGTGAGCACACGCGCCCAATAGCAAAAATCTCTCTTAAAAAAAATTAGGGGCTGGCAAGTGGCATGGTGATTGAGGTGCTGGATTCCCATGTGGCTGATTATGGTTCAAGTGCCAGACCTGGTGGCTTGCCTTCTCACTCTTCTTCTCTCTGTCCAAACTGAAGAATAATAATAAAAACAATAAAATACTTTTTTTAAAAAAAAATCATTCCTGGGGCCAGCAGGTGACAAGGTGGTTAAAGGCACTGAACTCCCACATGGCCAAACATGGTTTGAGTCTTGGACCTGGAGGCTTGCTTTCTCACTTAACCCCACCACTGCTATCTCTCTCTGGTGAGTACAGGTGTCGTATAGCAAATTAAAATACTACTAATAAATAAAAGTGAATAATTCTTTAAAAATAAACAACCTTATGGGAACCAGCAGTTAGCGTAATGGCTATGTCGCTGGACTCCCACGTAGTCGACTGCGGTTCGCGTCCCGGACCCGGTGGCTTAAAACTCAAGCCGGGCACGTGTGTGTGCATACCCAAGATCCCGAGAGGAGAATGGAGGATAAGGGATTGCGGCATGACCGTCCCCCCGGGGGGTGATTTCTCGCTTTCTGTCTGTCTCTCTCTGTCTCTCTCTGTCTGGCAAGCACACGCACCCTATAGCAAAAACCTCTCCAAAAAAAAAAAAAAAAAGAAAAGAAAACCTTATCATTCCTAAACTAAGTTCATGAAGTAATCAATACCTTTAGGGGACTTGTAGATAACTTGGATTATTGGATAGCTATCTTTGAAAACAATCTGCAGAGCATAAGAAAAAAGTCTCATCTGTTCTGAGGGCTCCCAGAACCTTGCAGAGTACCTGGGGTTCAGTCTACTGAGACTAGGGCCACTTTGTCTTCTACACAAACAGCCCTTGGAAGCCAAGGTGCAGGCTTCTCACTTCCTAGTGAGAAAGGCCTCTGGCTTTCCCTCAGTTCTGCAATGACTAATTGGAAATGAGGACAATCTGATAATGGAAAATTTCTACTTCCTTATTCCCCTTTGCAGGAGCCATTATAATCACTGTAAATTAGAAGTGTATCTCCAACAGTCCTTCATTTTTGCGTTTCTTCCATTCCTAGGAGAACTGCTTACTCTAAATTCCATTTCTCCTTTGCCAGCTCTTTGGGATGAATTTCAGTTAGAGACAGTTCCTTCCTGTTTGATTTTGCTGATTCATCTTTTGTTCCTTTTTATGCATACCCCACTGTCTTACTTACTCTGGGTCTGAGCCACACTAAATCCTTTCTGGAACAAGGTGAGGTATAAATAAACACAAAAGTCTCTCCAGTCTGAAATAGTAATTGTCCATAGCTCTCAGACTAAGAAAGATCATCAAGGGATCTAAATTTCAAAAATAGCTCTAGTAACCAATATTGGCATCTTATTTTTGTGATCAAATTTACGAAGAAATAAAGAGAATAACCAAAATGTAATGATAATTATATCCTTTTAAAACTTCTTTTAAAAAGAAATTAAGAAAATAAGGGAGTAAATTAATGATAATCAGATCTATACTTATTGTACCCTAATAACCTAATGAGTTAATATACTAGCAATTATGCCCCAGATTATAAAAAGCTTCATTTGGTAATATATTTTTATATTTATTATTCTATGCAAACTACAAACATCCTGGTAAGGTGGCATGTGTCATTATTACCACTTTTCAGAAAAAAAAATGAGACAAAGATTATTCGACTTACATTGTTAACACTTAGCTGGTTAGAGGTAAGAGCAAAGTTTGAACTAGGGCTTCCTATTGACTCCAAGGTCCTTCCTGCCACACACATCCACAACGCTTGCCGGACTGCAGCTCAAACAGCCTAGTTTGCTTTAGCCTTTTTTGTTTGTTTGTTTGTTTTTAAACTTTGCTATAGGGTATGTGTGTTCACCCCAGGGTCAAAGACAAATAGAGAGGGAAAGAGGGGATGGCCATGCCACAATCTCTTCTCTCATTCTCCTTTTCAGTGCATGTGCATTTCACACCCTGCGGGAATCTTTTCAAGCCACAGGGTCCAGGACTTGAACCATGCAGTCAGCCATGTGGGATCCGGCCTCCTTAATCACCACAGCACTGGCTGGCCCCATGCATTAGCGCCCCTCCCCTTTTTTTTTTAGGTTTTTGTCATAAGGTGTGTGAACTTGCTGGAGAAAGACAGAGAGACAAAGAGAAGGAAAGTTAGAACTCACTTCCCAGGGAGAATGGCCACTCTGCAATCTCTTCTCCACTCTCCTCTCAGGATTTTGGGCACATGCACCTGGTATGATTTTCAAGCCACTGAGTCTGGGAATCCAACCATGGTCAGCCATAGGAGGAGTCCAGTGCTATAACCACCACTCCAATTGCTGGTCCCCATGTTAGCCTTTTTGATACAGATATTTGCTGGTGGCATTACCTCATCTGAATTTTTTAAAAAAACATTTATTTGTTTAAACACCTTTCTATCTATTTGTTGTGATTTTGGGGCTGCTAGGTCCAGGACTTGAACCATGGTTAAGCATGAAGTCCAACCACCATGCCACCTGCCGGCTACTACTTCATCTGAATTTAGACCACACATAGAATAAGATTCCAGAGATTAAGCTACTCTTATCCTCTTGTTTAGAATTCAGTCAATTCCTTAAAATTAAAAAAGAAAAAGTATATACTATCCCTTTTTAAGAACTAAAAGTGTTCTTGGAGGTTTTTCAAAAATCCAACAAAAGATTATTGCTATAAGTTACTAGATTGCTGTACTATTACTATTTCAAAGTAACTTTCCAATTTAAATGCTAAGGATATGATGTTTCTATTAGCACACTCTTCTTTCTCTCCTCTTTCCTACTTGTTTTCTACAAGTCTGTCCAGAGACCTTTCCCTTTTTACTCTACGAACTCTTCCTAAGCTATCTCAACCCCTCCTGGGCTTTAATTTCTACCTGCATACAGATTATCCTAGTCTCTTTCTCTAGCCTGCATATCTCCTGAGCCCAGCACATCCATTTGTGTGCTAGAAATTACCACCTGGATGATTTAAAAGCACACAATTGTGAAGAGCGACCAATCTAAACATGGTAACTTTTAAACACAGGTAGAAATATGGTTTTGTGAGCTGTCATTTTTTATGGCAATGAGGGCAATGAGGGCAATTTGTACGTGAATACACTAGCTATTTGTTGTAATCGAATCTGAAGGACAGTATCAGTCTAAAGAAGTTACACGTGCTTAATTAGAATTGGCCCCAAAAGATAAGAGAAACTACATGACATTAGTTGTCTTTTTATTTTTAGCTGATTAATATTTCAAAACAACTGGCTTTACATTTTATTTTTTCTTTCTCTATTTTTTATCTTTAAAAAAAAATAAAGCTGAGACTGGTTCAGGGTCACACCAAAATTTTGTCAGTTCAGCAAATATCAGCATGTTCTATTGGCTAGCCAAGCTTCCTTTCACACAATACAATTAATACTATTCTTTCTGCCTTTTGAATACCACTCATTTTTGTGCTTCAAATTCCAAACTGTGGGAATATCTCTAGTAACTGCTTTCCAAGTGGTCTCCCAGCCGCCAGCCTCCTCCTTTCCATCTCTTTTCTATACACCACTGCTATGGTTCTCTTTCTAAAACATGAATGGGATCTGGTTATGCCTCTGCTTCAAATGTCACTGCTTTGACACTAGATTTCTTAGGATTCCACACATGATTCTTTAAAATCTGGTCCTACTCTTTTAGAGTAATTCCTATCATTTCCTGAGCAGTAAGAGAGAGTATGGCATAATGATCAAGAACGTGTAAGTACAAAGACCACTGAGGTCTGAGTCCTACTCTGCCATTTCACGTCAGGGGCTAGCTCTTAACTCACCTACATCTCATTTTCTTCACCTAGAAAATGAAGGTGATGATGGCTATACTTACTTAAGTCATTGGGTTGTTTCTACTACTGAACATTGAGTACAAAAAGATATAAACAATGCATTCTAAAGACTAAGAGATTAGATTAATTTATTATCATTATCCAGCTACAAGTGGGCAGTTCCTATTTGATGCTCTTGAATGCCTTTCTCTTTATGCTGAGAGTGCCCCTCTGTCCTCTCTCCTGGATGCTCAGTACCACAACCTTCAAGGCAAACTCACAACATGACCTCCACTGGGAAGTTCTCTTACCTCCCTCAGGCAGTTGATTCCTCCTTCCCTTTGTGCTCTGCAGGCTAATTAATGCTCCTGCATTTCACTTAGCACTGTATTGCGCATTTTTACACACTTGACTGTCTCCTGCAATTAAAGTTTGAGTTCCTAAGGACTGGGGATGTGGCTCAAACTGCAAATAATCCTCACCCTACTAAGTGGCACAGTCTCAGACTTAATAGGCACACCCCACAACTCTGTAGAATGAACAGATTTTTGTCTCTCACTCTCTGAATGTGAATGGATTCTCCCTTGTGGCATGCTATTTCCTTAAGAAACTAAGTCCGTGTCTTCCCCATCTTTGTGTCCTAGAAGCTCCCAACAGGAGCTGCTCAAAACAATTTGCTTGGATGAAGACCACAGTGAGAAATTCAACTATTTCTCTTTAGAGTATTGTCTGTAAGGTCCTAAAGGACTGGACTAAATGAGGAAATGAGAACCTTCACATCACACTTTATTATGAGGCACCCAGGTATGACCACAGATACTTTACATTTGCTTTTGAAATCAAATCGATCTGGTTTCTCTCCAGGGTTTAAGACACTGTAAAGCAAAGTACAAGAGCTCTTTTCTTCTCAAGTTCTCATGACGTGCTGATATGGGATATGACTGCAAATTTTTACTTCCAGCCTAACTTAATGTTTATAGTTGTAATTTCATTCTTTACCAGTGAGTCAAAAAAAAAAATCTTTTTTAAAACTGTGGTAGAATTACCTTTGACCTGTTGAAGTGGTGAGAGACTAAACATTTAAAATCTGCAAGAGAATTTCAGGAAGCATAATACTTCTCATTCCAACCTGTAGGTTGATTTTTTTTTTTTTTTAATTGCCAGAAGGTATGTGCACTCACCAGAGAGAGAGGGCAAGAAACAACCACCTAGTGGGGCACGGTCATGCTGAAATCCCTTCTTCATTTCTTCATCCTGTCAGGAATTGGGACATACACGTGCACAAACACATCCACATCTCCTCGGAGTGTTTTTCAAGGTGCCAGGGCCAGGGTTCAAGTTATAGTCAGACATGTGGAATCCTGTTCTCTTAACCACTAAGGTACAGGGTCAGTGCAAATCTATATTCTTGTTGCTTACATAAACAATTAAGAGGGTATTTTAAATAAAAAAGAATATGGGGGCCTGGCAGATGGCATGGTGATTAAGCCAGCTGGATCTCACATGACTGAATGTGCAGTTTAAGTCCTGGATCTGGTGGCTTAGAATATATGCTGGATGTGTGTGCATGCATGCCCAAACTCCTGAGAGGAGAATGGAGGAGAAGGTACTGAGGCATGGCCATCCTCCCCCCGACCCCGGGAGATTTCTTACTTTCCCTCTCTCTCTTTCTCTCTGTCTCTTTCCATGAGTGCAAGCACCCTATAGCAAAAACTAGGGGGGAAATACTTCACATTATAAAACTGGAAATGATTCTTTTAAAAATTAATACAACTCTCATGTAAATTTACTTACCAAGAGATTCTCCCCCGCCACCCCTCTGTTGTTAAAAACCACACATCTAAAGAAAAAAAGAGAGAGAAGTGATTTTTGTTATTTCTACACATGGTTCTTGCTCATGATGAAATGTTAAAATCATTTTTCTGACACTTTACAGTATTGAAAGATTTTTAAAATCTGTTCTATAGACATAAAAGTGTTTGATGGTTTCATCTAAATGCCCCAAAATACAATCGAAGTTTTCAAATTCAACATGTGGATTCAAATGACAAAATTGTATATTGATGTTAACTGTTCCTACCAAAAGTACAGAATTGTTACAATTTTATTCTATGCATATACATGGGCCTCCAATAAGTGTTATTAAAACAACTCTAAACAAAAGTAAAATTTAAATATTTTTTCTTCAAACAAAAAATAAGTGGTATGGGAACCAGCAGTTAGCGTAATGGCTATGTTGCTGGACTCCCACGTAGTTGACCGTGGTTTGCGTCCCGGACCCGGTGGCTTAAAACTCATGCCGGGCGCGTGTGCGTGCGTGCCCAAGATCCTGAGAGGAGAATGGAGGAGAAGGGATTGCGGCGTGACCATCTCCCCGGGGGGTGATTTCTCGCTTTCTGTCTCTATGTCTCTTTCTGTCTGTCTGGCGAGTGCACGCGCCCTATAGCGAAAACCTCTCCAAAAAAAAAATATAAGTGTCCTTTATTCATTATTCTATAACATTAATAATGATTATTTATTTAGTTATTTTAACATTTATTTATTAATCTATTTATTTGTTGTGTTTTTTTCAGCTGTTGGGTCCAGGACTTGACATGTGATCGACCACATGGGAATCCAGCAACCCAATCACCACACCATGTGGTGGTCTTGTGGGACCAGCAGATGGCATAATGGTTATGTCACTGAATTCCCACAGTTGCAGTTTGAGTTCCAGACCTGGCAGCTTAAAGCTCATGCCAGGCGCATGTACATGTGTTCCCAAGATCCCGAGAGCATGGCCATCTTCCCTGGGAGGTGATCTCTTACTTTCTGTCTCTCTCTCTCTGTCTCTTCATGGAGCACAAGCGCCCTATAGTGACAAAACTCTCTAAAGAAAGAAAGAAAGAGAGAGAGAAAAAGAAACAGCTCTTGTTCTCTCAAGGCTCAGCCAACATGAATTCCAGAATTTTACATGAGGTTAAAACATTACCACAGGTATAGCTGCAAGGAGCCAGATCACAGAACCTTGTTTCCTATGCTCCTGTTTACATCTCCTAGGTCAACAAGTAAAGGGCTTAGATCAATGTTGGTTCAAGGTAAGTAAGTAATGAAAGTTAGCTATTAGTAACAAGGGTAGTTGTAGTGTCATGCTAGCTTCGAAGTTGTTTTATATTTAAAATATTTAACTTCCAGTCAATCATAACCCCAAATATTTATTTTTTGCCATATGTAGACAAAATCCTGACTTGGGTCTGCACAGGTTCTCATTGATTCAGTAAGTCAATTAGTCATGTCAATTACAATTCATTAAGTTTTTGTCTGCTTCCTCATCCAATCAATCAATGCCATTTAAGATTCAAATTCTGTGCTTTCAGGGTGCTGCTGTCCATTGCATGCCATCTAAGCTCCCATGAAGTACCTACCATACAGAACAGACACAACTCTGACTCTCTTCTCAAAGAGGATTATCTTTCAAGGTACACCAACTTTATTCACTGTGGTATTCAGTGTATGTTTTTGCAAAGGTTTCTTTCTTGCATCTCAAAAATCTCATATAGAGAATTTTACTGGGCCCAGGCAAAAGAGAAGTGCTTAAAAATCTCAGAAATTCAATCTTAGAAAAAGCTGGAAATATTATATTTTATTAATTCATCTAAGTGAAATCTTAAATGCACTATAAATATAGGCAGAAAGTTAAGAGTGGGCTCAGTTACTCTTTATCTTTTCTTGTTAAAAAGAATGACAAGACAGACTAGACAAATAAAATTTAAGTTGGCCACTTGTATTTACTCAAGTAAGCGGCTAAGTCACACAGGAATCACCGCTAACCATAGCTTTGACCTTGAACCTTAAAGCTCCTAGTCATTTAGAAAAGAACCACTTCCAGAGTGCAAACATTACATAAGGATTAAAATGGCTTCTGGAACAAGATGCCATCATGTGACTGCCACTGAGCAGAGACAACAGAATCAGTGAAGGAGGGAAAGACATGATCTGCAAACTCATGAAAAAGCAGCCTGTACCTTTGGGATTTCCTTCCAAACTGCAGACTGGGATATTTGCCCTTTCCTTCAGGCAGCTTTGAAAAGTGAACCAGAGCTAGGATATCTTTTGCCAGAGGAGGAATTTACTGACCACTTCATAAGCCTTTGTTCCTGACAATGTTCAATCAGTAGCAGTCATCGATGTAGGCCTCTAGCCTTGGCCATGGGGCAGAGAGATAAGGAAGGGTAAGGGAGCTTAGCTCTATAGAGGAAGACAGAATGAGGGCTGCCATTCTGCCCTTTCTCCCAATTCAGCTGGTGATAAGTAACCAGTTTCTTTCATTTAACTCCTTTCCTACCCTGAGAATTATCAGGGAACACTTTATACATGAAACTAAAAGACCTGTTGTGACACTACTATTCCTATAGAATTGACAAGCCTATTACCCCTGTGACAACTCTCTTCATACATTTAAAAAAAAAATTATATATTTAATTTTATTTGTGATTATTATTATTTTTAATTTGACTGGAGAGAGAAAGAGAGAGAAAGAAGATGTGAGAAAGGAAGTCATCAGGTCTGGGACTTGAACTGTGGTCAGTGATATGGGAATCCAGCACCTTAACCACCATGCCACCTGCTGGCCCCTCCATACATTTATTTATTTATTTATTTATTTATTTATTTATTTATTTATTTACTTACTTACTTAATTAAATCTGACCAGAGCTGGACTGAGAGAGAAAGAGAGAGAGGGAAAGTAAGAGAGCAAGCCTCAGGTCTGAGACTAGAACCATGGTCTGCCACGTGGGAGTCCAACGCTCCTAAACCACCATGCCACCTGCTGGCCCCAGCCCTCCATAGAATTTTTATAGCTTATTTTACACAATTTTTATGGAGTTGGGAACTCACACAGATCTACTGTGATTTGAGCCCAGATCTGGCAACTTAAAAAAATCTTGCTGGGCATGTGTGTATTTGTGCCCAAAATCCTGAAAGGAAAATGGAGGAGATGGGATTGCAGTATGGCCATCCCCTGGAGGGTGATTTCTCATTTTTCCTCTCTCTGTCTCTCTCTGTCTCTCCAGTGAGCACACACACCCTATGGCAAAAATCTGGGGCAGGGGGAGATAAGTTAGGAAAACATAAGGGATGAAAAAATAGATAATTTTAGTTGGAACATGGCCACATAGAGGATAATGACAAAATATAATAATGTTGAAAAATAGGGTAGGACCAAGATAGGCAAAGTGTCCTCAATGCCAGGTTAAGCAAAGGAGGTTCTGCTTCTACTAATGTCAGATTGGAGTTTATCAGGCCAACCATTCCTAAGAATAACAACTATATAAACTCCTGACAAAATATAAAGGCAACAGAAAACAACCAAAAAAATAAAGCAGACAGAAACTGAGCAAGTGTTGGAGTTTACACTAGGAATTAGAAAATTGCATTGGGTGAGTTTCCTATTTTTTTTTTTTCCATCTGAGGGGAAGCCGTAGTTGATATTAGTCAATGACAGGTAAAAGTTGGATTTAAATGTGCCTCAGGCTGCCAGGTGGCATGGTGGTTAAGGTATTGGAATTCCATATGGCCAACCACAGTCTGAGTCCCGGAACCAGGAGCCTGAAAATCATGCCAGGTGCATGTGCATGTGCATGTGCATGCGTGCCCAAAATTCCAACAGAAGAATGAAAGAGAAGGAATTGTGGTGTGGCCTTCCTCACAGGCAGGGACAGAGGGCAGGATGATTTCTCACTTTCTCTCTCACACTCTCTCTTTCTCTCTGGTGAATGTACATATCCTATAGCAAAAATTTTTTAAAAATTAAAATTCTAACTTTGTCATCTCAGAAGGAAAAGATAGGTAAAATGGGACAACAAATATTTGAAAAAATTAATGGCCAAAATTTTAAAAATGTAATTTATACAAAGTCATAGACTCATAGATTCAAAAAGAAAGAAATCATAAGGGAGAGTAATAGAGGAACAATAACAGCAACAACAACAAAACAAAGGCAACAAAAACAACCAAAAATAAGCCTACTGTGGTTTGGGCCCAGACCTGGTGACTTGAAAAATCATGCTGAGTACACATGCATGTGTGCCCCAAATCCTCAGACGAGAAAGGATTGCAGTTCAAGTCCAAGACCTAGTACATATACAGTACCTCTTAAATCTACCATATTGATAATTATACTAAATGTAAATGAACTAAAAACCTCAATTAAAAGGCAAAGATTGTCAGACTGGATAAAAACAAACAAACAAAAAAACAAAAACAAAACACACCAAGACCCAAAAATATAAGCAATATATTTTAAATATAAAGACACATACTTTGAAAGTTAAAGTAAGAAAAAAGGTATATTATGCGAACAGTAAGTAAATGAAGGCTAAAGTGGCTACAATGTTATCAGGTAAAGTAGATTTCATGACCAGAGATTATGAAAGACTTTTCATAATGATAAAAGTCTTAATCTATGACCAGCCTGTGGTATGGTAGTTAAGGAAGCTGGATTCCACATAGCCAACTGCATGGGTTGTGTCTCAGATTTAGCAACTTGAGCAACATGCTGGGAATGTGTGTATGTGTGCCCAAAATCCTGAAAGGAGGAGAAATGGAGAAGGAATTGCAGTGTGATAATTTCTCAGGGGAGGTGCTTTCTCACTTTCTCACTTTTCTTCTCTCTTTTTCTTTCCAGCAAGCAAGTGCATGTATCCTTTGGCAAATTTTTAAAAAGTTAATTTATAGGAAGATTAATATTATGATTTGGTTTATTGTTTGTCCCCTAAAGGGTCATGTTTTAGAACTTGGTCTTAGGAGGTGGTTGGCTATCCCCCAAAGTTCATGTATTGGGACTCTGTTGGACTGTAAAGGTGTTAAGTCAAAAACTTAATCCCTTCATGGTATCTCAGGGTGGGCCTGTAGATGTGACAGTCAGTAGAACAGGGCTCCCTTGATTGATTTCTGGTGTATACGTAAGGAGAAGAAATGAGGCAGGCAGAGGCACATGGAAAAATCAGATTACACTCTTCAAAGTTGTGCCTTCCATCATTTTATGATGCCTGGTTACTTTCCAGCCACCAAAATTGTGAGGTGATAAACTTCTATTTCTATATAAATCACTCAGTCTTAGGTATTTGCAACACAATAATGGACTAAGACAACTAACAATTGTAAATGTGTATCTGACTAAAAATAGAATTTCTATATACATGAAATGAAAATAAACTTAAATGGAAAATGGAAAACCTACAATCATATTGATTTTTTTTTTGAAAAGGTTTTGCTATAGGGTGCGTGCACTCGCCAGACAGACTGAGAGAGACAGAGAGACAGAAAGTGAGAAATCACCCCCCATGGGGGATGGCCACGCCGCAATCCCTTCTCCTCCATTCTCCTCTTAGGGTCTTGGGCACACACGCACATGCGCCCGGCGTGAATTTTAAGCCACCGGGTCCGGGACGCGAACCATGGTCGACTACATGGGAGTCCAGCGACATAGCTATTACGCTAACTGCTGGTCCCACAATCATATTGATTTTTAACACGTGATCTTTTTTTAATCCATTCATTTTATTTTAATTTGACCAGAGAGAGAGAGACAGAGAAAGAGAGAGAAAAAATGAGAAAGTAAGCTGTCAGGTCTATGACTTGAACAGTGGTCAGCCATGTGGGAATGTCCAGCGCCTTAACCACTACACTACCTGCTGGTCCCAACATATGATCTTTAACAAGTGAACAACCTCCTATTAATGAAACAAAAAACCCAGCAAAGATATAACAGTCTGAATAACACTATCAACTATATTAACCTAATTTATATAAGACTACCTCCAACAACAGTAACATATACGGTCTTTTTTTTTTTTTTTTTTTTTTTTTGAGAGACTTTTGCTGTAGGGCACAGGAACTTGCCAGAGAGACAGAAAGGGACAGAGAAATAAAGTGAGACATCACCTTCCAGGGTGATGGCCACACTGCAATCCCTTCTCCAGCATTCTCCTCTCGGGACTTTTGGGGCACATGCACATGCACCTGGCATTAGTTTTAAGCCACCAGGTCCAGGACTCAAACCACGGTCGAGTGTGTGGGAGTCCAGTGCCTGAACCACTATGCTACCTGCTGGCCTCACATTCTTTTAAAGAAATTATAACACCTAAAGATTTTAAACCTTACTAAGGTCATAAAAGTAGTAAAACTAAACAATCCACATACCTTTTTCTAGAATGCAAAGCTTCATAAATTAAACGTAATAATTAACGAGAGTATATTACTGACTGTATTACATACTCAGTTTGTAATTATCACATGGTAATGGAGAACAGTGAAAGTTCATTTATAATTCAGGAACCTCATTATCTCGTTTCAATTCTTTCCCTACAAAATTTATTCCCTGAGTAGAAATCATGAATGACTTGTTTGCCTGTCATGTCTTGAATTTCTCTGATAAAACTAAGACCTGATGATATTACAGGTATACATTATCCCAGTAGGCAGCAACAATAATGGGATTTCAAGAGCTTGTTGCTCCTAAGCTAAGAGCCCAAGACATCTAAGGGTGTAGAAAAGTTGTAAAGAAGAGTCTACAGGAACTATTAGCATTTCAAAAAGCCTACCAGAAATCACACATTTATCAGTAGAAAGGCTGTATAGCTGAGTTAACCAGAGACAGACAGAGTAAGAGAGAGAGGGGGAAAGTGAGAAAGCAAGCCGCCAGGTCTGGCACTCGAATGGTGGTTGGGCATGTGGGACTCCAGTGCCCTTAACTACCATGCCACCCGCCAGCCCCAGATGTATAGTTGAAACTTAACCCAGTCATATACCAGCTGTCTATTTAGGTCAAATTACTAATGTTGCAGTTCTGGGTTTTGGCTGGCAAAACTGGGTTAACAATATTTATCTTGGAGTTGGGTATATATTAAGTAAGATAACCTATGGATAGTGCTTGGTATGGAGCCTATCATGTGGCAGGCACTCAACAAAGCTACAGGATGCATGTGCCCACCAGAGAGAGACAAAAACTGAGACACAGAGAGGGAGAGGAAAAGCTCCTCCCCATGGGGAATGGTCACGCTGCAACCCCTTCTCCATCTCTCCCTCTGTTTGGGATTTGGGGCACATATACACACATGCCTGACATATTTCTCAAGCCTCTGGGTCTGGGACTTGAAGTATGCAATTAGTCATTTGGGATTTGGCTGACTTAACCACCAGGTCAGAGTTGGCCCCAACAAAGCTATTGTAAGTTTGGAGTAAATCAAACGGCAATTCTAGTTATTTCTTAAAGACGCTAAGTTCTAAGTGGCCCTATGTATTTTTTTTTAAAGAATTACTTTATTTAACTTTATTTATTTATTTATTTTAATTTGACCAGAGAGGGACAGAGAGGGAGAAAGTGAGAAAGCAGGCCACCAGGTCCGGAACTCGAACTGTGGTCAGCCATGTGGGAGTCCAGTGCCCTTAACCACCACACCACTTTCTAGCCCCGGCCCTATGTATTTTTAAAAAGGGCAGCAAGTTGATATTACTAATGCAGTTTATTTTTCAGGCATAATCATTCATAACAAGGAAAAAAGGTCCCAAAGGATTCTAAATGTGAAGAGGCAAAAACCTTATGTAACTAGCGGGACCAGCAGTTAGCGTAACGCCTATGTTGCTGAACTCCCATGTAGTCAACCATGGTTTGAGTCCCGGACTTGGTGGCTTAAACTCACACCGGGTGCATGTGAGTGCGTGCCCAAGATCCTGAGAGGAGAATAGAGGAGAAGGGATTACGGTGTGACCATCCCCCCGGGGGGTGATTTCTCGCTCTCTATCTCTGTCTCTCTCTGTCTTTCTGGCGAGTGCATGTGCCCTACAGCAAAAACCTCTCCAAATAAATAAATAAATAAAGTTTATACAACTAACATCAATAATTCACTTTCAATTATCTATTATTTGATTGGGATTTTTCTCCCTATTGGCTTTAATCCTAAAATTTACTCAGCTGTTTCTGATGTTCTCATATTTGCATCTTATTCCTTTAAACTTTAGCTTTGTCTCTTTAGTATTTTATAGATTTTGTCAACTAGATACCTAGTTGAAGTAGCTGACAGAAAACCCTATTTAATAACAAAGTGCTCTATATTCACAGTGCTCATAACTAACAGGAGTTATTCCAGTGTCACTACTGCAAACTTCATTATTCAAAATAAAGTAGAGACATATATTACAGAATGATGCTCGTTCCAGCAGCCACTCTACCTGACCAAGGCATTTCCTTCTTTGTCCTTGGACCACCTACTGCCTAGTCAGGCACACTGCTGTCAATGAGCCCTCTTGGAATGGTTTGTTGCTTGGTGATAGGGCCTAGGCAGTAAGTACTTCATTTCCATCTGGTCAAACAATGGATTGGGGAATTTATTCCCAAAATTCTTGATTCACTCCTTAAGGATAAAGCTAATACTTGCTTTATTACTAAGAGAGAGAGAGAGAGAGAAAGAGAAAGAGAGACCCTGACCGGGTCCTCAAGTTGTAATCTACACAGCCTTAGCCAGTCAGGATCATAAGCACCCCTGCCCAGCAATTACAGTGAGACTTAGGAATGCGAACCCAGGACTTTCCCATGTGGCCACAACATTGTGGATAGTAGTGTTAACAGTGTGCCACCATCACTGGTCAGCTGGTACTTTTTAAATGTTTATTTGGGGCAGGTATTAGTCAATGTTCTTTATAATACATTACATGCAAATCTTAAAACCCTAAGAGGTGTAGGCATTATTATCTGTAAGAAAACTGAGGTGCAGAAGATTACATAATGTGTCTGATATACAGGTTCTGTGTGGCAGAGCTGGGATCTGAACCCAGGCAAATATGATGTAAGAACCCACTTATCCACATCACTAGGCTGTTCCGTGCTATCTAAGCTAGTGATTTTGAAGTCTCTTTTTCCAAAGAACTTTGGTGCTCTGAACACAGAGTGCTCTTTGAGGGTATGCTGATTCAGATGAAAAGAGCTTTGTCCCAGAAAGGTTGTTAATTGAGGCATCATTTTATAGTGGAATATCTAACAATTAGTCCCTTAGAGACTGGAACTATTTGTCACTATCCACCATACTTTTTTTCCAGAGTAACATTAAATAAGCTAAACTCTTCATGTGGTACTTTCTAACGTTAATCTAGATATTTCATGAATAATCAATTAGCTGCCTTGTTCCCCAAATTTTAAAAAACAAGTTATTTTAACAACAACAACAAAAAAGAATTATGGAGATAAAAAATATTCTGTTAGCACTCTTCATAGTATACTGGACTGCAGTGCTGGAAGCCACATGAGCCACTGCAGATTTGGATCCCTGAGTTGGCCTGAAAACAAGTTTGAACACACTGGTGTTCACGATCCTGACAAGCAGGACCAGCAGTTAGTGTAATGGCTATGTCACTGGACTCCCATGTAGTCGACCACAGTTCAAGTCCCGGATCTGGTGGCTTAAAACTCATGCTGGGCACGTGTGCATGCATGCCCAAGATCCCGAGAGGAGAATGGAGGAGAAGGGATTGCGGCATGGCCATTCTTGCTTTCAGTCTGTCTCTGTCTGTCTGGCGAGCGCATGCGCCCTACAGCAAAAATCTTTACAAAAAAAAAAAAAAAAAATGATCCTTACAAGCTAGGCTGACCTCATGCAGCAGTTAAGCCTGTAAACAGGGAGCCAGATTCCACATGGCTAAGTAGGGTTTGAATCTCACCCCCGGTGACTTCAAAGACAGACTAGGCACATGAATGTGCATGCCCGAAGTCCTGACGGGATGGAGAAATGGAGGAAAAAGGATTACAGTGTGACCACATCCTATTGGTGTGCTTTCTGTTTCCCTCTCTAATAAGTACACATGCCCTCTGGCAACTAAAACAAAATTTAAAATAAAAATAAATAAAGTAAAACGTGTCTTTCAAAAAAAATAGATCTTGATGAGCTGGAGTGCTGGAGAAAGGGGATTGTGGCATGACAAGACTCTGGCAAGGGAGCTTTCCTCTCTCATGTATATGAGCTAATATTAATTTAAATGTAAGTATTCTAATGATGGTTTTAAATGACTTCTTTTCCTAGTTATGGCTCTTAGATTGAGGGAAGTAAGCCAGAACTCACCCTTTTGTGTCATTGCCTCATTTTCCTTAGTTCAGCCTCCCCCACCTTTCCTTCCCCAAGAAGAACCTGCACGTGACTCTCTGAGGCACTTCTAATACTGCAGGAAAAACCAACCATCACCTGATGCTATAGTACTCACTGCTGCTACTTACCCTAGATAAAACAATTCTCAGGCCCAAATCCCAACTTAGAAATAAAGAAACAATTATAAGCAGTTTAGCCATATTTAAATAATTTGCCACTTTGAGTCTTTTCCAAAAATATCAACGGTGACTCCAGCCACAGTGGCACTCAGCACCACCACTTGGAAGGGTGGAAACCACATGAGAGGTCCAGGTTTGGTTATCTGAACACAGTGTACATGGCTATGCATGCCTGTGATCCTAGCTAACTAGAAGGCTGGGGCGGGATGTTTCTGACACGGTGAGACCCAGCCCAAAATATCTATTTTGGGGTCATTCAGTGGTGCAGTGGTAAAATATGTTCTGTGAGGCTGACCCACATAGAAAGGTTATCTGTTCATGTCTGGAGACCTCCCTGAATACACTGGGCATCTGTGTGCCTATGAACTGTGCTGGCTAAGGCTGAGGGTGGATCATGGTGTCAAGATCCTATTGGGGTGGGACCAGCGGTTGGCGTAATGACTATGTCACTGGACTCCCACATAGTTGACCGTGGTTTGCGTCCCGGACCCGGCGGCTTAAAACTCACGCCGGGTGCATGTGCGTGCGTGCCCAAGATCCCGAGAGGAGAATGGAGGAGAAGGGATTGCGGTGTGGCCATCCCCCTGGGGAGTGATTTCTCGCTTCCTGTCTCTCTCTGTCTGGCGAGCACACGTGCCTTATAGCAAAAATCTCTTAAAAAAAAAAAAAGATCCTACTGGGGTGCTGTATTCCTCCCTCTCTTCCTCTCTCTGTGTCTCATTCATGGAATAAATAAACTTAATCCCTTTTTCTCATAAGGAATGGAAAATGGCATCCTTGCTAACAATAGATGTGCTCTGCCGTGAGGAGTAAAACAATCTTGATCCTGTCAAATCATTTTAAAAATCAGTGTTTCCTCTAAGTAGAAAAAAGGGGCCAGCAGGTGATGTGGAGGTTAGGACAGCTGGATCCCATATAGCTGACTGTGTGGTTTGAATCCTAGACCCAGCGGCTTAAAAAAACACATTGGTGCATGTGTGTGCATGCCAGAATCCTGAAAAGAGAATGGAGGGGAAGGGATTGTGGCATGGCCATCTCTCCTGGGAGGTGACTTCTTACTTTCCCTCTCTCTCCTTGACTCTCTCCAGTAAGAGCATGTACCCTATAGCAAACATACATAGATACAGATGTAAATAAGTAGGAAAAAAAAGTTACAAAAGAGTAAGATTTTTCTTGAAATCTAAGTGTACAATCTTGAAGGAAAGCTTTCATTTTATCCTTTTCCCCCTCTCCTAACAACTCTCCTGTTCCTTTCCTTTCTCTGTCAAACATATCAAAGGTGTGATTCACTCCTGCTCTTGTCTACTGAGGTCATCTTAACCCCCAGCAGTTTGCCTTCTTTCCTTATTGCTCTACTGACATCTCAAATTTAGCATTATCTGTCCTTGTTCTCCCTGCCCTCTCAGTTGCATTTGACACTGCTAACCTACTTCTCCCCACCATAAAATGTCCCTCTTGGTTCTTCTGATACTTTTACTTATTTATTTTTTTAGAGAGATTTTTGCTAGAGGATGTGTGCACTTGCCAGAGAGAGTGAGACAGGGCGAGAGAAAACAAGAAATCACCCCCTGGGGGAAATGGCCATGCCACAATCCCTTCTCCATTCTCCTCTTGGGATTTTGGGCATACACACACACATAGCTGGTGTGAATTTCAAGCTGCCAGGTCCAGGACTTGAACCGTGATTGGCCATGTGGGAGTAAAGCAGTGTAACCATTATGCCATCTGCTGGTCCCAATACTTTCTTTTTTTTTAACTTGTTTAAAGTTTATTTATTGGGACCAGCAGATGGTGTAGTGGTTATGTCGCTAGACTCCCACAGTCACCCCCGGTTCGAATCCCAGACCCGGTGGCTTAAAACATTGCGCACATGTGTGTACGTGCCCAAGATCCCAAGAAAAGAATGGAGGAGAAGGGACTGTGGTGTGGCCATCTCCCCTGAAGGGTGATTTCTCACTTTCCATCTCTCTGTCTCTCTGGCAAGCCCACATGCCCTATAGTAAAAATCTATCTTAAAAAAAGTTTATTTACTTCTTCCATGAGAGAAAGAGAGAGACAGATACAGCGATAGAGAAAAAGAAACAGGCAGCTCCAACAGAGTCTTCATGCCTTGATCCACTCCCAGTCTCAGCTAGCCCAGGGACACATGTAAGTGCTTGCTGTGTTAGGGAGGTCCTGGGACACAAATCCAGGTTCCCTTTCAAGCGTGTCTAGCCACACAACCCCTGTGTTACCACCTGGCCTGGATCTTCTGATTCTAAAATCCTCATACTAACTCTCTGACCACTCAGTGGCATAGGCTGCTAGTTATCCCCGGATAGCCATCCTCGCCTTCTTCCTCAGTAACAGTGCTCCTCATTTTTGTTGGTATATGGCTTCCCCAAATAAAGATTTAATTTTTAAAATCTTTTAAAGAGTACTACATACTCTTTGCCACTGAGACTAGACTGTATGCTCCTTGGGAATATGAGTTCTGATACTGTACTTCTCAGTACCAAAATACTTAAGGACTAACCTAGATTTCAATGAACTTATTATTATGTAACTCTGGATGGGTCAGTCTTTTTTTTTTTTTGAGAGTTTTTTTTTGCTATAGGGCGCGTGTGCTCACCAGAAAGAGAAAGACAGAGAGACAGAAAGCGAGAAATCACCCCCCGGGGGGATGGCACTCCACAATCCTTTCTCCTCCAATCTCCTCTTGGGATCTTGGACACGCATGCACATACGCCCGGCATGAGTTTAAGCCACCGGGTCCAGGACTCGAACTGCGGTCGACTACATGGGAGTCCAGCGACATAGCCATTATGCTAACTGCTGGTCTTGGGTCATTCTTTTTTAATATTTGGTATGGAAGAAATGTAATGGTAAATAAAGGCTCGCAGGTAAAAGGGGCAAGGTAAAAAGTGATTCAGACGTAGTCAGAGCTACGGCTTCTCTCCTTGTTTTGTTGTAGACCTGGAAGTCAATTCAGAGAATGGAAAAAAACATGTAAGAAAACAGGATGCTATTCAAGTACATAAAATAATACCTATTAGTTAGGTTTTCTTTAAGAATTAGTTTATTTAACTTTATTTATTTATTTATTTTAATTTGACCAGAGAGGGACAGACAGAGTGGGTGTCGGGAGTAGAGAGAGTGAGAAAGCAAGCCGCCAGGTCTGGGACTTGAACCACGGTCAGCCATGTGGGACTTCAGCACCCCTAACCACCACACCACCTGCTGGCCCCAGTTGTGTTTTTGAATGGAGAAATTTTAAAAATCTTTAGTCATATAGGTATAAATGATTACAGGGAATTACCTTTTCTCCAGCACTCTGGTTTCCATAAGGAGGGTTTCTTTCTAAACATGCTCCTGGCCTCCTGGCCTTTCTTACTTTCCTCACCCTCGCGGAAAAGACTCAGCTGTCTGATAAAATTTGGAAGAATTTCTCTAGCTAAACAATTTTCTCCTCTCGGGGACAGGTCTACCCAGAAGAGCATGTTCTGTGATTGGCCAATGCAGGTGACCAACACAGGCAAGCCAAATGCACTCCATCCCACTCCATTTACCTTTGCTCACAACTGTCTTAAATAAACTTTATCCTAGTTGACATTCATGCATCACTAATTTTGAATAGTGGGCTTTAACAGAAAAGTATTGTGATTTTGTTTATTGGTTTATTTGTAAATTTTTTCTCTCTCTTTTTTAAAAATTATTTAATTTTATTTATTTTCATTTGACCAGAGAAAGACAGACACACAGAGAGAAGGAAAGTGAGAAAGCAAGCCACCAGGTCTGGGACTTGCACCGTGGTCAGCCATGTGGGAGTATCCAGCACCTTAACCAACATGCCACCTGCTGACCCCCCAAATTTTTTTCTCTTTTATTGCCATAGGGCATGTGCACTCCTTCCAAGGTGGCATGGTCACAACATAAAGTTTTTCCTCCATTTCTTTATACTATGAGGGTTTTGAAGATGCATGGTATGGTTTCAAGCTGTAGGACTGGGATTTGAACCACATTCCACATGTGGTCAGTCATATGGAATCCTGCTTTTGTTTTGTTTTGTTTTGTTTTGTTTTTTAATTTTCCAGTGGGCATGTGCACTTGTTGGGAAGAAATGAGGTGGGAAAGGGAGAGAGAAAGCACACCCTATGGGGAATGGTTGTACTGCAATACTTTCTCCTCAATTTCTCCCTCTGGGATTTCAGGTACACATGCACATGTGCCTGGTGTTTTTCAAATTGCTGGGTCTAAGACTTGAACTGCTCAGTTGGCCATGTGGGATCCAGCTGGCCCAGATCCAGCTTTCTATATGCAGAACTTAATCACTGTACTACTGGGTCAGTCCAGCATTGTGTTTTTGTTAGTTTTCAGATACAGGAAAAAATATATATTATTTACCATCAAAAATATACCTTATGTTTCATTTTTTCATACTAGGAGTTAGGTTCTCTCTAATGTCTAAATCATCTCTCACTACTAAAGCATCAACAGTTGAATGATTACCTAACAGAAGATAGGTAAATTCCCTAAATACTCAAACTTTACACAAGATGCTAAGTGGGGGGCCTGCTGGTGGTGTGGTAGTTAAGGTGGCTGAATCCTATAGAGCGATTGTGCAGTTTCAGTCCCAGACCTGGGGATGTGTGTGTGTGCATGGTTAAAATCCCAAAAGGAAAAATGGAGAAAAGACTGTGGCATGGCCATCTCTTATGAAAGATGCTTTTTCACTTAATTTCTCTCTTGCTCCCTCTGTCTCCCTCTGGTGAGTGTACACATCTTCTAGTAAATAATAATAATACTAAAACAACAACAACAAAAAACAATGGTAACTGGAGCCATATGGCAAGTGTACCCCTTAGCTATAAAGATGTGCATATTATCTATAAAACTCTCTTGTTTGACAGACATTATAACAACACTTACACAGTCCTGCAAGCAAACTCGATGTTTATATTTCTCAAGAGGTATGTTTGCTTGTACTTGCTTTTCTAAATTATAAAAAATTGCCTACTCTGATCAAGGAATAGAAGATGAGCAAAGGAATACATAAACATTTCCTAAAGACTCACTTTGAACAGGACACTCAACCAGTACTTTGAATACATTCTAACTAACCTTTCAAAGTAGGTGAGTAAACTGAGGGGGAAGGTAAGTTGGTTGACTAGGGTCTCTCAGTAAGGAGCAAGAACAACTTCTGAATCCAAGTCTGACTCCAAAGTTCATGCCTATTCTCCTGTATTTCACAGCCTTCCTTCCACACACCCTTCTACCTGTTAGGTCCCACCATACAGTATCAAAAACTTAGATTTGTTTTGCCACCAAGAGACTCGACCCAGCCTTGTAGCAACTTCAGATCTATCTTTTAGCTCAGGTCTACCTGCATCTCTGTGGTAGACTGCAAAAATATTTTGAAGCTCTTCCTGTCAAGGAGTGGTGTCTGTTTTCCTACCCTTTGGATCTGGGCTGACCATATGAGTTGCTTTGACTAGCAGAACATGGCAGAGGCAACTAGGTGGGAACTCTCGGTCTTTGCAACTTCTGTGTTTTGTACTCTTGGAACCCTCTGCCACTAAATGAACAAGCCTAAAGTGAGCCAATAATGGTTGAAAGATTGTGTAGAACTGAGTTCACCAGCTATGGTCCCCAAGCATGTAGCTGTCCTGGCAGTTGGCCACAAATGCACAAATGATCCCAGCCAAGACCAGAAAACCACCTAGCTGAGCTCAATCCAAACTGCTAACTCACAGAATTATGAGCTGAATGATTTTGTTGTTGTTGTTGTAGTACCCTTTCTGTTCTTTCTTTCTTTCTTTTTAGTTTTTGCTATAGAGTGCTTGTGCTTGCCAGAGAAGACACAAAGAAGAGGGAAAGTGAGAAACCTGTCCGGGGTGGTGGTGGCCATGCTGTAATCCCTTCTTTATTCTCTTGTTGGGATTTTGGCCATGCACACACATATGCCCAGCATGATTTTCTAAGCCGCTGGGACTCGAACCACATAGTCAGCCATGTGGGATCCAGCCGCTCTAATCTCCATGCCACTTGTTGGCCCATGACTGTTGTTTCAGTCCTACATTTTGGGGTGGTTTGTTATACAGCAAAAACTAACTGATATAGCCTCACTGACCTAGCTTCAAAGACTCTGTACAGGTAAAAATAAATGGGCATAGGCCCAAAGGTCACTTAAAAGTTTACTGATGATGCTTATTCATCTATTCTGCATCCTATGAGGCCAATCTGATTCACTGTTAGAGCTCTTTAAACCCAAGCAGGCTGGGTCTTCAAGCAGCTGACAATAACCTGCCCCAGCATTCCCCTTTCATATGCTCTAGGGCAAGGACAGCTTCTCACAACTCTTGGTATCTCCTCAAAGCACCTAGCATAAAGCCTTCCTTTTATCATACCTCCTCAATGAAATTCCTGAATCAAAAGAGCCAGAGGCAATTTTAATTCCTAGGGAAGCTAAAACCTTCCAACTGTTTGAAGTATGAAGTAATGATAGCTTTGGTAATACAATTTGGCAACTTTTACAAGCAATGGACGAAAGCCATGAGTACTGGCAACGTCAGGGCTTATGAGACTCAGACCTTGAGTTTCAACTATGTTGTTTTTAAAAGCAATTTTTACGTCTTGGGAGATAACTCAGGCCAAATGTAGAATCAGCAGTTTAAATCTGTGCAAAAGACTTTTTAGTCTTTTATACTTTCTGAGCATAACTAAGTTTTAGCAAAGAACAAAAAAAGAAAAAGAGAAAATACTGGAATCAAGCCTCATGTCTAACAAGATGGTGCTTAAACATAGAATAATGATGAATTCCTACTACTGCTTAGGACATTTCTAGAAAACCCATCATATCAGACTTTATGAGAGAATGTTACTTCATGGACAAGATAGGCTTTCTTTGTAAAATACCAGAGTTAACTTGTTAAAACTGAATTAGCTCTCTCCCCCAGTCGCCCAAGATGCCAAAGGGAAAGAAAGCCAAGAGGAAAAAAGTGGCTCCAGTCCCTGTAGTTGTGAAGAAGCAGAAGGCTAAGAAGGTGGTCAATCCCATTTGAGAAAAGGCCTAAGGATTTTGGCATAGGACAGGACATCCAGCCCAAAAGGGATGTCACCTGCTACATCCAGCTGCAGTGGCAGAGCGCCATCCTCTACAGTGGCTGAATGTGCCTCGTGCAATTAACCAGTCCACCCAGGCCCTGGATCACCAGACAGCTACTCGGCTGCTTAAGCTGGCCCACAGGTACAGGCCAGAGACAAAGCAGGAGAAGCAGAGACTGATGGCCCGGGCTGAGACAAAAGCTGCCAGCAAAGGGGATATCCCCACTAGGAGGCTACCGGTCCTCTGAGTAGGTGTCAACACTGTCACCACTTTGGTGAAGAACAAGAAGGCTCAGCTAGTGGTGACTGCGCAGAATGTGGACCCCATCAGCTGGTTGTCTTCCTGCCCACCCAGTGTCAGAAGATGGGGGTTCCCTACGCATTAAGGCCAGCTTGAGTCCACAGAAACCCTATACCACTGTCACTTTCACATGGGTTAACTTAGAGGACAAAGGCCCCCTGGCTAAGCTGGGGAAGCCATCAAGACCAATTATGACAGGTACTGCAGAGGCAAAGTCCTGGGCCTGAAATCTGTGGCTCACGTTGCCAAGCTAGAAAAGGCTAAAGAGCTTGCCACCAAACTGGGTTAAATGTATGCTGCTGGGACCAGCGGTTAGCATAATGGCTATGTCGCTGGACTCCCACATAGTCGACCACGGTTCGAGTCCCGGACCCGGTGGCTTAAACTCACGCTGGGCGCGTGTGTGCGTGCCCAAGATCCCAAGGGGAGAATGGAGGAGAAGGGATTGCGGCGTGGCCACCTCCCCGGGGAGTGATTTCTCGCTTTCTGTCTCTCTGTCTCTCTCTCTCTGTCTGGCGAGCGCACGCGCCCTATAGCAAAAATCTTCTCCCAAACAAAAAAAAAAGTATGCTGCTGAGTTTTCTATATATACGAATAATAAAACACTCTTCGGCAAAAATGCAAACAAAATACTGAACTAGCTATTATGAGATTTTCCCTTCATGTAAATATGCTTTTGTTTGAGTAATTATTTATTTTATTTTATTTATTATCATTGCTATTATTATTTTTAAATTTGCTATAGGGCATGTGCACTCACCAGAGACAGACAGAGAGAGGGAGGGAAAGTGAGAAAGCAAGCTGCCAGGTCTGGGACTTGAACTATAGCTAGTCCTGTGGGAGTCTATCACCTTAACCACCATGTTGCATGCTGGCCCCTCAAGATGCTTTTATTAACATAAACTCTCAAACAATTTTGAATATGAACAAGTGTTTCCAAGTTTAACAAAAGATATAACTCTACTTTAAACGCAACTCACAGAGTGTTTCATTATAATAATTACCATCAGCTAAAAAAGACAGGCAAAAAAAAAGCAATACATTTCATAATGACTCTGCTTGAAGATTGGAGAGCTGAACCTGAAACAAAGTTGCTAAGTCACTCACAAAAAATTAAATTGTACCTGAGCTGGAGGAACAGTTACCTAAAAACATTGAGACACACTAGCCCTGTGTACCTGCAGATTGAGGCAGACAGAAGAACGAATCACCGGAGGACAAGCTGATTCTGAATGTTTCTTACATTTGGGATCTAACCCAGGAGGAATGGTGAATCCAGCACCCAAATACGAACCACGAAATGAAGGTTACTATACGTTTTTGGGAGTTTACATTGCGCTGTCTGTAGCATTCCTTCCCACGGAGTCTACTGCATTTCAGGCCTGGGGTTGGGGACGGGGGACAAAACTCTCAAATCTCAGGTGATTCTAACTGCATTCATTCATTTGACCTAAATTTGCTGAGAGCCTCTGATGTTAAATGTCATTTCTTATGAGGTGATTCAGTTATGCATCTTCTTGAAAAAAGGAGGAAACAAAGAAAAATAATAATTTATGAAACTGCTTAATCCATACAAGAAATGATAAGTATTTCTGAAACGCACATGTAGCTATATCTGCATTTCATTGAGAATGAATTAAGTGAAAAATGGGGGGAAAAAATCTTGGACTAGTACCTGTATCCTAATTCTTCACTGAGATGGATCATGTGAAGGATATATGATTCCTTGCTCGTTCCAGTGAGACCAGGCAATAGTAAGACGGTAGGTCTGGTGCTAGGATCCATGTAACAAGTACTGTTATCATTATCAAACCAGTCCAGTGAAATCTGTCCTCCATCTGCAGTTTTAATAAGTTCACTGAAAAGAACAATTCAAAAGACACTACTCATTAATGTACTTTAAGTTCGTCTTAATTGTAGTGTTTTAATTCTATACATATGACCTATTTGGTCATGTCGAACTAATTTTTTTCAGCCTTCACTAACATACATATATTCATACATCTCTTTCATCACAGAGATGACTTGAAGATTGTAACATGTATCTCTTTCATCACAGAGATGACTTGAAGATTTGTAACATGATGTATCTCCAACAACCCCAGTAAGATACTATATAAAACTGAACTTCAAGGCACTTCGAATATTTATCTTTTTTTCCTCTTTCTTTAAGACAAAGTCTTGCTATTCTGCCCAGGTTGGCCTCAAATGCTGATGCCCTTACATCTGCCTCCCAGAGTGGCTGAAACTACAGGCTTGTGTCACCGAGCCCAGGTCTCAGATATTTATCTTAATAATTTCCTCATTACTTTAAAATACCTAGCATTTAACCCCTACTTGATTGAGGTCATCCAAATAACTCAACAGGGAATTATGAATAAGTAAAATACTGATCGGATCACTGCTTTAGCTTTTTTGACTTAATAATGCAGTCTCCTCACAGAGCATGCAACAAAATTGGCTTCTTAAATAATTTACAGTACATTTCACATAATATCCTTGAACTTACAAAATTTTCCCCAAAAAAACAGAACAACAAAAGGGACTCTAGAAGGACTAGATGACTCAGGAAAATTAATAATAGGCACCATTTAGATCTCCTGGTTACTGATATATTCTCCTCCGTATCTGTAACACCTCAAGGACATTATCAAGAACCCCTCTGCCTGTCAATATGAAGTCCTTTTACAGGAGTCCACTGCACTAAAACCAAATTCAGAGGCATCCTTCCCACCCCAGCCTTCATATCTGCTACAATCAATGAATTGGTCCATATCATCAGAGGATCTAGGTTCTCAGGGGCAGACGCAGGCCAAATTGGAAAATAGTAACCCCTAAACACTTCTCCATCCCTCCATTTGCACCTGAATGGAACAACAAAAATGTTCTGTTCTATATATTTACTAAACCATTTTTTTTTCTTTTAAGCAAGAACTGAGGGTATGCAAAAAACTGTTATTTGGAAGAAATACTGAAATGAAAATTCACTTACTTCCTGTACTGCACCGGGGGCTTGGAAGTGATGAAAGGTCTCAGCAGTGTCTGTCCTCGACTCTCCCAGCACCAGACCGTCGGATAGTAGGTTTCTGTCACCACCGGACAGTGGTCCTGGAGGAAGCGGCTGAAACTCTCACCCCCAGTCACTAACTGGGGTTTCTGAAGGGAAAGTCAGCATCAATGAAGGCTCAAGAATAGAGCAAAGTTTCTGCCGACTGTAAGCCAGAAGCCAGAGCAGACTTCTCTCTCGCGCGCGCGATCCCTCCGATCATATCTTCGGAAGGCTCACGCAAATAATTCATAATCGCCACGGATTGAAAAGGTGGCTTATCTAATCCCTCTGGGAAAGGCGAGAGTGGAGATAAGCGAGTCTTCCTCAAAAGTACTACAGCACTGCTGAGCAGCATCGCAGGGTTTCCGAACCGCGACAGGGCAGCACCGCCGCCCGAGGTCAGCTGGGTGCCGGCTGCGGTCTGAGGACCCCGGCCGGGACACATCCCGCGGGCGGCCAGGGGCTGCCCACCCGGCTTTCCTGCGCGCCGAAAGGGCGAACGCCTGGGAAAGGACAACCTTTCGCGGACTGCAGGCTCGCCCCCGGGGCTGCCAACCCATCCCCGCCAGCAGCAGCCACACGCGTCGCCCGCTGCCCTCGCTCGGGCCAAGCCGCCCGCGGCCCTGCGCCTCGGCGCCCGCGCCTCCCCGCCGGCTCACCTTGGCGATGCTGCTCAGGTAGTAGCAGGCATAAGCGACGCTGAAGCCCAGGATCAGGGATAAGCCCACTCCCGAGCCGAAGAACCCAACCCGGACTTGGTGCTCCAGGTAGAGCGAGAGCTCCCGGGAGAGCATTCGCAGGTCCATGGCTAAGCGCTGCATGCCCGGGAGCGCGGCGCGCCGGTCCTGCGGAGGGAGACCTGCCAGCCAGGGGCGAGCGGGCGAGAGCGGGCGCGGCGCCGTCGCCGACCCTCCTCTAGAGCGTCTCCTGCCGGGCTGAGCGCGGCTTCCGCCAACGGGCGCGGCCGAGGCCCCGGGAGGAGTAGCCCAGCCCACAGACGCCGCGGCTCCGCCCCGGCTGCCTGGACCCGCCCCCATCTCCAGCCACTCAGGAACCTTCCAGAGCACGGTTCCGATCCCAGCTGCCGGGTGGGCGAGCTGGGGTCGCGGGTCAGGTCGCCGTCAGCCGGGTGAGCCCCGACAGGGGAGAGGGAGCGTGAGCAGCTTCGGAGAAGGGACCAGGCCTAGCTGCACTGGGTCAGGTCCGGGGTCGGACACCTGCCCCAGTGACCTTGACTAAGGCCCCTGGGCCGAGGGTCTCCGTATACTAGCGGTATAGGGTGCCGAGGAAGTGTGCCTTGGCATCAAAGATTTGGGAAGTGAATGCCAAAGATGTGTTAGGAGAATGCCCCAGGTAGTGAAAGAATCCTACGTCCCTCAGGAGTTTGTATTGTCCCTGAAGACGATCAGAAGGAAAAATATTCTAAGGACATTCGACAGTGAGGACGTTCGTACTTGACTTTAAGTCTGTGAATCTCTTTTAGTGGCGAAATGTGACTTAAATGAGAAGTGGGTCCTGAAAAAAATGAAAAGGTCAAGAATAGGAATTGCGATTCAATGACGTTAAAAGCCTATTTGTGGTCCATTAATCTTTGAGCTTATAGATTTATGGAAATTCATACTGATTACCTAATGTACAGATAAACCATTTATGAAGCAGGTTTTCCTAGGCTTATGGCAACATGATAAAAGTCAGAAGATACAGGCATCTGAAAGGGTTGGAAGTTCAACAATCTGTTATTGTAATCTCCCTTGGAGAGATACCAGGAGTGGTAAGACTTCAATAGGCAAAAGAAAGAAGGACATGGCTAGACTGAAAATTTTCACAGGATTTTAAATTAATGATACAACTTAGTGATGAGGAATGGAATAGGACAGAATTTATTTGGTAACTTACTTGGTTTTTAAATTTTTTATTAATCTCATCTTTGAGAGGGAGACAGTGAGGGAAAAAGAGGCATCACCAAAGTGGTCACGTGATCCACCCATTAGCTCAGCCAGCTGGGATGTGGGATGGACAAACCCAGCACTACAGAGAGGCTCCAGGATATGAACTCTTGTGAACCCAGGCCTGCCCATATGGCTTCAGTGTTGCTGAGCATTGTTTTACCCCTGCACCACCACAGCTGGCCATAATTGGCTTTTCTGCGGTTGCAATCTGATAGTTGCAGCTACCTAGCACAATTCAATCATATTTAGTGAGACTGCTTATTACGTATTAAAAGCGATAGAATAATGATTTCTGCTTTATAGAATTGCGGAGAGGACTAAATGAAACAACACGTGTACGAGACTCCCCCTGTGCCTAAGTAATCCTTATTCTCTGTCACACCTAAGCATGCGCTGCTAGTATAAATGCACATGCTGGTTGCCATACTCAACATCTTACATATGGCTTTTTAAACAAATTTTTGCCATAGGACATGTGCACTCATTAGAGAAGACAGTGAGAGGAGAAGTGAGAAATCACCCTCTGAGAGGATGGCCATGTTGCAATCCCTTCTCTCCCTAGGATTTTGGGCACGTGTGCACATGCACCCAGTGTGATTTTCATGCCTCCAGTCCAGGATGTGAACCATTATTGGCCATGTGAGAATCAAGTACCTTAACCACCATGCCACTTGCTGGCTCCCGTGTGACCTTTTTTATAATGCTTGCACCTAGCTTCTGTTCTACTTGCCAATAAATGCATGCATATTATGTATAAATCATTTTGCTTAATTTTAAAGTGATAATATCATAAAGTATTTGTCTTAGCTCAGGTTGCTATAACAAAAATACCATATACTGGGTGTTCTATATAACAAATAATTTTTTTAAAAAAGATTTATTTAATTTTATTTATTCATTCATTTTTTAATTTGACCAGAAAGAGACAGACAGAGAAAGAGAGAGTGAGAAAGGGAAAGTGAGAAAGCAAGCCACCAGGTCCGAGACTCAAATCGTGGTCGGCCATGTGGGAGTCCAGCACCCTTATCCACCACACCACCTGCTGGCCCCACAAATATTTATTTCTGGTAGTTCTCAATAGGCTGGTCATCAAGATCAAGGTACCAGCATGGTAGGGTTTTGGTGAGGACCCTTTTCCTGCCTTCCTGGCTTCTTTCTTGCTTTATTATCTTTTGAAGAATTATTTATTTAATTTTACTTTTTTTATCATCATCATTTTTTAAACTTGCTATAGAGCATGCATGCTCACCAGGACGAGACAGAGAGAGAAAGAGAGGAAGTGAGAAAGCAAACTGCCAGGTCCAGAACTTGAACTGTGGTCAGCCATGTGGAATCCAGTGCCTTAGCCACCATGCCACCTGCTGTCCCCTTGTTGCATTATCTTAGAGTGGAGACATGAAGCTCTGATGTCTCTTCTTCATCTTATACCGGCACTAATCCCATCATCAGTGCTACACTCTCATGACTTCATCTAAAACTACCTCCCAAAGGCCCTACCTCCTAATACCATCACACTGAGGTTAGGGCTTTGACATATGAATTTGGTGTGTGTTGGGGAGGAGGGGTGTCATACCAGTATTTCATAGGAATTAGGGTGTGTAGAAAGTATACTGGGGGCTGGCAGGTGGTGTGGTGGTTAAGGTATAGGACTCTCACTTGGCTGACTGAGATTTGAGTCCTGGACCTGGCGGCTTGCTTTCCAACGTTCACTCTCTCTTTAGTCAAACTAAAAAATAATAATAAATAAATAAAATTCAATAACTCTTGACGGAGAGCACCCGGGAGGAACTGCAGCCCATGGTGGCTGCGGCGCTGGTGGAGCGGGCTAGGCTCGGCGTGTTGGGCTTGAGGGCCGCGCAGGCCCGCTGATTCAGTTCCAGCCAGCCTGATGATCTCTACTGGGGCGTGGGCTCGATCCGGGAAGCCGGCGGGGCCTTGGAGAAGAGGGAGCAGGCCGAGGAGGAACGTTACTTCCGCGCAGACTAAACAGCAGCTGGCAGCCCTGAGGACATACCGCGAGGAAGAGATCGCCCAACATCAGAGAAAGATTGAGTGTCCGCAGAAGGCAATCGAGCGGCCCAAGGAAAAGATCAAAGCGCTAAAACAGGGTGATTAAGTGCGCACAGTCCCGCAGAGTGGCACACTGCCTTGTAGACCTGAGTCTGCTTTGGTTCAGGGTGGTCGGTGTGCTGCCGACAATGTAATAAATTGTCCTACTGAAAAAAACAAACAAACAAACAAACAAAAAAACTCTTAAAAAAAAAAAAAGAAAGTATGCTGACAGGTTGGTGCTGGCAGATGGCGTGGTAGGTTAGGATACTAGACTCCCACATGGCCAACCGTGGTTTGAGTATTGGACCTGGCAGCTTGGTTTCTCACTTTCCTTTTCTCTCTCTCTGTCTGTCTCTGGTCAAATTAAAATAATATAAATTTTATATATATATATATATATATATATAGTAAATACTATGCTAAGCTGGGCCAGCCCCTTAGTCCAGTGTATTGGGAGCCACATCCTACTTGGCTGACCATGGTTCAAGTTCCAGCCCAGCAGCCTGAGAAACACAGGTGTATTAACATGCATGTCCCAAATCCTGGTAGGAGGGAGAAATGAAGGAAAGAGGATTGCAGCATGATCACACTTCATTGGATAGTGCTCTTTTTCTGTCTCTCTCTGTCTCTGTATCTCTCTGACTCTGGCAAGTGCATACACATCCTGGCAATTAAAAAAAAATTAAAAAGCAGAGAGTGTGCTAATCTGGGAGTCAAAAATAACTCTGAACTCACTCTGCAAACTTAAGCAAATTGTTTACTCTTTTAGGCCTTTTTCGATAAATTAAGATGGCTAGGATGGAAAATGTCCGTTTCTTTCCTTTCAGAACATTTATAAACTTCCTTAAGACAAAAATTATTACTCAATTTATATGAGCAAATGAGAGCTCAGAGAGCTTCATTTATTTACTCAACCAATTTCTTCCTGGGTGCTTATCAGGCACGGAAGTTCCATGATAAGTAAGACAGATCAAGAACTTTACAGTCCAGTGTGGCAACAGAGGAATAAGCAATTCAGTTACAGTAAGTGTGGCGATTGGAGGAGGTACCAGATACAGCAGTAACACAGTGTTCTTAGTAGCAAACAGTGACAATTTAGGCCTATTATAATTTAAAAAAAAAATGATTACAGTGGCATTTGGTTGCTGGCAAAATCTCCAGAAAACCAGAGAACCAGCCTGAAACTTAGACCAATGGCCCTAAAATTTGTGGAGCTTTTCCTATGATAACAACACACCTATCCTCTCTGAGTGCCACGCTGTGGTTTTTGGCATCCACACCAACCATCGTGAGCACTGGTCCCTGCTCTGACTCCTGACTCCCAGATATTGTTGCCTCTGTAAACCGGGTGCTGTTGCCTCTATCCCCTGACTACAATAAATTCCCAAGCTTCTTAGCTTCACCGCCTCCTCATTCAAAGTCAGACGTGAATGGAGCTGATTAGTGTAGTTAGGTTAAATCTCAACATCCTCCCTGCTGTGGAGGTAGGAAATCAAGTCTCTGGCATTTTCCGTTTCTGTAGTGGGAGATGAATTTTGCTTTACATGACAAGGATTTCCCAAATACAGATGAGGGGTCTGATGGCAGGTAGCCATTAAGAGTAAAAATACCAGGCTAACCCTGTACTCAGTGGTTTTAGGGGATCTGGTTGGCCACAGTTTGAGCTCCAGCAGCTTGACAAATCTACTAGGCATGTGTGCACCTACGCTCCAAATCCTGGCAAGATGAAGAAATGTAGGAGAAGGGATTGTGATATGTCCACATCCTATTTGGGGCTGCTTTCTATCCGCCTCTTTTTTGCTGGCGAGCATATACACCCTCTAGCAATTTAAAAAAAAAAAAAAAAAAAAAAGAATGTAAATGTCTACTTTAATCACTCAGGGGTCAACTCAACAGCTGCAACCAATAGTTTAAGGGAGATCAGAGAAGATTTCCTCAAAGAGATGTGAGCAAAGACCTAAAGAAGAGATGAAGAGGGGCTGCCAGGTAGTGCAATGGTTAGGGGCACTGGAATCCCACATGGCCAACCGCATTTGAGTCCCAGACCTGGTGGCTTGGTTTCTCACTTTCCCTCTCTCTCTCTTTTTTAAAAAGAATTATTTTATTATTGGGGACCAGCAGTTAGCGTAATGACTATGTCGCTGGACTCCTACATAGTCGACCGTGGTTCGCGTCCCGGACCTGGTGGCTTAAAACTCACGCCGGGTGCGTGTGCGTGCGTGCCCAAGATCTCGAGAGGAGAATGGAGGAGAAGGGATTGCAGCGTGGCCATATCCCCTGGGGGTGATTTCTCGCTTTCTGTCTCTCTGTCTCTCTCTGTCTGGCGAGCGCACGCGCCCTATAGCAAAAACCTCTCCAAAAAAAAAAAAAAGGATTATTTTATTATTAAAAAAATTTTTTAATTAAAAGTTATTTTATTTTAGCTTTATTTATTTATTTACTTATTTTAATTTGACCAGAGAGGGACAGAGTAAGAGAGAGAGAGGGAAAGCGAGAAAGCAAGCCACCAGGTCTGGGACTTGAACCACAGTCGGCCATGTGAGAGTCTAGCACCTTTACCTGCCACCTTCAGGCCCCCACTTTCTCTCTCTCTCTCTCTCTCTCACTCTATCTGTCTCTGGTCAAATTAAAAATAAATAAATGAGTAAATAAATAAGTTTTATTTAACTATATTTTAGAAGGTAGAGTTTTATGAGTGCAGAGAAGAGAGAACCCTTGTGCATTGCTGATAAGAGTGTAAATTAGTACAACCACTATGGAAAACAGTATGGAGGTTCCTCAAAAAATCTAAGAATCAAAATAAAAGCAAAAAAAGAATTCACCTAAAAATAGAACTACTTTATGACCCAGTAATCCCACTCTTGGGTATTTACTCAAAGGACAGGAAATCACTCAGAGACACATTTGCACATCCATGGTAATTGCAGCATTATTCACCGTAGCTAAGACAGAATCCACCTAAATGTCCCACAATCAATGACCAGATTAAGAAAATATGGCATGGGGCCAGCAGATGGCATAGCGGTTACGTTGCTGGACTTTCACATGGCCTACTGTGGTTTGAGTCTCAGACTCAGTAGCTTGAAACGCATGCCAGGTGTGTGTGCATGTGTGTTGAGGATTGCAGGAGGAGAAGGGAGGAGAAGGGACTGTGGTATGGCCATCCTCCCTAGGGGGTGATTTCTCACTTTCCCTTTCACTATCTCTATCTCTGTCTTTCTCTAGCAAGCACACACACCCTAAGACAAAAACCTCTAAAAAGAAAGAAAAGAAAATGTGGCACATATGCACAGTGGAATACTACTCAACCAAATGATGTCCTGTTACTTGCTACAAAGTCAATTCTACATAGACTATATACTGCTAAGGGAAATAAGCCAGGTTATGAAAGACAAATACTGTAAATCCCTGATTACCATATATGAATGTTCATATTCTATGGCACAAGCTGGAGAACTCAACAGCATAGACATATAGAGAGTAATAGTAATGGTAAATACCAGAAGGTGCATAATGGGGTAGGGTTTAGGGGTTCAAGAGAAAATGATGAACAGACACAAGGATGCATGTAAAAAAGTAGAATAGATTATAAAATGGTGTACCAGAGCACAGTAAAAGTGGCATTGACAATTTAGTATATACTCTCCCCCCAAAAGCCAGTAGAACTATTATCAAATATGCACAATATGATGTAATGTTTAATGTCAAATCAGATGAATATGTCTATATCTTTGATTTGATTATCACACTGTACTCATGCTTTGAAAAACCGTTCTGTACTCTACATAAATGTATAATTACATGTAAACCACAAACCACAATTTTAAAACAATGTCTTACAGGAGGAAAAAGCTGCATATGCAAAGGTCTGAAGATGGAAGGACATAGCAAGTTAAATAAGTTTCCTTAGAAAATGAGTGGGCACTGCTGGGGTTTGACCCAAAACTGAATGCCTGGAAAACCTGATTTGGTAATTACAATGCTACACTATAAAATCCCGTTAGCTTTTTGATGAAGAAACAAAAAAATTAGAAAATAGTTACTTCAAAAATTTTCTTAAATTTTAGTCAAGAAAATGTATACTATAATAACACACCATATTAAGGTATGTTTATTTCTTTTTTCTTTTTCTTTTTTAGGTTTTTGCCATAGGGCACATGTGCTTGCTGGAGACAGACACAGAGACAGAGAGAAGGAAAGTGAGAGATCACTTCCTAGAGGGATGGCTATGCTGCAGTCCCTTCTCTTCCATTCTCCTCTTGAGATTTTGGGCCTGCAGGTACAGGTGCCTGCTCTAAGTTTCAAGCCACTGGGTGTGGGACTCAAATCTCAACTGGCCATGTGGGAGACCCTTAACTACCACACTACCTGCTGGCCCCAAGATATGTTTATTTCTTTAAAATTCTGATCAAGACTGTACATGAAGTAACAGAGCTTTAGCAACCCAGTCAGTTTTTTAAAAAACTTAAAAACATTATTTATTTAATATTATTTATTCCTTCATTTATTTTAACTTGACCAGAGAGAGACACACAGAGAAAGAGAGGGAAAGTAAGAAAGCAAGCCACCAGATCCGGGACTCAAACTATGGTCGAACATGTTCAGCTCCTAAATGACCAGGGGCCACCTGCTGGTCCCCCCCCCCCCGCCTGCCCCCGGTCAGTCTTTATGGATTGGTATAAATGCTCATGAAGCCCTTTGTTATTTATTTATATATATATATGTATATATATATATATTTTAAAATATATTTATTTTAATTATATTAAATATATTTATGTATTTAAGTTATTTAAATATATTTATGTATATATTATGTATATATTTACATATACTTAAATTTATTTATTTAGTTTAATATTTTATATATTTTTA
This sequence comes from Tupaia tana, assembly GCA_026018925.1. Taxonomy (NCBI): domain Eukaryota; kingdom Metazoa; phylum Chordata; class Mammalia; order Scandentia; family Tupaiidae; genus Tupaia; species Tupaia tana. The sequence goes on along the minus strand of JAKSZU010000007.1, from coordinate 55,979,978 downwards.
TTTATATATATTCCCCCCTAACTCTATTATATGTATGAGGGATATGATAATTTTGTGTATCAACATGAGTGAACTAAGAAATACATAGAGAAAGCTTTATTCTGACATTTCCAGAAGGGAGTAACATGGAATATGAGCACGTGTGCATGCATGCCCAAGACTCCCGTGGCCATCTCCCTGGGGGTTGATTTCTTACTTTCTGTCTCTGGCTCTTTGGCTCCCTGAAGCAAAAATTTCTCTTAAAAAATCCTATCTAAAACAGACAAATGAACAAGCAAAAACAAAAAAGAAGCCATTAGGAATATACCTGATTTTATACCTTTTTTCTTCTTTGAGAGAGACATTTTTCTGTTACTGGGCGTGTGTGCTCACCTGAGAAAGAGAGATAGACAGATAGAAATAACCCCCCCCCCCCCCCGGGGGAGTGGTGGTGGCCACGCTGTAGTCCCTTCTCCCAAAGTCTCCTCTCAGGATTTTGGGCATGCATGCTCCCATGCCTGGCGTGAGTTTTAAGCTGCCGGGTCCAGGACTCAAACCATGGGTGACTACATGGGCGTCCAGCGATGTAACCGTTGCACCATCGGCTGGTCCCTATACCTATCTTTTTAAAATTGTCAATGATATGTGTATATGTGTGTATGTGTATATATATAATATATAATATATATATATATATATATATATATATTTATTTATTATATATGATTTTTGCCATAGAGCACATACACTCACTGGAGAGGAGAGAGACAGAGAGACAGAAAGAGGGAAAGTGAGAAATCACTCAATAGGGAGAATGGCCATGCCACAATCTTGTCTTCACTCTCCTCTCAGGATTTTGGGTACTCATGCACACATACCTGGCATGATTTTCAAACCACTGGGTCCAGAACTTGAACCACAATGGACCATGTGGGAATCCAGCCACTTTACCCACCATGTCATCTGGTGGCCCCCGCATTTATACATTCTTTAAAATAGTAAACAGTGCTCAACTCCATCTTACTGATATAGGCAGCGGAGACCACAATTCTAAGCCTGTTTGTTTTCCTCAGTCACTGATTGCAGGTTTTGGTTTGTGCCAAGAAGCTAAATATCTTCCAGGTGACCAGCCAAGAGATGGTCACCCAGATCAAAGCCCATGTATCCTTACTGGAGGGCACCACCCCAAAAGATCAGGTCATGCTCCTGGCAGGCATGCCCCTGGAGGATGAGCTACACTGGGCCAGTGTGGAGTGGAGGCCCTGACTACTCTAGAAATGCCATGTGCTTGAAGGTAAAGTCCATGGCTCCCTGGCCCATACTGGGAAAGTGTAGAAGTTGGACTCCCAAGGTGGCCAAACTAGAGAAGAAGAAGCCAAGCAGTGAATGCAGTAGAACTGGTGCTTTGTCAATGTTGTGCCCACCTTGGCAAGAAGGATCCCAAAGCCAACTCTTAAGTTCTTTGTAATTTTGGCTTTCTCTAATAAAGCCACTTAGTCAAAAAACAAATAACAGTAAATAGGTGATTAAAGAGAAAAACACAGAGGACCAGCAGGTGGCATGGTGTTTAGGGCAACTGAATCCCACATGGCAGATTGAGCATTGTAGTTCCATACCCCATGGCTTGAAAAACACACTGGGTGCATGTGCATGCGTGGCCAAAATCCCAAGAGGAGAATGGAGGAGAAGAAATTGTGGCGTGCCCAATTTCTCACTCCCCCTGTATATCTCTCTGGCAAGTATACGACTCATATAGAAAACTAAAAAGAAAAAGAAAAAGGCAAACCCCCCCCCAAAACTAGTTATGAAAGTGTAAGTCACATGAAAAGATGTTGCCAAAAGCAAGAAAGCCAAGACATTCTAAGGTGTAATGAAAGATGAGTTTTTTTTTTTTTTTTTTTTTGAGAGGTTTTTGCTATAGGGCGCGTGCACACACCAGACGGACAGAGAGAGACAGAGAGACAGAAAGCGAGAAATCACCCCCCAGGGGGGATGGCCACGCCGCAATCCCTTCTCCTCCGTTCTCCTCTCGGGATCTTGGGCACGCATGCACACACGCCCGGCGTGAGTTTTAAGCCACCGGGTCGGGACGCGAACCCCGGTCGACTACCCGGGAGTCCAGCGACATAGCCATTACGCTAACTGCTGGTCCCAAAAGATGAGTTTTTAAATAAGAATATGTGTCCATAAATTTTGTGTAATATATCATATTTAATTGAAGTATACTGTATTGAAATACAGAAAATCTACCTGTAAAAAAATGTATTTAGTTCTGAAAAGATACAAAAGAAATGGAAACTAAAATATAGTTGCCTTCAGAAACTAAAAATGGGTGGCTGGATATGAAAAGTAGAAGGGATGGGTTGGCAGGTGGCATGGTGGGTGGGGAGCTAGACTCCCACCTGGCTGACCACGGTTCAAAATCCAGACCTGGTGGCTTGCTTTCTCACATTCTCTCTCTCGTTCCCTGTGTCTATCTCTGGTGACTATAACAAATTAAAATAATAATAATAAATGAAATAAAATAATTCTTAAAATAAAAGTAGAAGGGAAATTCACTTTTCACTACCCTTCTGTGCCTTTTAAACTTTGTATCAAGCTACTACTAATATACCAGTTTGCCAAAAAAAAAAAAGTAACAAAAACATTATTAGTTATCCTTATTTCAGGATGGAAAGCTAAACCACAAAAAGAATCTTACTTTTAATCTTATAAACCTTTGAGGAGGGATCAGCAGTTAGCGTAATGGCTATGTTGCTGAACTCCCATGTAGTTGGCCGCAGTTCGAGTCCCATACCTGGTGGCTTAAAGTCACGCTGGGTGTGTGTGCGTGCGTGCCCAAGATCCTGAGGGGAGAATGGAGGAGAAGGGATTGTGGCGTGGCCATCCCCCCTGGGGGGTTATTTTTCGCTTTCTGTCTCTTGGTCTCTCTCTGTCTTTCTGGCAAGCGCACGTGCCCTATAGCCAATAAAACCCTCTCCGAAACAAAACAAAACAAAAAACCTTTGAGGAATATGTGACTTTGCTGTCCAGAAGCTACAATGAAATCTGTTATGGGAATTGTGTGTATTGGGAATTATCATGAGCACCCTGTACAAAATATGTTGTGAATGGGAATATTGATAAAGTCCTACCACTGGCCCAACAGTGTCACGTTGCTAATAATCCTATAAATATTATTGATTTTTGATTATATAAGAAATTCATAAAATTACTTGTCTTCAGAATGGAATTTTGAGAAAATACTTTTTTTTTTTTTTTTTTTTTTTAATTTCTAGAGGGTGTGTGCACTCTCTCTCAAGAGAACACACTCCTTAATGGGACATTGCCATGTTGCAATCTCTTTTTCATTTCTTCAAGAAGTTTGAGTTCAGCCAGCTTCCTTGGATCTTGTGAAATCATGTAAGTCAGTAGTTAATATTTATTGTATTGATATTTTATAAATACTGGTCCTCTATGAATTGGAAGTATTAAAAGCCTCAAAGCAGACCCTTTAGTACAGATGGTTTGAGGAAAACTGGCTTAGGATTTCTCATTTCTAAGAAGTCTTTTTTGGTATTATTTATTTAGATCTTTTTTCTTTATTCATTATAGAGCACATGTGCATGCATGTGAGAGTGAGAAAAAGAGAGAGAGAGAGAGGGAGGAGTGTCCTCTGTAGGCCATAGGGCCAGGTCATGCCATGCTCCGTTCCTCCAGTCCTTCAGCCCATCTTGGGCATTTGCATGTGTGGTCACTGTGTTTCAGACCAACTGGGCCAGAGATTCAAGGCTGGCGTATGAGATCGAGATTCTCTTGAGTAGTGTATTACTGCTGTGCCATGGAGTGGACCCTCTGACCCTTCCTTGATATTTTTTTGCCACTGATAAAAGTATCAAAGCAAAATATTCATAATAGTATCAAAGGGAAAAGTTTATGTATACACCAATCACAATAGTAGACCAATTGTGAGAGAGCCAGAAATACCACTCTCTTCCCCCTTTTTTAAATAAGGAGTTATAAGATATTTTGGAGAAAAATTTAGTCACATTTGGCATAGTTGGGGACTTATTTATTAATTGGAAGAGTATTAAATAAAATGATAGAAGCCAGTCATTAGAGGCCAACCATTTCTTCAAGGAGACCTCATTGTTTTTTTGTTTGTTTGTTTGTTTGTTTTTTAAATTGAGGAATGATACTTAGAAACCAAGATCTGTGTGTTGATTGTGTTTTTTGCCATTGGGCCCTTTGAGGGCTTTTAGGCCCTCTCAGTCAACAGACCTAAGTAATAGGTGTATGTATATAAACCACATGTATACACATATTAATGATTGTTTTTGTATGCATCTGTATATGCTAAACGTGAATTTAAAGCATAATTCTTTTGAAAAATTATTTATTTTATTATAATAATAATTATTATTTTGACCAGAGAGAGACAGAGCGACAGAGATAAAGGGAAAGTGAGAAGCAAGCTACCAGGTCCAGGCCTTAAACCGTGGTTGGTCATGTGGTAATCCAGCTCCTCAACCCCATACCACTTGCCAACCCCTCAAAGCATAATTCTTATGTGTAAATTCTCTGAGGATTTTAGGAAGAATTAAACCTCTTAGCAATGATTCCTGAGTTGTTATTTTTTTCTCTAATTTTTGGTACAGCAATATTCTACCTGTAATAAGACACATATTATATCTTTTCCTGTCTTAAATCTATGGCAAATCAGCAACAGAAATCATATAGAGGCAGAGTGGTTTATACTTACAGATAATGCCAGAGCCAAAAACTCATAAGGTATAAACTTAAGGAAAAAACATTTTAGTTTATATTGAAATAAGAAATATTGTAGTTCTTGGGACCAGCAGATGGCGTAATGGTTGTGTTACTGGATTCCCACGTAGTTGACAGTGGTTTAAGTTTCGGACCTGGCTGCTTAAAACTCATGCAGGGCACATGCGAGTGTAGGCCCAAAATCCTGAGAGGAGAATAGAGGAGAAAAGATTGTGATGTGACCATCCCCCGGGGGGTGATTTCTTGCTTTCTGTCTCATTGGCAAGCTCACGTGCCCTAAAGCAAAAATCTCTCTTAAAAAATACATACATACATATATATATATATATATGTATATATATATATATGTTATATTACTATATAATATATATTTGATATACATATATACATATTATATTACTATATAATATATATTTGATATACATATATATTATACACACACGCACACACACACACACACACAAGTTCTTGGGTCAGACTGTGACATGGTAGTTAAGGTGACTACAACCCACATGGCCAAACATGCAGTTTGAGTCCTGGACCTGATGGCTTGAGAAACAGTTTAGGAATGTGTGCATGTATGTCCAAAATCCCAAAAGGAAGGAAAAATGCAGGAGAAGGAATTGCAGTGTCTCTATTCCCCATGGGGAATGCTTTCTCACTTCCCTCTCTGTTTCTCTCTCTCTCTCTGGTGAATACAAACACCCTCTCCCAATTAAAAAAAAAAGTTTAAGTTGTATATGGATTGTTATAAGAAATTACAGATGTCATCAAATTCTTTATTAATAAATCACCGCGACCCCAACCTCAGTTCTCATATTTTTTGCAGTAATTGTGTCTATCTCTAACCTTAGCGCTAACGATTTGATTTCCAAGTGACTGATTACTTTTGGAAAAGTGTGCTATCCCTAGGACCTAAGGCTGAAGACTTCAAGATGAGAGAAAGAGTTAAAATAGGGAAGATAAAAAGCAGTCATGTCGGAAAGGAAGAACGTATATTTGCTTCTCCCTGTGGAGGCCTAAGGAAGAAGCAAGTTGAACTTGAAGGGTTAAAGAAGTGGTCAACAGAGCAGATGAATTTTGGTCTGTGGTCCTCAGCCCAATTTGTACTGCTTAGATTGATCACTGAAGTCTTGGATAACAATCTGCTCAAAGTTTCTATTGGCATTGATTTGTGTTTATTATATTCAAGGTATGGCACCAAGTTGTATCCATAATAGGGAGATAAATTAGCCCTGCTCCCTCCAAGGTAACTGGAGTCATTTGGGAATATCTTCCTGTGGAGGGGATTAATTTACAGACTGCAACCCAACTCGCAGAACATAAAATGAATGCTTCTTATTTCTCCTCAAGGGGAAAGTGAAAGACATCCTTCATGTGAAAAGGAAAGAAGAATGACAGATAGGAAAAAAGAAAAGAAGGAAAGAAGGAGAGAACGAAGGGAAGGGGGGAAAAGACAAACTATCACTAGAGTTTTAGCTGCAGTGATTGAGATAAAAATAATTTTAATAGAACCTCAGTACAATTTACCCTCTCTATATTCTCTTTGTGCAAAGATGCAGTTTTCTGATCATGTGTAGCTCAAAAGAGAAATATTTTTGGCCATCTTGACATCTGTGAAAACACCCTGTCCTGTTAATTCTCAAATAGCTTCTTTACAAGTAAATGTACCCATAGTAGACAAGTGTGGAATGGTCATGTGAAACACTGCAAAAATGTGCTAAAATCAGTTCTTAAGCAAGGCAACTCATTTAAGTAAAATTTAAAGAGAGAGAGAGAGAGAGAGAGAGAGAGAACAGTACGTATCTAGTTGTATACTTCCAGACTGAACTTCCATGCTGTGTGACTGATGGGATATAGTCCTTGAGGAAGTCTGAGGGGATCAGACCCCAAACACAGATGAAAGCAGTGTTTCATCCTGCCTCTTGAAATATATGATAGGCAGGCCAGCAAGTGGTATGCTGGTTAAGGTGCTGGATCCCACATGGCCGACACTACGGTTCGAGTCCCACACCTGGTGGCTTAAAAACATGCTGGGCATGGGAACCGGCAGTTAGCGTAATGGCTATGTCGCTGGACTCCCACGTAGTCGACCGCGGTTCGCGTCTCGGACCCGGTGGCTTACAACTCACGCCGGGCGCGTGTGCGTGCGTGCCCAAGATCCCGAGAGGAGAATGGAGGAGAAGGGATTGCGGCGTGACCATCCCCCCTGGGGGGTGATTTCTCGCTTTCTGTCTCTCTGTCTCTCTCTGTCTGTCCGGCGAGCGCACGCGCCCTATAGTGAAAAACCTCTCAAAAAAAAAAAAAAAAAAAAAAAAAAACATGCTGGGCATGAGTGCATGCATGCTCTAAATCCTGCGAGGACAATGGTGAAGAAGATCGCAGCATCACTATTCCCCATGGGGAGGGGGAGATTTTTTCACTTTCTGTCTCTCTCTGGCGAGCACATGCACCCTATGGCAAAAATCTGAACAAGAGGTCCAGCAGGTGACATGGTGGTTAAGTTGCTGGGCTCTTCCTCATGGCCGACTGAATCTTGGACCTGGTGATGTGCTTTCTTACTTTCTCTCTCTCTCTGGTGAATTAACAATCAATCAATCAATAAACAAACAACTTAAATTAATTTTTAGAAAAAGAGGTGACAGAGTTCTATTAGATGATGGCCCCTGAAGGTTCATTCACCTGATGTACACAATCATGTATAATAACCCTCTCCTTGAGTATGGGCAGAATGTGTGAATACAATGGGATATCACTTCTGTGACTATGCACTATTACAGGGCAAAAGGGGAAATATTTTGCAAATATAATTAAGGTCCTCAGTCAGGTGGCTTTCAAAATTAATCAAAGAGGAACCAGCAGTTAGCGTAATGGCTATGTCACTGGACTCCCATGTAGTCGACCGCGGTTTGCGTCCCGGACCCGGTGGCTTGAAACTCACGCTGGGCACGTGTGCATGTGTGCCCAAGATCCCGAGAGGAGAATGGAGGAGAAGGGATTGCAGCGTGACCATCCCCCCTGGGGAGTGATTTCTCGCTTTCTGTCTCTCTGTCTCTCTCTGTCTGGCGAGCGCACGCACCCTATAGCGAAAACCTCTTCAAAAAAAAAATCAATTAATTTGTTTGTTTGTTTATTTGTTTTAATTTTACCAGAGAGAGACAGAAAGCAGGAAGAGAGAGAAAATGAGAAAGCAAGCTGCCAGGTCCCGGACTCAAACCATGGTCAGCCATGTAGGAGTCCATCACCTTTAGCCACCACACTACCTGCCAGCCTCCCCCATGTGATTTTCAAGCTGCAGGGTCTGGGACTTGAACTGTACAGTAGCCATGTGGTATTCAGCTACCTTAACCTCCATTCTAATTGCTGGCCCCTCTGGTATCTTTAATACTCTCTCTCTCCCCCAGCCTCCCCCCCCCCCCATTATTCATAATAAAACCACGAGTGTGGGTGTGTATGTGTGCATGTAAGTGTGTGTGTGTAAGAGGGACAGAGACAGAAAAAATAGACATGACAGGGTTCAGTCAGCTGCTACCCCCTTACTCTGATCTTTCTGCCTGCCAAGATCCTGGGCATGAGCATGAGCACCTGGTGTGCTTTTCAGGCTGATGAGGCTGGGACTCTAACTGTAGTCAGTATCTAGCTTCTAGCTCCACAGTCCAGTTTGTTACCAACTGTGCCACAAAAGGCTGCCCTCTCCTGCTCTTTCTTATTAGCAATAAATATGTTCAAGTCTTTTCTATTTTACAAAGCTCTCCCTAATCCCATGTCTTCCTGCAGTTACTGGTCTATCTGTCATCCACATCAGAGTCAAATATCTTTTAAGATAGTGTGTCAGACAGAAACTGAATACAGTTTACACATGGGGCTTAGTCAAGATAGGGCTTTTCTTTCATGTAACAAAAAGTCCAAAGGCAGGTAATCCAGGGTACTGGCAGCCTCCAAAGATGTCATCGACATCCCAGGCTGCTGCTTTCTGCTGCTTAGAGTGTGGCTCCTGTGGCTGTTTTAAGACTTTGCAGTCATTTCAAAGGTATTTCACGGAGGTGGAAAGGAAAGAGGCAAGCAGGGCAGGGGTTAGCGCAGACTATGTACTCCCTGAGGAGCTAGCTCAGATGCCCCACTCCATGACCTGATTATATCTCCCCACGGAGATCTGCATCACACGGCCACATTACCCACGCAGGGCTTTCAGAAAGGTATTTTTTAGTTGGGAACATTGCATCCCTCAACAAAATTGGGGTTTAGTGAAGGAGGTGGCTTCTTAATCTACTTAGACTGCTATCATACAATACCTTTGACTAGGCAATTTATAAGTAATGGAAATATATTTCTCATCGTCTGGAGACTGGGAAGTCAGCAGTTTTGGTGTCTGGTGAGGAGCTATTCCTCACAGATACACTTTGTTGCTTTGTCCACACATGGTGGAAGAGGCAAAAGCCTTTTTTATATGTCCACTAATCCCATTCATGAAGGTAGAGTCCTCATGACCTAATCACCTCCTAAAGGTCCCACCTCTTAGTATTATACCAGGGATTCAGTTCTTTTTTTTTTAATGTATTTAATTTAATTAATTCATTTATTTAAATTTGACCAGACACACACACACACACACACACACACATACACACACACACTCAGAGAGAGAGAGAGAGAGAGAACCATGGTCAGCCATGTGGGAGTGTCCAGCGCCTTAACTACCATGTCACCTGCTGGTCCCACCAGGGATTCAGTTTCAACATATAAATTTGGGGAAGACAAACATTCAGACCGCAGCATTCTATGATCTCATTAGACACTGAATCTATTGTTGCTTTGATTTTGAACTCGCCAGTTTTTAGAACTGTGAGAAATAAATTTCCATCATTTATAAATTACCCAGTCTTAGGTATTTTGTTACAGTAGCCTGAATGGATTAAGACAGATGGGAAGAATGACTTGGACCAAAGACCACTTTATAAATGAACCAAAAGTGAACCTTTACAATGATGTCAAACTGCATGACTTGTGTAAAGGTGCCCATAGCAATCTGGCATGAGCTGTGATGGTTCTTGGAATATTTCCTTGAAGCAAACTGCAAACTAAGTGGAGATCAGCATTAGAGCTTTGGGAGAGTGCAGCAGACTGGGAAGAAATGTGTGTTCTAAAATGGATATTTCAGATTGAAATCCAGGTGTGTTTCACGAGATAAATGTTTAAAATTTTTTTGTGAAGTCTCATCCTGGGTGTTCAATCCAGCCCTAGTGAATGCAGTTTTAAATTTTTATCTTTTAAGTTCATAATAGAGTGTGCATGACAGAGAGAGAGAGAAAGAGAGAGAGAGAATAGGCGCAACGCACCTTCTAGAGGCATCAGTCATGCTACAATTTTCTTCCTCCAGTCTACCAGGATCTTGGGCTTGTTCAATGCAATTTCTTTAGAAAATGTAGTCTTTTTGGGTCAGCAGGTGATGTGGAGGTTAAGGTGACTGGATTTCACATGGCTAACCATGCAATTCAAGTCCTGGATCTGACAGCTTGAAAAACATGCTGGGTGCCTGTGCAATAGGCCCAAAATCCCAAGGGGAGAATGGAGAAGGTATTATGATGATGTGGTCATTACCCCAGGGTGATTTTTTACTTTCTCTCTCTTTCTAGTGCTATCTCTCTGGCAAGCACACGTGTCCTATAGCAAAATAAAAATTAAAAGAAAAGAAAAGAGCTTCTTTTGCCCTGTCTATGAGAATGAATTCAGTATTCTCAGCCATCAGACTGTCATTCCAGAAAATGTTGACATCACTCTGAAGGGATGCACAGTTATTGTGAGGGGCTCAGAGGAGCCCTGCAGAGGGACTTCAGTTGCATCAATGTAGACCTCAGTTCCCTTGGAAAGAAAGAAAAGAGGCTCTAGGTTAACAAATGGGGAAACAGAAAGGTCCTGGCTACAGCTGACACTACCCATTGTCATGTACAGAGCATTATCAAGGGTATTACACTGGGCTTGCATTACAAGATGAGGTCTCTGTGTGCTCATTTCCCCATCAACGTCATTATTCAGGAGAATGGGTCTCTTGTTGAAATCTGAAATTTCTTTGGTAAAAAATACACACTGAGTGTTTGAATGTGACCAGGTTTTGCTTGTTGAGTATATATTATCACGCCCAGAGAGGTGAACTGATTCTGTAAGACAACAACATTGAACTTGTTTCAAATTCAGCTGCTTTGATAGAGCAGACCACGACAGTTAAAAATATGGATAAAAGAAAAATTTTGGATGGCATCTATGTCTCTGAAAAGGGATCAGTTCATGAGGCTGATGAGTAAGATCTAAGAGTTCACTGGCTACAGAAACAAAAAGTTGATGATTTCTTCTTCCTCTTCTTCTTCTTCTTCCTCTTCTTCTTCTTCCTCTTCTTCCTTCTTCTTCCTCTTCCTCTTCCTCTTCCTCTTCCTCTTCCTCTTCCTCCTCCTCCTCCTCCTCCTCTTCTTCTTCTTCTTCCAAAAACTGTATTCAGGAGACCAGCAGGTGGCATGGTGGTTAAGGCACTGGACACTCCCACATGACCAACCACGATTAGAGTCCTAGACCTGGTGACTTGCTTTCTCACTTTCTTTCTGTATCTCTCTCTGGTCAAATTAAAAATAAATGAATGAATAAAAAAATAATTAAATAAATAATTCTTTAAAAAACAAAAACAACAACAACAAAAAACTGTATCCAGCTTATTAAAAAACATTGACAAAATAAATTTCAGTTGTAATTTCACATGTACCAAAAATTAAAGTGATATTTATAACAATGGTTTACAAATCAATGAAATACTACAATTTCATAAAAGATTGTAAACGTTTTACACACTAGACAGGCCTTTCTTGCAGTCAAAGTGCTCTTTTGATGACAGAGAAATTAACAAATGCACACTATTTTGAACTATATCAGACAATACAAAAAAGGTTTTGATTTGTTTTTCTCTTGTAAACAAAAGTTTATCATTTATAATCTTTTTTCTTTTCTTTTTTTTTTCTTATACCACCATCTACCACCCTATGGGTAACATAGGGAAACTATCTAAAAACAAGTTTATGTGGTGGCACAGGCTTGTAGACCCACATGGGAGCCTGAGGCAGAAGAGGCAGAAGGAGCCAATCAGTGAGACTTAAAAAAAAAAGGAAGAAATAAAGAAGGAAAATAATAGTCCTGAGGGGAGGGGAGGGCAGAGGATCCTTCTTTCCTTCTCTTATTTATTTATTTATTTATTTATTTATTTATTTATTTAAATTTGAGCTTCTTATCTTCCTTGTTTCCTTCCTCTCCCCACCCTACCACACATCCTGCCCCAGCTGAGAGAAGAGCCCTGAGAGGGCGCATGGCTGTTAGGAGCCTGACTATCAGGTTAGAGTATGACTGCTAGTCCTGTCACAGGCTGCCAGAAACCACAGACATCTGAGGGGAATACAAAGCCGGGGATGGGAAAGGGAAAGATTCTGAGTTGTGTTAGAATATCCCAGTAAAATGTTGAAAGTGTGGTCGATCTTGGAGGTAGAGAGGCAATGGAGACAAAGAAAAAGTTTGCAGTTTGTTGCTAGGCATTCTAATTGGACATTGCTGATTCATTTTTTTTTCCCACAACGGAATGCCTGAGAGCACTCCAAAGGGTTCACAGTAACCTGAGGAGCTGCTGGAATTTATACGCTGAGCCTGACCACATGCCAACAGGAAAGGGAAAATTGCTCTGTAAAGTGTTTCTGGGAAAAGCAAAACAACATAAATCTAAGATTTCAGTAGTGTCTCATATCACTCAGTTGTGAATGGGTGAATTGTGCGTGAATCTAATTTAGGAGGAAAAAGGAAAAGAAGTGCTATTTGCTAGTTTGGACCTGCAATGCTGGGGCAAATTAAGGGGTTGATATAAGTATACCACAGGTCCCAAAACAGGTCTGAACAGGCAAGGGGTGTGTGTGGGGTGATGGTGACATTGCCCCTACCTCTGAGCAGAGTGCCTGCAAGGGCCAGTCTGCCCAACAGGTCAGATATCATCAGATGCTCCCAATACGCTTCCATTTCTGACAAGTTTACCACAGAAATGTTGACTGTGAGTCCTTGGGTATGAACTCTCAGAATTTCTCAAACCTAAGTATTTTAGGACAGATGCAGAATGATCAAAGAATTGTTATATGAGGGGACTTCAGAAAGTCTGTGGAAAAATGGAATTAAAGGACATGTTTATTTTGGTGCCCCAAATGTTAAAACCATGGATAATTTTTTTCCATAATATGCATTTCCATGAACTTTTTGAACCCCCCACACTTGTATGTACATTATAGATATTATTCACTCCTTTGTCTTAACACGTGAAGCAACTGGGGCCCAGAGAAGTTAGGCAATTTGAGCCGGTAAGCTTCAGTGCTGAGCTAGAACCAGTCTCTGACTTCATTTAACCACAGTCCTCCTTTTTTCTTTTTCTTTTTCTTTTTTTTTCTTACGCTGCAATCTCGTCTCCTCCATCCTCTGCTTGGGATTTTGGTTCCCCCTCCGCCCCCCCCCCACACTTGGTGTGAGTTTTAAGCCACTGATCCTGGACTCAAACCACAGTCGACCACATGGGAGTCCAACAAGGTAACCATTACGTGATCTGCTGGTCCTTCAGCCACATTACTTCTATTCAAATGACATCACCATTTAAGATAATTTCCTGGGGCTGGCAGGTGGTGGGGTGGTTAATGTGCTGGAGTCCTGATCCTGGTGGCTTACTTTCTCAGTTTCTCGCTCTCTCTGTCTCTCTTTGGTCAAATTTTAAAAATAATGATGATAAATAAGATTAAATAAAATAATTCTTAAAAATATTTTAAAAATGTGGGAACCAGCAGTTAGCGTAATGGCTATGTTGCTGGACCCCCATGTAGTCGACCGCGGTTCGCGTCCCGGACCCGGTGGCTTAAAACTCACGCCGGGTGCGTGTGCGTACGTGCCCAAGATCCCGAGAGGAGAATGGAGGAGAAGGGATTGCAGCGTGACCATCCCCCCTGGGGGGTGATTTCTCGCTTTCTGTCTCTATGTCTCTCTCTGTCTGGCGAGCGTACGCACCCTATAGCAAAAACCTCTCAAAAAATTTTTTTTAAAAAATGATTTCCTGTATATATCCATTTCAGAATGCACACACTTTCAGTTTGGGCATTCCATGATACGTTTCAGCACAATCATTAGTATTCATCTTTCCAAATGTTTTTTCTTGTGCCAGCCTAGTAGCCTAATAGTTAAGGGAGCCAGATCCCACGTTTCATTGTAGTTTGAAATCTAGTCGTGGGGCTGGCAGGTGGCGTGGTGGTTATAGGTGCTGGACTCCCACATGGTCAACCGAGGTTCAAGTCTGGGACCTGGTGGCTTGCTTTCTCACTCTCTCTCTCTCTCTCTCTCTCTCTGTCCCTCTCTGGACAAATTAAAATAAATAAATACATAAATAAATAAAGTTTAATAATAAAATAATTCTTAAAAAAAAATCTAGTCATGGTGGCTTGAAAAATCACAGCAGGCATGTGTGCGTGTGTACCCCAAATCTCCACAGGATGGAGAAATGGAGAAGGAATTACAACATGGCCAAACCCCTTTGTGGGTGATTTCTTCCTCCCTCTCATTCTCTCTTTCATGAGCACATACGCCCTCTGGCAATTAATTTTTTTTCTTGAGTGTTCATGCTACTTTCTTTGGTACTCATATCCTTGTTTCCATTCTTATACCAAGTGCTTAGAGCTGAACCCACACCCAACTTAAGAGTGGACCTCAAACCCAGGCCTATTGTGAGCTCAGAGTTTGGTTTAAGGATTGGTACCTGACCCACCCAGGGTCATCGTGTCACAGGCTTTTGCTGGGATTGTTGGAAAAGGGGTTGGTGGAGGTTCTATTTTCTGCTGAAAGTTCTAGAAATAAGGATAAATGAAGCCAAGAGTTTGAGGCCACTTGAAAGAAGTCAAAAAATGGGAGGACAGAAATGAGAAGTAGAGAAAAATCAAACCTAAGTGACATTATCTGAACTTCTAAATCGATGTACCTGCCAATCCTGGAAAAAGCGATGTCCTTCTTTTTCAGTTGTATGATCTAATAGTTTTACCCTTTTGATTAAACCATTTATGGTTGAGTTTGACAATAAAATGAATCATCGTACTATAAGAACTCATTAAGTACTAAGAATGAAGTCCTTCATCAGTGAAGATTTGGATTACCTGCTAGGTACAGAACTGATCTGTTGAAGGGCTGGCCTAGGGAAAAAGGAATATGGGCTGTGTACTAGAACAAGGGAAGTAGAAATACTAACTGTGGGGACCAGCAGGTGGCATGGTGGTTAAGGGCACTGGATTCTCATATGGCCGATCATGGCTTGAGTCTCAAACCTGGTAGCATGCTTTCTCACTTTCCCTTGCTCTCTTGCTCTGTCTATTACTGGTAAAATTAAAATAAATAAAATTAAATAAAAGAATTCTTAAAAAGAAAAAAATGTTGGTGGAAAAATAGCATTAAAGTTGAGTTATTTTAAAAAAATGAAATACTAACCGTGGCCTTATGGGCAGTAACAGAAATGAGGATATTCTCTTCCTTTCTTGAATTATTTTCATAGGGCTGCTATAACAAATTATCACCAGTATAATATGCTCTTAGAGTTGGAATTAAGGGGTTGATGGTGATTAAAACAATAGAAATGTATTCTTTCTCAGTTATAGAGGCTAGAAATTTGAATGTAAGGAGTTAGCAGGACCATGCTTTCTCTTTGACAACTCTAGGGAAGAATTCCTTGCTTTTTCCTAGCTCCTGGTGGTTTCTGGCAATCCTTGCCATATCTTATTTTATGGTTGTGTCATTCCAGTCTCTGCCTCTATTCATCCCATGCCTTCATCCCGATGTGACTGAGTGCCCAAATCTTTCCCTTCTCTAATAAAGACACTAGTTGTTGGATTTAGGGTCTACTCTACTTCAATATGATCTCATCTTAACTCGATGACCTCTCAAATGCTCTATTTCCATATTAGATCACATTCACAGGTACTAGGAATTAGGACCTCTACACATCTTTTTAGGGGACATGATTTAATCTGAAACACTTGTTATGTATATAAAATCAATGATTCTCCTCTTTCCTTTCCTTTTTAATTTATTTAAGTAGTATCGTGGTTGTTTGAGACATCTCTTTTTTCTTGGTTTAGCAAAAAGTCTGTCAGTTTTCTTGGGGATTGTTAATTTTACAATGTAAGATACAGACTATCCAGGTGGGACTGTGGATGAACTAAAAAAGGAATTAGTATCTCCCAGCTATGGTTATGGCAATGGACATGACGCTGTGCTATCTCTTTTTGGGGAGAGAAAGGGTAAAAATGCCTTCTTAAGTGGAATGTTTGTATCTTGTTAGGCAGACACATTTTGTTATTTCCTCGTTATATGGATATTTAAGTATGGTAGAATGGTGAACGGATGCTGAATGCCTGAAAGGCAGATTATTATTGTCACCTGTAAGAGACTGATCAGGGACTGACTAGAGAGAGAAGTCATTTTGTGTTTTCTGCTTCTGAAGGAACTTTGGGCAGCTTCTGGGTTCCTACACCAGTAATACTGGTCTAGTACCTTCTACATCATGGTGGGCCCTGCACTCACAGACCACTGGGTATGGCAGAGGTATGGCAGTGGTAGGCTCCTAGTATCGGCTTTAGTGTCTTACTGCGAAATAGTAGAAATTGCTCCAGGAACCTCAGTGGCACAGTGATCATGGGTCTAAGGTAACATCATCTTCTCTTTTGCTCCTCCAGTCCTGGAAGGCAGCGTTTTCCAATAGTTATTATTTTCTTTGCTCCTGCAACCCTTCCAACACTTCTGCAAATAATTTGCTGTGTTAGATTACTTCTGGTTGAATACTTAGAATGATTTATGTTTTCTTAAGTAGATATTAACTGATTGACTCTCTTCTTGAAAACTCAGCTAGACTGCATTTCTCTTCCTTTTCAATTAGATGCAACTGAGTGATATACTGGGTTGTTGGAAAAATCATGACATATTTGCACGGAAAAATGTCATGAATTTTCAGAAGATCCAATATACTGTTTTGTAGCCAAGACTCTTGAAGTGATTAGGCCCTGTTTATGTTTTCTATACTCCATTTCTTCAGCTAGACGTGCATAACCTTAAAAAGTGGTGGAATGTGGGACCAGCAGTTGGTGTAATGGCTATGTCGCTGGGTTCCCATGTAGTCGACTGTGGTTCGAGTCCTGGACCCAGTAGCTTAAACTCACGCCTGGTGCTTGCTTTCTAACTTTCCCATGCTCTCTGGTCAAATTAAAAAAAAAAAATCGGTAAATAAAATTAAATAAAAATAATTCTTAAAAAAAAAAAAAAAGTGGTGGGGGGCCAACAGGTGGCATGGTGGTTAGGGGCACTGGACTCCACATGGCTGACCATGGTTTGAGTCCAGAACCTGGCAGCTGTTTTCTCACCACCCCCCTCGCTCTGTCCCTTTCTGGTCAAATTGAAATAAATAAATAAGTAAATAAAGTTAAATAATTCTTAAAAAAAAAAAGTGGTGGAACAAAGCAGGAGTTCCTGGATTATCATGCAGAGGGAAGAATTAGGTTATTAAATGTTGGGAAATAGAGCTTAATTGAGTCTGAGCCTTTATATGTTTTGGGGTCAAATTATGTTATAGCAGATAGTATTACTCTAATAAAGTTGCACTCCAAATATTATACAATTTCGTATATGGTAGGTAGTAGAATTTCATAGAAGGAGAATAGTAGACAAATAGCAAAACTTGTTTATTTCTGGGGCAAGAACTTATTTTATATAGTTGGAATAAAAATGTTACATGTTTTGGATAGCCTTGAAAATTTCAGGACACATGAGAAGATAAGCAAACATCTGAAAAATGACTGGATTAAACATGACTGACAAATGTATGATGTATGAATGACACAGTGGTCTCCAAAGGGCAGAGCATTTATTTTAGAGAATCCCAATTTAAACATCTAGGGCTATAGAAAATGATCAGAGTAAGGAAAGACAGTATGAACATTTTTGTATGTATTTTGTAATTTATCCTCCTATAATGTTTATTTTCAAATATGTTTTATAACATGTATAAGATAGTACTAAATATGTATGCTATGTATAAATATTTATATTGGATGTACATGTTCACAAACTTCGTACTAAAAGAATGTATCATCAAAAACATTTGGAGGGCAATCTGGTGGCGTGGTTGAGGTGGTTGGACCCACATGGCCAACCACATGGTTCAAGTCCTGAACCCAGCAGCTAAGGAAAACATGCTGGGTACAAGTGTGCATGCCCAAAAAACTTAAGAGGAGAACAGAAGAGAACAGATTGTGGTGTGGTCTTCCCCCTTGGGGGTGAGCGAAGGTGGTGTTCCCCCCAATCCCCCAATGAGTACACTTACCCGATAGCAGAAAAACTCCAAAACAACAAAATAAAAAAAGGCTGTCGACATGGTTACATTCCTGGGGACCTTAGTTTTTTAGGGCTGGCTTAAACTGCTGGCATCATCGTTTACAAAAGTGTCTTGAACTTGCTAGAGCTCAGGTTGAGAAATAGAGTTTCACTGAAAAAATGCCTTTTTCCCCCCTTTCTTTTTTAAAGTTACTGATTTCTTCTAAGAGCTAGAGAGAGAGAGAGAAACAGCACCCCCAACAGGATTCTAACACCATAATCCACCTTCAGTCTCCAGCCAGTCACGGATCATGGGAAAACAGGTCCTGGAGATACACACCAAGATCTTGAAACTTGAACAGGAACATTCCAAAGTGGGATGTCTTTGCCTTAAAAAGTGATGTGTTTTACCAGAGTGCCACATTCTGGTCACTCAAATTTACGTTTTAAAATTCCATTTTTCTATAAACTTCTGTATGTCCTCTTACTGTTGTGCACAACATTCAATACTGGTTTTACTCAGCTGAAATAATAACATATCACTAAGTACTCTGGTTTGAAATGTTTTCAGCTTACACATACAAATATACAGGTTAATCTATGCTATATCTGTCTGTAGTCTCTGCCTGTCAGAAACGCCTAAAACACGAAACCTGCAGGTGGCAGAAGTTAAAGTACTGCATCCCACATGGCCGACTGCACGGTTGGAGCCCAGGACTCAAGCTTGAAAACCGCTGGAGCGAGTGGGAATGTGCCCAAAATCCAGAGAGGAGACTGGAGAAGAGACGGCATGGTGGCCATCCCTCTTGGGGGGTGATTTCTCACTTTTTCTCTGACTAGGCCTATAGCAAAAACCCCACAAAAACCCAGAACACTATAAAATCCTCGATTCACACCTATAACACCTAGTACCATTGTAATTTAGTGAGAGACTGGCACGGCCACATCCACATCTCCATCCTCTTCCTCCAGCCCTGCCTCCAGGCCAGTCCCACCCCTTTCCTCCCAGCCAATGGGCGCGCCGCACCACTCGAGGCAACTCCAGGGGTCCGCCCCTCCATAGCCCAGGGCTGGGGCTGGGTTTCCACCCCATTTTTCCGGACCCCGCGCATGCGCACTCCCATTGGGCTCTGGAGAGACGCTTAGGATCGATTTTTTCCCTTTCTTTCAGCGATCCCGTGGCTAAGACTCTTCCCACCCTAGTGTTGCTGAGGATCCAGCTCCTGGTCACTCAGAGAAGGCGCTGCTCCGGCCTTGGGTGCGGCAGTACCCGGATGTGGAGCCGCTCTCGCCCGGCGGGGACTCTGTGGCCGGGCGGAGCACGGCGGCGTGCGTGGGGGCAGAGAGAAGGGGGCCCCTGGGCCCGGGCGCTCGCCGGACGCCGGGAGGTACCACCGCTGCCCACGGGGGAGGAGGCGGCGCCGGCGCTCGGGCGCCCATCGCGGAGCGAGGGGCCGCCGGAGAATAAAGGCCGGCAGTTGAGCTTGCTCCCCGCCGCCCTCGCCGCCCCCCCCGGGCTAGCCTCCCCCGGCCCCCTGCGCTCCCCGCGCTCCCGGTCAGGGGAGAGCGAGGTTTCCTGGCGGCCGTCGCTGTAGCCTGGCCGGGGAGCCCGGAGGAAGCGGGAGAGTCCCCGCCCACGGCCCCCTCCGCTCTGCCCTCGCGCCGCCGCTGCCTTCTCCGAGCCGCCGCGGGCCGGCCTCCAGTCTGAGCGGGGGGCGCGGCGGCGACGGCAGGGCAGCGGCTGTGGACTCCGCGGGGACCGCGCCGCCGCCCCCGTGAGTTATCCCCACGGCCCCCGCGGCTCGCTGCCGCCCCCGCCGGCGCCGAGAGTCCGGCCCGGGCCCAACTCGCTCACGGGCCCCCCGGCGGCGGCGGCGGCGGCGGCGGCGGAGCCCACCGCCCGGGTCCCGATGAGTAACTCCCGGAATAACCGGGTGATGGTGGAAGGGGTCGGGGCCCGGGTAGTTCGCGGCCCGGACTGGAAGTGGGGGAAGCAGGACGGCGGCGAGGGCCATGTGGGCACCGTGCGGAGCTTCGAGAGCCCCGAGGAGGTGGTGGTGGTGTGGGACAACGGCACTGCCGCCAACTACCGCTGCTCCGGGGCCTACGACCTGCGCATCCTGGACAGCGCTCCCACCGGTAAGCCGCCGCCACCCGGCCTGGGGCCGCACTCGGTGGGAGGGCGCGGGCTGCGGCGGGCTTCGGGTCGCCCTGCGGCGCGTTGCGCTGGACCAGCGGACAGGGAAGGGCCAGAGGGGATTTGGGGTTCAGTATCCGGGGAACAAAAACTTGTCCCTAAGGGACACGATGGCAGCATGGTCACCGGGATGCTTTCAAGCCTGGAAGACACAAAGCACCAGTTAGACGACAGACACGGTCCCCTCCTTCTCTTGGGAAGGGTTCTGGAGAGGCTTGTCTAATAAGCCCTTGAGATTAATCAGCCACCAAGTGATAACTGTCTGAAGAGAGGCTTGCCTTGCCATATGGTGCTTAGTTGACCGGTTACAATCGTCGAGGGGCCGTTGGTACCTCAGATTTGTTGAGGAACCCTCCCCCCCCTTTGCCATCTGTGACACAGTGATTAGGAATCAGTAGTTGAATGCTAGTTGATACTTGGTGGGATTCTTCTTTACCTAGGTTGCTTAGTTTTTAATGTCTTTACATATCCAGAGAGTGAAAAACCCCAAATTCTTGAATCACTTCTTTGGTTAAATACTTTGCCAAGTGGAAGGGACATAAAGGACACCTGATGTTCTTTTGGTTAGTGTCTCAGAAGGGTGGTGTCAAAGCCTTATCCACTGACCTAGCAGTGAGTTGGTGTTCTCCATTCACTGAACTTTAGGGGTATATGTTTTACTGACTCTGGAGTTACTGGCTTTCTTGAAATCATTATTATATACAGTTTAATTCAGGGGCCGGCAGGTGGCGTGGTGGTTAGGGGCGCTGGATTCCCACATGGCTAACAGCTCACTACAGTTCGAGTCCCGGACCTGGCGGCTTGCTTTCCTACTCTCTCTTTTTCTCTGGTCAAATTGAAATAAACAAATGAATAAATAGGTAAATAAAGTTAAATAAAATAATTCTTTAAAAAATTTAATTCATTTTCACATAGATTTATCTTGATAAATAAAAAACAAGTTAATGTAATCCATCTCTGTTTTTGACCAATTCTAATAATTGTTTCCTAACTAGTTTGTTTGTTAGTTAGTTAGTTAGTTTGTTTATTTATTTATTTATTTATTTTGGCTATAAGGCCCATGCACTCATTAGAGAGAGGGAAAGTAAGAACTTACCCTCCCCCAGGGGAGATGGCCAAGCTGTAATCTCTTTTCTCCCATTCTCCTGGGATTTTGGGCACACATGTCTCTGAGCCTGGTGTGATTTTTCAGGCTGCTGGGTCGGGTACTTGAACAGCTATTGGCCTGTGGGAGTCCAGCACCTTAACCACTGTGCCACCTGCTGCCACCCTCCTGCCCCTATCTTACCTCCTCCTTGCTTCAGGCCCCCAGCTTTTTATACCAGTGTATGTGTGCCCCATTGAGAACCCTCCAGCTGGGTCATTGTGATGCAGTACTACATTCTTCCAATTCTCTATCCTCAGAATCCTGGGCACATATGTACTCAGCCAGGGTTTTGGTTTTTTTTCAAGCTGCCTGTGAGTAACAAACTCTAATCTGCCATGTGGGATCTAGCTTCCTATGTGTAGTGTGAACCACTATTCTACAGGGCTGGCCATTAGGTAGCCTTTTAAACATTTAAAAAAGAGTGTAGGGGAACCAGCAGTTAGTGTAATGGCAATGTTGCTGAACTTCCATGTAGTTGACCGCCTTTTGAGTCCAGGACCCGGTGGCTTATACTCACGCTGGGCGCGTGTGTGTGAGTGCCCAAGATTCTGAGAGGAGAACGGAGGAGAAGGGATTGCGGTGTGGCCATCTCCCCTGGGGAGTGATTTCTCGCTTTCTGTCTCTCTGTCTCTCTCTGTCTGTCTGGCGAGCACACGCGCCCTATAGCAAAAACCTCTCCAAAAAAAAAAAAAAAAAAAAAGGTTGTAGGTGCATGACTAAAAGAAAATGAAAAAGCTCAACAGTACAAAAAAGATCAGTCATTATTATTAGTTTCTTGTGTATTCTTAGAGAATATTCTACATATACAGAGTATGCCTATTCTCACAAGCATTTATGTAAACAGATTCTCATAATGAGAATATGCTGCAGAGTTACTCTCCCTTTAAAGTACAAATGGTACTAAACTATATTTGCTCTTCTGCATTTTTGTTTCTTTCACTTAATAATTCAAATTAGTGATTGCTCCATATTAGCTCATTCAAGTTTGTCTTACTCTTAGCTGCAGAGTATTCCAGTGACTGGATGTAGTTACTTACTTAACCAGTACTTTATGGATGGGATTTATATTGTTTCAGGTTTTCTTATTTACTGTGATGCAATAGGTAAATATTTGTGTATATATCCTTGTGCATATGTGCTGAGTATTTCTGAAGAAGTGGAATTTGCTACATCAAAGTGTGCACATTTTGATAGATGTTGACTAATTGCTCTCCAAAGACATTTTACCGATTCACACTCCCAGCAGCAGCGTATGAGGCATATCCTGTTTCTGCACAATCTTTTAGGTTTTATTATTGTAAGAGCTCAAGCCGAAGTCTACCACAGTTCAATAATTTGGAAGAATTCTTGAAATTATTAATGGTAGGTTTATATTGAAATCTTTCCAGGATAAGTAAAAAGTGTAATAGGTTCTGTATTACAGTCATTAAAAAAAAAAACAAACCCAAAAAACAATAACCAGGATGTTAATGTTTTCTATCTTTTACAGGATATAGTATATCTGTCATTAATAGTTAATCTTCATATAAAAGCAGTTGTTTTTCAGAAGTATGCCTTAGAATCTTAGTTTCTTTTCTTTTTTTGGAGAGGTTTTTGCTATAAGGTGTGTGCGCTTGCCAGAAAGAGACAGGGTCCGGAACTCAGTGGTCGACTACATGGGAGTCCAACATGGGAGTCCAGCGACATAGCCATTATGCCAACTGCTGGTCCCAAGTCTTAATTTCTTTTACATGGTAATTTTTTACATTAACTTATGTGTAGTAATTCATCTTGTTCCTCAATTCTTTTATTCTTTCTTTTTTTTTTTCTTAATTGCCAGAGGAGGGGTCCTGCCAAGTGGCATGGTGGTTAAGGCACTGAACTCCCATGGCTAACTGTGATTTGAGTCCTGGACTTGGCTTTCTTACTTTCTCTCCTATCTCTCTGGGGAGCATGTGTGCCTTGTAGCACAAATGAAAATAATGATAAATAAAATTAAATAAATAAATTAAAAAAACCCCAAAACTTCAATTCCCAGAGGGTGTGTGCACTTGCCAGGGAGAGAGAAAGAGAGAGAGAGAGAGAGAAAGAGAGAAAGAAAGCATGCGCTGACAAGAGTGAGCAAGCATCACCCAATGGGGTGTGGTCACTGTGAACCTTTTTCCTCCATCCTTCCTTCCAGTGAAGATTTTGTGCATGCCCACACACATCCTCTGCTTGTTTTTCATATCACCAGGGCCAGGATTTGAACTGTGATTAGCCATGTGGGGTCCAGCTCCCTTAACCACAGCATTACCAGCTGGGCCTCAGCTGACTTTTTAAAACAAACATGTAAAAGCATATCTAGGTTCAGGATAGCTTGCATGAAATGCTTGTTGAAATGTATTTTAATTTCTTCAGTGTTTTTTTTTTTTTTTTTAAATAATGGAACAAATAGAAGCTCTTGGCTCTGATTTAGCCCAGTACTATAATACAGATTGAGTATCCCAATCTAAAAATCTGAAATCTGATTGTTCTAAAATCTGGAACTTTTTGAGCACTGACATAATGCCACAAGTGGAAAATTCCACACTTGATCTTATGTGACAGGTTACAATCAAAACACTGTGATATAAAAATACTTTATAAAAGTACCTTCAGACTATGTGTGTAAAGTGTGTATGAATATGAAACATAAATGAATTTTATTTTTAAACTTGGGTCCTACTTCTTAAGATATCTTCTTATATATGTGCAAATATTTCCAAAATCTGAAATACTGCTAGTTTTAAGTATTTTGAATTAAAGGATGTTCAGTCTGTGCTACTTTCAGTTTTTCATTTTTCGTTCAAAATGCATGTATTTTTAATTGTCAGAAGATACATGTGCTTGCCAGAGAGAGATGGAGAAAGAAGGAGAACGTACCCCCCAACTCCCAGAGAGAGACAGAAAGAGAGAAGGAGAAAATACCTCCGTGCCCCTTTGGGCATGGTCACACCACAATCTTCTTTCCTATTTCTCTATCCTATCAGGGTTTTTTTTTTTTTTTCGCTATAGGGTGCGTGCGCTCGCCAGACAGACAGAGAGAGACATAGAGATAGAAAGCGAGAAATCACCCCCCAGGGGAGATGGCCATACCGCAATCCCTTCTCCTCCATTCTCCTCTCGGGTTCTTGGTCCTATCAGGGTTTTGAGCATCCACACACACAGGCCTGTATTTTTCAAGCTGCTGGGGTTGGAATCCAGCTCCCTTAACTACTAGGCTATGGGGCTAGCCCCAATATACTTAATAGTTAATGTCCATTGACATTTTATTACATTATAAAAGATTTATTCTATTTGTACAGTACTTGAAATATATACATGATATTAAAAAAAATTTTTTTAGAGAGATTTTTGCTATAGGGCATGTGTGTTTTCTAAAGGGACAGGGAGAGACAGAAAGGGAGAAATTACCTCCCAGGGTGGATGGCCATGCTGCAGTTCCATTTTCCCCTTGGGCTCTTGGGCCCATTCACACATGTG
Source organism: Tupaia tana (assembly GCA_026018925.1). NCBI lineage: Eukaryota > Metazoa > Chordata > Mammalia > Scandentia > Tupaiidae > Tupaia > Tupaia tana. The sequence goes on along the minus strand of JAKSZU010000007.1, from coordinate 55,955,010 downwards.
CCCTGGGTGAGCTTTAAGTTGTCGGGTGGGGGACTTGAACCATGGTAGACTATGTGGGAGTCCAGCGATGAAACCATTATGATATCTGCTGGTCCTGTGAAATTAAAAAATTTTAAATTTAACTTTTCAGTTTGGAATAATGTCGGGATTTTTTAAAAAATGCAGAACTAGTAAGAGTTTTTTTTTTTTTTTTTTCTCCTTACCCATCTTCTTCAGATGTTAGCTTTTTCTTCTTCTTCTTCTTTTTTTTCTTTTTTTAAAAATTTTTTTATTTAAGGTTTTTGCCGTAGGACTTGTGTCTTTGCCAGAGAAAGAGAGAGACAATGAGAAGGAAAGTGAGATATCATCCCCCCCCCCGGGGGGGGGGGATGGCTACATTGTAATCCCTTCTTTTCCTTTCTTCTTCTGGGATTTTGGGGCATGTGCAAACACGCTTCCAGTGTGACTTTCAAGCTGCCAGGTCCAGGACTTATCAAGGTGTGGTCCACTATGTAGGAGTCCAGCACTTTAACCACCATGCCACCTACTGGTCCTCAGATATTAGTATCTTTGCTTTTTTTTAAAAAATTAATTTATTAGTATTTTTAAATTTTACCAGAGAGAGAGAAAAGGGAAAGTGAGAAAGCAAGCTGCAAAGTCCGGGACTCTAACCATGGTCAGCTCTGTGGGAGTCTAGTGCCTTAACCACCACACCACCTCTAGTCCCTTGATGTTAGCATCTTACCAGTATAGTCATGAAACCAGAAAAATCAACACTAATACAGTAGTGTTAACTGATCTTTAGATCTTTTTCAAATTTTACCGCTTGTCCCACTATGGTTCTTTTTCTCGTTTGGGATCACACATTATATTTAGTAGCCTTTTCTAATCTAGGCTTGTTTTTTGGTCTTTATCTTTCATGACCATGACATTAACTATCTTATAGACTGTCCCTCATATTGGGTTTGTCTGATGATTTCTCATGATTACATAAAAATACATTATGTGTGTTTTGGGAAGGAATCCCATAGAATTGATGTTTTGTCATTCTTAGTGCATCACGTTAGGAAGATATCCATATGTCACAGTATCAACTTGGCTAAGATACTAGTAGTTTTACCTGCAATTGCTTTTGCACCATTAGTGTAATGCTAACTTGAAAAAAGTGTGTGGGTTTTTTGGTAAATGCTTTTGCCAATGTAAAGCTCCTTGGGGATTTCACTGGTGTTTGCGAACCATACTTTAAATATTCCTGCTGAATAGAGAATTTCTCATTGAGCACAAAGAGGCTTGTGTAAGTGTGCTTATGTCAGTGTTGTATGTAAAATAAAAAAATAGAATAACTTACATGTTTATAAGAAGGAGTATTATTGAATGAACTGTATAATTTGTACAGAAGGGGGTCCTACTGGGCATGGTCATGCTGTAATCCCTTTTCCTCCATTTCTCCCTCTTTTTGGGATTTTGGGCATGCACATATACATGGTGTGTTTCTCAGGCTGCTGGGAATCAAACCTTTTGGTTGGCCATGTGCAGTGTAGTTTCCTTAACCACAAGGTCATAGTCTATCCTTGACATCATCGATATTTTGAATTGGATAGGATACTTCTTTGCTGTGGGGGTGTCCTGTGCATTGCAGGCCAATATCCCAGGACTCAACCCATTAGTTGCACCCTCTTGTGACAACTGCAGTATCTTCTCTCTGGATATGGCTGAATGCCCCCTGTCAGGGGAATGGCAAAATTGCCTCTGATTGAAACTTGATGGTTTTTGGCGTAATGGCTATGTTGCTGGACTCCCATGTAGTCGACTGTGGTTCGAGTCCCGGACCCAGTGGCTTAAACTCACGCGCAGGTGTGTGTGTGTGTACCCAAGATCCCTAGAAGAGAATGGAGGAGAAGGGATTATGGCATGGCCATCTCCCCCGGGGTGTGATTTCTCGCTTTTTGTCTGTCTCTGTCTTTTTGGTGAGTGCACGTGTCCTATAGCAAAAGCCTCTCAAAAAAAACAAAAAACAAAAAACAAAAAACAAATGTGATGGTTTAGACATATCTACTTGTGTTATAAAAGTATGCCATGGGACCAGCAGTTCGTGTATTGGCTATGTCACTGGACTCTCATGTAGTTGACCGCGGTTTGAGTCCTGTACCCAGTGGCTTAACCTCACTCCAGGCGTGCCCAAAATTCCGAGAGGAGAATGGAGGAGAAGAGATTGTGGTGTGGCCATCCCCCCTGGGGGGGTGATTTCTCGCTTTCTGTCTCTCTGTCTTTCTGGGGAGTGCATGTGCCCTATAGCAAAAACCGTTTTTAAAGCCAAGCTCTGTCCTTGGCAGAGATGTTACATTGTCATATCTACTCATCTCTCAGGTTGTACTTAGTGTTCATGTTTCTGAAATCTCACCTCATTTATAAAGTTTGTTTTGTTTTATGAGTAAAATTGGTTTATTTATGTTTGTATGATCAGAGCAACATAGATCATTGTATGACCTGATATGGAAGAAAATTTTCAGTTAGCAGTTAGAATTGGGCCTGCTAGCTGACTTTCTCATTTAGCTGGATGAGTTAAGTTTATGTATACATTTTTCTCTAGCTTTGAAAATTTAATTTCATGTTAATAGAAAAGATCTAATATCTATTCCCATACCTAACTCACAGCTAACATAGGAAATAGAAATTAAATGAAAGCTATCTTTTCATTTTAATCAGATTGAAAGAAATTGAAAATCTAGCAGTAGCATGTATTGACAAAGAATATGGGGGCCAACTGGTGGTGTGGTGGTTAAAGGCACTGGACTCCCATGTGGCGGACCACGGTTAGAGTCCTGGGCCTGGTGGCTTGCTTTCTTGCTTTCCTTCCTCTCTCAGTCTGATCAAACTGAAAAATAATAATAATATATAAAGTTAAATAAAATAATTCTTTGCAAAAAAGGAATATGGGAAAACAAGAACTCTTGAGGTCTTGAACAGTAAAATTGGTGCAAGCACTTTGAGAAGCAATTTGGCAACATCTTGTAAACTTCAAAAAATGTATGTCTTACAACTGAGAAAATCTTCTAAGTGTATGTCTCAAATTTTCAAGCATACATCTATAAAGAGATATGTATGAAGATATTCACTGCAGTATTGTTTATACTAATAATTTAGGAATTACCAAAAGTTTATATGTAGAGTAATATTTATGTTACCAATAAATATTAGCGGTTAAAAAGACATAATTGGGCTTATATTTATGCCAAATACATGTTGAGTAAAAATGTAAGTCTCAAAAGGATACTGTAGATATTTTTCTGTAAACATTTATAAGACTAAAAAATTATCTATGAAAAAAATGTATGTGGAAAAAAAAGACTAAATGGATCTAGACTCCAGAGTGGTATTTTGTTTCTCATCAAAATACTCCTTTAAAAGAATTTTTTTGGGGGGAGGACCAGCGGGTGGTGTGGTGTGGTTAAGGTGCTGGACATTCCCACATGGCTGACCACGGCTTGAGTCCCAGACCTGGTAGTTTGCTTTCTTACTTTCTCTCTCTCTCTGTGTCTCTCTGTCAAATTAAAAATAAATGAATGAATAAATAAAATTAAATAATTCTTAAAAATTAGTTTAAAGAATTATTTTATATAACTATTTTATATAACTATTTATTTTAATTTGACTGGAAAGGGACAGAGTGAGAGTGAGAGAGTGAGAGAGAGAGAGAGAGAGAGAGAGAGAGAAAGTGAGAAAGCAAGCCACCAGGTCTGGGACTCCAACTGTGGTCAACCATTTGGGAGTCCAGTGCCCTTAACCACCATGCCACATGCTGGCCCCTCTTTTAAAAATTAAAAAAAAAAAAAAATGGGACCAGCAGTTAGTGTAATGGCTATGTCGCTGGACTCCCATGTGGTCGACTGCGGTTTGCGTCCTGGACCGGGTGGCTTAAAACTCACGCTGGGCGCGTGTGCATGTATGCCCAAGATCCTGAGAGGAGAACGGAGGAGAAGGGATTGCGGCGTGGCTTTCTCTCTCTCTGTCTCTCTCTCTCTGTCTGGCGAGCGCATGCACCCTATAGCAAAAGCCTCTCCAAAAAAAAGAAAAAATTTATTGAAAGAATCTAACCTTTAGAGTGGTATTTTATTTCTCATCAAAATACTCTGACATTTTTTTGTTGCTGTTTACATTTACTATAAGGTTCATACGCTTGCTGGAGAGAGACGGAAGTTGGTGTTTGGGGTAGTGAGAGAGCACCCTTTGTGGAGAACAGCCATGTTACAGTCTCTTCTCTATTCTCTTGGCATTTTGGACATGTGTGCTCATGCTCCTGGTGTGTTTTTCAAGCCACTGATCCAGGACTGGAACCGCAGTTGGCTATGTGGGATACAGTCACCTTAACCACCATGCCACTGGCTGGCCCATTAAAAAAAAAATGAATCCAGCAGATGGTGTAATGTTTACGTCGCTGGACTCCCACATGGCTGACAGCAGTTCAAGTCCTGGACCCAGTGACTTGAAACTCATGCTGGGCACGTGTGCATGTGTGCCCAAAATTCTAAGAGGAAACTGGAGGAGAAGGGATTGTGGCGTGGCCATCCTTCCTGGAGAGTGATTTCTTGTTTTCTCTCTGTCTGCACATGCCCTGTAGCAAAAAACTCTCTCTCTAAAAAAAAAAGATGATTTTTATGTTTCGGAGACGAGGTCTAACTGTGTTGCCTAGGCTGATTGGCCTTGGACTGGTGATCTTCCTGCCTCAGCTTTCCAATTAGTTGAGATTATAGGTGTGTGCCACCATGCCTGGCTGCTTTTTTTTTTTTTCAGATGAGAGCTATATGAATTTTCTTTGTTGATTTTGAAAATGTTGGTTTAGGGGCCAGCAGGTGGCATAGTGATTAAGGCATTAGACTCCCACCAGGTTGACTGTGGTTTGAGTCCTGGACCTGGTAGCTTGAAAATTACACTGAAGGAGCTGGCAGGTGGCACAGTGGTTAGAGTGGTGAACTCCCACACAGCTGACTGAGGTTTGAGCCCTGGACCTGGCAGCTTGCCTTCTCACTTTCTCTCTATCTGTCAATCTGTCTCTGGTCAAATTAAAAAGTAATAATAATAATTAAAATTAAATAAAATAATGTTCAACAACAACAAAATCATGCTGGGTACATGTGCACACGTTTCCAAAATCCTGAGAAGAGAATGGAGGAGAAGGGCGGTAATTTCTCACTTTTCTTCTCACTGTCTCTATCTCTGTCTCTCTGGTGAGCACACGTGCTCTATGGCAAAAACCTACCAAAAAAAAATGTTGGTTTAATATATTAGTAAATCAGGGTGAGTCTCTACAGCTGCTTGGGGCTGTAGCCTTGATAGTTGTGTGTGCTGGTGGCATGGACCGCTCCGGGGCTAGCAAAGTACAGGCTCAGAGACATCTGGACTGGACCTGGAGCAGTACAGGCTCAGAGACATCTGGACTGGACCTGGAGCTGGCGGTCATCATGGGTTTCACTGAGTTTGTATGTGCATGATGTGGGCCAAGAAGACATGTTGTTTCCCCTTGCATGGAGGGTCGTGAATGATACCTGCAGAACGGATCTTTGTCTGCTGTCTCCTCCTTTAATTAGAGCTTTAGCTTGACTACATGTAGCCCATGTTGTACAGCAGCAAGATACCAGACAGTGGTTTACTGAACTTTCTGTGGATGTGGAGAAGATTTTGGAAATAATCAGGGTTATTTTAAAATTATATGAGCAGTGGAAGAATTTTGATGAAAGAGAAGAGGTGGCAATTATTCTTAGTAAGATGCTGAAACCAAAATCATCGCCAGTGAAGGAAAGCAGGATCCAAATGGAAGTCAGAACTCTAACCACAGTCAATCATAAACGTTCTAAAGAATTCTGAAGTGGGTCACTTGGAAATAACCACTGGACAATTTCTGTTAATGCCTTCAGGGGAACACAAATGAAAACGAGTAGCTTGGGGGCTGGCAGGTGGCGTGGTGGTTAAGGGTGCTGGACTCCCACATGGCCAGCTATAGTTCGAGTCCCGGACCTGGCGGCTTGCTTTCTCACTTTCCCTCTCTCTCTTGCTCTCACTTTGTCCCTCTCTGGTCAAATTAAAATAAATAATAAAATTAAATAAAAAATCTTAAAAAAATGTGTTAGTAAATCGAGTCTGATTTTAAATTGCTTGTTTCAATAGTTTGTTTTATTGGATGCTAAAGCTAAAAAGGAGTCCTCACAAAAATAGATAATAGATCCAAATTGAAGAAATACATTACAAAATATTTGTTTACTTATCCATCTATTTATTTGTTATGATTTTTGGGCTGTTGGTTCCTGGACATGAACTGTGGTCGGCCATGTGGGAGTCCAAGTGCCTTAGCCACCACACCACCTGCTGGCCCCTAAGCTTTTGTCTTTGACCCAATAACCAACACCCTCTGTCCCCAAAACCTCTCATTTTGCGAGACTTGGATTCTGAGTGTTGTTTCTCTTTCGCTAGCTGTATCCCTGTTGGCTCTGCCAATATGGTGCACTAGCAGGGGACTAGGGGACTAGAAGTTGGAGGGAGTATGAACTTACTTTTTCCTGTTTTGGTTGCAATTCCTGTCAGTATCATTCCACTCAGTAGAAACAATTAATTTGAGTATCAGCATTTAATTTCTGTTTGCATATTTCTTTCTTTTCTTTTTTAAAAGATTTTTGCCATAAGATACATGTGCTCCCAGAGAGAGACAGATAGAAACAGAGAGAGAGAGGGAAAGTGAGGAATCATCCCCCTGGGAGGGTGGCCATGCCTCAATCTCTTCTCCATTCTCCTGTCAAAATTTGGGGCATGGATGCACATGTTCTCAGTGTGTTTTTCAAGCCATTGGGCCCAGACTCAAACTGTGGAGTTGGCCATGTGGGCTTCAGTGTCTTAGCCATACCACCACCTTATGATCCTGCAACTTGCATATTTCTAGCCACACCAAACACACTCAGGTGTGCCCTCATCAGTGACACTAGGGTATTTCAGGGCAAACCGCCTGGTGTGTTTTTTAAGCCATTGTGTCTGGACCCTGGTTGGCCCTGTGGAATTTTTTTTTTTTTTTGGAGAGGTTTTTGCTATAGGGCGCGTGCGCTCTCCAGACAGACAGAGAGACACATAGAGACAGAAAGCGAGAAATCACCCCCAGGGGGGATGGTCATGCCACAATCCCTTCTCCTCCATTCTCCTCTCAGGATCTTGGGCACGCACGCACACGCACCCGGCGTGAGTTTTAAGCCACCGGGTCCGGGACACGAACCGCGGTTGACTACGTGGGAGCCCAGCGACATAGCCATTACACTAACTGCTGGTTCCTGGCCATGTGGAATTTTAACTGCTGTACTACGGGACTAGCCCATATTTACTAAATGTTGATACTTGGTTTTTATGCCATGTGTCAGTGAGGTAAAAATTTTCACTGAAATTTTCTATTTTTTCTAATGCTAATCATTTATAAACAAGTTGATATTTTGAACACATAAATTAAAAATCCACCGAATTTGGGCCAGCTTCTCGCCTGGTGGTTAAGGCAGCTGGCTCTCACCTGGCCATGTGAGAACCGCATGGTTCAAGTTCTGTACCTGGTGGCTTAAAATAACCACATTAGGTGCATATGTGTGCATGTCCAAACTTTCACAAGAGGGAGAAATGGAGAAGAGATTGTGAGAGACCATGCCCTATGGAGGGTAGGTACATTCTCATTTTTCCTCTCTGTCTTTCATTGGCAAATGCACATGCCCTCTGGAAAATTAACAGCAAAGAAAACCCCACTGAATTTAAAATCAAGTAAATTTTAAATTTATAAATGTGAAAACATATTATATTCAGTATTAAAAACTATGTAATGATGTAGTATCTCCAAACATCAGTTCTACATTGCTTACTCTAGATTTTTCTGGACAGCATTTATTTTCTCATTTATTCTCAGACATCACCTTTACCTGTCAAGGGCAGGTTAAATGGGTATGATTAAAAAACAGAATACCTTCTAAAGAGTATCCACCAACAACTACCTTCATCACAGAAAAGGTATGCAATTTTGGAATGTGATTATTGGGTCGTCAGAAAGTCATGACACATTTTTGCATAGAAGAACAGAAAAATATGTCATGACTTTCTGACAACCCGATATTTTGTAACTCATTCTTTCTTTTTATTATTATTTTTTTAATTGCCAGAAAGTATATGCCAGGGAGAGAGAGAGAGAGATACCCCCCATGGGATGTGGTCATTAAAGCAATCCTTTTTTTCCGTCCTCGTAAGATTTTTGGTGTACACACACGTGTGTTTTACCAGCCATTGGTTGGCCTAACTGGTTGGCCATGTGGGATCCAACTTCCTATGCCCAGCATTTAACTGCTGTGCTAAGGGGCTGGCCTTGTAACTCATTCTTAATTTTGATTCTTTTAAGCTCTTTGTCTGAAGATAATCAGTGACACTTTGTTTCATATCATTACCATGCAGTACATAAATCCACCCAAATAGGCACAGAAAAGCTACAAAAAGAGTTAATGTGCCAGAGGTGCACAGCAGGGAGGGTCCTTGTTAACCACTCATATTCTCAGATTTACTCACCCTGTATCCCTTGTGTTACAGATGTGACCTGGGATTACTTGTAGAGACCTAGTGAGGGTGCTAGTATCAATTGACTAATTTACAGTTAGTAAAACTTACTTTCTTAGATTGTTAAGGGATAAAAGTAGAAATTGTAGTGGAAGTTCGCAGCCCTTATTCAGAATGCTTAGGATTGATTTTAAACTTCTCTATTACAGAATCATCATGTATTATCTCTGTCACAAAATCTGTAACACATACTTTGAGGTTCACAGTAGCATCCTGTAATCAAATACATTAATGTATCCCCAAAGTATATGAATAATTCTAAGGGGATAAATAAACACTATGTACTTTATGTAGCTTCTTGTTTTTTGTTTTTGTTTTTTGAGAAGTTTTTGCTATAGGGCTCGTGCCGTGTGCTCGCTAGAGACAGAGACAGAGAGACAGAAAGCGAGAAGTCACCCCCCATGGGGGAATGGCCACGCTGCAATCCCTTCTCCATTCTCCTCTTGGGATCTTGGGCACGCATGCACAGGCGCCTTGTGTGAGTTTAAGCCATTGGATCCAGGACTCGAACCGTGGTTGACTACATGAGAGTTCAGCGGCATACCCATTACTCTAACTGCTGGTCCCAAGCCTCTTCTTTGTTTAGATAAGGATTTATCCCTGAGTGAATTTGTTGTTAACTTACAACAAAACTTAAGATTTTCTGTTGATAGAATTACAGATATCAGATTGTGGACAGTTAAGAAATTTTCTCTTGAATTTCAAAGGATCATCTCTATCTCTTGGGTCATGTACCTTGCTTTGGAAACCATTGCTCAGCAACTGAGCAGGAGCTTATATATTTTAAGAACCTGTAGGAAAATAGCTTTTGCTTTCTTTTTAAAAGAACATTTGGGACCAGCAGTTAGCGTAATGGCTATGTCGCTGGACTCCCACATAGTCGACCGCGGTTCGAGTCCCGGACCGGCGGCTTAAACTCACGCCGGGCACGTGTGCGTGCGTGCCCAAGATCCCGAGAGGAGAATGGAGGAGAAGGGATTGCGGCGTGGCCATCCCCCCTGGGGGGTGATTTCCTGCTTTCTATCTCTCTGTCTCTCTCTGTCTGTCTGGCGAGCGCACGCGCCCTATAGCAAAAACCTCTCCAAAAAAAGAAAAAAAAATATTTATCCTTATCTTTTTAAAATTTGTTCTTTTTTTTTTTCGGAGAGGTTTTTTTTTTGCTATAGGGCGCGTGCGCTCGCCAGACAGACAGAGAGAGACATAGAGACAGAAAGCGAGAAATCACCCCCCAGGGGGGATGGTCACGCCGCAATCCCTTCTCCTCCACATTCTCCTCTCGGGATCTTGGGCACGCACGCACACGCACCCGGCGTGAGTTTAAGCCACCGGGTCTGGGACTCCAACCGTGGTTGACTACGTGGGAGTCCAGTGACATAGCCATTACGCTAACTGCTGGTTCCCTAAAATTTGTTCTTTTAAAAAATATTTGACAAAGGGCTCTTGAGAGGGAAAGCACCACTTTGTGGGGAATGGTCACATAGCAGTTCCTTTTCCTTCATTTCTCCATCCTTTTGAGATTTTTGAACATGCAGGCACATGAGCCTGGCACGTTTTTCTTTACTTTCTTTCTTTTTTCTTTTTTGGTTATAGGGCATGTGTATTCTCTGGGGAGAAACAAAAAGAGACAGAGGGCCAGCAGGTGGCATGGTGGTTAGAGGCGTTGGATTCCCACATGGCCAACCACAGTTTGAGTCCCGGACTGGTGGCTTGTTTTCTCTCTTTCCCTTTCTGTCTCTCTCTCTGTCTGGTCAAATTAAAACATAATACTAACAAATAGATTTTAAAAGTAAATAATTATATTAAAAAAATGAGGATTTGAGTGTCTAAGATCTTGATGAACCAGAGTGCTGGTGGAAGGGGGTTGTGGTGTGATTAGACCCTGTTGGGGGTGATTCTCTCTCTCTCTTATGACTGTGTATGTACTCTGTCATAAAAACAAACAACTGAACCAAAAAAAAAAAAAATAGAAAGAGACTAGAGGGAAGATGAGAAATCACCCCTCAGGAGGTATGGTCACACCTTCTCCATTCTTCTCTTGGGATTTGGGCATGCATGCACACAGCCCTGGCTTGATTTTCAAGCCACTAGGTCCCAGAATGGAGCCATGGTTGGCCATGTGTGAGTCCTGGGCCTTAACCACCATGCCACTTGCTGGCCCCTCTCAGTGTATTTTTCAAGCCACCGGGTCTGGGATTTTAATCACAGAGTCAACTATGTAGAATCTAGCTATCTTAACTACCAGGCCACAGGTGGACCCCCCTTCCACATCTTTTTAAATCCCCCTTTAAAAAATAAGTTATTTAATTTATTTATCATCATTTTCTTCAGATTTGCTACAGGGCACATGCACTCACCAGAGAGAGAAAGAGATGGAAAGTGAAAAAGCAAGACACCAGTCCAGGACTCGAACCATGGTCAACATGTGGAAGCCCAGTGCATCAACCACCATGCCACCTGCTGGCCCCTCTAAACCCTTTCTTTACTCAAACTTACTTATTTCCGCTCACATTTAGTGCCACTCTTACTATCATGTCTAGGGATGTGGTTATAGTGAATGACCCATTTCCTCTGATGGAACTAAGACTACAGCAACATCTTTTTCTTTGTATGCCTGTAGATTAGCTCCATGTAAGCAGGTTCTTATGAAATTGTCTGGCTTTAAAGATAATGCATCTTTAAAATTTTGTTTCTGACGGAAAAAGTTTCTGAATTCTGAAATAACTGCCTTATAAATGAACTTATGAAATATCAATATAAGTAAGAGGAGGTGGAGTTTAAATTAGTGGAGATGATATCATAAGTAATAGAAAACAGCAGATCATCCAGACATTCTATTCTTGGTTTTGGAATACTTTATTTTTTATTTATTTTTCAAGCACAGATTTATCTTGATATCTAGTTTCTGTGGTTAGAATTAGTTTGTATTCTCAAAGCATCCTCATGATATGAGTATTTCATTTCCTTCACCTGTAGATTTATCTTCCTGATCATAATTTTGTTCCATACCCAGCCCGTTACCCCAAAACAAAAACAAAAACAAAAACAAAGAAACCTAAGAAATGGGTAAAAAACTAATATTTAAAAAAATGATTATTTGATTTCTGGGAATTTTGCATGGCTAGTGATAAATCAAGAGAACTTAGAATAATAATATTTTGTATTATGGTGCATGCTTATGCCCTACTCCTACCCAAACTCTTTTCAGGGATAGTGTTGAATGCAATAGCTTACAAGTTGGGGAATTAAGTTATTTATTTTCTCTATTTTACCACGTAAGCCTGTTAACTAACAGGCTCATATTTATTTAAAAAGTAGAATACGATTTATTAACTTATATTCTGAATCTAGTAGGTTAAATAGGAAACATGATGTCCTAGATATTCTTCAAATAAGATTAGTACTGGGCCAGTCAGTGATGTGGTGGTTAAGGCAGTTTCTTTTTTTTGGGAGAGGTTTTTTGCTATAGGGTGCGTGCGCTCGCCAGAAAGAGAGCGACAGAGACACAGAAAACAAGAAATCATTCCCCCGGGGGAGGGGGATGGCCACGTGGCAATCCCTTCTCCATTCTTCTCTCGGGATCTTGGGCACGCATGCACATGCGCCCAGTGTGAATTTAAGCCACCAGGTCCAGGACTCAAACCGCGGTCGACTACATGGGAGCCCAGCAATACAGCCATTATGCTAACTGCTGGTCTCAGGCAGTTTCCACATTACTATCAGTGCGGTTTGAGACCTGGACCTGGAAGCTATAAAAACACACCAGGCAGGTGTGTGTGCTTGCCCAAAATCCTGACCAGAGGATGGAGATGGGATTACAACAGAGCTGTCCCTGCAGGGGACAGCTTACTTTCCCTCTCTCTGGCAAGTGCATGTGCCCTATAGAAAATTATTAAAAACAAACAAGCAAGCAAAAAACCCAGTGCTCACCAGGCTTTGTAATCTTATCAACCTGGGCTTAAATTTTAAATTTGAGCCTCCAATTATTAATGTGGGATTTCAGACAAGTTACTTCTTTGAGCCTGTTTTTTCAACTATAAAATGGGAGTAATAAGTGCCTACTTTTTAAGATTGTTTGAAGAGTTAAATAAGGTTTTATGTAAAGCACCAAGCTTGGTACTAATAAACAGTATCTAGTATTATTAATAACCAAAAGTACAACCATATTTTCATTAATTTTGTGTTTTTCTAGAGTAAGGAATGTGGACTATACCAACCATCTGGCAGGTCACAAAGTTCTTGCCTCATTAGGAATTTTAATTATAGTTGAGATAATTTTTAAAGCAGTTAAGTGCTCAGATGGTTCAGGGAGTGTAAAATGAATATTTTAGTTGGTTAACTTTCTTTAACCTCTGTAATACTTTTTGTGATGTATGATATTAAAGTTGAATAAGCACATAAATCAGAAATAGGATTTTATAACATCAGTATTTATCCCACAATACCTAGCTATATTCAAATAATGGTTAATAATTTATAGATTCTTTTTTCTTTCTTTCCTTTTTTTTTTTTTTAAATTTGCTAGGGCATGTGCACTCCCTGGAAAGAGACAGAGAGAGAGGGAAAGTGAAAAAGCACCCTCTTGGAGAAAGTGGGTAGCCGCACCTCAGTCCTCCATTCTCCTCTCATCATTTTGTACTTAGCACATGCCTGTGCCTGGAATATTTTCAAGCCACTGGTTGGGGTCTTGAACCATATAATTGGCCATTTGGGATCCAGCAGCCCTAACCCTCATGTCACCAGCTGGCCTTGCAAAGCCTTCTTAATGTTAGGTTAAATCTTTTAATCTGGGCAAAGATTTAGTAGATTAATTAGACATCATACTGGTCTACTAGGGATATTTATTTTTTAATTTTAAAAAAAGTTAAAGTTGGGCTGGCCCTCTAGTTTAGTAGTTAAGGGTGCAGTCCCACCAAGGCTTGAATCCTGCCCTGGTGTTCTGAAAAATAATGTGGGCATGTGTATATGTATTTGTGTGTGCCCCATGTCCTGACAAAATAGGAAAATGGAGAAGGGATTGTGGCATGACCACACCCCGTTATGTGTGGGGGTGCTTTCTCTCTCTCCTCTCTTTATTGCTCTGGTAAATGCATGGGCCATCTGGCATTTAAAAAAAAAAAAGTAAAATATATAATATGTAAAATATCAAAGATTAGTCAGTAATATAATAAATACCTCAGACTCATCTAGATAGAAAAAAATTTCTATTATATTTGAACACTGTACTTCTCCCCAGTTGCATTTCCTTCTTTCCTTTTTTTATGGTAAAAATCAGAAATTAATTTTTTATCGTTTCCATGGATTCTTTGTATTTATGCTACATTAAAAAAAATACCTGGGACCAGAAGGTGGCATGGAGGTTTAAACCCTGAAATCTGTATGGCTGACTGCACAATTTGAGTCCTGGACCCAGAGGCTTGAAAATCATCCTGGGGGCATATATGTGTGTTCCCAAAATCCTGAGAGGAGACTGCAGGAGAAGGGACTGTGGTGTAGACATCCCCAGTGGGGGTGATTTCTCACTTTCTCTCTCTTCTCTGGCAAGCACATGAGCACCCTGTAGCAAAAAACTAAAAATGTCCAGAAAAACTGAGAATAACATCTAGCACTTTATTTGCAATACTTTGTATTCTATAAAAAATTGAGCATTACAGTTGAAGGATTATCCATGTTGAATTGTGTGGCTATTAAACATTCATTTTAGGTATTCCTTTGTATATGTAATAGAAAATTTATTCTCTTGTTAATAAACAATTATCTTGTTTACATTTTTCTTTTGCTGTTATATAAAATAGTAATTTAGATCTTTGTTCTGTGTTTAATGCTTTATCTACTGAACTGCTGGTAGTGGGGACTCTAGTTCTTTCATCTTTTCTATCTAGACATTTAACATTTTACTTAAATAAATTAGTGATTTGTGAATTTTAGTTGTTTTCATTGGTTCTCTTAAGAACTTGTGGTTATTGGGAACCAGCAGTTAGCGTAATGGCTATGTTGCTGGACTCCCACATAGTCGACCGCGGTTCGCGTCCCGGACCCGGTGGCTTAGCCGGGTGCGTGTGCGTGCGTGCCCAAGATCCCGAGAGGAGAATGGAGGAGAAGGGATTGCAGCGTGACCATCCCCTCTGGGGGGTGATTTCTCGCTTTCTGTCTCTATGTCTCTCTCTGTCTGTCTGGTGAGCGCACGCGCCCTGTAGCGAAAACCTCTCAAAAAAAAAAAAAAAAAGAAATTGTGGTTATTAATCTTTAGTATGTTTTACTGCTTTCATAAAATTTCCCAACAGAAAGACTTCCGCTATGTAAATTCTCCAAGTTATTGAACTAGACAAGATGTTAAAACTTAGAGCAGATGGTCATTTGAGTATTAGCAGAATGAGTCAAAAGTTATCATCAGGTGGTTCATTTAACAGTGGCAGATGTCATCATAAAGCTTAGCAAAGGAAAAGAGCATTAATTCTCTAGGGTAATATGGTATTCTGCAGGAAGGAGAAAAGCGCTAATGGGCTTAGTTAGGGAATTAAGTTTTCTAAAATGAAAATTTTGAGAAATAACTTGCCAGGGCTAGTGGTTTTAGATGGAAATAAATTGAGTGGATTTAGTATAGGGAAACAAAAACACCTACCCAGTGCAAGATCAGCAAGTGCTGGTCTTGTTTCATGCCCTTTCTCATGTTTTGTTTTCTTTATCAACTTTTGTTTTAAAGTCAATTAATTGCATACTCATTAAAAATTCTATAGTGCTCATTTTGGTAGTGGAGTGGGTTGCTTTGTTTACTTTCTCCATTGCTCCTGTTAGTCTGTTTCACAGCTGTTCAGTGTCTTTGTTGGCATTTGAACTGTGGGAACCAAGAAAGGATTTGGATGTGCTTTTGTGTGCATTAATGGTTTTCCTGAAGTATTCTTTAAAACCCTGAATTGTAGAAGGTTTTCTTTTCTTTCTTTTTTTTTCCTTTTTCTTTTTTTAATCACTTGGCATTGTGCGTTTTAAATGGTTCCTTTTAAAGAAAGCTTGTACACAGGTTATGAGCTCATGAATGTTATCATTGTATTTTATGGAAAGTTGACTTCAAGATGAAAAATATGTAAATTGGGCAGTAGTTGCAAATTGAACCTTTTATTTATTTATTTTTTGGTTGAGTTGGAAGGTTGGGGTGCATTTTCCCTATGCTTTTATCATGTAACTCTCGTTTTGAATAGCTACAAAGTTCAGTGTGTAGTAAATACTAATTTCCTTTGAGTGTTATACTTTTTTTGTGCTAAAGAAACTAAATTGGAGACTTATGTTGAAAAATTAACAACTCTGTAAAAATAATAATTAGTGCAGTTTACTTCTAAGCAGAATGAGTGACCTAGGCCGAAGAGGAGGCAAAACATGCCTTTCTCTTGGGTGATCAGGTACAGGGGTTCCTTTTATTTGAATTTGAGAGCCTGAGACAGAGTTTGGAATTTAGTGAAAAGTTTTTCCATTGGTCTGGTCCAAAAAGGCAGGACATGTGGAGGGGGGAGGCTTGTAGGTTTTAGGTGGGTTTTAGAGTTTTTAGGGTGGTGATTGGAAAAGGAAGGTTGCTGAGATCAGAAAGGAATGCACTTTAACAGCAATAATGAGGTTTAATATACATCACAGAGATACTCCAATACTATGTCAGAGGCAAGATGTAGGAAGAATCCTGTTACCAGTGGGTCATAATGATCTGTTAACATTTGTGGGCTCCCTCTAGGCCCTCAGGAAAGGATTTTGGACAAATAGGAAAAACCAGTCAGACTTCTGTCCACACTTATTTTAAATCTTGTTTGGAAATTAACCATTGTGTGGATATTTCATATTACTGGTATTTGATACTATGATATTTTTGACCTGCTTTTTCTGTGGTCAAGACAGGTATAGTGTTCAGATTCTAACTTTATTACTAAAGTAACTAAAGTAATTGGAAAGTTGGTTTCTGTAAATATTTGCTTAGGGCACCTCATGTTTTTCTTTATTTTCAGTTTTAAGTTTAAGTGACATCTCTGATTTAATGCCTCATATTAAATGTTCTTGCTCACCCAGCTGCTTCCTAGAATTAATACAGGCTCAGTAGAGAAAACTGGGAATACCACAAAGGGTAATCCCATCAGCACATTTTACGTATTATCTCTCTAGTTTTCTTATGTATACATATTATATATCTTAAGGTATTGATTGCCAAAATGTACTGTGGTTCTTTGCAAAAATATTTTACCATGTCAGTAACATTTCTTCTACAATGGTTTAAGAACTACATAGTTTTTTCTATATGGATTAACAAAGTTTACGTATAAGCTACCCCATATTTTCAACATTAGTTAGGTTAGTTTTTTGTCTTTATCTACTACAAACAATTGAATATTTTTAAAAAAAAAATTTAAAATTTGACTTTATTTATTTAAAATTTACCAGAGAGGGACAGAGTGACAGAGAGAGAAGTGAGAAAGCAAGCCACCAGGTCTGGGACCTGAACCGCAGTCAGCCATGTGGGAGTCCAGTGCCCTTAACCACCATGTCACTTGCCGGCCCCCACAATTGAATATTTTTGAATGTACCTTTTAAAAATTTTGAAGAGAAGGTCATAGTCTTTTAAGGTATTTGATACATGTTATGAATGTCTTCCACAGAGGTTGTATTAATTTATATTTCCCTCAACTGTGTCTAACTGGCTTTCTTGACACATCTTCAACATACACTGAGATAGAATTTCTCATCTGTGTCAATTCGAGGGGATAAAAGTAATATTTTAATGTTTTGTTTTCTTTTTAAAAGTACAAAATTATTAACACGTTTGCAATAAAACTTTAAATAATCCAAAAGGATATGGAAAACAGTGTGAAAGCAGTGCTCCTCTCCTATACATTCTTGGCTATTGTCAGCAGTTTGGTTGTGGGTTTTCAGATTGTCCTCTGGTTAGTGTGTGTGTGTGTGTGTGTGTGTGTGTGTGCACGCACGCACGTATGTGTGCTTTCTCTCACATGGGCATACATGTGACTTCTGAGGTCTGTTTCATGCTAAGAAAAACTTGTAAAATGTGCTGTTCAACCTTTTGCTAGTACTTTCATGTTTTTCTTTATCATATTTAGCTGTTTATTTTGTTTTATTTTATTTTTTTAATTTGCCAGTGGGTGCTTGTGCTTGGGGGTGGGGGCAGGGAGAAAGAAAGAAAGAGAAGTCTCCCTCCCCCCCATGGATAGTGGTCATGCCACAATCCCCTTTCCTTCATTTCTCCACCCTTTCTGGACTTTGGCATGCATATACAACATGCCAGGCATGTTTTTCAAGTTCCTGGGGCCAGGGTTCAAACTGTGTGGTAGGCCATGTTGGATTCATCTTTCTTAACCACCAGGTCTCAGGGCCAGCCTTCTTTATTTTTATCTTGAATTTATGCTTTGGTACATTGTTTACATAGGGAACTATAATTTGACAAAGATCATAACATATGTTCAATTTGTTTTGTTCTCATTACTAGGGTTACAGAATAAATAGCCTTTAAAGGTTTTAAAAAAATTAAAAAAAATATTTATCTTTATTTATTTTAATTTGACCAGTGAGGGGGGGGGAGAGAGAGAGAGCGATCGAGTGAGCGAGAGCTGCCAGATATGGGACTTGAACCATGCTGGCCATGTGGGAGTCCAATGCCCTTAACTGCCATGCCACCTGCTGGCCCCTAAGTCACTCTAAAACTTAATGCTATAAAACTGTGTGTATACTCATGGCTTCTGTGGGCAAAGACGTTGGAGACTGCACAGTGAGGAATCACTTGTTTCTGTTTCACAGTGCCTGGGGCCTTACCTGTAAGAGTCAAACAGCTGAAGGGTTAATGCTGCTAGGATTCTGTAAGCATTTTTCTTTTCTATTCTTGTCTTTTTTCTTTTCTTTTTCTTTTTTTTTGGAGAGTTTTTTTTTTTTTTTTTTTTTTTTTTTTTTTCTTTTTTTTGCTATAGGGTGCATGTGCCCACCAGAAAGACAGACAGAGACAGAGAGATAGAAAGTGAGAAATCATCCTCCCCGGGGGGATGGCCATGCCGCAATCTCTTCTTCTCCATTCTTCTCTCGGGATCTCGGGCACACGCACACGCGCTCGGCGTGAGTTTAAGCCACCGGGTTGGGGACTCGAACCGCGGTCGACTACATGGGAGTTCAGCAACATAGGCATTACGATAACCACTGGTCCCTTCTTTTCTTTTTTTAAGACAGCTTCTTGCTGTCCTGATCCTCTTCCCCCAGCCTATCAGCTGCGACCACAGGTTTGTAACACCATGCCTGGCTCTTTTTTAGTCTCAAACTGTGATCCTCCTGCTTCAGCATTGCTAGTGGCTGAGACTACAGGTCTTAGCCATTGCTCCTAGCCTTTAGGTTTGTTTTTTTTTTGGAGAGGTTTTTGCTATAGGGCGCATGCGCTCACCAGAAAGACAGAGAGAGACTGAGAGATAGAAAGCGAGAAATCACCCCCCAGGGGGGATGGCCACACTGCAATCCCTTCTCCTCCATTCTCCTTTTGGGATCTTGGGCATGTACGCACACGCGCCCAGCGTGAGTTTAAGCCACCGGGTCTGGTCTTGAACTGCGGTCGACTACATGGGAGTCCAGCGACATAACCATTACGCTAACTACTGGTCCCAAGCACAGTTTATTATTAATATGTGCCACCACAGCTGGGCCACCTTAGGCATTTCCTTGTACCTCTGTGTTCTTTCCATATGGTCTCTTCTGGGGAGGTTTCAGGTTAGCCAGACTTATTAGACACCAGCTCAGAGCTCTCAATGTATGCAAGGTATGAATTCTAATGAGGAGAGAGACAGACTGACATGGACAGAAAAGTGGCATCTGCATTGCCTGCAATGACCCAATCGCAGAAGTCAAATGCTGTCCCTTTTTCTTACACTCTGTTGATTGAGGCAGTTAGAAATGTCTACCCAGGTCCAATTAGGAGGGAGATAGACCTCATCTCTTGATGGGGTGTCAGTGTCTCATAAGCTCATGTGAGATGGGATGTAGATTGGCTTGGCCGTCTTTGGAAGGTATAGTTTGGCACACTTCTCCTCTCTATTAACTACACACTCGTTTTCCAGTGACTGGCATATAATGCACATATAAAGCTGGAATATACTTACGTTTCAGTATTAAATTCTATGAATTTTAGAACTCATATAAAATGTATTGTGATTCTTGGTATCATTCTTTAAAAATTGCAGTTTTTATGAAAAATTAAAATTTAATAGCCTTGCATCAGACAATTATGATAGTTCTTCAAATTCATTGTCTTTTGATGAGCTTTCAAATGTATATGAACAAAAATTATCTTAAGTAAGCTAGATTTACTTTGTGAACTTTTGGTATTTGTGTTAGAAGTAATAATTTTAGGAATAATTACAAAATTATTTTTTGGGGGACCAGCAGTTAGCGTATGGCTATGTTGCTGAACTCCCATGTAGCCGATCGTGGTTTGAGTCCTGGACCCGGTGGCTTAAACTCACGCTGGGCGCGTGTGCGTGCTTGCCCAAGATCCCGAGAGGAGAAGGGAGGAGAAGGGATTGTGGCATTGCCATCCGCCCTGGGGGGCAATTTCTCGCTTTCTGTCTCTCTGTCTCTCTCTCTCTCTGCCTTTCTGGTAAGCGCACGTGCCCTATAGCAAAAAACCTCTCCAAAAAAAAAATTTTTTTTCCAAGATGGACTTCAGATGGAATTGATTATTATGATTTAAAGCAAAATATAGCAAATTCTTACTAACTTAGGTGGTGACTATTGGCAGTTAATCCAGTTTATGGATTATTTGGGCACTTTGATTTTTGTTTTTTATCCTTTTGTGATTAAAGGGGTAAAAAAGCCCCAACAAATTCTTGGGGTCAGCCCTGTTGCACCGTGATTAAGTGCTGTGTGTAGGGAGCTGGATCCCACATGTCTGAATGTGGTTTGAATCCTGGCCTTTGGTGGCTTGAAAAACATGCAGGGTAAATGTGTGTGTGTGCGCCCTACATTCTGTTGGAATGGAGAATTGGATAAAAGATATTCAGGCCTGACCACACTTTACTAGGGATTGCTTTCTACTTTTTTTTTTTTTTTTTGAGAGATTTTAGCTATAGGGTGCTTGCGCTCGCCAGACAGACAGAGAGAGACAGAGACAGAAAGTGAGAAATCACCCCCCAGGGGGGATGGTCACACCACAATCCCTTCTCCTCCATTCTCTTGGGATCTTGGGCGCGCATGCACACGCGCCCGGCGTGAGTTTTAAGCCACCGGGTCTGGGACGCGAACCGCGGTCGACTATGTGGGAGTCCAGCGACATAGCCATTACACTAACTGCTGGTTCCCACTTTCTATTCTTTTAGCAGTGCACATGCCCTTTGTCGATTAAAAAAAATATAATTTTTTGTATGGTTATTTATATACCCAAAAAAAGTATATAAAGACAATGAATTTGAAGAACTATCATAATTATCTGATGCAAGGCTATTAAATTTTAATTTTTCATAAAAACTGCAATTTTTAAAGAATGATACCAAGAATCACAATACATTTTATATGAGTTCTAAATTCATAGAATTTAATACTGAAACGTAAGTATATTCCAGCTTTATATGTGCATTATATGCCAGTCACTGGAAAACGAGTATGTAGTTAATAGAGAGGAGAAGTGTGCCAAACTATACCTTCCAAAGATGGCCAAGCCAATCTACATCCCATCTCACATGAGCTTATGAGACACTGACACCCCATCAAGAGGTGGGGTCTGTCTCCCTCCTAATTGGACCTGGGTAGACATTTCTAACTGCCTTAATCAACAGAGTGCAAGGTATACTGGTTGGGCCCAGTAGGTGGTGGTGGTAGTTAAAGTGCAGGTCTCCCACATGGCTGACTGTGGTTCAAGTCCTAGACCAGACGACTTGCTTTCTCATATTCCCTTTCTCTCTCTCTCTCTCTCTCTCTCTGGTCTAATTAAAAATAATAATAAGAACCAGCAGTTAGCGTAATGGTTATGTCGCTGGATTCCCACGTAGTCGACCGCGGTTTGCGTCTCGGACCCGGTGGCTTACAACTCACGCCGGGCGCGTGTGCGTGCGTGCCCAAGATCCCGAGGGGAGAATGGAGGAGAAGGGATTGCGGCGTGACCATCCCCCCTGGGGGGTGATTTCTTGCTTTCTGTCTCTATGTCTCTCTCTGTCTGTCTGGCGAGCGCACGCGCCCTATAGCGAAAAACCTCTCCCCCCCCCCCAAAAAAAAAAAAAAAAAAAAGACAAAATTAAGTAAATAATTATAAAAAAAGTTATGGTTGCAGTCAGGTCTTTGACGTGTATTATAAAAACGACAGTGTTTAATACTAGTGAATATTGGTAGTTTTGAATTGTGTCGTCATAGTTCTGTGGTTTTTAATTTTAGTTTGCATTCTGTTGGGTTGTTTGAAAAGTCATGATGCATTTTTGCATAGAAAAACATGGAAAAATACGTCAAGACTTTTCTGATGACCCAGTATTTAGACTAGAGTATAATTATTTTAACTTTTTTTTTTTGTTTTTTTGTTTTTATTTTTTTTGCATGTATGCTTGCTAAAGAAAGAGAGAGAGGAAAAATGAAAACCCTCACTATAGGAAATGATCATGCCACGATCCTTTTTTCTCTATTTCTCCTTTTGGGATACACACACGCCTGGTGTGCTTCTCAGGTCCTGGGTCTGTGCAGACTGGACAGTTGATCATGTGAGATCCAGCCACCTTAACCCACTATGCCACTGACTGGCCCAAAAATATAACTTTTTTTAAAAGAGATTTTTTGCTATAAGGCTTGTGCACTTGCTGGAGAGACAGAGAGAGAGAGAGAGAGAGAGAGAGAGATAAAGTGAGAAATCACTCCCCAGGGAGATGGCCATGCTGTAGTCCCTTCTCCTCCATTCTCCTCTTGGAAATTTAGGTATGCATACATGCTCTTGGCATGAGTTTTAAGCTGCTGGGTCTGGGACTTGAACCCTGGTTGACTATATGGGAGTCCAGTGATGTAACCATTACACCATCTGCTGGTCTCAGTATGGCTTTTTTTAAAAAAAAATTTATCTGATTTCCATGAATAAGATAGATTAGAGGACAGACAGACTTACAGAAGCAGGCATCCAGTAGGTCCTTCATACCTTCCCAGCTCAGCCAGCCTTATGCCCCTACATGGGCATATGTGTCTCTGGTGTTTTCAGGGGGGTCTCTAGACACAAACCTGGGACCCCCCCCTCCTCACGTGGGTTGGCCTAGCAAAACATTGTGTTTACTCTGTGCCACTGAGTAACCCTAGAGTACAATTTTGTGGGGGGCATTTTGGTGATAATATTCATGATTGGTGAAGTAATACTTAATTAGCCATAGGAAAGAAAGCATCATTCTTTTTTTTTTTCCCCCCAGAGGTGTTTTTTTGCTATAGGGTGTGTGTGTTTACCAGAAAGACAGAGACAGAGAGACAGAAAGCGAGAAATCAACCCCTCCCTCCCCCCAGGGGGGATGGCCACACCACAATCCCTTCTCCTTCATTCTCCTTTCGGGATGTTAGGTGCGTGAGTTTAAGCCATTCCGTCTGGGACTCGAACTGCAGTCAGCTACATGGAAGTCCAGTGACATAACCATTATGCCAACTGCTGGTCTCCCAGAAAGCATCATTTTTAACTGATGAAAAGGGGTAGGTCATCTACTGGTATGTAGTACTATTTTACATGACAGTTGTGTCAACTGTTGCTATTTTGGAGTGAAAACAGTTGAAGGGAACTGAGAAAAAAGGTAAGGGAACTGAGGAAATAGGTACCGCCCCTGGGAAGCCATAGGCTTTGGGAAATAAAAAAACAGAGATAAATAGTAAGAAGAGAATGGCCATGGAGAAGGTGGGTAAGTTTCTAAAATGAGGCTAATTCACACATGAATAATTGAATGTTCTCTATATGTAGTTTTGGAGAAATTCGGAACTTAATAAGTTCTTTGCTAATAAGTATTACAGTTTGCTTGGGATATGTGATGATTTTGATCACTGAATTATTTAAATAGGCCCATCCACCGTGACACAGTAGTAATGCTAGTGTCCTGTAGTGCTGGAAGCCATATGGTGCCTGAGATTCAGATCTCGAGTTGGCCTGAAAAATATGCTGGACACTGTGGGTGCTCTGGATCCTGAGGTGCTGGGGTTCTGGGGAAGGGGGACTGTGGTGTGGTGGAACTCTGTTGAGGGTGCCTTCTTTCTTGTCTTTCTCTTGCTCACGTACTCACCTTCTATCATAAATATTTAATAAAATATTTAATATATAAAATGCCTAGTGCATTTAATAAATCTATATGAAATTAAGTGCAGTATAGTTCTTTACATTTACATGTTGCTTTAAAGCATTCAAAATGTACTCACTTGTTTTTGTCAATTTAGCCCCACAATGTCCATTTCCATTTGAAAGTTGTGTTTTCTCAATTTACAGATGCAAATACTACTTCCAGAGTAGTTTAAAATGATTATGCATATTATATAGCTGATAACTTAGAATTATGTACTTAAATCACGTATACTTGTTTTTTTTTTAAGGATTATTTATTTATTTACATGCATTATTATTATTTTTTAATTTGACCAGACAGAGAGAAAGAGAAAAAGGGAAAGTGAGAAAGCAAGCCGCCAGGTGGAGAGTAGAACCATGGTCGGCCATGTGGGACCACCATGCCACCTGCTGGCCCTGCATATCCTTGTTTTTACCACTTTAGCAATTTTAACAAACAGGTCAGAAATTATGTCAGATCTTGTCATTTCCCTGCCTAGCTATAACTTACCTCTAAATCCCAGACTACATTTCATGGTTCTGCTAAACAAAGCTGCTCCTGATTCATTAAATATACTCTGTACTCTTCTGTAATTTTTTTTTTTTCTTCTGTTATTTAAGAAGTCTACTCTTCCATCATTTGTGTGAAACTTTTCCTGATTCTTTTTCCAATGTAGTTTCTTAGTTAAGTTTCTTCCTGGAGATCTGGGCTTATATTTCTAAGTTATTTTTGTTTGTGTTTCCCTTCTTGTTTTAAAACAAAGTCGTTCTATATTTCAGTTTATTGGACTATTTCATTGCCTGTTCCTAAATATATTTTTTTTAAGAATTATTTAATTTAATTTATTATTATTATTTTAAAATTTCTTGTAGGGAATGTGTGCTCATTAGAGAGAGAGATAGAGAAAGAGAGAAAGCAGGCTGTCAAGTCTGGGATTCAAACCACAGTTGGCCATGTGGGAGCCCAGCACCTTTATCACCACATCACCTGCTGGCCCCGCTATATATTTCTTTTTTTTAAAAAAAGAATTATTTTATTTATTTATTTATTTATTTATTTATTTATTTATTTATTTATTTTTAATTTGACCGTACAGGGACAGAGCGAGAGAGGAAAAGTAAGAAAGCAAGCCGGGAGGTCTAGGACTTGAACTGTGGTCAGCCATATGGGAGTCCCACGCCATTAACCACCATGCCACCATGCCACCTGCCAATGCCCCTCCCCATATATTTCTAAGACTTACCTGTTTGTTTGCTTTTTTGGGGAAAGACTTCATTTATACTTTAAAATAGTTAGCATATTGGGAACCAGCAGTTAGTATAATGGCTATGTCGCTGGACTCCCACGTAGTTGACCGCGGTTTGTGTCCCGGACCCAGTGGCTTAAAACTCACGCCGGACGCGTGTGTGTGTGTGCCCAAGATCCCGAGAGGAGAATGGAGGAGAAGGGATTGTGGCGTGACCATCCCCCCTGGGAGGTGATTTCTCGCTTTCTGTCTCTATGTCTCTCTCTGTCTGTCTGGCGAGCGCACGCACCCTATAGCGAAAACCTCTCAAAAAATAGTTAGCATATTAATATAAACATACTAATTTATAGTAATATTTATAAATGTTTTATTTACATTTATACCTTCTACACCTTTTGTCTTCTAACTGTAGCTGCCAAGTCCTAAATATCTCTTGGCTGCATTTCTCTCCACTTTTACTGTCATTACCTTCATTTAAACTACCATTATTTTACTGGAATGGACTGCTACCAACTTCTTATCATTTGTCTCCTTTTCTCTAACCACTTTTACTTTCTTTCTGTATGTTTCCCAAACTACAGCAAGAGTGATATCTGAAATGTGAGTGGAGGGCCTGCTCACAGTAGGAGTAAAGAGATAGTTCTGAATGAGTCCACAGACACTAATGTCTGCTGTTGTTTCTATCCCTATACAGTCCTTTATTCTTTTTTTTTCTTAAAGAATTATTTTTATTTAACTTTCTTTCTTTATTTGTTTAATTTGACCAGAGAGGTACAGAGCGAGAGGAAGAGAGAGAGAAAGTGAAAAAGCAAGCTACCAGGTCTGGGACTTGAACCTTGGTCAGCCATGTGGGAGTCCAGCACCCTTAACCACCACACCACCTGCCGGCCCCACAGTCCTTTATTCTTAAGGTGGAGACTATAGAAAGAGTGCCAGAGAGAGACAGAGAGATGGGAATGGGGCAGTTGGGTGGGGTGGAAGCACCCACCAATGGGATGTCGGTCACATCACAATCCATTTTCCATTTCTACATCTATCGTGATTTTGAACATACTTGCACCTGTGTTTTTCAAGCCACCAGGGCTGGGATTTGAACCATGGTCAGCCATGTAGGATCTGGGTTCCTTAAACTGTAGGCTGTGAGGCTAGCTTGAGATTCAAGTTTTCAGAATGAAAAAGGCTCCATTCTTTTATTTAGTTATGGAAAAAATTTAAACTTAAACATAATAGAGAATCCTACCTTCTCCTCTGCACCTTCCAGTTGTTTTGAAATAAGCAGCACTATTTTATTTGTAAATATTTCAATCAAAATGACTGTTTCAAGGGCACAAAAATGGACGTGACAGAGTCAGAACTTGAGTGAGTGTCACTATTGTATGCAGATTACAGCCCTTGCTTATAATGCATTATTAAGTTTGATCATCCAGGATGAGTTGGTAAAGTAGAGGCACTGGTGTTCACAAGATTAAAAAAACAAAGAACAAAATAAAACCAAAAAACCCACCCAAACCCCAATTTAAAAGTTTATTGACTCGTTTTTTTCATGAGATACATGCACATAGGCACCTGTGATAGAGCCCACATGGTTCAGTCCTTCCCCTAGCCTTGCATCTGGGGAGAATTACAGTGTGCAGGCTGTGTTGAGGTAGACCTGGGGTATAGGCCCAGAGCGTTCCTGCATGGTTTCTGACATCCTGCAGTGGCAGGATGGGGCCGTGCTGCCGTGTCTGGGCCCAAAATCCTAGTTTTAATTTATTAAATAAATCATATTAATGTAACAAAATACTAAAGAAATATTACCCCCAGTCTTATTATCTGAAAGTGAAAATTATATTAATTGTGGTGCTACTCTTCTTTTTTTTAGAGAGGTTTTTGCTATCGGGCACATGCACTTGGCCAGAAAGATAGAGACAGAAAGCGAGAAATCACCCCCCAGGGGGATGGCTACGCCGCAGTTCCTTCTTTTCCATTCTCCTCTTGGGATCTTGGGCATGTATGCACATGTGCTCTGCGTGAGTTTAAGCCACCGGGTCTGGGGACTCAAACCACAGTTGACTACATGGGCGAGTCCAGCGATGTAGCCATTAGGCCATCTGCTGGTCCCTGTAGTACTACTCGTAATGTTTCTTGTCTCATCTCTCCATGTTAACTTTTTTTTTTTTAAAAGAATTATTTATTTAGTTAATTCATTTTAATTTGACTAGAGAGAGACAGAGAAAGAGAGGGAGGGAAAGTAAGAAAGCAAGCCATAAGGTTGGGTACTGGAACCACAGTTGGCCATGTGGGAGTCTAGTGCCTTAACTTCCATGCCACCTACTGGCTACCATGTGAACATTTTTAATGAAGATCATTTTACCAAGTACTTACTTACTTTTTCTAGGGTTAATTGTTTCTTGTTCATTGGGAGAACAAACCTCACTAATAGTGTGTACTTTAAAAAGGGTAACTTGCTTGGTAATCAGTCTCTACAGTTTATTCCATTTTTTTTAAAAAGGATTATTTATTTTTGACTTTATTTATTTATTCACTTTTAATGTGATCAGAAAGGGACAGAGTGAGAGCAAGACAGAGAGAGAGAGGGAAAGTGAGAAAGCAGGTCCTGGACTCAAACCACAGTCGGCCATGTGGGAGTCCAGCACCCCCAACCACCACGCCACCTGCCAGCCTCTAGTTTATTCTTTAGGGAAGAAGGCTGTTAATATCTGGGGTAAATGCTAAGTTAAGTAATAGTTTGTTTCTATGATATTAGGAAAATAATAGTCTTCTTTCTTTTCTTCTTTTTTTTTTTTGTTAATTGTCAGAAGCACCCTTTTATGGGCATGGTCACGCCGCAATCCCTTTTCTTCCATTTGTCCATCCTTTTGGGATTTGAGGCACACATACACAGTCACTTGGCATGTTTCTCAAGCTGCTGGATGCCATACTTGAACCCTGTGGTTGGCCGTGTGGGATCCAGTTTCTTTAACCACTAGGCTGTGAGTCTGGTCCTGAAATTGTCTTTTCTTTTGGGATAATTGTTTACTTGGAAAATAAGCTGAAATTCTTTCAAAGATTCCTGAGGTTTCATAGCTAGAGACATTAACATAGTAAAAAGATTTTTCTTTCTCTGCATTGAACCTAAGTTTCAGATTATGGATGAGAGTAAAGAAAATGCTACTGAAATGTGTTCTTATTATTGAAAAGGGTGGAGAGAGAAAATGATTAGTTATAATTTGTACTGATTAAAGTATTTCAGGTCTGGGGGCCAATAGGTGGCGCGGTGGTTAAGGCATTGGATTACTACATGGCAGACTGTGGTTTGAGTTCCAGATCTGATGGCTTAAGGATCACACAAGGCGTGTGTGTGTGTGTGTGTGTGTGTGTGCATACCCAAAGTCCCAAGAGGGGAGTGGAGAAGAAGGGATTTTGGTGTGGCCATCCCCCCTGGAGGATGATTTCTTATTTTCCTTCTTTCTGTCTCTCTGGCAGAAAAACATGAAAAAAAATTTTTTTTCCAGCTCTGTTATCTTAAAGCTATATCTTGTAAATGGGAAGTATTATCCCCTGGTTAGTAAAACACCCCATAAAATGTTCTTACTTATTTTCCAGGGAAGAACATTTCCTGGAATATTATAAATAATAATATAAATAATAGGTGTGGTTAATCTAAGCATATGTTTTTGTTTTAATAGGCATCAAGCATGATGGAACCATGTGTGATACCTGCCGCCAGCAGCCAATCATTGGCATTCGATGGAAATGTGCGGAGTGTACAAATTATGATCTGTGCACAGTGTGTTACCATGGAGATAAACATCATTTAAGGCATCGCTTTTATAGAATTACTACACCAGGAAGTGAGCGGTAGGGGAAACACTTTTCTCTTCAGGAGTGATTCCTTATTTGTACCCAAGTTTCATATTATTTACCCTGAAAAATTGGATTGGGGATAGCATTTTACAGTTGGTTTAGTATCAGGGGGTAGCAGATAGTAGGTTAGAAGTGGGGCTGTTTTATAGTGAGGGAAGAGCTCTGTGAAGATGGAGTTGTTCTTTCTCTCCTTGGCACTGCTCAACACTGGGAAATGCAAGGGAGCCCAAGAGAGGCTGATTATTTTCTTCTCACTATGCCTTCTATTTTGTTAATTGCTACCAGATGAACACTAGGGCCCATTGATTGAGTCAGTGGGTGTTTATGGAGACTACATGGCAACCACTATGTCTGTTGATAGTTGAAGATAAATAAGACGCAGTATTCTTTTTTCTTTTTTTAGAGAGATATTTTTGCTTGTAGGGCATGTGTTCTCACTGGAGAGACAGAGACAGACAGAAGGCTAGAAATCACTCCCTGGGGAGATAGCCATGCCACTTCTCTTCCATTCTCCTCTTAGGGTTTTGGGCCTGCACAAACATGCACCTGGTGTGAGTTTTAAGCTGCTGGGTCTGGTACTCAAACCACAGTCAACTACGTGGGAGTCCAGTGGTGTAATCATTCAGCTATCTGCTGGTCCCAGGACACAGTATTCTTAAGGAGTTTACAAACTAAGGAAATAATGGATCACCAATGCTTATCATGTGATGTTCTGATTGTGACAGGGATATGTATTAGATATCTTAGGAACAATGAGAGAGGAGTATTAACTGTTAATGGGTGTAGAGTTAATACGTGATAGAATTGTTTCATGTAGATAATGATAATGCATAGGAACAAAAATCCAGCCAGTCATAGGGAGACATAAGAATAGGAATATAGGGGCTGGCAGGTAGTGTGGTAGTTACAGTGCTGAGTTCCCACATAGCCAACTTCGGTTCAAGTCCTGGACCTGGTGGCTTGCTTTCTCACTCCGCCCCCCCTCTCTGGTCAAATTAAAAAAAACCAACCAATCAACCAAAGAATAATTAAATAAATAATTCTTAAAACAAAAACATCTTAAAAAAATAAAAAGGCATATAGAGACCAGCAGATGGCATAGCTATTATGTCACTGGACTCCCACATGGCCAACTGTGATTCAAGACCTGGACCTGGTGATTTGAAACTCGTGCTGGCCATGTGTGCATACTTGCCCAAGATCCCAGGAGAATGGAGAATCGAGTTTGGTGTGGCCATCCCCCCTGGGGGGTGATTTCTCACTTTTCCTCTTATTGCTGTGTCTGTTCCCCACCCTCCCCCCAAGCACACATGTCCTAAGGCAAAAGCTTCTACAAAAAAAAAAGAATATATAAATAGATTTTGAAGTTAGACTGTCCTGGTAAAAAAGTGTGATTCTGCCATTTATTAACTGAGTAATTTTGAACAGATTATTTATTTTTGTCTTCTGCTCATAGCTAAAAATAGGAAATAATAAAGACATTTTAAAAATGAATAGAACATCTGATGGCAGGACCACAGTGTGCTACCACCCATCTGTGGATATTCCATATGAACACACACAACCTATCCCTAGACCAGATCCTGTGCATAATAATGAAGAAACACATGATCAAGTGCTGAAATCCAAGTTAGATGAGAAAAGTGAACACCTTGAACAAGGACCCATGATAGAATAGATGGAGAAAACCCAGTTGGCCCAGATAGTTGAGTGTAGAATCTTTTTATGAGATCCATGAGCTTCAAGTATGTAATTCTTTGAAGACAGTTTAGTGTAGGTCGAATCCAGGCCACAGATATATTTTAATGGAATTGTACTCTAAATTTTTTAATAATTGCTTCCTTTTTGAAATTAGGTGATATTTTACTTAAGTATTAAGTTAATGGATTTTAACTCCTCTTCCCCAGAAGACTAAACATTGGGCTTACGTTTGTTCTTGGCAACAGCTAAAGCAGGGAGAACCTACACTCTTTAGACAGATCATGCTCTTGACTTGACCAAAGTCTCTACCATTACTTTCTTCAGTCTGAGGTCAAGTGTTATTTACCCTTTGTTGTTGCAGTGGTATTTTTTTCAGGCCTTCATTTATATTACTTGCTTGGCAGCTGTAGGAAGCAGGTTTGCCACCTCTAAAGTAGTGAAGAATATAGTGATACCCTGAAGAAATTAGACTAGGATCATATATTGACTCCACTATTTTTTTATTTTAAGGTTTTTTGCCATAGGACATGTGTTTGATAAAGAGGAGATAAACAGGGAGAGAAAGAGAGAGGGAAAAATGAGAAATCACCCCTTGGGGGATAGCCACACTGCAATTCCTTCTCTTCCATTCTCCTCCTGGACTTTTGGGCATGCATGCACATGTACTTGGCATGATTTTCAGGCTGCCAGGTCCAGGATTTGAACTGCAGGCGGCCATGTGGGAGCCCAGTGGCTTGCCCACTATGCCACTTGCTGACCCCGACTCCATACTTTCTGGACATATTACTTCTTTGAGACTCAGTTTTCTCATCTCTGAAATGGGTAATAACCTTGCCTCTCTTTGTCTTCAAGGGCTGTAACACGCTGACACCTATGTTAATGCTTTTATTATTAACTCTATTGGGTTATTGGAAAAGTCATGACGTATTTTTCTATGTGAAAATGCATCATGACTTTTCCAACCACCAAATAGTAAAAGCTCAGTAAATATTAGCTATTATTATCAAAACCACTGTTGTCATCATCACCTATAGATTATAAAAGGTATTCCTTTATTATGCTATTATGGTAATAACTAGCACATAGAAAAATCTTTGCTTTCAAAATTATCTTTTTATAATTTGTTTTAAAAGTATATTACTGCTACCCATTTTAATATAATCTTGAAAATAAATTATTTTTAGGGTCCTGTTAGAGTCTCGTAGAAAATCTAAGAAGATCACAGCCAGAGGAATCTTTGCAGGTGCCAGAGTGGTACGAGGAGTAGACTGGCAGTGGGAAGATCAAGATGGAGGAAATGGACGCAGGGGAAAGGTATACTCCTTTTCTTAATTCATCATGTATTGTAGAATATCGTATGATGGGAAGATTTTTATTACTACTACAAGTGTTTCTTGGCCCGTTTTTTCCTATTTCAGTAACAATTTTTTTAGGTTTGCTATAAGAATGCATGTGCACACTTGAGAGACACAGAGAAAGTGAAGAGAGAGAGAAGGAAAGTGAGAAATCATCCTCCAAAGAGGAATGTCCATGCTGCGATTCCTTCTCTTCTTGGGATTTTGGGCATGTCCACCTGGCATGTTTTTCAAACAGGTCTCAACTTGCATTGTCAGCCTTGTGGAATCCAGCTGCCTTGACCTCCATGCTGTCCCTGAATTGACATTTTTTAGATTTTGTTCCCCCAAAGACCTATTTTAATGAGCAATAAGGAGCTATTGGGTTATTGCACACATTTAACTCTGTAATGTGGAGGACTGTCTAGGGGTTAGTTGTAGCACTTATTTTGAAGGGGATTTTGAACAGACTGTTTAGTTGGGGTGAAATACTAGAGATATTTGGGTAAATGGGTTGTTGGTTGTGTTTATTTTAGGTTTCATGCTGTTTTGGCTGATCATCGATTCTGTCAGTCAATAAATATTGAGTGTGTCGCTTTGTGTTATGAGTAACTGACTTTACAGTTGAGACTTAGATGCTCTTGGGAACAACTGAAGGTGATGAGTACCTGCACTCTTCAGACAGATCCTGCTCTTGAGTTGACCAAAGTCTCTATCATTACCATTACCACTATTAGTTCCAGTGTTATCGTTTTGAAAAAATTGTCTTCAGCATTGAAGAACACTGATTTTAAAGTCTTTGTCATCTGAGAAACTTTACAGGAACTCGAAAGCCTCTTTTGTGTAGACTTGGTGCTGTGCAGATTCCTTTGAATTTAGAATTTTGAAATATTTTTCCAAGGGCCAATAGGTAGCATGGTAGTTAAGGTGCTGGACTCCCACATAGCTGACCACATTTCGAGTCCGGAACCTGGCAGCTTAAAAGTCATGTGGGGTACGTGTGCATGCGTGCCCAAAATCATTAGGAGAGTGGAGGAAAAGGAATTGTGATATGGCTGTCCCCCACAGGGTGATTTCTCACTTTCCATTTTTTCTGTCTCCGGTGAGCACACACACTCTATGGCAAAAACTTTAAAAAAAAGAAAAAAAATTTCTAAATATCTTTCTAAATTCAGAGTATTGTTATTATGTTGATTTCTTTTAAATAAGGGATATAATTTTAATATTTGGTAGTTAGATGTATTTTAGCCATTATATTTTTTTACATTTTTATACTGTGTCACAGTCCTTTTGGTCAGACTCCTAAGTAGGTGAGACTGTGGTTCTGTACCAGTATGCCCTTAGCCATTATACACATATATTTTATTTTTTAAAAGTTACTTATTTACTGGGCTGGCCCCATGGCACAGAGATTAAGCTCTGTGTGTAGGAAGCTGGATCTCAAATGGCTGAACATGGCTTGAATCCTGGCTGTGGCTGCTTGAAAACCACCGATTGCATCCATGTTTGTGCCCCAGATCCTAATGGGATAGATAGATGGAGGAATGGGATTGTGGTGTGACCAAGCTCCACAGGGGGGTGCTTTCGT
The DNA here is from genome assembly GCA_026018925.1 of Tupaia tana. Taxonomy (NCBI): domain Eukaryota; kingdom Metazoa; phylum Chordata; class Mammalia; order Scandentia; family Tupaiidae; genus Tupaia; species Tupaia tana. The sequence goes on along the minus strand of JAKSZU010000007.1, from coordinate 55,921,428 downwards.
TCTCTCTTTGTCTTTGATGAGTGCACGGCTCCTCTGGCAATTAAAAAAGTTATTTATGTAGTTCATGAGAGTTTGCTGTTAGTGTGATAAATAATAGATCCTCTTCTTCACATACGTCGTACACGAGGATCTGCATTTTAGTAAGATCCTTAGATTATGTGTATGTATATTATGTTTTCTTTACAGCTAGTGTTGGGATTTAATTTTTGAAAAATTAAGTAGGAAGCACAAACCTAGCTGTAGTAAGTACAGGGCAGAATTGCTGCTTTTAGATGAAGGTTCCCAGGAGACTATAAACTGAATAGTGTCTCTGAGTAATTATCTTGCTTCAACATCACTCAGTTTATAAGAATGTTTCTGGAACAGTCAGTGGACAAAGTCATTTGTAAGTTCTGGGGACATAGGGCTCAACACACTCAGGATATCAGATGTCAGGCATAGGGCCAGGTGCCTCATGGGCATGGGAAGGAATGTGGTGAGAGGAGCTGAGTTACTGTGTCTTTTGCTTCTAAGCTTACCATAGCCCACGTTAGAGTTTTAGGATTAGGCTAGGCCAAAATAGAATATTCTGTGAGTTGAGATGGAAACTCAACCGATCCAGGTGCAGAGGAGAATGGGAACATCATTAGTACATAGTCTATACAAGTCAGGTATACTTAAATGGGTCAGGATCATTAGGGCAGCTTGTCTTCAGGTGAGTAAAATAAATGGTGCAGTAGCAGTAGGGGTCTTCGTGGTAAGAGCCTTCAACTTTTCTGGTGCACTAGTCACCTGGCTGCCATCTGGATGGACCACACTGCATGCATGTTAGTCATCGTGGGAGCTCCTTTCACGTCTTGCAATGGATGCCTTTGCCTCTTTCTTGGATGGATGTTTTCTTTTTCCCATTGTGACATTTTACTTAGCTTATCTCTCTTTTTTTTTTTTTTTTTTTTTTTTTTTTTGTAGAGCACACATTCTAATAACACCTTTTGAAAGAGTACATGAGAAGTGAAGTTTTAGGTACTTTCAGAAGAAGTAAATCTTTTTTTTTCTTTTAAAGTTTTGTTATAGGGTGCATGCAGTCACCAGAGAGAGGCAGTGATGGGGGGGAGAGATAGAGAGATAGAGAGATATCAACTCCCCAACCCGTGGGAGATGACCACGCTGTAGTCCCATCTTCATTCTCCTGTCAGGGTTTTTTTTTTTTGGTGTGTGTGTTTTTTTTTTTTTTTTTTTTTTTTTTTTTTTTTGCTATAGCGCGTGTGCTCGCCAGAAAGACAGAGAGATAGAGAGATAGAAAGTGAGAAATCACCCCCGGGGGGATGGCCACGCTGTAATCCCTTCTCCTCCATTCTCCTCTTGGGATCTTGGGCACACACGCACACCCACCCGGTGTGAATTTAAGCCACTGGGTCCATGATTCAAACTGCGGTCGACTATGTGGGAGTCCAGTGACATAGCCATTAATGCTAACTGCTGGTCCCATCCTGTCAGGATTTTTGACATGCATGTACATGTGTCCTACACGAATTTTAAGCTTCTGGGTCCAGGACTTGAACTACATAGTTGACCATGTAGCATCCCACCTCCTTAATGTCCACATGACCTGTTGGCTCTATAAATTTTTAATATTTTAATCTAAAAATGGACTTTATAGTCTTTCCATGCTTAATACTTTTATGACCAGAATGTTGGAAGTTATTTTCCATTAGATTTTGAAGGCAGTTCCTGTTAAAAGTCTGAAGCCACATAAGTTGAACTTTCTTGGGTTTTGCTATTTTGGCACTTTTGCAGGGGATAGAATGAATGTAGGCATTCTTGAGGCTTTGAGTCATCAGTATTATGTTTTTGGCTTGTGATTTAACATGTGTTACATTTTAAGAACAAAATGAGGAAAAATAAATGGAACCATCTTACACATGTGACTGAAAGAACTTCATATAATAAGTTTTCAAGGTAACATGGTTTAAACTAATGTTTAAGACCAGTGGTTGTTTACCTTTCTCATGTTTTTGCCTATGTGTGTGAAGGAAGAAAGTTAATATCCTTCTTTTCCTTTCAGTGTCAGTGCTAGCTGCACTATCCCAATACCGTGTCGTAACCCATATTAATTATGTGTGTTATATTTTATTTTTATTGTTTTGAGATTCATTTATCTCCTTTATACGGGGGTGAGGAGAGAGAGAGAGAGAGAGAGGAAGAAAGAAAAAGAGAGAGAAGGAAAGGAAGGAATGAAGAAAGAGATGCACCCTTAGCAGGGTTTCATGCTGCAGACTTCCCCCACAGGCCTCCTAGCAAGCCAGTATTATGGGCACGAATGCCCAATATGTATAGGTCAACCCAGGAACCAAACCCTGATCTTTGTGGCTTGGTACATCTACACCACTGCAACTTGGCTTTAAAAGGTTTCCTAAATACTGTTACCCATGTTAGTATTTTTGTTTAAGGTTTCTGCCATAGAGTGTGTGTGCTTGCCAGAGAGAGACAACAGGAAAGTGAGAATCATCCCAGGGAGCATGGCCATGCTACGGTCCCTACTCCTCCATTCTCTTCTTGGGATTTTGGGCATTCATGTATACGCTTCTGATGTTATTTTCAAGCTGCCAGGTCTGGGACTTGAACCACAGTCATCCATGTGGGAGTCCAGCACCTTAACTATCATGCACTGGCTGGACCCCCATATTAGTATTCTGAGTCTGTTTTTGTTTTACAAATGCTTCTGAATATGTTAGTTGTGGGACCAGCAGTTAGCATAATGGCTGTGTCACTGGACTCCCATATAGTTGACCGCGGTTCGAGTACCAGACCTGATGGCTTAAATTCACGCTGGGCACGTGTGCGTGCGTGCCCAAGATCCCGAGAGGAGAATGGAGAAGAAGGGATTGCAGTGTGACCATCCCCCCTGGGGGGTGATTTCTCACTTTCTGTCTCTGTGTCTCTCTCTCTGTCTTTCTGGTGAGCACACGTGCCCTATAGCAGAAAACCTCTCCAAAAAAAGAGAAAAAAAAATATGTCAGTTGTTTCATATAGGTACACCAGTTCATATTTCTTTCTTTTTAAAAATAATTTTTACTGTGGAAAATTCAATTATATGCTAGAATATAAAGAGTAGTATAAAAAGTTGCCGTGTAACGGTCACCCAGGTTTAGCAATTATCAACTTAAAAATCATTTATTAGTTGAAGAAACGAGATTCTTTAGATCTGGTCAGTTGAATATTTTTCATTATTTTTTAAAGAATTATTTAATGGGAACCAGCAGTTAGCGTAATGGCTATGTCGCTGGACTCCCACGTAGTCGACCGCGGTTTGCGTCCTGGACCCAGTGGCTTAAAACTCATGCCAGGCGCGTGTGCGTGCGTGCCCAAGATCCCGAGAGGAGAATGGAGGAGAAGGGATTGTGGCATGACCATCCCCCCTGGGGGGTGATTTCTCGCTTTCTGTCTCTATGTCTCTCTCTGTCTGTCTGGCGAGTGCACGCACCCTATAGCAAAAATCTCTCCAAAAAGAAAGAAAAAAAATATATAAAAAAAAAAGAATTATTTAATTAAATTAATTAATTTATTTAGAGAGTATTTTTGCTATAGAGCTTGTGCGCTTGCCAAAGAGACAGAAAGCAAGAAATCACCCCCCAGGGGAATGGCTACACTGTAATCCCTTCTCCTTCATTCCCCTCTCAGGATTTTGGGCATACATGCACATGTACCTGGCATGAGTTTCAAGCCTCTGGGTGTGGGACTCAAACCAAGGTTGACCAGGTGACGTAACCATTACAACATAGTCTGGTCCCTAATTTTATTCTTATTATTATCATTATCTTTTAAATTTGCTATCGGGCACATCTGCCCACCAGAGAGAGAGAGAGAGACAGAGATAGACACACACACAGACACACAGAGAGAGAGAGAGAGAGAGAGAGAGAGAGAGAGAGAGAGAAAGAAAGTGAAAGCAAGTCACCAGGCCCAGCACTCAAACCACAATTGACCACATGGGAGGGAAGAGAGAGAGCAAAAGCAATCCGCCAGGTTCAGGACTCAAACCATGATTAGCTACGTGGTAGTCTAGTGCCTTAACCACTGTTCAATGTCTGGCTCCTTTATGGTATACTTTAACTTGTTCTTTTAATCTTGTATTTTCTATAGACAAGTTATTAGATATGTAGGCTTTTTATTTTGGCAAGTATACCTAATAAATGATGCTGTGTATCTTTTTTTTTTTAAATTTTATTTATTCATTCATTTAATTTGACCAGAGAAAGACACAAAGAGAGAAGGAAAGTGAGACAGCAAGCCACAGGTCCAGGACTTGAACCATGGTCAGCCATGTGGGAATGTCCAGTGCCTTAATTACCACGCCACCTGCTGGCCCAATGCTGTGTAGTTTCTAAAGCTGCATCATATTGGGGACACATAAAGTCTGACTTATTCTTCCTGTTAATATGCTAAGATTGATGAATGGTGCAGATATAGTCAAACCAACCTTTACATAGAGGTTTTTTGGCAACTTTGTACCCAGTAGTTTTAACATCTATTCCATTCATATTTCTTAAGCAAAATTGAAAGTATAACATTACCATAGTTATTTTTAATGTCTTCTGCTTTGTTTCCTCCTCAATATCAAATTAAATGATATTAACATGAAGTAATTTCATTTAATCATTCAGAGCTTGACTGATGAACTTGCTTATATCTCAAGTAATTTGAAATTTAAGGTGAATATATTTTAAATAATTTTTTTTTTTTTTTTAGGTAGTCAAATACTTTCTTGTCCCTCCTATAAAAATTCAGATTTATTTAATATAGTATTGCATTTTATTTATTTATTTATTTATTTTTGGAGAGTTTTTTTTTTTTTTGCTATAGGGTGTGTGTTCTCGTCAGACAGACAGAGACAGACAGAGAGACAGAAAGTGAGAAATCACCCCCGAGTGGGATGGCCACGCCACAATCCCTTCTCCTCCATTCTCCTCTCGGGATCTTGGGGCACGCATGCACATGCGCCCGGTGTGAGTTTTAAGCCACTGGGTCTGGGACTCGAACCGCGGTCGACTACGTGGGAGTCTAGCGACATAGCCATTACGCTAACTGCTGATCCCTTTATTTATTTATTTTTTGGAGAAGTTTTTGCTATAGGGCGTGTGCGCTCACCAGAGAGACAGAAAGTGAGAAATCACCCCCGGGGGGGGGGGGGGGATGGCCACGCCGCAATCCCTTCTCCTTCATTCTCTTCTCGGCATCTTGGGCACACACGCACATGCGCCTGGTGTGAGTTTAAGCCACTGGGTCCAGAACTTGAACCGCGGTTGACTATATGGGAGTTGAATGACATAGCCATTATGCCATCTGCTGGTCCCCAAGTATTGCATTTTATAAAACATGTGAAATGGAATCTGACTGTGTTAGAATCAGAAGGAATTTTTTTGCTAAGGATTACATATTTCACTTAATAGTGTTTGAAACCTTGCTTTGTAAGGTTAACTAGTGGTTAATTGATCAAAAAATCAATAAAAAATAATAAAACAATGCAAGGCAACACAAACTCTGAATTCAGGATGATAATTACCTTTGTAGGGAGGTAGGAGGATGCGATTAATGAGATCTGTTCAGGAAACTTGACAAGTACAGGTAATATAGTATTTCTTAGGCTGGGCAATGATTACATTAGTGTTCATTTCTTTTTAAATTTTATATATGAAGATTACATACGCTGTATTTTAAAATGTATTATTTCACACTTTAAAAGGACAGAGGGCCTCATTTACTAACAATCAAAAATATTTCTCAAATGATTTGTTAGATCTTTTTTTAAAAAAGTTATTTACTTAATTTTATTTATTTATTCATTTTATTTTAACTTGACCAGAGAGACAGAGAGAGAGAGAGAGAGAGAAAGAGGGAAAGTGAGAAAACAAGTCACCAGGTTTAGGACTTGAACCATGGTTGACCGTGTGGGAGTGTCCAGCACCTTAAACACCACACCATCTGCTGGTCCCAAGATCTTTTTTTTTTTTTTTTTGAGAGAGTTTTGTTATAGGGTGTGTGTGCTCACCAGAGAGACAGAGAGACATAGAGGAACAGACAGAAAGTGAGACATCACCCTCCAGGGGGATGGCCACACCGCAGTTTCTTCTCCATTCTCCTCTTGGGATTTTGGATACACACACACACACACACACACACACACACACACAGGTGCCTGGCATGAGTTTTAAGCCACTGGGTCTGGGACTTGAGGCACTGTTGACTATATGGGAGTCCAGTGATCAGTGATATAACCATTACGCCATCTGCTGGTCCCAGATCCTTTTTTTTTTTTTTTAAAGAGAGAGTTTTTTTTTTTTTTTGCTATAGTGCATAATGCACTCACCAGAGAGACAGAGAGAGAAAGTTAGAAATCACTCCTCTAGGGGATGGCCACATTGCAATCCCTTCTCCTCCATTCTTGTCTCGGGACTTTGGGCATGTATACACATGCATCCGGAGTGAGTTTAAGCTGCTGGTTCAGGGACTTGAACATTGGTTGACTTTGTGCGAGTCCTGCGACATAACCATTATGCCATCTGCCTGCCCCTGATTCATTAGATCTTAAACAAAAAATTTTATTTCCACAAAGCACATAAAATACAATACCTAGCTAAAAAATTTTGCTTTAGAGCCAACTGGCAGCATGGTGTGCTGGTTAAGGAGGCTGGATCCCATGTGACAGACTGTACAGTTGAAGTCCTGGTCCTGGTGGCTTGACAAACATGCTGGGTGTTGTGTACTTGTGTGCCCAGAATCTCAAGAGGAGAATGGAGGAGAAGGTATTGCTGCATAGCCATCTCCCCCCTTCATGGGAGGCTTGCTTATTTTCTATCACTGACTCACTGGTGAGTGTATGTACCCTGTAGCAAAAACCAAAACCAAAACCCTTCCAGAAATGAAAACGATAAAACTATTGCTTTAGTACTAGCAAGGTCAATATATATTTTATTTAGACTAATAGTCTGTTTCAAAGTTTATGTCTTATAAATTATATTTAACAACCCTGTCATTTTAAGTAACTGTGAGGGGTGGCTGAAGTTCAAGGTATGGAAGAATAATCTGAATTATATGTGTGCAGCTCTCAACTCCTAACTGTAGGATGATTTACTTGACTGTGCCCAAATTTAGTGTGTCATGTTGTATACTTGATTCTAGGCCCTTATAACAATGGTAGCCGCAGTCCCAGTGTGTGTAAACACACACAGACACATGTAAAAAATATATATATACACATACTTATTTTGGTGTTTTTTGAGTGCATGTGTTTTGTGTGTATACATATATACACACACATATACATGTTAAAAATTTTTTTGGTGTTTTTATTTTGAGAGATTTTTGCTATAGGGTGCCTGAGAGAGAGAGAGAGAGAGAGTGAGAAATCATCTTTTGGGGGGATGGTCATGCTGCAATCCCTTCTCTTCTGTTTGCCTGGGATATTGGGCATGCACTCACACATTCTCAGTGTAAGTTTGAAGCCACCGGGTCCAGGACTCAAACCGCAGTCAGCCCTTGACTTGACTGCTGTGCCATGTGCTGGTCCGTTTTTGTTTCCTTTTTTTTTTTTTTTTTTTTTGAGAGGTTTTTGCTATAGGGCGCGTGTGCTCGCCAGACAGACAGAGAGAGACAGAGAGACAGAAAGCGAGAAATCACCCCCCAGGGGGGATGCCACACCGCAATCCCTTCTCCTCCATTCTCCTCTCGGGATCTTGGGCACGCACGCACACGTGCCTGCCGTGAGTTTTAAGCCACAGGGTCCGGGATGTGAACCACGGTCGACTATGTGTGAGTCGAGCGACATAGCCATTACACTAACTGCTGGTCCCTGTTTCTGTTTTTAAAGAGGTTTTTGCGGGACCAGCAGATGGTATATTAGTTATGGTGCTGGACTCCCATGTAGCCTATTGTGGTTCGAGTCTGGACCCAATGGCTTAAAACTCACACTGGGCACGTATGTGTGTGTACACATAATCCCAAGAGGAGAATGGAGAAGGAACTGCAACTTGGCCATGCCCCCGGGGGTGATTTCTCACTTTCTGTCTCTGGTGAGAACACAGACCCTACAACAAAAATCTCTCTCAAAAAAACCAAAGAGGTTTTTGCTTTAGGGTATATGTGCTCATGGGTGGGGGGAGGCAGTGAGAGGGAAAGAAAGAAATTGCCCCCAGGGGAGATGGCCACACTACAGTTTCTTCTCCTCCCATGATCTTGGGCATGCACACACATTCACCCAGTGTGGTTTTTAAGCCACTGGGCCTGGGATTGGAACCTCAGTCAGCCATGTGGGAGTCCAGCGACATAATCCCCATGCTATCTGTTGACCCCTCCTATCTCTCTCTCTCTCTCTCTCTCTCTCTCTGTGTAATCAAATGAGTCAAGAATCAGTCTGTGGGTATGGTGGCTTGCATCTGTAATCCCAGCTACACAGGAGGTTGAAGCAGGAGGACTGCAAGTTCAAACCTAGTTAGAGGTAACATAGTAGGACCCTGTCTCTTTAAAAAAAAAAGAGAGAGAGAGAGAGAGAGAGAGGGAGGGAGGGAGGGAGGGAGGGGCAGGGCTATGTAGTGTTGCAGTGGTAATATAGTTGGACCCAGGAAAAGGTCCTGGGTTTGCCCAGGCATCTGTGTTCTGGGTTGACTGAGAGTGAGGGTGGATTATATGGCTTTGTTGGGGATGCCTGCCTTCCTGTCTTTTTCTCTCTTAATGGAAGAAATAAATAAATAAACCTAAAAAACCTCCGAAAAACAAAATTAAAAAAGAATCAGTTCGGTTGGATGCAAGGCCTAGAGATTGTGCGTGGGTTTCCCATGTAGGCCTGCTGGTCTAGCTGGTAACCTGCATATTTGGCTTTTTGTTTTGTTTTGTTTTGTTTTATTAGAGAGCACATGCACTAGTCAGAGGGAGAAGAAGAGAATAGGACACCTACCAAGGGTAATGGTCGTGCCACAATCCCCTCTTCTCCATCTCTCCCTCCTTTTGGGATTTAGGACACACATATACATTATCTGGTGTGTTTCTCAAGCCACTCAAAACAGACTCATAGTGCACAGTTGACCATGTGGGATCTGACTGTCTTTACCACCAGACTGTATAGCCAGCCTGGAAAATATAGTTCTAATGATAATTTAGTTATATGTTAGAAATGATAAATATTTGGCAAGTGAGGTTTTTTATAATCCTGTCATACAGGTTGGTATGTGAAATAATTTTTAAGATTTAAATATAATAATTATAAGAACTAACCTTACCTCTCCCATTAAAAAAAAAATTCTTCTCTCCAAACCTTCTGTTAGGTAACAGAAATTCAGGACTGGAGTGCATCGAGCCCACATAGTGCAGCATATGTTCTCTGGGATAATGGTGCTAAGAACCTTTACAGAGTTGGCTTCGAGGGCATGGTAAGTAGTGAAGAACTACAAAAGATGAATAGATGGGATGGGTGAAAGAAGGGCAGTAAGAATAACACTCACTGTGCTCCTTTGTCCTTTTTCTTTTGTTATCTCCTGTCAGAACAGAACTATTGAATCATGAATATGCAATAGGAAAGTGAGAATTCAATGAACTTACAAGACCTTTACAGTTTTATTATATTGGTATAAACTATTTTTTTAGAGAATTATTTTACTGAACTTTATTTATTTACTTTAATTTGACCAGAGAGGGACAGAGTGTGTGTGTGTGTGTGTGTGTGTGTGTGTGTGTGTGTGAGAGAGAGAGAGAGACAGAGAGAGAGAGAGATAGAGAAAGAGCAAGAGAGAGACAGAGACAGAGATAAAGTGAGAAAGCAAGCCACTGGATCTGGGATTCGAACCACAGTTGGTCATGTGGGATTCCAGTGCTCTTAACCACCATGCTACCTGCCAGCCCCAGTATAAACATAGTGGATATGATTTTGCCCTCAGTTAGTGTTGGGGTACCTTACACTATATTAATAGGTTGTGTAGAACTGATCTCTTATCAAGTGTAAGTCAAGAGGTTTATTTACTAAAAAAATTTGGAATAATCATCTATTAGACCACTTCTTGGTGTGGACCTGGAGGATGGTATTGTAATGAGGATTTATGATCTGTTGGTATTCTATGCTCTGGTGGATGGTAAGAGTATAAATTATAGTAGTTGTTAAAATTATTTTTAAAAAGCTTTTTCCCTGTATTTTGAAACAGTGTTGCTAAATAAAAATGATTGACCTGAAAACACCTTCAGTGCTTAGGACAATTTGTTCAATGGATTCTCTTATATTTCTGCATTTCATGGACCATTGTTCAAAAATTGACCTTACTGTTTAATTTATAGAGTATTATTGCCTTTCTTGTGTCCCTCAGTGGGAAAGTACAGAATTTACTACTCTCCTTAATTTAATATTTAAAATTTTTTATTAATAAGCATTTATATATAAAAACAAGTCTTGTGAATTTAAACAGATACTTTACTTACTAGTGGTTATCATCAAACATAGTGCTGATTATCAGTTTTAAATTATCTTTGTGCAGCTTCCTGTTTTGAAATTACACATTTTTGTAGGATTCTTATTAATTGTTAATTTGCTTAAAATGAAGACTTATGTGTTATATGTGCTCAGGCAGTTAAGGAGTAATACATGCAGATGGATGGTTAATACTGATTAGTACTCCTTTACATATATGCTTATGCCATTATTTGTTGAATGAGATTCCTGTTGATGGGTATCTGGGTTGGATCCCCCCAGCCCTCACTGCTGTAAACAGTGTGCCAGTAAGAATTACTGTGTCTATGTCTTTGCATGAAATTGCTATATTTCTTAAAGATAGATTCCTAGAAGTGGAATTGGTGGGTTAAAGTATCACTAAAACAATTTGAACCCTATTTCTCTTTGGCCAGAATTGAGTGACACTTGATACTCTAGTGTCAAAGAGGGGTGAATGTGTGTATGTGTGTGTTTATGTATATAAAGTAACTCCTGCTTTTCTTTCTTTCTTTTTTCTTCTTTTTTAGGTTTTTGACATAGGGTGTGTGTTCTTGCTACAGAGAGACAGATAGAAAGTGAGAAATCCTCCCCCCACCCCGGAGGGGGGGGATGGCCACACTGCAGTCCTTTCTCTTCCATCCTCTTGGGATTTTGGGCATATATGCACACACAACCAGCGTGATTTTCAAGCCAGGTCTGGGGCTTGAACTGTGGTTGCCCATGTGAGAGTCCAGCACTTTAACCACCACACCACCTGCTGGCTCAAGGAACTCCTTTTCTTTAGGTGTTTTTAGAAGTTTTTGCTTTAGGGCGCATTTACTTGGCCATGTGGCATGTGGGAGTCTCTTGATATAACTGCTATGTCATCTGCTAGTTGTGGAACTCCTGTTCTTGATAGAGTAAGATATTAATGATTTCCCACAATATATGCCAGGTACTACTAGATACTTTTTTTTTTTTTTTTTTTTTTTTTTTTTTTTTTTTTTGAGAGGTTTTTGCTATAGGGTGCGTGTGCTCGCCAGAAAGAGAAAGACAAAGAGACAGAAAGCAAGAAATCACCCCCCCTGGGGGGGATGGCCATGCCGCAATCCCTTCTCCTCCATTCTCCTCTTGGGATCTGGGCACGCATGCACATGTGCTCAGTGAGTGGGACTCGAACCGTGGTCGACTACATGGGAGTCCAGCGACATAGCCATTATGCTAACTGCTGGTCCCACTACTAGGTACTTTTAAGTAAAGCTACCTTTGAATTTTCACAGTAACAGCCCAGATTGCTTTTCTTAGTCCATATTTTCAGTGCTTTTCACTATATTATAGCTATCTCCCCATTCCATATTTAAATAATAAGTTTTTTTTTAAACTAAAAGATGAGTAGGAAGGAATTTTTAGTTAATGGTGAAATAAGGACTGATGTTCATATGAATAGGAAAATGAACTGGACAAGGAATCAAAAGGCTGAATTTGTTTTCATTGTTTTGTCCTTTGTATTGGCTTTTTAGTTTTGGATAATTTCCTTTACTTCTTGTATTCATTTTTCCTACTTGTACACCTCATAAAATTGATTGGAAGGATCTGTAAGGAGCGGCTGACTTTGAGCTGAACAGTGGTGACTCTTAAAGATGAGCAGAGCACAGACTTGCTTGCTTGGGTTGATGCTGTACAGCCGATAGAGGTTAAAGAAGACTGTGTTTTAGCCAAAGAAGACCAGGAGGGCTTATTTAAAACCGTGGTGATCTCCATCAGAGATGGTCAGACTGCCCAGTCCCCGGTTTCTCTATTTGTGTGTCTGCGTCTTTGTTCTTTCTCCATCCACTGCTGCTTCCACTTGGAGTTCCATGTCCCTTTGCCCTACAGGCTGGGGCAAAGATCAACGAGATGAGCTTTTTTCGTTTTTGGTAAAAATATTTTTAAAATGGTATCAAATTCTAGGTATTTGATTTAATCATTGCTCTAGCATGTGTTTTTGAAAATATTATGTTAGCAATTCAGGTGCTTTAATTATGAGCTTTAGTAGAATGTTAAAGGAAAGTAAATTATGACCTATCTGAAGATCAGGTTTATAGTGTTTGACAGGTACTTTTCCAGCAGTGTTTCCTGTGATCATTAACCCAGGGCTATTTCTGACTTCTGGAATTTTTTTTTTTTTTTTTTTTTTTTTTTTTTTTTTTTTTGAGAGATTTTTGCTATAGGGCGTGTGTACTTGCCGGAGAGACATAGAAAGACAGGAAGACAGAAAGTAGGCAATGCCCTGCCACAGTCCTTTCTCCTCCATTCTTTTCTGAGGATTTTGGGCATACATGTACATGTGCCTGGTGTGAGTTTTAAGCCACTGGGTCTGGGACTCGAGCCATGGTCGACTACGTGGGAGACCAGTGACATAACCATTACGTCCATCTGCTGGTCCTGGATATGTTCTTAATGAATTAAAATTTTTTTTATTTTTATTTTTAGAGAGGATTTTGCAATAGGCCATGTGTGCTTGCTGGAAAGACAGAGACAGAGAGGTAGAAAGTGAGAAATCACAGCCCCCCTCAGGGGGCGGGGTTGGCCACGCCACAGTCCGTTCTTGTCCATTCTCCTCTCAGGATTTTGGGCACGCATGCACATGTGTCCAGTGTGAGTTTTAAGCTGCTGGTTTGGGACTCTAACCTCGGTCAACTATGTAAGAGTCCAGTGATGTAACCATTACACCATCTACTGGTCCCCTTAATGAACATTTTTGCCTGTTTCAGGTATTGAGCCATACTTGATGTTCTCATGGGTGATTTTTTTCCCCTTTGGTTTCTTTTCTTCTTAGTCTGATTTGAAGTGTGTCCAGGATGCCAAAGGAGGTTCTTTCTACAGAGATCATTGTCCTGTGCTAGGTGAGTTAGTAGATTATAAAAACAAAATTACTGCTCTTCCTTTCTCTGCCATCGTGATGTGTGCTGGCCACTTGGTTCTTTGCCATGTCTTCTCACAAGACTTTGAGAATCAAGTGGTTTCTTGCCAAGAAACAGAAGCAAAATGGTCCCATTCCCCAATGGATTTGAATGAAATCTGGTAATAAAATCAGGTACAACTCTAAGAGGAGACACTGGAGAAGAGCCAAGCAGGGTCTATAAGGAACTGGGCACGAGCTGGCCCACATTTTTATGCTGTTTCAAGGTTACTGTGGTCTTACCACATGAAGCTAAAAAAATGCTCACCACTGTCTGGGCATTTGGGGGTGTTTATTGGAAAAAATGATGCTTCACTTTGTTTCTGTGTTCTGTATTGGTGAGTTGGTTCAGCAATAAATATGTAAGATCTGTAAAAAAAAAAAAAAAAAGAAAAGACCAAATAATGGGTAGAGTTCATGGAATCAGTAAAATGTTTATATAGGACTTTAAAAAAGTTAATTATCATTGGAGTTATTTAGAGAAGTGCTTTTTTGGTTTTGAAGTATTTGTTTTTTTTTTAATTTAGATTCAGAAATATGATATGTCTTATGAATAGATAAGCCATTTATGTAATAATATATGTTGAAAATTTCTTTTAATATTTCGTTGAAAGGGGCCAATAGGTGGCATGGTGGTTAAGGCACTGGACTCCCACATGTTTGACTGTAGTTTGAGTCTAGACTGGTGGCTTGTTTTCTTTCTTTTCTCCCCTCTCTCTTTCTCTCTCTCTCTCTCTCTGGTCAAATTAAAAAAAACAAAACAAAACAATTAATGATTTTTTTTTTTTTTTAGAGATTTTTATTTTTTGCTACATGGCATGTGCGCTCACCAGAGAGTCAGAGAGACAGAAAGTGAGAAAGCCCCCACCAGGGGGATGGCATACTGCAGTTCCTCTTCTCCATTCTTCTTGGGATTTTGGGCATGCATCACACGTGCCAGGCGTGAGTTTTAAGCTACTGGTTCCAGGATTCAAACTGTGGTTGACCACATAGGAGTCCAGTGATGTAACCATTATACCATCTGCTGGTCCCATAAATAAATAATTCTTTAACAAAAATTTTGGGGGTTGATAAGTGGCATGGTGGTTGAGGTGCTGGTCTCCCACATAGCCAACCATGGTTCAAGTCCTGGACCTGGTGGTTTGCTTTCTCACTTTCTCTTTCTCCCTCCCTTTCTCTTTCTCTCACTCATCAAATTAAGAAAATAATAATAAATAAAATTAAATAAATAATTCTTTTAAAAATTATTAAAAATTCTTGTGTTAGATGACATGAATGTTCTCATACACTGTTAAGAATAGGATTTGACAATTTGGTGCTTATAAATTCTTTAGAGTTTCTGTAAAATTGCCTTCTTAATATAAGAACAGCTTCAAGATTAAGGTAGCACAGGGGACCAGCAGTTGGCGTAATGGCTATGTCGCTGGACTCCCACGTAGTCGACCGCGGTTCGAGTCCCGGACCCGGTGGCTTAAACTCACGCCGGGCGCGTGTGCGTGCGTGCCCAAGATCCCAGGAGGAGAATGGAGGAGAAGGGATTGCGGCGTGGCCATCCCCCCTGGGGGGTGATTTCTCGCTTTCTATCTCTCTGTCTCTCTCTGTCTGTCTGGCGAGCGCACGCGCCCTATAGCAAAAACCTCTCCAAAAAAAAAAAAAAAAAAAAAGATTAAGGTAGCACAATAAATGTAATTTGATTTTAATTACCAGAGGGTAATTACCAAGAGGGCATGTACTTATCAGGGAGAGACTAGAAAAAGGAAGAAGGAGAGTGAGGTATGTACACCTCAGTCCCTTCTTTACTTCTTCATCCTGTTGGGATTTTAGGCCCATACACATACATGTAAAGGTTTTTGTCAAGCCACCAGGGCCAGGATTTGAACCATTCTTGGCCATGTGGGATCTGGCTTCTTTTTTTTTTTCTGGAGAGGTTTTTATGCCATAGGGCGCGTGCGCTCGCCAGATAGACAGACAGAGACACAGAGAGACAGAAAGCGAGAAATCACCCCCCAGGGGGGATGGCCGTGCCGCAATCCCTTCTCCTCCATTCTCCTCTCGGGATCTTGGGCACTCACGCACACGCACCCGGCGTGAGTTTTAAGCCACCGGGTCCAGGATGCAAACCGCGGTCGACTATGTGGGAGTCCAGCGACATAGCCTTTACGCTAACTGCTGGTCCCGGGATCTGGCTTCTTTAGCCACTAGGCTAAAGGGTTGACCCATAAATGTAATTTCATGTATCGATTAAAAAAAAAATAAGAACAGGGAAACCTCCTTAAATATTAAGAACATTAAAACTGGGAACCAGCAGTTAGCGTAGTGGCTATGTCGCTGGACTCCCACGTAGTCGACCGCGGTTCGCGTCTCGGACCCGGTGGCTTACAACTCATGCCGGGCGCGTGTGCGTGCGTGCCCAAGATCCCGAGAGGAGAATGGAGGAGAAGGGATTACGGCGTGACCATCCCCCCTGGGGGGTGATTTCTCGCTTTCTGTCTCTATGTCTCTCTCTGTCTGTCTGGCGAGCGCACGCGCCCTATAGCAAAAAACCTCTCCAAAAAAAAAAAAAAAAAAAAAAAAAAGAACATTAAAACTAATTTTATAGATTCTTTTTTTTTTTTTTTTTTTGGAGAGGTTTTTGCTATAGGGCACGTGAGCTCGCCAGAAAGACAGAGAGAGAGAGAAAGTGAGAAATCACCCCCCGGGGAGATGGCCACGCCGCAATCCTTCCTTCTCCATTCTCCTCTTGGGATCTTGGACATGCACGCACACATGCCCAGCATGAGTTTAAGCCACGGGTTCTGGGACTCGAACCGCGATTGACTACATGGGAGTTCAGTGACATAGCCATTATTCTAACTGCTGGTCTCATTTTACAGATTCTTTATTGTTGCCAGAATGAATTTACTACACTCTCTTGATAAAATCTTTAGTCTCTGGATGCTTGCTTTCTCATATGTATTGTCTGTTCCTCTTTCCACATCATTTTACTTGACTTTGTATCAAAAAGTAGTGTTTTTTTTTTTTTTGTTTTTTTGTTTTTTTGTTTTTTTTGCAGCATACTTTAAATTTTAAAACAAATCAGAACATAGGAAAAATACCTATGTTTTTGGTGTGCTTATCCATTTCTCTTGCTTTCAGAAACTTTCTTGTTTTGTATTTTGGCTTTGTAAGAAAAATGTGTAGCATATTTTGAATCCTTCAGCATAGTGTGTTATCATGAATCCTTTATCTCAACTAGCTTTTGAATATATTCTGGGGAATGGTCTTTGAAATATCTAAAAATGCTCTTTGGGCAAAAATCACAAGAGCCATTTATTTGAAAATAGTACTAAGCACTTAAGAGAAAATAATAATTCCAGGATTTTCTTTTATATTAGTTAGTTATTGTGACTCTGATACAGTGAAAGTTAATAAGTAATCCGGACAGGAAAGTGAGTATTTTCAACACCCAGAACTTTGTGTTCTGACATAAGATTACATAGTCATAGATTTTATTCTTTTTCAGTCTGTTATAAATGATCACATTATTTCAATTTTTGAGTCTTTTTTTTCTTTCTTTTTCTTTAATCGGAGGGTACATGCCCTTTCTGGAGAGAGAGACAGAGAAAGAGAAAGAGAGAGAGAAGCAAAGTAAGAAAGCATCCTGCCATGGGATTTCGAGCATGCACGCACACATGCCCAGTGTGTTCATCAAGCGGCTGGGTCTGGGCCTTAAATCACATGGTTGCTGTGTGGGATGCAGCTATCTTAATCATCAGACCACAGTCTGGTCCCTGTTTATTTTCTTTTGTTTTTCAATGCTCTCTAGTTCTAGAATCTTATGGTGAATTCTCAAAACACTTGAAGATTAGACAGTACCTAAACCAAAAGTATCTGATGTTATTATTTTTTATATAGAATGCAATTGCATATTATTGCCATGACTTTCCCTTTTTTTTTTCTCTTTTCATTTGCTTCTGAAATTATAGGTGAGCAGAATGGCAATAGGAATCCTGGTGGATTACAGATTGGTGACTTAGTAAACATAGATCTTGACCTGGAAATTGTACAGTCTTTGCAGCATGGTCATGGAGGATGGACTGATGGAATGTTTGAGACTTTAACTACAACTGGAACTGTTTGTGGCATAGATGAGGATCATGACATTGTAGTACAATATCCAAGTGGCAATAGGTTGGTGCTATTTCTCAAATTTTAATAATGGCAAATAAAGTTGGTATATCGAGGAGCCTTAAAGGCAAATAATGTGATATAACCAGAGTCATTAAAGGTAACTCTTAGATAGTAGATAAAAATTCAGAGTATGTTGGTAAGACAGAAGGGAATGAATGATAAGAATTGTGTTTGTGTTGTGCGTGTCTGTGAATTTATATATTTATATATATATACAATATTCTGTGTACTTTTAATTTTTCCTTCAGTAATAGAATATATTATATCAGGATTAGGTTCAAGTAAAGGTGTAATAAAAAGTTCTGTGTCCATAAAGGACTATCAGTTTACCTTGAATGAGAAGGGTAAACATAAAACTACTCTGGGGCCAGCTGGGGGCATGGTGGTTAAGGCAAGTGGATACCCTGTGGTTGGCTGCATGGTTTGAGTCCTGGACCCGGCAGCTTGAAGAACATGCCAGGTATGTGCCCAGTATTTTGAGAGGGGAATGAAGGAGAAGGGATTGTGGTGTAGCCATTGCCCCTCAGGGGTGTTTTTTCAGTTTCCTTTCCTCTCTCTCTCTCTGTCTTTCTCTCTCTGGCTAGCATACATGTCCTATAGCAAAATCTAAATAAATAGCTGTATCAATAAAAACAAAACAAAACAAAAACTACTCTGGTCAATTAAAAAAACCCCAACCAAATAAAAACCTACTTTGTCCTTATCTCCTGGGCCGTCTCTTTTTTTTTTTGTGGAGATGTTTTTGCCATAGGGCACATGCGCTCGCCAGACAGACAGAGAGAGGCAGAGAGACAGCAAGAAATCACCCCCCGGGGGGATGGTCACGCCGCAATCCCTTCTCCTCCATTCTCCTCTCAGGATCTTGGGCACGCACGCACACATGCCCGGCGTGAGTTTTAAGCCACCGGGTCCGGGACGCGAGCTGCGGTCGACTACGTGGGAGTCCAGCGACATAGCCATTACGCTAACTGCTGGTCCCCTGGACCATCTCTTGATAGCACAACAGTCCCTTGCCTTAGACCTGTACACACATATACTGATCCTTTTTAACAACATACAATTGCATGGATTTCCTCACTTCTTTGCCATTGCACATACTACCTGCTACATGTAGAATAGCCTTTCCTCCATACCTCCCCTTTTCTCTGGATTGATTTCACTGTCTCCTATAAATACTGAATTGATATGCTTTGGGATTCTCTTTAGTCCTCTCACCCTCCCTGGCATGGCACATATATATGTGATTCATCTGTTTAGGTTTCTTATCATTTATTAAAGTGGTTATTTATTTGATTTCTAGATTGCAGGTTTCTGGGAAGGTGGACCTGTGCCTTTTATTTAATTTGGGCCAAAAAAGTATCTACTAGTATGTTTACAGTATTTTAGAGAAAAGCAATAGTTAAATTGAAGAATTTTCTTAAGGTATGTACATAAAAAAGCTAACTCTGAGGTCCTTTGGGAGAGGAGAAATTTTACATAGAATAACAAATTAACATTAAGTTATTACTTAAGTATAGAATTAGCTTAGATTGTATTCAAAGTTGAATAACACCTATGATCATATTAATAGATACCAAAACTGTATTTAACAACATCCAACACCCTTTTGCTTTTTTTTTTTTTTTTTTAAGAAATATTTGCTATAAGGTTCATTTACTCACTGGAGAGACAGAGAAATAGAAAGCGAGAAATCACCCCCCTCCCCCAGAAGGAATGGCCACTGTGCAATCCCTTGTTCTTCATTCTCTCAGGATCTTGGGCACACACACACACACACACACACACACACACATGCTTGACGTGAGTTTTAAGCCACTAGGTCTGGTACTCGAACCTTGGTCAACTATGTGAATCCAGGCACACAGCCATTACACCGGTGCTGGTCCCAAGATTGATTCATTCTTTAGGTTCTGAGAGAGAATCTGTCCTATGCCTCTCTTTATTTCTATGGATTACCCATAATCCTTGACATATATATATATATATATATATATATATATATATATACACACACACACACACACACACATACACATACATATACATATACACACATGTGTGTATATATATGTGTGTTTATGTGTACGTGTGTGTGTGTGTGTATATATATATATATATATATATATATATATATATATATATTATATATATATATTTAAGATTTTTGCCTTAGAGTGCATGTGCTCACTTGAGAGAAACAAAGACAGTGAGAGAGAAAGTGAGAAATCACCCCTTGGGGGGATGGCCATGCTGCATTCCCTTCTCCATTCTCCTCCTAGGATTTTGGGTATACACACGCATAAGTGCTCTATGTGATTTTCAAGCCACTGGATCTGGGACTTGAACTGTGGTTGGCTATGTGGGAGTCCAGCATCTTAACCACAATGCCACCTTCTGGCCCCAGTCCTTGGTATTTTTTGGCATATGGAATGTCACCTTATATTCTCTGCCATCAGCTTTACGTGGCCTTCTCAACTCTGTGAGTCTGTGTGTCCTGGTTGGTATCTTTATGTGATCTTCTAAAAAGAACACTAATCATTGAATTTAAGATCTACCCAAATCCAGTATGATCTCATCTTAACATGACTACATCTGTAAAAGCCCTATTTAAAAATAAGGTCACAGGCCAGCAGGTGGCATGGTGGTTAAGGTGTTGGACTCCCACATGGCGACCCTTGGTTTGAATTGGACCTGGTGGTTTGCTTTCTCACATTTTCTCTTTCTATTTTATTTTAGAGAGGTACATAATTTAATCCACAACAGATGTTAGTACTCTCCCAAATAATTGACTGAATTGCTGTAATTCCTGTCAAAATCTTGGTGCCCTTTTTTTTGTAGGAGTAGACTGATTTAAAAATTCATGTGGAAATGGAAAGGTCTCAGAATAGCCAAAACAATTTTGAAAACAAACAAATCAAGCTGAAGATCTCACATATCCTGTTTTTTTTTTTTTTAATTCTTATTTATTATCATTATTCTCCAGTTTTGACCAGAGAGAGACAGACAGACAGAAAGAGAGAGTGAGAAAGTAAGCTACCAGGTTCGGGAATTGAACTGTGGTTGGCTGTGGGGAGTCCAGTGTCTCAACCACTACGCCCCCTGCCAGCCACCACATTTCCTGTTTTTAGAACTTAACTATGAAACCAGGACCAGCAGATAACGCCACTGGACTCACACGTGTTGACTGTGGTTGAGTCCTGGATGTAGTGGCATAAACCTCAAGCCAGATGCATGTGCATGCGTGCCCAGGATCCAGAGAGGAGAATGGAGGAGAAGGGATTTCAGCATGGCTATCCCTGCCCTCCTGGAGAGGGTGATTTCTCGCTTTCTGTCTCTCTGTCTTTCTCTGTCTCTCTGGCGAGCACATGCTCCCTATAGCAAAAATCCCTCTCGCAAAAAAAAAAAAAAAAACCAAAAAACCCAAAAAACCAAAAAACCAAAAGCTTAACTTTTAGGCTATCATCATCAAGTCAGTATATTGGCGACCTAAGATTAAGCACACTGATTGATGGAATAGATTGAGAACCCAGAAATAAACCCTTTTATTTAGGTCAATTGATAGATTTTTTAAAAAGTTTATTTATTTATTTATTTATTTGGGGGAGAGATTTTTGCTATAGGATGCATGTGCTCGCTGAAGAGACAAAGAAAGACAGACAAAGTGAGGAATCACTCCCCAGAGGGGATAGCCATGCTGCAGTCCCTTCTCCTACATTCTGCTCTCGGGATTTTGGGCATGCACACATAAATGCCTGGTGCAAGTTTTTTTTTTTTTTTTTTTTTTTAAACTTTTTTTTAATAATTATTTTATTTATTCATTCATTTTTTAAATTTGACCAGAGAGAGACAGACGTTGAGAATGAGAGAGAGAGAGGAAGCGAGAAAGCAAGCCACCAGATTCAGGATTTGAACCCTGGTCAGCCATGTGGGAGTGTTCAGCGCCCCAACCACCACGCCACCTGCTGGTCCCCCTGGTGCAAGTTTTAAGCCACTGGTCCAGACTCGAACCATGGTCAGTCATGTAGCAGTCTAGCAACAAAACCATTATATCATGTGCTGGTCCCAAAAGTTAATTTTTTAATTTCATGAGTCAGAGAGAAAAAAATAAACAACAGAGAGACAGTACCTTCAGCAGGGTTTTGACACCATAATCCTCTTACAGCATCAGTCAGCCCTGGATCATGGTTATGCACATGCCTGGTTTACTCAGGGAGACCTGTTCATAGGAACCTGGAATCTTCTTTTGTTGATCAGCCTTGCAAAGCATTTCATTTTATTGCTGTGCCACCATCTGTCTTCTCAATTGATATTTGAGAAAGGTCCAAGAAGCTTCAATGAGGAGAGAAGAGTCCTTTTCAACAAAAAGTACTGGGATAATTGGATATCAACAAGTAGAAGAAAGATATTATTCTCTACTACACCATATATACATATATTAAGTCAAGGTTGATTATAGACCTAACAATACAAAGCTCTTAGGACAAAACATAGATGTAAATCTTTTTGACCTTGGACTGTAAAATGGTTCTGTGTATATGATCCCCAAAGCAAAAGTAGTTAAAGAAAAAATGAATAAATTGAACTTCATAAAATTTAAAAGGTTCTGTATTTCAAACGAGGCATAAATATACCACAGACTGGGAGACTTAAACAATAGAAATTTATTTTCTCACACGTGTGAAGGCTAGAGGTTCAAGATCAGAATACCATCAGGGTTGTTACTGGTAAGGCCTTTCTTCCTGACTTGTAGATGGCCACCATCTCACTGTGTCTTCGTGTGGCTTCTCTGTGCATGATTGAAGGGAGAGATCAATTTATGATGTCTCTTCCTTTTATAAAGACACCACCAACTAGTATCAGATTAGAGCCCCTCCTATATTATCTTGTTTAACCACCTTTAACCACACTTCTCCACCTTTTTGTAGGCACTATTCTAGTTCCTTCTGCTGCTAATAATCTTCCAAGGTGCATTCTCTGAGAAAAGTCACAGAATAATATATGCCCACACAAGTATATATCATGATCCCATTCACAAAAAGAGAACACCTCTCAACGTTATAAAAAGTGCTTAGCAGATTTATAGATGATCTGTAAGGCTATGCCATAGAGTATTAATTTTGATTTCTTGTGGGGTGAGAATGGTGATCTAAATTTGTGTGAACTGGGATTTTTACCTTGTATGTTTCTGAAATATTTGAATTTTTATCAATGATTGCATATTTCATAGCAGTTTTTAAAAATGGAATAAATCTGGATAAAAGTATACTAAAATGTTAATACATGAAGGGACTAGCAGATGGCATAAGGGTTACGTCATTAGACTCCTAAGTAGTCAACTGCGATTTGAGTCGTGGACCTGGTGACCTAAAACTCATGCCGGGCATGCCCCAAATCCTGAGAGGAGAATGGAGGAGGAGGAATTGTGGCATGACCATCTCCCCTGCAGCGTGGTTTTTTCATGTTTCTCTGTCTCTCTGGTGAATGCATGCACATAGCAAAAATCTCTCTTAAAAAAAAAGTTAATACATGAATTAGGGTAGTGAGATTATGAATGAATTTTCCCCCAGATTTAATAAAGTTATAATAAAGAAATGCAAACCATCCAGGTAATAATTGCAAGGGATTGCTTTACACTTAGATGCATTATAATGCATCTGCAGTGCTTAACTAAAAATGTATTATGGAAACCTCATTTTGAGTTTTAACTTTGCTCTCGTAGGTGGACATTCAATCCTGCTGTTCTCACTAAAGCAAACATTGTCCGAAGTGGGGATGCTGCTCAAGGTGCAGAAGGAGGTACCTCACAGTTTCAAGTGGGTGATCTTGTACAAGTTTGTTATGATCTAGAAAGAATTAAACTTTTACAAAGAGGACATGGCGAATGGGCTGAAGCGATGCTTCCCGTAAGTATATGCAAAATAGTTTTGGGTTAGAAATTTTACTATGCTTATTTATCTTTTTTAAAGTACATACTAAGTACATACTTAGTTACTTTAGAAACTAAGTTGGCATCAGGTTTCCAAAATTATACTCCCTGTTGGCAGCTGGGTATACTTGTGCCTTTTGTTATCTAATTGATGGTAATTAAATTAGCCTGGGAAGGTCCAGAAAGGGCAACAGAATATTTTTCAGTAGATCTGTTAGTAGAGAATGTTATGGGTAAAAGGTGACAGAGGCTTTCCTGGTGCTTGATCCTGAAATGAGGTGGGTATGTGCTTCTCCATATCTAGCAGTGCTGAGCCTCTTTAGCTTTCCTTAGTGGGGGCCCTACCTCTCTGAAACTTTAAAAAAAGTTTATTTATGTCTTTTTTTCTTCTTTTAAAAAGTTTTGCTATAGGGTGTGTGTGCTCTCTGGAGAGAGAGAGGGAGGGAAAGTGAGAAATCACCTCCCAGGGAAAAGGGTAGATCATAATCTCTTCTCATCCATTCTCTAGGGATTTTGGGCATGGGTGCACACGTGCCTGGTGTGTTTTTCAAACTGCCAGGTCTGGGATTCGAATCACATAGTTGGCCATGTGGTATCTTGCTGCCTTAAACACCTTGTCACCTGGCTGGCCCTTATTTGTCTCTTCTGTGAGAGAGAGGTACATGGTAGGAGTATATTTTCAACAGGATCTTCACACTGGGGCTCAGTCTTGACCTTAGTCAGTCTGGATCATGGACATGAGTGTGTGCTTGGTGTATACAGGGAGTCCGCAGGATGTGGACTGGGGACCTTCCCATGTCGGCCCAGCTGTGTTACTACTGTGCCATTGTCTGACCCTCTTTAAGAGTTAGAGTATGGAAGAATAGGTCAGAATGCAAAGTGTATACTTCCTGAAGGCGGCTTTGCTCCCAGAGCTACAGTTTTGTCATTTTGTTTTTTTTTTTAGTTTTTGCCATAAGATGAGTGTTCTTGCCAGAGAGAGAGAGAGAGAGAGAGAGAGAGAGAGAAAGTAAGAAATCACTCTCCAGGGGGATGGCCATGCTGTGATCCCTTCTCCTCCAGTCTCCTCTTCTTGGGGTATATAGGCATTCCCTCACATGTTCCTGACATGATTTTTAATCTACCAGGTGTGGGACTTGAATTGTGCAGTTTGCCATGGGGAATATAGCTCCTTAACCTCCAAGCTGCCTGCTGACCTGAAATATACAGTTAATTGATTTATTTTCTCATTCAATACATTTTCATAAAATGTTTAGCACTAGCAAATGGATTTTTTTCCACTTTCTTTCCTCCTTTCATTTTCTCTGTGTGTTGTTTTTGTCCTATACCTTCCTGTACTGCCCAGTTTCATCCTGTTACCACCCTGCCCTTGCTGCTTTGTCCTGTATCCCATCCCCCCCATCATTCTTTTTTCCTGTTCAGCCCTCCACTTTATCCACTTCCTGGTCCTGTCTCTTGTTTTAGTCCTGTCCTGTCTCCATTTCTGTCCCTCTCAGTGTCCCTATCCTGTCCCATGTATCTCCTTTTCATCTTTGTTAGTATCACCTCACTCTCACTTTGCTGTGTTGTCTGGTCTCCCACTCTTGACTACCATTTCTCTTTCTTCCTATCCAGCCCCAACTCCTGCCCCATCTACCCTTCTCTCATCCCATGTAGTCCCTCTTCCCTGTTCTTCCTGTTGCTCTGTTTCCCATGGGTCAATACTTCCTGTCTTACTTCCTCAGCAGATATTTTAGTACATATAACATGCCTATTAGGTTTCAGTGATAGAATAGTGAACAAAACAAAAAATTCTCTGTTGTTAATAGTGCTTTCCTTCAAAGGCATTTCATAGTTTGCAGTTTTACACACACATACATAAATGTATGCACATATATACAGACCCAGCCTTGTCTTAGCAATGTTACAAGTAGGTGGTGGTATGGCAGCCTTCTTTCTCTTCCTTCTCCCCTTTTTTAAAACTGCCTCAGGGTACATGCTCTCACTAGAGAAAGTACCCCTCAGAGGGACAGGGTCATGTTGCAATCACTTCTCTATTTTTCCATTCTTGTCTGGATTTTGGTGTGTACATGTATGTGTCCGGTATGTTTTTTAAGCTGCCTAGGCCCTGGGATTTGAACTGTGGTTGGCCATGTGGGATCTGACTCCTTTAACCACTAGGCTATAGGGTTGGCCCCTTTGTTCATGATTTAGCTTGTGTGTGCACAAGTGAGAGAGAGAGGGGTAGAGGGAGAGGTGAGCACCCTTCACCTGGTCTGGTCATGCTGCAGTCCCCTTCTTCCAGTCCTTACCTCATTGGATCTTGAGTGCTCATAGATGTGCCTGGTGTGCTTCAGGATGACCAGGGTGGGGATTTGAACTGTGGTTGCCATGTGGGATCTGGATTCTCTTGAGCAGAATACCACTGCTATGCCACAGAGCTGGCCCTGGCATCCTTATTTTAAAAATAAAATCAGATACAAGATTGTGTACTGGAATTTTGAGCCCAGATCTGACTGATTTTGAAGTCTCAGTCTTTTATATCTTACTGAATTTCTATATAAGCAAAAGCTCTAGATAATTTCTAGAGGAGAATTCTGGGATTCCAGTAGTGGTGACGTAGATTTTGAATCTTCGCAATCCTCTTGGTAGAAATAGACAACTGTGGGCTAGCTAGTGGTGCGACAATAATGCAGGACTCTGGCATGCTGTACTCTCACGGAAAGGTCCCAGATTTGTGTCTGGGGGTCTCCTTGTACACATCGGACACACGCACATGTGCCTCAGGTTGGCTGAGGCTGGAGGTATGGTCTTTTCGCTCTCTTCTCCTTTCCTTTCTTAGGATTAATAAATAAATTTTAAAAGAACCCCAGACAACTAACTTAGCATAACCCAAAAAGTCACAAACATCTATATCAAAGCTAAGTGACAGAGTAGCCTGTTGAACCCTAAAATATGAATGAGTAAAGATAAACCACTGACAGCTACTGGGTCTGCATCTGTTTGTATAACAGCAGAGAGAATTAATAGGGCATATAGGACAGAACAACTCCTAAATAGCTAATAAATATTCTTCAACTGGTGTGGTAGATTAATGCCATAATAGTAGCTGAACCTGAGAAAGCTCCTGCAGACTGTTTTCTGATGAGAACAATAGGTCCATTAAGGTCTGAAGGGGCTAAAGCAACCTGGGCCTTTAAACTCTCAAAACTAGCCAGAATTCTTTCCAAGGCAGAGCTTTGAGAAGAAAGTGCTAGGAATAGAAATTCAGTAAGACCAAGATAGTAGGGACAAAGGAAAGAATAGGTCCAGGCAAAAGTTGGCAGGGATTATAGTCAAATCTGTATGCAGTTATTATTGAACAAAGAATAAGGAGTAGCATAACTACTCTGCAGACATGAAAGTGTACCAAAAGACATGCACAGAAAACTGATGATGGGACCAACAGTTGGCGTAATTGCTATGTCACTGGACTCCCATGTAGTCGACGTGGTTTGAGTCCTGGACCCGTTGGCTTACACTCATGCCAGACACGTGTGCGTGTGTGCCTAAGATCCTGAGAAGAGAATGGAGGAGAAGGGATTGTGGCGTGTCCATCCCCTCTGGGGGGGTGACTTCTCGCTTTCTGTTTCTCTGTCTCTCTCTGTCTTTCTGGTGAGCGCATATGCTCTATAGCAAAAACCTTTCCAAAAAAAAAAAAAAAAGAAAACTAAAATCTAATAATTTAAAATGAGCCAAAAGAAAATGATAAAATCTGAGCCAGCCCATGGGCTGGTGGTTAAGGTGGCTGGATTCAACATTGCCAACTGCCCAATTCAAGTCCTGGCCCCAGGCCCAGGGGTTTGAAAGACACTCTGGGTGTGTGTGCATGTATGCATGTCCAAAATCCTCTTAGGAGGGAGAAATGGAAAACAAAGGCTTATGGTGTAACCATGCCGTGTGTGTGTGGGGGGGAGAGGGGG
Source organism: Tupaia tana (assembly GCA_026018925.1). Classification (NCBI taxonomy): domain Eukaryota; kingdom Metazoa; phylum Chordata; class Mammalia; order Scandentia; family Tupaiidae; genus Tupaia; species Tupaia tana. The sequence continues at coordinate 55,894,024 of JAKSZU010000007.1, read as the reverse complement.
CATTTTTACTTTTCCTCTTGTTCTTTTTTCTTCTCTCTCTCTCTCTCTCTCTCTCTCAGGTGAGTGCATGCACCCTCTGGCAAATTAAAAAAAAAAAAAAAGACAAGATGTGGAAGAATGACGTAAATCGTAATTAAAAATAAGACGATAGAATTATTAAAGCAGTAAAGAGAAAAGGTCATTTTAAAAATGAAGACTAAGCTGGAAGGAACAAAGCAAATTAATACAATAGGTGATAATACCGTAAGAGAAATAGAAGGTAAAAAGCAAGAAACATTTAAAAACCAAAAAGGTAAAAAGTATTCTAGAGAAAATAACAAATATAGAATATCTGATATATGTATATTAAATGTCCTTCCAAAAAAGAAAAATAAAACCCAAAGACATGTAATGAAACAAATTCTAAAACTTCTAATTTCAGAAAAATTTTTCTGAAAATAAAAGGCCAATTTGAAACTAAGTATTGAAAGGGCACATTGTGGGGCTAGCAGGTCATGTAGTGGCTAGGGCACTGGCCTTCCCAGACCGACCATGGTTCAGGTCCCAGACCTTGTGCCTTGAAAATCACACCGGGCACTTGTGTGTACATGCTCCGAAGCTCAGGATAATGGAAGAGGGATATGACATGGTCATCTGCCCTGGGGGATGATTTCTCACTTTCACTCACTGTCTCTCTCTGGCAAGTGCTTGTGCCATATAACAAAAGTCTAAAAGAAAGGGCACATTGCATACCTGGAAAACTGACACAGAATAAAAGGCACTAAGCCATATTCTGGTAAAATAACTGAATCTTCAAGAAAAGGACTGCTATGAGTATGTATGGGTTGGGGAACTTTGTCCTCATGGGTCTTTTCTGAGTAATTTTATAGAGAATGAATTTCAGACAGCCATTATAAATGAAGAGATAAAAGCTGAAAGACAGATGTTGACCATGAAATAAATAAATAAATAAATAAATAAATAAATAAATAAATAAATTTATTTGATGGACTAAAAGTCATCAAATGAAAGAAAGGGCAGGGTGTGTAATGATTATATACTCTAACAATAGAAACTGACAATACAACTGTCAAAATGGCATGGGAATAGAGAGAGTATATGAAAAGTTTAATAAGCCATTGGCCTCTTATTTATTATATTAACTGGGACTAAATACTATTTTAAATCAAAATGTTAGGGCAGACATGAATAAATAAGTAATAAATATTTACCTTTTTTAAAAAATTTGCTACAGGGCATGTATGGTGACGGGGGGGGGGAGAGAGAGAGAGAGAGAGAGAGAGGGGGAGGGAGGGAGAAAGGGAGAAACCACCCCCACCCCTATGAAGGGCGGCCCCATTGCTATTCCTTCTTCTCTGTTTCTCCCTCTTTTTGGGACTCTGGGCATGCATGTAGTCTGAATTGTGGGATCCAGCTATAGGCTGACCCAAATAATTTTAATATTGTGCATACTAGGGAACCAATAGACTGTAGATGTGTATATGTATTTGAAAGAGGGACCATTTATGTGGTGGGCGGAGCTACTAATGTAAACATAACTATAGGACAATACAAACTCTAGATTTACAAAAACAAACAATGGAAGATACACTGAATTTAATAAAAGTAATATCTATATAAAAAGAGAATAGAATATAGGGGACAAAGGTAGAAGGGAGACATCTTTGAATATGTGTGACATCTACACACATATTTCATACAGTTGACATCTACACACATTTCATACAATTGTAAAGCAAAATGAAATTTAAAGGAAACACCTACAAATGGAAAATAAAATGAAACAATTGGAACAAAAAAATAGAACAATTGGAAAAAAAAAGTTGTGTTTACTTTTGGCACAACCGTGCAGAGGGGAAATTCAAAGTGATTTTTAAACATAGTAATTTGTGTCTCTGTACCCTTATAGAGGGAATATACCCTAAAGAACTGCATGGATAAGAACTATTCAGCTGTTTTTAGTAATCTTAATGTGTGTGCTGATGTTGATATTGTTGTTCTGAGATCAATGCTGATATTGTTATTCTGAGATCATTGTATTTCACCAAAATCCCCCAAACAAGTACTATGTGATAAGTCTAGTTATGTTAATACCCAGCAACCTTGAAAATATGAATTACCAAAATGGGAAAAGGAGAAACAGATGTAATATAATAGAAGAGGTGAAGTAAAAACCTTGTAGTCTTTAATTTGAATTGGAAGTATTTGAATTCATGATTTATTTTTCCAACCAGAAAACACCCCAAATGGGGAAAAAAGAAACAAAACCAAACCCATTTCTTAGCTTTGCCCATGAAAAGGCCTAGAAATAGTGACCATTCTAGTAACAATAACCAAACTTAGTGCCTAGGTTATGCTTTTTCAATAGCCACTATCTTGGTAAAAAAAAAAAAAAAAAATCAGGGCTTTTTGGGGAGTTTGCTAATCCTAGGTTGTTGGCAGGAAGTGAATAAGATGAGCCTTGGACCAGATAACAATGATGCTATCAAATATTTCTAGGATTCAGCCCAGCAGTTTGCGTAATGGTTACATCACTGGACTCCCATGTAGTTGGAGTCCCGGACATGGCAGCTTGAAACTCATGCCTCATGCTGGGTGTGTGTGCATACATACCCAAAATCCCGAATAGAATGGAGGAGAGGGGATTGCAGTGTGGCCATCTCTCCTGCAGGGGGAGGGGGGGTGATTTCTCACTTTCTGTTTCTGGTGAGCGCACACCCCTATAGCAAAAACCTCTCAAAAAAAAAAAAAGTTCTAGACTCATGTTAAAAGGACTCAGCAGCAAACTTGAAGAGATGCTCACTGGACAAACAGAGAAGAGATGATTTTATTAAACCATAAAAATTAGCAAAATTCAGATGGGAAGAAAGTTCATAGGGCAAATAACCTTGTTTCTTCAACAAGTAACTTGCCGAGAATATATATATGGACTTTATTTAGATCTTTTAAAAAATAAATGATTTATGAAGAGGTTGGAAATTTTGAACACTGCTATTTTATAGAATTAATGAATAACTTTGGATGAGTTGGTTAACAGTATTGTAGATTTGGTAAAAATAGTGCTTATTGTTTAGAAGCACATACTGAAATAATAAGGGGGATGGGAAGAATGAGCAGAGGAAAAGATGAAACAAGATTGACTGTGAGCTTGATAATAATTGCAACTGGTCAATGGGTACATAAGGATTCAACCTACTATTGTTTAATTTTTTATATGTTTTTATATGTTTTATATGTTTTAATTTTTTCATGATAAAAAGTTAAGGGGGTGGACAACAGGTGGCATGGTGGTTAAGGTGATTGGACTCCCATGTGACTGACTGTAGTTCGAGCCCTGGCAGCTTGCTTCCTCACTTTCCTTTTCTCTCTCTGTCTCTTTGTGGTCAACTTCAAAAAAAAAAAAATAATGACAGTAAATAAATTAAAAAAAAAAACAGTTAAGGAGAAATAAAAAGCAAAGAATGTTGCCTTGTAAGAGTTTGAGATGACGGTAGAAAATTCCAACGGAAATGTCTCAGAAGTTAAAAATTAGAATTGATGGAACCAGCAGATGGCATAATGGTTACATTGCTGGACTCTCACATAGTAGACCTTAGTTTGAGTCCTGGACCCATTGTCTTGAAACTCATGCTGGGCGCTTGTGTGTGCATGCCTAAAATAGCAAGAGGAGAATGGAGGAGAGGGAATTGCGGTGTGGCCATCCCCCATAGGGTGTGATTTCTTGCTTTCTGTCTTTCTCTCTGGTGAGCAAATGGACCCTATAGCAAAAATCTCTCTCTCACAAAAATTAGAATTGATGTTTGTGTGTGTGAGGGAAGAAGGTTAAGCAGGGCTAGGGAAGTATATTTTGGTGTTTTTGGAAAAAGATAATAATTGTCAAAGTGGAATAAATTTTCAAGGAAGAAGAGTAAGCAAACTAACGGATAAAATGTTGAAGAAGGAAGATCTCCCAATGAGTGTTGGGAGATTTAGGGATCCGAAGAAGGAAAAGGAGCCAGTCAATGAAGAAAGAGAAGGAATTAGAGAAAGATTAGTTATCTAGAAATCAAGGAAATAGTTTCAAGAAATTGGGGTCAAATACTGTGAAGAAGTCAGCATTCAAGGGCAGTCTCTCCTCTGTGTTAACAGGTATCATTGTTCTTTTCTCTTCTTTTTTTTGAGAGGTTTTTGCTATAGGGCGCATGCACTCACCAGACAGACAGAGACAGAGAGACAGAAAGCGAGAAATCACCCCCCAGGGGGGATGGCCACGCCACAGTCTCTTCTCTTCCATTCTCCTCTCGGGATTTTGGGCATGCACGCACATGCGCTCGGTGTGAGTTTTAAGCCACCAGGTCCGGGACTCGAACTGCGGTCGACTACATGGGAGTCCAGCGACATAGCCATTACGCTAACTGCTGGTCCCTTTTGGTATCACTGTTCTTCACTAGTGTTCCAGTGCTGTTATTTGCTCTTCTGTTGTGCTTAAGAGAATGAGTTTTTAGACCGAGTTTGAAATGGGGCTAATAGTAGCACTTGAATTAATATTTCAGGATTATATGTATTAGGCGAGTCAATCCATGCACAGCTATTAGAATGATAACTGCCACCTGCTAAGAGCTGCTGCTGCCTCTGCAGACTGTGGGCTGCACCTGATTGCCCTTCTTATTCCATGTATTTAATATGCATGCTATTTCTACAGTCACCTTTTTTTGGGTGATTCCAAAAGGATTTAAACATAGGTATAAGCTTGAGTCATTTTTGGATTAAGTAGTTTTTTTTTTTTAACTTCAGAAATCAAAATTTCTTTTTTATAGACTATAGTAATAGTGGATTTTGTACTACTTGAGTTGAAAGTTCTCACAATACTTTTATGGGGTTATAAAAGGAGGGCTGAATATTTTTTTTTTTTGAGAGGTTTTTGCTATAGGGCACGTGTGCTTGCCAGACAGACAGAGACAGAGAGACAGAAAGCGAAAAATCACCCCCCAGGGGGGATGGCCATGCTGCAATCACTTCTCCTCCATTCTCCTCTCGGGATCTTGGGCACACACGCACACGCGCCTGGCGTGAGTTTTAAGCCACCGGGTCCGGGACGCGAACCGTGGTCAACTATGTGGGAGTCCAGTGACCTAGCCGTTAGGCTAACTGCTGGTCCCGGAGGGCTGAATATTAAAACAAATTTTTATGAACTTTTATGAATAATATTTTATCGTGATTTATCTTTTCTTTTGTATTCTTGTGGAAGTATAGTATTATATTTTAAAAATATTTTTTAGAGACCACCAGTTGGCGTAATGGCTTTGTGGCTGGACTCCCATGTAGTTGACCGTGGTTCTAGCCCCGGACCCGGTAGCTTAAACTCACGCTGGGCGCATATGCATGTGTGCCCAAGATCCCGAGAGGAGAATGGGAGAGATGGGATTGTGGTGTGGCCATCTCCCCTGGGGGGTGATTTCTTGCTTTTGATCTGTCTGTCTTTCTGGTGAGCTCATGTGCCCTATAGCAATAACCTCTCCAAAAAAAAAGTTTTATTTTAAAGATACTCTCTAAAATTTGTAAAAAATAATCCATTTGAAATTTGATTATTTAAAAGTCTTTTATTAGGAACAGGTAAAATTAAGATGTTAAACATGTAAAGACTGGTAATTAGTTTTATGGTATATACACGAGACTTGGAAACATGAATCTAATTTTTAAAAAAGACTTTAGGTAAAGTTGGCCGAGTACAACAGATTTATTCAGACAGCGATTTAAAGGTGGAAGTTTGTGGAACCTCTTGGACGTATAATCCAGCAGCAGTCTCCAAGGTGGCATCTGCAGGATCAGCCATTAGCAATGCATCTGGTGGTAAGTTCTGTATTGTGTCACTTTAAAAGTGGTATGATTCACATTAAAACCTTTTTGCTAATTTCTCGTATCTCCTATGTGATAATATGTGTGCTTTACTATCTCCCAGATAACATAACTTCATTTGGATGTTAACTACTTTTTAAACTTTCACTAAAGGTTTTTTTCCCCTATGGAGTAAAAAAACCTCTGACTGAGGTACTCCCAGGAAAAATTCCATGTAAATACATACTTTTTCTTGGAAATATGAGGGACTGCTCTACATCAGATCTGAGATACCCCAAATTTAACATTCTATTCTTTAGTCAGAACTTTTGCTTTCTGCTAAAGAACCATTTTTTTTTTTTTTTTTTTTTTTAAGTTTGCTATAGTGTGCTTGTGTATGCCAGAGAGAGAAGTGGGTGGCAGAGGGGAGTGAGAAAGCAGTCTCCAGGTGGATGGCCATGCTACAATTCCTTCTCCATTCTCTCTGCATTTTGAGCATGCATACACACCTAGCATATTTTTCAAGCTGTAGGATCTGGGACTTAAACGATGCCATTGGCTTTGTGAGATACAGTCACCTTAACCACCATGCTACTGGCTGGCCCAGAACCATCACTTTCTTAGACTGCTTTATTTATTTATTTTTTATTTCTATCATTTTTATTAGATGTCTTTCTTCCTGGACATTTTTATATATCAGCCATACGTTTTTTTACTCTTACCATAATAATAGTTATACACATTATAATGAGTGGAAAACCATGTTAAAATGTGAATATGCTGGATGCTTATATAGACTTTTTTCCCCAAAGTCTTGCCTTTCTGTGCTCCTGCTTTATATACACAGACTCAGTTTATTCTACAGCATATTACTAACTCCCTTATGTACGTTGTTGTCATCCAGGAAAGTAGAATCATAACTGTAAATGGTAAGAAACAGAAGGAGAACGTTAGGTGACCTCATATTTTATTTTTGTACTGCTTTCATTTCTTCTTTCCTACTGCAGTTTGCCAGTGTGCTTAGAGTTTAAGTCAGATAATGTTTATTTTATCTTAATGTTTGATGGCATCTTAATTGTCTGACCACATACAGAGTAAAAGAATGAAGGATGATTTATATTGTACTCTGATTACTTGATCTCCTTTGTGAGTTGTCCCTAGCCCCACTTTGTGATTTCATTGCTTTCCAGTAAGTACTCTTAAGAATTAAGGAGTACAACTTGATACTATTGAGAAAAAGAAAATCTTTCAAGAGCCTGTTTGTATTCATCCCTGGTTCATTCTTGTTTTTGTCAAACCAATTAATTGGCACTTAGTAAAGTATGTTATTAGCAATTAGACATCCTTTTTTTTTTTTTTTTAAGAGAGATTTTTTTTTTTTTTTTTTTTTTTTTTTTTTGCTTGAAGGCATGTACGCTTACTGGAAAGATAGAGACAGAGAGAAACAGAGAGAGAGAGAGAAAAAGTGAGAAATTATTCACCGAGGGGATGGCAACGCTGCAATCCCTTCTCCATTGTCTTCTCAAGATTTTGGGCATACGTGCACACACACCTGGTGTGAGTTTCAAGCCTTGGAGTCCAGGACTCAGACCATGGTCGGCCATGTGGGAGTCTAGTACCTTAACCACTACTCCACCTGCTGGCCCCTGCACATCTATTTTTAACTGAAAATTAGTTTGTTCCTAAATATGTCTCCAAATATTACAGAGATCACAATACTTTTGAATCATAGTTATTGAATTATTTTGAGATCTTTTGTATTGAGCTCTGAGAATCACTGTGGTATGCTTAAAACCTAGAAGGAAGTTTGTATCATTATGGTACTCCCATCATAGAGTCTTCATTCATAGTATCTTTGGAATGACTTATAAATCTTGACTTATTAACTTGCTTTTTCTAAAATTATAACTTGAAATACATGAATTGGAGAAAATCTGGAGTATTTATAAGCTCAAATTCAATGTTGCTTGATACTGTAGTGATTATAACTCACATGGGTTATTTTATCTGTAGCATAGTACCAACATAACATTACAGATTATAGGAATATGGAGTAATGCTTATCTGAGTAGTTAAGATTTGAGATCCTTCTGTATTACCAGTTTTATTTAATGCTTTACAGAAAGACTCTCACAACTCCTGAAGAAATTATTCGAAACCCAAGAATCTGGTGACCTCAATGAAGAATTAGTAAAGGCTGCTGCCAATGGAGACGTTGCTAAAGTGGAAGATTTGCTAAAAAGACCCGATGTGGATGTGAGCATTTTAAAAATTATTTTAAAGCATACAAAGAAATAGACTAGCGTAATGAAACCTTATACTCAAAAGTTAGGAAGATTTTGCCTCATTACTTGAATAATCACTTAGATTTTTTGCCACATGTACTTCACTTTACTTTTCTGAGGTATTTTAAAGCAGACACCAGAAGTCATTCTTTAGGATGCATTTCTAAAATATATTGCCATTTTCTTGTTTAACGTGATGACTTTTTAAATGTTATTACTGAAAAATACATTTAGGTTTAAATGCTTTGTATTTTCATAGGAAATCTCATGATTTTTTTTCGTACAGATATCATTTTATGGCATTTCTTAAATATATGTTAATAAATTTTATAAGCAGTTTTCTATCCCTCTTATTTATTTATTTATTTATTTTAGAGAGAGAATTTTTCTACAGGGTGTGTACACTCACCAGAGAGACGAAGAGAGACAGAAACAGAAAGTGAGAAATCACCACCCCCCAGGAGAATGGTCATACCACAGTTCCTTTTCCATTCTCCTCTCGGGACCTTGGGCATGCACGCACATACAGCCAGCATGAGTTTCAAGCCACTGGGTCCGGGATTTAAACTGTAGTCGACTATATGGGAGTCCAACGACATAACCATTACATCATCTGCTGGTCCCTCTGTCCCTCTTTTCAAAACATGTAATCTAAATTTTTCCCCCTCCCCTTCTATGATCATTTACTATTGCACAACTTATAATGCAGGTAAATTAGCAATCCTTCATAATTTTGTTTAGATTAGATTTAATAGTGAATATTACATAAATGGCATTCATATTTGAGCTAGGAGTATATTGCATTGTGTTTTCTTACATGTCTTTTTGTTTTCATTGCAGTTTATAATTGTCCTTTTTAAAAAATGGAAATACAACTTACATGCAGTGAAGTTTTCACAAAACGAGTCAGTTTTCACAAATGCAAATGACAATTCATACTCCTTATTAAAATGTAAACTGTTTCTTTCATTCCTAAGAGTAATCTTGTGGTCTTTCCCAGTCCTGTTTTGTTTCTTTTTGGGTAAATTTTGCTATAGAGCATGTGTACTCACCAGAGCAGAGAGAGAGAGGAGCAGACACACTCACAGATGTAGAAAGAAATCATCCCCCCTCCCTGCCCTGATAGGATGGCCAAGTTGAGAGAGAGAGAGAGAGAGAGAGAGAGAGAGAGAGAAAGAGAGAGAGAAATCATCATAACCCCAAGTGGGGGAGGAGGGGATGGCCCTTTTCCATTCTCTTGGGATTTTGGGCACAAACGCACATATGCCTGATTGTATTTGTGTGTTTAAAGAATTAGTGTTTTTTAACTTTATTTATTTACTTTAATTTGACCAGAGAGGGACAGAGCGAGAGAGAGAAAGTAAGAAAGCAGGTCACTAGGTCTGGGACTTGAACTACTGTGGGCCATGTGGGAGTCCAGTGCCCTAAACCACCACTCCATCTTCCGGCCCCAGCCTATGTGTTTTTTAAGCTGCTGGGTTCAGGACTTGAGCCATGTAGTCGGTTATGTGGGATCTAGCTGCCTTAACCTCTGTGCCACCTGCTGACCCTTCTTTTTTTTTTTTTTTTTTTTGGAGAGGTATTTTTGCTATAGGGCGCGTGTGCTCGCCAGACAGACAGAGAGAGACATAGAGACAGAAAGCGAGAAATCACCCCCCAGGGGAGATGGTCACGCCGCAATCCCTTCTCCTCCATTCTCCTCTCGGGATCTTGGGCACTCATGCACACGCACCCGGCGTGAGTTTTAAGCCACCGGGTCCGGGACCCGAACTGCAGTCGACTACGTGGGAGTCCAGCGACATAGCCATTACGCTAACTGCTGGTTCCCTGACCCTTCTTCATTTTTAATTTTTTTTTAATAACTAATTTGGGACCAGCAGGTGGTATGATGGTTATGTTGCTGGATTCCCACATGGCCAACTGTGGTTCAAGTAACAGACCTGGTGGCTTGAAAATCACACTAAGGGTGTGTGTGTGTGTGTGTGTGTGTGTATGTGTGTGTGTGTGCCCCTAAGATCCTAGGAAGAGAATGGAGGAGATGGGATTGCAACATGGCCATTTCCCCTGGGGGGTGATTTCTCACTTTCCCTCTCACTGTGTCTGTCTGTCTGTGTCTCTGGCAAGCCACATGCACCTATGGCGAAAACCTTTATAAAAAAAAAAGATAAAAAATTTATTTCTTCCATGAGAGTGAAGAGACAGACAGATACACACACACACACACACACACACACACACACACACACAGCGACAAGTATCCCCAGTAGGGTTTTCATGCAGCAGTTCACTTCCAGCCAGCCAGATCACAGGTGCACATGTGTGCCTGTTGCATACAGGGAGGTCCTAGTATGTTAAATGGGGAACTTTCCATGTGGCTCCAGTTGTATCACTGCACCACTGTCTGGCCTTCCCCACAAATAATTTTTTTTGAAGAATTATTTATTCAATTTTATTCATTCATTCATTCATTCATTCATTCATTTTAATTTGACCAGAGAGAGACAGAGAGAAAGAGAGAAAGTGGGAAAGCAAGCCTCCAGATCCAGGACTCAAACCGTGGATGGCCATGTGGGAGTGTCTAACACCTTAACCACCATGCCACCTGCTGGTTCCCCCCCACAGATAACTTTTAAGTTTTTCCATTTGATAGTAGTTTGCATTCTTGTAATTAAATCCTCCTTAGACTCCTCTTTCAATTCTCTTATCTCTCAAAACATTCAGGCTCAGAGCCAGCAGGTAGCATGGTGGTTAAGGTGCAGGACTCCCACATGACAAAACACGGTTTGGGTCCTGGACCCAGTGGCTTGAACATCATGCTGGTTGTGTGTAAATGTGTACTGAAAATTCTGAGAGGTGAATGGATTGTGGCATGGCCATGCACCCCCTGCAACGATGGCAAGGTCACACTACAGTCCTTTTTCCTCCAGTTCTCTGACCTATTAGGATCTTGGGCACTTGTATGTGCCTAGCATGTTGATTTCTCATTTCCCTCTCACTGTTTCTCTCTCATTCCAGCAAGTGATGGAATGAGATGGTGGGGGAACCAACTTAAATTATTCTCATAGAATCATACAGTGTACTAGATCAAACATATGATATATGGATGTATTGGCTCTTTGTGGTTTGTGACATTCATTCACCCTTTCTTTTTTATATTTAGGTTAATGGGCAATGTGCTGGCCACACAGCTATGCAAGCTGCTAGTCAAAATGGACATGTTGACATTTTGAAGTTACTTTTGAAGCAAAATGTGGATGTAGAAGCAGAGGTAATTAAACTAAACTTGAAACAGTTTTAAAATAGAAGTTATGCTTCTATATGAAATGGATTTTTATTCTTGAAGTTTAATAATTACCTAATGCTTTTCTGATTAAAAATAAAAAATTGACAGAAGATAACTTGAAGCATTTATTTTTCTATGATGTCTCAGTATATTCTAGACATAGCCCTTGGTGAAGATAGGAGTTGAGTTTCTTACTGCTGTGTTAGATCCACCATGCTGTTAGGAGCCCAATTGGGATCTACTAGGAATCACACAAGGGAAGCTGAAGAAAGGGGAATATAGCTCCTGGGTCAAGGTCTTTTCTGATCTCTCTGACATAGAGAGGTCTTTGTAGTATTTGTTTAGTCTTACTGTTTTTTGACTTTTAGTTGGATTTTTGAAGAGTTTAAGGGTGTGTTTATCACATGTATATTTATGCTTAGTTTAGTGTATATTCTTTTTTAGAAAACTTATTTTTATTTTTATATTTATTTTTAATTGACAGAGGGCATGTGTGCTAACCAGAGAAAAGAGAAAGAAAAAACGAAAACACGCCCTGCCAAGGAGTGTGGTTATTTCCTTCTCCATTTCTTCATCTTGTCCAGCCTTTGGGCATGTATGCACATGTGCCTGGCGTGCATTTTTTTTTAAGTCACTGGGGCTGGGTTTCAAACTACAGTTGTCCCTGTGCGATCTGGCTTCCTTAACTAGTAGGCTATGGGGCCAGCCCTCGAGTATGTTTTTATAAAAGAAATAAATATTTCTTATTATTGTTGGAGTCTTAGTTGTGAATCTGTAAATATGGTTTGTCTTAATTATAATCTCATTACTAAAAATTTATTAGAATCACGTTTGTATTAGTCTAGTGTAAAATTATTTATAATGTCAGTATCTAGCAAATTTTGGCTGGGTAGAATATTGAAGTTTTGTTCAAAAGAAATTCCTGTTTTGGAACTTAGTAAGGACTTCAATTGCTGAGGGCCAAATTGGTGAATTTGCCTGTTTTTACTGTTTAAAAAATTTTGAAAGACACATTTGAAAAAGGAAACCTTTTTTTAGTCTTATGTTACTTTTGCTTTTTTTCTCTAATTGTGTGTATTTTGAGTTGTAAGATACTATAAAGAGTCTGTGGCGTTTTAGGGTGAATAAGCCATTTTGAATATTGGAATTTTCTGTTGCTTAGAAAGAACTCGAAGTTTGAATTAGCATATTAGACATCTGTGAATTACATTTAGTGTTATTACTGTGACATTTTTATGAATGAGTTTGTACAATATATTTTTTTACAGTAGTATTTTTAGATTGTATTTTCCTTGGTTGTAAATGTAAAAATCCAATATGTATTATACAGTTAGTAGATTGATGTTCTTTTGTTAATGGAAGGGCAACCATAATACAGGTTTAAAAACTGTTACAGAGGGCTGGCAGGTGGCGAGGTAGTTAAAGGTGCTAGATTTCCCACATGGCTGACCTTTGGTTCAAGTCCCGGATTGGCAACTTGCTCTCTCTTTCCCTTTCTCTCTCTCTCTCGCTGGTCAAGTTGAGAAATAATAATAACAGATGGAACTAAATAAATAATTCTTAAAAAAAAATAGTAACAGGAAAAAACCCACCCAGATTGGCGGTTAGGAAGATCTTGTTAACTTTAAGATTATGAAAAAAAAAAAATCTTTTTTTTTTTTTTTTTTTTTTTTGAGAGGATTTTGCTATAGGGCGCATGCGCTCTCCAGAAAGACAGACAGAGAGACAGAAAGCAGGAAATCACTCCCCAGGAGGGATGGCCACACCACAGTTCCTTCTCCTCCATTCTCCTCTCGGGATCTTGAGCATGTATGCACACACACCTGGTGTAAGTTTAAGCTGCCGGATCCAGTACTAGAACCATGGTCGACCACATGGGAGTCCAGAGACATAGCCATTATGCTATCTGCTGGTTCCTGATTTTTTTTTTTTTTTTTTTTTTTTTTGAGAGAGTTTTTTTTGCTATAGGGCACATGTGCTTGCTGGAGAGACAGAGACAGAAAGACAGAAAGGGAGAATTCAGCCCCTGAGGGGATGGCCACCTTGTAATCCCTTCTCTTCCATTCTCCTCTGGATTTTGGGCACGTACACACACATGCCCTGTGTGAGTTTTAAGCTTCTGGGTTCAGAACTGGAACTGCGGTCGACTATGTAGAAGTCTAGTGACGTAACTATTACATCATCTGCTGGTCCCAAGATTATGAAATATTAAAATGTGTTACTAGAGAAGTTAATTTAACTTTATTTTTTTTAGTTGATAGAGTACGCATGTACTCATCAGAGACAGAGAAGGGGAGGGAGAAGGCATCCTACCCAGGTGGGGTGCGGTCATGTCGCAGTTCTTTCTCTTCCATTTCTCTAGCCTGTTGGGATTTTAGGCAGGCATGCCTGGTATGTTTTCAAGCTGCTGGGGTGGGATTTGAGCTGTGGCTGGCCACAAGGGATATAGTGGGATCTAGCTTTCTATACCAGGCTAAGAGACCAGCCCCAAAAGGTTAAAATCCTTCTTTAGAATGCTTTTTTTCCCCAAGTTTTGCTGTATGGTGGGTGTGTTTTCAGAGAGAGAGAAAAAGAGAGAGAGAGAGAAGTAGAAAGAAGGGTTGGGAAAATGAGAAAGCACCTCCCAGGAGGGATGGCCATGTTGCCATCTTTTCTCTATTCTTCTCTTGAGATTTTGGGCATACATACACACGCCTGATGTGATGTCAAGTGGCCAAGTTTGGGACTCAGATCATGCAGTCGATTGTGTGGGATCCAGCTGTACCTGCTGGCCCTAAAATGCTGCTTTTTCTGGGATGTTTAAATATGATGCTGCTCAGAGGCACAAGTGTTTGTATCTTAAATTTCTTTTCACAATTGATAGGTAATAAAAGTTCCTCTTCCTGTTTCAACCAGAATTATTAGTAAGGGAGAAATTTCCCTGAGTTGTCATTTCCTACTTTGTTCAGAATGGTCATCAATTCGTCATGAATTCCTATTTTAAGTGACTTTATCTTTAATATCTGTTCAAGAAAATATGCAAAGACCAAAACAGCTTTTAAAATTCAGTAACTGTTCAGAACAAACTGCTTGTTTTAAATGTATTTAATTATGACAGTACTTATCTGAGTTATCTTTGGAAAGTAGTTGAGTAGCCAGCAGATGGTGTAGCAGTTATATCCTGGATTCCCATATAGCTGACCACAGTTCGAATCCCGGCCCTGTGGCTTGAAACTCATGCTGGGTGTATGTGCGTGCGTGCCCAATATCCCAGGAGGAGAATGGAGGAGAAGGGTTTGCAACATGGCCATCCCCTCTGGCGGGTGATTTCTCATTTTCCCTCTCTCTGTTTCTCTCTCTTTTACTTTCACCCTAAGGCAAAAACTTCTTTTTTTAAAAAAAAAAAAAAGGAAGGAAGGAAAGTAATTGAGAGAATCTTGTATGTCATATGGGTTTTCAAACCCTTTGCAATACTAGGGTGTCCATTAGGGACTGACACAGGTGGAGTAGGATTCCACTGCTCTGGAGATAGTCTTAGGGTATGCTTTCTGTTGGGTGTCAACTCTTGGAATATATTGGGTCATTGGAAAACTCACAACCCATTTTTGCATAGAAAAATTCGTATGACTTTTTGGACAAGTCAGTGGTATTGGCATAAAGACAGTACCCTGATAATGCCCTTTTCTATCTGCATCTGGGAACATAATGAGACTTTTTTTTTTTTTTTTAGGTTTTTGCACTCACCAGGTATAGTGAGAGAGAAAGTGAGAAATCACTCCCTAGGGGGGATGCCATGCAGCAGTCCCTCTCCTCCATTCTCTTCCTAGGATTTTGGGCATGTTTGTACATGTGCCTGGTGTGATTTTTGAGCCACTGGGTCTGGAACTCCAACCTTAGTCAGCCATGTGGGAGTCCAGTGCCTTAACCACCACGCCACCTGCTGGTCTGAGACTCCTTTTTTGATGTGAACTATATGAACTTTCGTTCCGACATTTTTTTTTTTTCCTTTAAAGAATAGTTTGTTCTTGAGGATTGTGGTGTGGCCATCTCCTCCTGGGTGGGTGATTTCTCGCTTTCTGTCTCTCTGTTTCTCTCTGTCTTTCTGGCAAGAGCACGCGCCCTATAGCAAAAGGCCTCTCAAAAAAAAAAAAAAAAAAAGAAGTTTCTTCTTGAATTAAAAAAAAAAGGATTTGAGTCTGCTCAATGGCTCCTGAGATCTAGACATGCTGGGAGAAAGGAAGATGTCCCACTCCTAACTGGGCCTCCAGCATACAAAACCCACGTGAACAGCCCTTCTTCAAGAGAAAGTCTGCTCAATGGCTCCTGAGATCTAGACATGCTGGGAGAAAGGAAGATGTCCCACTCCTAACTGGGCCTCCAGCATACAAAACCCACGTGGTAGGAAAACCCCTTTCATATCTCCTGTCTCTGAATCAATCTTTGTCTCTCTCTACCTCTCACTCTCTCTCTCTCTCTCTCTCTCTCTCTGTCTGTCTGTCTGTCTGTCTTTTTTTTTAATTTTTGCTTTTTAGAATTTTTTAAGGTGAGGCTTCTTACAGGGCCCTTTGGCCCCTCCCTCCTAGGCCTTTGTTTTGTTAATAATCCCCTCTGCTCCTCCCAGAACAGCCCTTCTTCAAGAGAAAGCCTGCTCAATGGCTCCTGAGATCTAGACATTTTGCGCGCCGCGCGGTTTTCTAATTTTTGATTTTTATTGAAATTTTTTTAATATTAATTTTTCTTTTTTAGATTTATTCCAAAGCTTTTCTCTTTTTTTTCTCTGTTTCTTGTCTGTTTTTTTTTGTTGTTGTTGGTATTGTTTCCCTCTCTCTGCTTCCTTTTCTGCACACTTCCCAACCCTCATATTAAACTTCAAAAGTTTGGGAAGAAACCGACCATCCACCAGATGACTAGAAATCGCTGCAGGACCACAAGAAATATGGAGAAGCAGGAAAATGCCCCTCCTCCAATTGAAACGGATAGCTCCTCTTCATCCGCACACAGTTCAAGGGAATTCATGGAAATGTCTGATAAACAATTCAGATCATTCATAATGGCAAAGCTAACAGAGATCGAAGAGAAGAGAGACAAGGAACTGCTGAAGGGGAAGGAGAAAGGAGTTGAAGAGTTCTAGGAGGTGAGGAAATTCATGCAAGATCTAAAAGAGGAGTTTCACACTTTACAAAAGAATCAGATGGAGCTGTTAGAGATGAAGGCTATAATACAAGAAGTCAAAATCTCCCTTGAAAGTATTAAAAGCAGACTAGATCATTCAGAAAATGGAATCTCTAATGTAGAAGAGAAAATGGCTGGCCTAGAAAGGTCCACCATAAAGACTGAGAAAATGGCCCAAAACTTTGAGAATAATATGCAAGAAGTACTAGATACAATTAAACGTTCAGGGGCGGCAGGCGGGGGCTCCGCTCCGCGTGCCGGCGCGTGGGGGTGGGGAGGCGGGCGCGGGGGCTCCAATCCACGTGCTGGGGTGCGGGGTCAGGGCGCAGGGGCTCCGCTCCACGTGCCCTGTCTGGAGGTCTGGCCCGACGCCTCTGCCCCACGTGCCGTGGCCGGGGCTCTGTCCTGTGTGCCATGGCCGGGGTCTGCCCCGCGTGCCGTGGCCGGGGTCTGCCCCGCGTGCCTTGGCCGGGGTCTGTCCCGCGTGCCGTGGCCGGGGCTCTGCCCCGTGTGCCGTGGCCGGGGCTCTGACCCCGCGTGCCTTGGCCGGGGTCTGTCCCGCGTGCCGTGGCCGGGGCTCTGACCCCGCGTGCCGTGGCCGGGGCTCTGACCCCGCGTGCCGTGGCCAGGGTCTGCCCCGCGTGCCTTGGCCGGGCTCTGCCCCGCGTGCCGTGGCCGGGGTCTGCGCCCGCGTGCCGTAGCCGGGACTCTGCCCCGCGTGCCGTGGCCGGGGCCCTGTTCCGCGTGCCGTGGCCGGGGTCTGCCCCCGCGTGCAGTGGCCAGGTACTACCCCGCGTGCCGTGGCCGGGACTCTGCCCCGCGTGCCTTGGCCGGGCTCTGCCCCGCGTACCGTGGCCGGGTTCTGCCCCCGCGTGCCGTGGCCGGGACTCTGCCCCCGCGTGCCGTGGCCGGGGCCCTGTTCCACGTGCCGTGGCCGGGGTCTTCCCCCGCGTGCAGTGGCCAGGTACTACCCCGCGTGCCGTGGCCGGGACTCTGCCCCACGTGCCGTGGCCGGGGCCTGCCCCGCGTGCCGTGGCTGGGGCCCTGTCCTGCGTGCCGTGGCCGGGGTCTGCGCCCGCGTGCTGTGGCCGTGGTCCTGTCCCCGCGTGCCGTGGCCGGGGTCTGCCCCGTGTGCCGTGGCCGGGGTCGGCCCCCTTGTGCCGTGGCCGGGTTCTGCCCCGCGTGCCGTGGCCAGGGCCCTGTCCCGCGTGCCGTGGCCGGGACTCTGCCCCGCGTGCCGTGGCCAGGGCCTGCCCCCGCGTGCCGTGGCCGTGGTCCTGTCCCCGCGTGCCGTGGCCGGGGTCTGCCCCGTGTGCTGTGGCCGGGGTCTGCCCCCACTTGCCGTGGCCGGGTTCTGCCCCGCGTGCCGTGGCTGGGGCCCTGTCCCGTGTGCCGTGGCCGGGGTTCTGCCCCGCGTGCCGTGGCCGGGGCCCTGTCCCGCGTGCCGTGGCCGGGTCTGTGCCCCGCGTGCCGTGGCCGGGGCCGGCCCCGCGTGCCGTGGCCGGGGCACTGTCCCGCATGTCGTGGCCGGGGCCCTGTCCCACGTGCCGTGGCCAGGGTCTGCCCCCGCGTGCCGTGGCCGGGGCTCTGCTCCGCATGCCCTATCCAGAGGTCCGGCCTGACCGGGGCTCTGCCCCGCGTGCCGTGGCCGGGCTCTGCCGCGCGTGCCGTGGCCGGGCTCTGCCCCCACGTGCCTTGGCCGGGCTCTGCCCCCGCGTGCCGTGGCCGGGCTCTGCCCCGCGTGCCGTGGCCGGGCTCTGCCGCGCGTGCCGTGGCCGGGCTCTGCCCCCGCGTGCCGTGGCCGGGGTCTGCCCCCGCGTGCCGTGGCCGGGGTCTGCCCCGCGTGCCGTGGCCGGGGTCTGCCCCCGCGTGCCTTCGCCGGGGTCTGCCCCCGCGTGCCGTGGCCGGGGTCTGCCCCGGGTGCCGTGGCCGGGGCTCTGCCCCGCGTGCCGTGGCCGGGGCTCTGCCCCGCGTGCCGTGGCCGGGGTCTGCCCCCGCGTGCCGTGGCCGTTGTCTGCCCCCGCGTGCCGTGGCCGGGGTCTGCCCCCGCGTGCCGTGGCCGGGACTCTTCCCCGCGTGCCGTGGCCGGGGTCTGCCCCCGCGTGCCGTGGCCGGGGTTCTGCCCCGCGTGCCGTGGCCGGGGTCTGCCCCACGTGCCGTGGCCGGGACTCTGCCCCCGCGTGCCGTGGCCGGGACTCTGCCCCGCGTGCCGTGGCCGGGGTTCTGCCCCGCGTGCCGTGGCCGCGGTCTGCCCCCCCGCATGCCGTGGCCGGGGTCTGCCCCCCGCGTGCCGTGGCCGGGACTCTGCCCCGCGTGCCGTGGCCGGGACTCTGCCCCGCGTGCCCTGGCCGGGGTCTGCCCCGCGTGCCGTGGCCGGGACTCTGCCCCGCGTGCCGTGGCTGCCCCGCGTGCCATGGCCAGGACTCTGCCCCGCGTGCCGTGGCCGGGGTTCTGCCCCGCGTGCCGTGGCCGGGACTCTGCCCCCACGTGCCGTGGCCGGGGCCTGCCCCCGCCTGCCGTGGCCGGGTTCTGCCCCCGCGTGCCGTGGCCGGGGTCTGCCCCGCGTGCCGTGGCCGGGGCTCTGCCCCCGCGGGCCGTGGCCGGGATCAGCCCCGCGTGCCGCAACCGCTGATGGCCGTCTCTGCTTTCCTGAGCCGCGTTCCTGAAACTGTGTTCCATGGAGATTCACCTACATTTGCGGGGCTGCACGAGACCCACCCTTGGTCCAGCCCTGAGTGCAGTCTACGTTTCCTATTGTTGGGAACTTTATGATCTGATAATTGGAAAAAAAATCATGTTTATCATAAAAAATAATTAGAATAATAATAATAATGATTGGGGGAAACATAGGAAAGATATTGAATGTTGAAGCGGGGAGATTAATGTCTCTGTACTGACTGACATGCATGGCATTCCCTTTTGAAAAAGCACTGTAATACACTGTAAAGTTATATGTAATTCAATGTAATAAAAAAATAGATAATAAAAAAAAAAAAAAAAGGATTTTCCCCACTCTCTCATTTCTTCAGAAGTTTGCCTATTACAGAAGGTGAGATAAATCTATTGATTCCTCTGAAGTAGTTTCAGAATTTTGGATATGTCAAATTTTGCTGATTTATCCTTCATTTTGATCTGTTAAAGGCATTATTTATTTTTTTTTCTGTTTTTGAATATGTATAAAAGTGCGTGCTCACCATCTAGTTCTAACCATAGTAAAACGTTGATATATTTCACTCCCTAAAAGCTAATGGAGATCACACTTGTTTTTTTAAAAGTTCACTTACGTATTTTGTCCATAAGAGAGAGGGAGACAGATTAGCCACTCCAGCAGGATCCCTATGCTGCAGTCCCATCCCTTAGTCCTAGGTGACCTGAATTATGGGTACATGTGTGCATACCAGGTGTGCTCAGGGAGGTTTGAGAATCTGAACCCAAGATCTTTCCCATGGGGGCCCAGTCGTGTTACCACTGTGCCACTACCTGGCCCTTTGCTGGTTTTTAATTTATTTATTTTTCCTAAAATATTTACTAATTCAGATTTAAATGCTAACATTTAGGATAAAGATGGAGATAGAGCAGTCCACCATGCAGCGTTTGGGGATGAAGGTGCTGTGATAGAAGTCCTACACCGGGGCAGTGCTGATTTGAACGCTCGCAACAAGCGCAGACAGACACCACTTCATATTGCTGTCAATAAAGGTCATCTTCAAGTTGTGAAGACTTTATTGGACTTTGGCTGTCATCCCAGTCTCCAGGTAAAGCCTTTAGAGAAATAATATTCTTGCAGTATTGCTGGGATTCTATGAAAGGGAAGCACTGAGTTCTATGCTAAGCATTCCTTTTTATCAATTCTTTTTGTATGATCAGTCATGGTAAATGATAACAAAAGCATAGAATGTTATAAAGTTGACAGTTATTTTTTTTCTTAGAAAAGCTTTCTTTTAGAAAATGTCAATAGAGTGAGTTTAGATGGGGGGAAGAAGTGGGAGTGGAAACTTTTCTTGCAAAGAAGCCTGTGAATAAGTTTGATTTAATTTTATTGGTAACAATGAGCTTCATTAGTTTAAGTCTAATAATGCATATTTGTTAACATTTCTTAACTAAATTATTTTGCTTTATTTTTAAGACTTTTGCCATGAAGCATGTGTGCTCAGCACTGAGAGACAAAGACAGAGAGAGAGAGAGAGAGAGAGAGAGAAATCACTCCCAAGGGAATGGTCATGATGCAGTCCCTTTTCTCTATTTCCCTTTTGGGATTTTGGTCATGCACACACATGCACACTGTGTGTTTTTCAAGCCACTAGATCCGAGACTCAAACAGCCTGGTTTGCCGTGTGGGAGCCAGTACCTTGATCTCCATGCTGCCTGCTAGCCCACTGTCTGAATTATTTTATTATAGCTTAATTTATCTTAGAATCATGTTCTAGCATTACTCTGGTCTTGGGAAATTTTCGGTTTTGGAAAATATGTAGGGTTTTAGGATTGAAGTACATTAGGACCTGATTTTTGAAGCAAGAATCACTTAAGAAATGAATCTGCAGGACCAGCAGATGGTGTAATGGTTATGTCAACTGGACTCCCATGTAGTTGATTGGTGTTCGTGTCCCTGCCCGGCGGCTTAAAACTCATGCTGGCGTGTGCCCAAAATCCTGAGAGGAGAAGGGATTATAGTGTGACCGTTACCCTGAGGGTGATTTTTTTACTTCCTGTCTCTCTGTGTTTCTCTGAATCTGCTCACCCACTGTTTTATCAACCAGATGAATTAAAACACTTATGAAAAGGAACTGTAGTCTGTGCCCGTTATCTATTTAGTTGGTTACTAAAGCAGTCTGTCTGTGCGAAGTTTAAATTTGATATGAATACTTGATTTTGTAGGAAAATAAAAGAACACATTAACATAATTTGCCAACTTGAAAAAAAATTATTTATTTATTCTATTCGTTATTATTGTAAAATTTTTACCAGAGACAGAGGGAAGAGGAAAGCAAGAAAGCAAGCCGATAGGTCCGGAACTCGAACTGTGGTCAGCCATGTGGGATTCTAGCGTCCTTAATCACCACGCCACCTGCCGGCCCCAGTTTGCCAACTTTTAGGCTCCTTTTTAGACTGTTTTCTACATGATCATCTTTAATAGAAATGGCTTAAAATCTTGAAATAACATTACTAATTTTTGTAAGCTTTTTTTTTTTTTGATGACAAAAAGAGCAAGAGAGAAGGAGGAAGGAGGAGATAGAGACAGGTATTTTTGACAATGTCTCACTACATTGCCATCTTCCTGCCCCATCCTTTCAATTAACTGGGATCACAGGTGTGCACCACCGTGCCCGACTATTTAGGTTGGGCTATAAGCTGAATTTTGACCTCTCACGTGACCTGAGCCATTGAGCAGTGGCTTCCTCCCATTTGTGCCACTTTGACTGTGGCAGCATATTATTTTTAAATATGCTTGAAGCTATTTGAATATGTAAAAACATCCCATTTAAATTGAAAACTCAATAATGATTGAAATAAAAAGGAAGAAGTTGTCAAGCGGCTGGTAGGTTTACTAATTCATAGCACCCATGGATTGGATTGGATAGATCTCAGAGAAATAATAATGAACAAGGGCCAGCTTGGTGGTATACACAGTAGTATGTGGAACTGCAGTAGCCCACTGTGGGTTTGGATCTCCACCCTGGTCAGCTTGGGGTTTACTGCATGACAAGACTCTGTGGAGGGTACTTTGTTCTCCTTTCTATCTTGTGTTTATGTACTATTATGAATATAATAAATATAAAAAAGGAATGAGTAGCAGGAATGAGGACTCCAGTGAGAGTGAGAGACAGAGATATAATACCTCCAGCAGGATCCCAACACTGTGATCCACCCTTAGTTTCAGCCAGCCTGGATCATGGGTGCACATGTGCCTGTCCTACTCAGGGAGATCCTCAGATGCAAGATAGTATCTTTATTTCTTTTTTTTAAGGGTTTTTGCTATAGGGCATGTGTGCTCACCAGAGAGAGAGAGAGGGAAAGTGAGAAATCACCCCCCAGTGGGGATGGCCATGCTGCAATCCCTTCTCTATTCTCCAGGGATTTTGGGTGCACATGCGTGCGCATATACACACATACATGCCTGACCTGAGTTTCAGGCCTTTGGGTCTGGAGCCCAAACCTCAGTCAGCTACGTAGGAGTCCAGCATCTTAGCTACTATGCACCTGCTGGTCCTGCAAACTATTACCTTTCACATGTGAGCCTGCCATGCAGAAGACCAAGCCCTGCCACTGTGCCACCTGCTGGTTTGTAAAACCACTGACTTGTAATCTGTTGGTAAGGGGCCTGAAACTAATGTAGGTTCGGTATGGAATTTCAGGGTACAACAATTCATGGTAGTAATATGGTATAGCAGGCATTTTAAAACTCATTAAATTTTTTGGTAGCTTCTTTATCCTATTAATTTTAGTTATTAGTTGAATTGTATTTAAGGTTTCCTACTTTGATTTTCATTTTTTTTCCTCTTGGTAAAGGGAAGCATGTTAATTGTGCTTTCCATCTAGACTTAAATATGACGTTATTTAGTATGATGTGCCTAATGTTTCCTGCATCTTTAGGCTTAACACAGCATGATCTCTTAAGGGCAGTTGCTGGATATGGCTTTTGTTTCTTTTTCTCTGTTTAGTCATTCAATATAAATATTACTATTAGATATGATAATTAATTGAAGAACTAATGAAAATATCTTTAAACTTAAAAAAAGGATTCTGAAGGTGATACTCCTCTTCATGATGCAATCAGTAAGAAACGTGATGACATCCTGGCAGTTCTTTTGGAAGCTGGAGCAGATGTTACCATCACAAACAACAATGGATTTAATGCTCTACATCATGCTGCTCTAAGAGGAAATCCCAGGTACAGATGTCAGCTTTTACTGTTTTAGGTGCCACTTAAAAGTGTTTTCCTATTGGGCCAACTGGTGGTGGCATAGTGGTTAAGGTGGCTGAGTCTGATATGGCAAGCCCTGTGGTTCAAGTTCCAGACCCAGTGACAAGAAAAACACACCACGCACATGGGCATGTTTGCTCAAAATCCCAAACGGAAAGATGTAGCAGAAAAGGGACCAGCATTTGGTGTAATGGCAATGTCGCTGGACTCCCATGTAGTCGATTGTGGTTCGAGTCCCAGACCCAGTGGCTTATGCTCATGCCAGGCGCGTGTGCGTGCGTGCCCAGGTTCCCGAGAGGAGAATGAAGAAGGGATTATGGCGTGGCCATCCCCCCCCGAGGGGTGATTTCTTGCTTTCTGTCTCTCTCTCTCTTTCTGGCGAGCGCATGCTCCCTATAGCAAAAACCTCTCAAAAAAACAGAAGCAAAAACAGATGTAACAGAAAAGAGATTTCAGTGTGACTGTGCTGCAAGGGGGATGATTTCTTACTTTCTTTGTCTCTCCTAGGCAAGTTCATGTGCCATCTGGCAAAATTAAAAAAAAAAAATTTCCCCAGTTCTCTTAAACATCGATGAAATAATTTTGGTTTGTTTCAGTATTTTAGTAATTTTATAAGACTGGAAATTGGGGGCCAGCTGGTAGTGTGGAGGTTAAGGCAACTGGATTCTCCAGGCCAGCTCTGTAGTTTTTCAGGTCCAGACCTGGCAGCTTAGAAAATACACTGGGTGCATGTGTGTGTGTGTGTTTTCAAAATCCTCAGGGGAGAATAGAGAAGATGGGATTGCAGCTTGGACATCCCCCCCCCCGGAGATGATTTTTCACTTTCCCTTGCTTTCTGTGTCTCTTAGGGCATGTACACATGTCCTAAGGCAAAAATCTAAAAACAAAGAAAAGCGTCTGGAAATTGAATCAGAAGGTGGCTCAGAGTTAGGGTGGCTGGATCCCACATAGCTGACTCTGCATTACGAGTCCTACACCCTCTTACATGTGCCAGTTGCACGCGTGTGTGTGTGTGCCCAGAATCCTGAGGAGAATGGAGGAGAAGGGATTACAGCATGGCCATCCCTCCTTGGGGTGGGGGACTGATTTCTCACTTTCTCTCTTTTTCTCCTGTGAGTGCATGCACTCTATAGCAAAAACTAAAAACAAAAACAAAGGTGAAAATTATGACTTCATTTGATAGATTATTTTTATATGCTGATATATTGCTTGTTATACTAATACAAGTATTATGAGATGGTTATTTAAATTTTTGTTAAATAGGGATATAAAATTAGGAATACTGGCTTATAGGTAAAGATTTAATTAAAATGCTTTTCATTTTGGGATTTATGTTTGTTCACGATTATTCTCAGGGTGTCCTTAAATCCCATATTATCTATTTGCATAATAATTATTTTTCCAAATTTGTTGCTAAACAAATATTGTTGCCTAATTTCTTATTAATAATATAATTAGTTATATGAAATTCTAGTACATATGTCCCCTGTTGTTACAGTAATAAGTATTCTACTGAAAAAAGGGTTTGTTGGTTAGAGAGAATGTCTTTAAGGAAGATAGCTTTTGGAGGATGGCAGGTGGTGTGGTGGTTAAGGGGGCTGGACTCCCACATGGCCAACTGTGGTTTGGGTCCTGGACCTGGCAGCTTGCTTTCTTACTTTCTCTCTCTCTCTCTCTCTCTCCCTTTCTGATCAAATTAAAAATAAAAAAATAAATAAAGTTAAATAAAATAATTCTTTAAAAAAAAACAACAAAGATTGCTTTTGGAAAATCACATTATTCGTAGGGATCTGTGAAGTCTCACAGAAAAGTAAATGCTTAGCTTTGCAGAGCCTAGAGATTTCCAAAACCTCTTTTTTGAAGTAGTTTTTACCTAAGTAGCATTTTAGGAGATACTGCATTCATCTTCTTTTTCCTGTTGAGTAAAGCCCATATAGCTTCACTAAAGAAAATGTTCACTTTTTGATGTTTATTTTGATAAATTTTGTGTATCCTGATCTCTTATTCTTTGTTTTGTTATTATGCTTCTATGTTTCCTTTTATTTTTTTGCCATTTTTTTTTTTAAAGCTTCTTAAGATCACCACTAGAGGGGGATCACAGAAAACAAGGATTTTATTGCTGTTGCTTATTGGTACACAAAACATTGGGTAGATAATGTACAATGAAATGAATGACCACATTTTAGACCATGTTTTAATTTTTTAAAGTTACAGTTATTTGAATACTTAATACTTTTGTGTAATGAAGGAAACTAAATAGTATTGTATATTCCTTGCCCTTCAAATAAAAGATGGTAATAGCACCTACCATGTGCCAAGTCTCTGCTGAGTGCTTTACAAGCATTATCTCAGTCCTTTTCACAGCTTTTTGAGGCAGGTGTTAATATTCTTATTTTACAGATGAAGATGAGGCTTATTAAAGATGAAATTATATATCTAAGATCATTTAGCTTATTATGAAGCAGGTGGAACTTAAGATCTGTGTGACTTTAGAATTATAGCTCTTATATCACTTTATAGGTTTTCCTGTAGCAGGATCTATATGTGCAGCAAGACCAAAGCATATGGACAGGGAGTGATTTCACTAAGAATGATGTATTGATACATCCTTCCCCTTGTTGCCTCATCACTTTGACTGTTCTCTAATTCTCAAGTTCCAGTTAGTTCTAAAATTCTATTTATTTTACCTGTCTTTCCACCCCATCCTGTTCTTTTTATTCCCATTGTTGCTGACCTAAATAGGTACTCACCACTTTTTTCTAGACTATTACAGTTTCTAATTGTTCCTTCTGATTTCAATCTTACCCTTAATTTAACTTTTGTGAACAATTACCATGATGTCATTCTAAAAGTATAGATCTGATGGTTCCCCTCTCCTGTTCCCAAACCTTCAGTTGTTTGGTGTTGTGTATAGAATAGTATCTGTGCACCTTGGCTTGCATTTCAACCCATTTCAGGTATGTCTTGAGCTGTTTTTCTAACTTTATCTCCCACTAATTAAAACCCTTTTGCCCACCTACCCTTTAGCTATATATTATACTACTCTCCATTCCTAAAATATGCTGGTTGCTTTTTTCCTCCATATTTCTGAGCATTTTCTTTTCCTTTTTTTTTTTTTTTTTAAGAGAGTTTTTTTGCTATAGGGCATGTGTGCTTGCCTAAGAGACAGAAAGAGGCATAGAGACAGTGAGAAATCACCTCCCACGGAGATGGCCACACTGCAACCCCTTCTCTTCCAGTCTCCTCATAGGATTTTGGGGGCACACACACACACACACACACGTACATATATGCCTGGCATGAGTTTTTAAACCACCAGGTCCGGGACTTGACCCATGGTTGACTACATGGGAGTCTAGCAACGTAACCGTTAGGCCATTTTCTGGTCACCTGATCATTTTCTTTCATTAGGATGCCCTAACGCTTCAATCCCTTGTTCTCCATTCTCCTTTTGGGATTTTAACACGCATGCACACACACCCGGAGTGATTTTCAAGCTGCTGAGTCTGGATCTCAAAGCGTAGTCAGTCATGTGGGAGTCCAGCACCTCAACCACCATGCTACCTGCTGGCCCCCAAAATTAATTTTATAGAGAAACTATGTTAGGAGTTTAAACAAAGCAGTTACGTTATAATGGTCATAATGATTTAATTGAAGGAATTGATGTTACAATATTAAATCATAAAGTTTAAGATAAACTGGAAATCGAAATGCTTAAGTATCTTTTTTCTTTCTTTTTTAGAGATTTTTGCTATAGGGCATGTGTGCTCGCCAGAAAGACAGAGAGAGACAGAAAGCGAGAAATCACCTGCCAGAGGGGGTGGCCACACCACAATCACTTCTTGTCCATTCTCCTCTCGGGATCTTGGGCACGCATGGACATTCGCCTGGTGTGAATTTAAGCCACCGGGTCCAGGACTCAAACCACAGTCGACTACATGGGAGTCCAGCGACATAGCCATTATGCCAACTGCTGGTCCCAGCAAGTGTCTTTTAAATATTTTGAAGTGTTTTATTTTCTTTGGGAGCAGACATAGTAATTTAATGATGCTAAACCTATACAAAGAGGTAAAAATCTGCTTCTTTTGTTTCTTCAGTTCTTATGTGTTTCCCTGAAAATTTATGACTCTCCTAACCAAGACAGTTGTTGTCAGGTGACATTTAAGAAAAAAGAAGAAAAGGGCTGACACAGTTCAGTGGTTAAGCACTGTGCATAGGGAGCCATATCCGACTGTTGTTCAAATTTAGGCTCTGGGGCTTAAGAAACATGCTGGGCACAGGTGACAACATATCCAAAATGCTGACTGGATGGAGAAATGGAGGAAAAAGGATTGTAGCATGACCACACCCCATTGGGAGCTACTTTTTGTCTCTCTCTGGCAGGCACATGTACTTTCTACCAATAAAAAAAGGAAAAAAAATGCTTTTTGTTATAGAGTAGTGCTTTAGTTAGTAAGCCGCATGGCTTTTTTATTCCTACTTAAGACATTATAGGTGGTTGTGACTAGGTTACTAGAGAGCAGGATTTTAATTGGACACTGAAGAGTATCAGAAGATGATAAAACTTATGTATCAGTTATAAAAGCAAGTTGGGATGTTATGGATTCTTTTTTCAATATCAAATATTTCAATCTTTTTTTTTTAAATGAAAGAAGAGGTTAGTATGTGGGAGGGAAAGAGGAGAGAGGACGAGAGAGAGAGAGAGAGAGAGAGAGAGAAAGAGAGAGAGAGAGAGAAAGGTGTTGGGAAAGTGTATGAGAGGGAAAGAGTGAGAAGAGGTATTTTTGACAGGGTATTGTGTCTCAGTTCTCCTGCCCCAGCCTCCTAGTAAGCTAGGACCATAAACAAGTGCCACCGAGCCTAGCATGTATAGGTTGGGCTTGCACCACCGTAGGTGGGCTTCAGAATTCTTACATACATATTTTGTTGTTGGTTTTTTAAAAGTTTGTTTCTTTATTGGGGGGGGGGAGGGAGAGAAAGAAACTCTAGCACTCTCAGAGTGTGATCATTGCCCTACTTCCCCCATATTTCCTTGCTAGGCAGGATCATGGGCATATGAAATTTAACCTAAAAACTGAACTTCTATCTTCTGTATGGCCTCTAGCATTGCAGAGCTTCTGTTACTGCTATGTCAGCATGTTGGGCCCTAAAATTTCTTATTCTTTCAAGTTGACTTTTCTTATGCTGACCAGTCTTATCACAAGACAGAGGAAGCATTTTTTTGTGTACTTTGAATAAAAAGAAAAAGACAGATCTCTTTGACTTTCACACTTATTTTTTCTAAAATAGCAAGATATTGCACGTTATTATTTCCAGAGCCTGATGGACTTAACATTTTTGGGTAAAATATCAAGTATGATGAACAAATGTGCTAACATTCCCCCCCCCCCTTTTTTTTTTTCAATTTGCCAGAGGGTACATGTCCCTAGCAGAGAAATCCGGAGACAGAAAGGGAGGGGCAGAAGGTAGGAGGGATGAAAGGAGAGCGAGAAAGAGAGTAAGCACTCCCCAATGGGGCATGGTTACACCACAATTCCTTCTCTACTTCTGCATCTTATTAGAATTTGGGACATATATGCACATGTGTCTGGATTGCTTTTCAAGTCATTGGCAGAGATTCAAAGTACAGGGTTTGACATGTAGGTTCTGGCTCCCTTAACCACTAGGCCATGAAGCCAGTCCACTCTCCTTTTTATAAGCATTTTATAGTTTAAGAAAAATTAACTATTACCTTGAATTTAATATATTAATTTGTGATCTTTGTTTTATGCTGCAGTCTTACTTAGGCAGTGTACTTGACTTAATTGTTGAACTTAATATATAGTTAATTTTAATTGCAGTTTAGTGTAATTCTTAGTTACTTTCGAGATTTTTCTTTTATTAGAATATATATTTTTTCTGCAGTTAAATATTTACATCATTTAGAGTATAATCTAAAACCAGCATACATATTTTCATATCATTATTTTCATTTATTATGACTACAAATATGGAAAATTTTCCAAAATTTACATGTGTTCATTTATACATGTAGAATTTAAGTACCATTCTGTTTCCTGGCTTTACTTTTAGTTTGCTGTAGTAATTTTTCAGCAGCAGTGGATCATCAACACAATAGAATTAATAATTATTGGATGGGCTTTTCTAAAAGAAAAAAAAAATCATTTTGCTGTCCTATTACAGTATATCTATTGGGTCGTCAGAAAATCATGACACATTTTTGCATAGAAAAACATGACCCAATAGATGATTTATATTTTTCAAGAATTTCCTTTGAAATCTATATTTCAAAGGTCCCAGATCAATATAGATTCTAGATTTCATCTAGATGTTTCTTCATAGTGTGATGATAACTGAAATAAAGACATTAGGAGAGAAAATGAAGCGTAAAGCCATTATTTTCTTTTAGAATGTGGAAGAGAATATACTTTTATGCTCTGAGACGCTGAGTATTTTAGTAATGCTTTAGAATTTTGGAGCACCTTAGAATAGCAGTTATAACATGTTTTAATATGGTGAGTTGTTTTTATTTTTTAAGAAATCTTTACTAAGTACAATGCCATTTCTATAATTGATATTTGATATTTACAGGGATGTTTTCTCCTAGAAATTAGCCATATTATCTTCTCTATTTTTATATAGGTAAAATTTCAGATTTATCTCTAGAGCAGAAACTATAATATTTCTGCTGATAAAAATGAAAATTAAATTCTTCGAGTTGGCATTAATGAGCATGTTACTGAGGTAATTTCTGTGAAAATGCTGCATTTTTAGCTGCCTTGAAGTTTCTAGAGCTCCCTCACAGGCAAGGAAATAAATTAGTCAGCGGTATTCTCTGTAGAACTGGCAAAAATAATTAATAGGTATTTTGGGAACACTGATAATGGTATTATAAAGTTACTTTATATAATAAAGTGTATAAAGTTACTTTATATAAAATGTAAATATATATATGCTTTATATATATAATTTTATATATATAAAGTTACTTTATATAAAAATATGTAACTTACACATTTTTATTTATATAATTGTTATTTGCAAATTGAATGTGAACAGTAACAGTAAAATATGAGTGAACCACATGATATGATATATTGGCTGTTTTCAAGTTAGTGCTAAGATAACTTTACAGATATTTTTTATTTATACATTTGTTTATTCTCACAAAGACTCATGCAAAATCTTACTGAATATGTCAGCAACTCGTAGGTTTCCCTGGAAAATATTATGATTCCTTTATTTAACTTTTAAAATTCTGTAATCTGGTCTGGTCTGGGAAATGAGACCATGTTGAATATAGGAAGAGTTGATAATTGATACTGTATTTTGATGTTCATGTTATATACTATATACAAAAAATACCCAGGAGTTTTTTAAATGATAGTACAGCTATAGTATGTTCATTTTTTCCTACTATGTGCTCGTGCATCTACTCTCAAGCACTGTGTGCCTTGTTATACATTAATGTATTTAATATGACTGAGATATAATTAATATGGACATGAAGGCCTACTAACTCAAATGAAGTGATAAGATTTGTTTATCTCTTTCTGGTGACATATTCTTAAGGGATGATTTTTACTTTGAAACAGAGGAGTGGTCAGTAGTTGATGATTGTCTGAATGTCTTGTTTTTTAAAACTACTGCTTGCCTTCAGGAACTTTCATTGATTGCTGGAATGTTCGTCTCTATGTATAAAAGAATATTAAAGTATGTAAAGTTTTATGGTAGTCATTAAGAAAATTAGATGGCTCTTGGGTGAGCACACATATTCTATAGCAAACTTAAGAAAGAAAGAAAGAAAGAAAGAAAGAAAGAAAGAAAGAACGAACGAAAAAGAGAAAGAAAGAAAGAAAGAAAGAAAGAAAGAAAGAAAGAAAGAAAGATAGATAGATGGATGGATATTGGGTCGTTCGTTTTCCCCTTCCTTCAGATTCTTTGCACCAAGAGAGAGTGAGACTTATATGTATATTTTCTGTAAAGGGCAAAAAAGACAAAGTGAAGAGAGCCGTAGAATGTTATTATAGAGAGATCTTTATTTTACACCTGAGGAAATAGCAGTGGAGAGGTGCAATATCTTCATGAGTAAAATGTAGTGATGCTTAGCATCATCTTTCTTTCGGAGGAGTAGAAATCTTTGGTTCAGGATCAGAAGTAGATACTGCTTAAGTCACATAACAAGATACTCTACAGAATCATCTCCTTTTTAATGTACCTCCTAACTTTAAGTAAGCAGTGGTAAAATTAGAGGCTAATCCTATGAAATATAGTGACTTAGCATTTCTGGAGTGCCATTTTATTGAATTTTACAGTTTTCTTTAAAGTAAAACATGCGCCTGACCACAAGAGTCATGCTGTGGCATTCCTTTTATGTTTTCAGGTAGATTTTAGGTTACCTTCTTAGATAACTTTCCTTTGAAGGAAGTTTTTTTTTGTTTTAATTTGTGAAACAAAGTGTACATTTCATATCATTTATTTTCTGAAGGATAAGAAATTTAATACCAAGAGACCAAAACCAGGTAAAATTATTTATTTGAAGTCTTCTAGTCATCCACATACTTGAAGTCTTCTAGTCATCCACATGCTTTTAATAAACATATTTAACCATTATAACTCTTCCATATAAAATTAGCAGTAACAGTTATTTGATTTTCACCACAGCCTGAAAAATTTGAATAGGTTGGAACTGGTTGACATGTAATCAATAATCATAAATGGAAACGTTGACTGTCCTGTAGTAATCAATGCATAGCTACAGCTGGTTGAAGGGGACCAAATCCATTGAAGAGGCGATTTGGTTCCATTTTACCAGCTCTAGCAAAGCATTGTAGTACTGCTAGTTGGGGATCCAAAGCAGTTAATTGCTTTTCATTTGTGAAATTATGATTTGAACCTTTTATAAGTGTTAGAAATTCTCATATTAGCGCTTTAGTCACTGAATGTAAATTTTACTATTTTGTAGGCACTTTTTGTACTATTTTCTGCTAGTTCAGAAGCCTTTTCCTTTTAACACATTGCTAATGCATTAAGGAATTATCAGCGTACATCTTTATTTTCAACATCTTTGCTTAATTCTTAAGTGTAGACAATAACCCATTTCAAGACCAGCAGCATTTAAAGGAACAAATAGACTTCCATGTGTTTCAGAATGTTTTCTGTTTATCTTTAGGCAATAAACCAGATTACTTAAGTAGTTAAGCTGATAGGTTGGGAAAGAGTACTGTTAGTCACACATTTCCTCCACCATTGCTTATTTTAGTATTGTCATTGAGGACTAATAGCAAGTTTCTGACAGGGGGTGGAGAAATATGAGTGGCCTTAGAAAGTACCTCTGCCCTTTGGTTTATAAATAGATCACAAGTGTATCAGTGTATTGCTTGGACTTGTGTTGAAAGGAACTACCATGCCTGCCAGTTTATTTTTCTTTGTTTTTGCTTATGTAGTGTTACTGATCATGGGTTCATAATTTAACTCTTTTAAAGATATGTTCCCTTGGCTAAATTCTCTGTCATTTTTGGTACAGATTATGTAATTCTCATTATCAGCTTAATAATAAATCGACTTGTGAAGGTTAGCCAAAAATCCATATTGATTTCAATATCAGAGGAAGGGTGTCTTTGAAAACATACTTGCATAAAGTCAAAGTTTGATGAATTATACAAATTTGTTCTTAGGGTAAGTGCTGTGAAATACAAAGAATAAATGGATTTTTTTTTTTTATGGGAGGTCAACACTAAATTCAGTGAACATGTACATAGCTCTTATGTTAGGTATACTCTGCATCTCTTAGTTGGTAAGTATCCTGCTGCTGGAGAAATCAACGTAACTGCAGTTCTTTCGTTTATTCTAATAGTGAAACAGGTGTTAAATTGCCTGAACTTAAGTGCCAAAGATAGCAGTAACACTGGCTTCTATTTTTACTAGTTATATGGGAGCTGTTTAGTAGATCCAGTTGCTCAAGTATGCTTTTGGATGGCAGTTCAGTTTCATATACTGGCCATATCGGGGCAAGGAGAGGCCACGAGAAAAAAATAGTACAGCATTTGATAATGTCAGCATCTGTTATCCCTGTCAGGGAGACAGTTGAAATGTTTGAGTTATACCAGTGTCAGCAGATGCCCAGAGTTTAACGTGTACTCAGTTAAAAATGAACAGCTGATCTAAGTGATGGATGTGACATTTTAGAATGATTGAAAATACTCTTAGATATGTTAAGCTAAACTTATAAGCATCAGTATCAGTTTAAAATTTTACCTTTTCAAATGAATAGAATGTCATTTTGTTTTCTAAATATTGTATTTGTGCGCTCTTAATATTAAAGCAAAAGAGGTTCTTTGTTGGGATGTTTAAAAAGAATTAAAAAACTTCTGTACCTAAAAAATAACTAATTTAATTGTTCATTATAAAATATGACTAGAGTCATACCCTTTGGATACTTTTGTAAAAGAATCTCTACTTTTGAGGAATATAATTTCAGTTTTTGTTCTTTAGAATATGTATAGGTAAACTTAAAAAACGGAGCATTGCTATTCTGTTTGTGGATAAGCAGAAGGCTATACTTAAGTGAGTTAAGCTTTGAATTAATTTCTTTGAAAATGTAGAATCTTAAAATCACATGCTTTTTATAATTTCTGATAAACATGTAATAACATGCTATCATATTCAATAAAGTCATTCAGTATAATCCACTGGTAAAAATGAAATAATCTTTCTACTGTCATATTAAACAGAGATAAAGTTAAATTTCTGACACACAAATTTAAAATATGCTTTTGTACTTGGGTAACTATTTCAGTTCAAATGATACTTCCATTAAGAAGTTATCAGCATATACAAAATTGGTATTTGTTTTTTAAATTTGTCATATAGTAGCTTAGAACAGGTACTGTGTATAAATTGTAGCCAAGAGATGCTTATAATTTTTATAAATAATATATAGAATAAATTTTGCATAAAGTTTGCATAAAAGGATACTTTGAAATCTCTAACATGCAGTGGATCTATCATAATTATAAAATTGAATTGTTATTGCATAGTACTGATAAAAATGGTTATTCTGTCTGTATAAATTGGTTCTTGACTAATGCTTTCATTACATATGCTTATTGGAGAAAGCAGATATAAAAGATAATATAGATAGTAAATCAATTTCTTTGAAATATTTGGCAGTTATTACCAACATACCCTGATGACTTACAGCTATGGCCTAGAATTTTTTTTCACTTTTCATACTTATATCTTATGCTTTAATTAATTTTAGGCACTAAGCAGTTAAAGTGGCGAATGGGTTAAAGACTTGATAAACTTAAGAAGGACAAAGGCCACTTTTTTATTTGATAGTGGAATTTTACTTAAAATATAGTATTTAGAATTAGAACTGTCTTTAACTGTCAAAAAAATAAAGCCTAAAAAAAGCTTTTGCTTCATAAATTCCTCTAATATTAATAAATTATGAATTTGTCAAAATGAAAAATAGAAAAATAACTTAAATGTACATGAAGTCAGTTGTTAGTCTCTAGTCTCTATGATGTGATATACTTAGGATCAAATTGTGGAGAGAGAAAATAGGTCACGTGTATCATATTCTTTTGTGCTAATAATAGTATTTTCTTTTTTGTAGTCAAAGTTTGGTCATGAAAGCTTTACTTAAAAATGTAAAATATGTTTTAAACTTCAGTGATTTAAGAGGAACTGGATGATAATTTGAGATGTACTTTAGTAGGACATTTTTCCCCACACAATGTAAATCTCGAGGATAATTAGTTTCTATCTCTAACTAGTAGGTAGAAGGTGTTAATATTGCCAAAGGTCATCTACGCACACTAGGTTAATTTACCATATGAAGGTCATTCATGTAGAAAGAAGCAAGAGCTTCTTTTAGCTGCAGCTTAATTCCCTCTTGGTGATTTATTGCCTACCAAAAATACATACTTCTTTACATTCCATAGCATTGTATGTTCATATGGGTACATAAAGAAGTATGTACTCTGGGTAGGTATTACTAACTTGTTAGCTGTAAAAACACGAAATATTTTATATTCTCATTTGTTAGTAAAACATTCAGCTTACTGGTATAGAGCAGTGGTAAGTCATTTGTAGAGACTAATTTATCAGAGACTAAATTTGACAACAAATTTACCTGCAACATGACATTAATGCCATTTATGGATCCTTGTTCTTGGTGGACATAGACATTTCTAAACATTTGATCAATTATTTGTTGAACTTTGTCTTCATTTGATTCTTTTCTCAAGAGATTCATAGAATCGGTGGAGTTTTACAGTGAACTTCAGAAATTGGTAAAATCAGCTTAGTGTTTCTTCGTAGTCTTTAGTGCAAGTTTCTTCTTTTTTGGTAGTTTACTTCTAGGTCCTATAAGTAGATAGTAATTAATTTGGTTCAAATTCTTTTTACAAACAAGACGTCATATTCAAAACTTAATTAATGAACCAGTTAATACTTTTAGTTTTGACTCTAAGGTTGCAAAAACAAGGAGAAAAACTAAATCTTTTCAGTGTGAGTAAACTGAATTTTTTAGAGTATTGAAATTGTCTTAGTTTTTTTCTTTTTAAGGTTACCAATAAGAACTCACAATCATTTGAAAACTTCTTTGTCTTTTTTTTTTTTTTTTAAATTAATTCCTTACCTGAGCTTTGCACATTGGTACTTTGGTTTGGGTTGAATACAAATTTAAATGTTGGGTTGTCAGAAAAGTCATGATGTAATTTTGTATAGAAAAACAAAAAAAAGTCGTGACTTTTCTGACAACTCAATAGATGTATAAATACCTGATTTTGGTGAGTTTAGTTCTTTTGATTCTTTAATCCTTTTAATAGTATAAAGGATAACAACCAAAATAGTCAACTTTTCTAAAGTCTCACTTAAAAGGAAAAGGTTTAAGCTTACGATTACTTGGGTTTTAGCTTGTTCATTTAGCATGAAAAGAAATTATAGTTGATGAATAGCTTTTAATTATTATGGTATAAAAAGCTTAATCTAAAAGACAATATTAAGAAATTTTCAGAATTGCAAAGGAGGGGAATAAACGCAGGGATAGAATTTCTGCAGCCTATGACAAAAAACTAGTGCAGCTTATAGAGAGCAAATCAGAATATAGATGTAGATAGCCCAGTACTACAGCAGTTTCAGCACTGCAGCATTAGAATTACACTGTGCACATTTTGATTTATTTTTGTGGCCAGTTACTAGTAAGCATTAAAAAGTATTTTGTGATCTGCCAATTTTCTTAGTTGGCTAAACACTGAAGTAGATAATTAGTAGTTTTTAAAAGATATCATACTTTGGGAAACAGGATAGAATTTACCAGGAATGCAGAATCATCATCTAATCTGAAACAATAAAGACTAAATCTTAAATTATTTCAATGACAATAATGGATTTGTATATTTTTGAGATCAAGAGTTAGCTACTCTGATATTTGAACAACATTTCTTTTTACACTACATAAGCTCTCAACTGGAACTGTGAAATTAGGCTATGCTCAAATAGAATCTTAACACTAAGAACATATATTGAGTCAGTAATTGGTAAGCATGCAGAAGGTCTTAAGCATCCTTAAAAGTACAGGCCTTGTGGTGCGCTGTTACCTGTAAGCTTAGTGTCGTGCAGAATTTGCAGCAGGAGGAAAGGTAATGACCTAGAGAGTCACATCAGCCGCAGCCATCTCATCCTGGTCGTTCGTTCACTCTATTCGCTGATTCAGCACTTCTTTTCATGAGCCGGGTGAAGTAAGGGGGATGTATCAGAACACACAGAACCTCACCTTGTAAGATAAATTTGAAAAATGAAGAAACGAAAACAAGTAAGCCTACTTTTTCTCTTCCCTCCCCTGCCCCCTAAGGCGAACTACATTAAAATTCAACCATTCGTCATTTGATTTGGAATGTCTTATACCAGTATTGCATAGGTACGTAGGGAAAGTTAAGCAACCAAAGAAGGTGGCTGCAATGGCCAAGAAAATGACTAGCATACTTGTCAGATGAAATGCTTCAGAAGAGGGGGAAAAGTTGCAGAGGAAGTTAGTTTTATAATCTAAAAAAGACAGGAAAAAAACCCCAAAATACACCTCACTCCCCCCAAGTAACTATAAATATCTACCCCGTTTTCTTTTGCCCACCAGAATATATTGGGTTCTTCTGACTTCCCAGGAAGTATTCTGCATCTTTCTTGGCTTTGAGAACTGTTTGGTTTTTAGTTTCCAGGATTAAATGGTAGATCTGTAGTGAAGCTACCTTGTCATATCCAGAAGTCAAGTCTGCAAGCGAGGTCAGGATTTCCACATGGTCACTAGAGAGGCTAACTTATATTCTTCCCTCAGTGACCACAGGCTAAACTGTTACAGCTTTATAGACAGCTAAGCATTTGAAACATGCACTCCCAGGCAAACACGCTCTCTTGTGCCTCTCTCTTCCCTGACCATATTTAGTCAACCATAGCAAAAAATAGTCTCTCAGCTGTCGATTGTCGATCCAAAAGCTGAGGAAGCCTCTATCTTGCTTTCTGCCTATTGATTGTTCATCCTGCAGTCCAAACACTGCTTTGCCATTTGTCCTATCTTCTTCTTCTTCTTCTTTTTTTTTTTAAAGCACTGCCAAATAAAGCAGTCTCTCATGTTACCACTTACATTTCCCAGATTTTCACTGAGCTTGCGCTGAGACTAGGAAAGCCTGATGCTGCTGTCACTATACTTAGAAGCACTGCAGGGGAAAAAGGAAAGAGAGAAAAAAAATTACACTGCCTAGTAGCACGGCAGTCTTTAGACAGATATAGAACAAGTAAAACCCCTCTGCTGTCAAAATATATTTTATAAGCTGATTTTGTTTGTAAAAAATGTTAAGGATGGTTGATGCTTCATTACTGAGGACCAGAAGGGATTTTGTAGGGTTGTCTTCTGACAACCCTAGTTTTTACAATACATACATTTTAAGTTTATTGGATAGTATTTGAATGGAAAAGATAGAGAAATTGTAAGTAGAACCTGTATATTGACAGTGGAGAGAGATCATTAAGACAGTAGTACATAAATGAAACTTTGGAAATACTAGTTAGATCTTTTCAGTGTCAGTTTTAGTTATTTCAGTTAAATATTTTATAGTTCTTAGTTGAAAAACACAGTCCAGGGACCAGCAGATAGTGTAATGGCTATGTCACTGGACTCCTACGTACTCAACCGCGGTTCGAGTCCCGGACCTGGTGGCTTAAAACTCACTCCGGGCGCGTGTGCGTGCGTGCCTAAGATCCCGAGAGGAGAATGGAGGAGAAGGGATTGCAGCGTGGCCATCCCCCCAGGGAGTGATTTTTCACTTTCTGTCTGTCTCTCTCTGCCTGGCGAGCGCACGCACCCTATAGCAAAAACCTCTCCAAAAAAAAAAAAAAAAAAAAAAAAAAAAAACAAAACAAAAAAAACAAAAACAAAAAACAACACAGTCCAGAATGCTTTTGAGTAATTATGTGCTTTTATTTATTTATTTATTTATTTATTTAACTGTAATAATTGCCAGTTTTATTCCTCTGGCTAAGAGAGTCAGAGGTAATTTGAGATTTACAATTCCTTTTTATAGTTCTTTCGTCAAGAGGTTAGGTGCTCCCATTGCCCTTATAACCTGGTTGCAGATTATTTTAATTGTTAAAAAAATCCCTTTTTGTGTGTGACCTGTGTTCATTTAAAAATACATAAGTGGAAAGTTAAAAAAAAAAAAAAAAGAAAAGAAACTTCAAACCACACAGAAATTAAACATGGTTAAGTTTTTGAAATATATATATATGTAGACACACACAATTTGGAATTTTATCCTACATATGTGAGCTGATACTAAATATGATGCTTCATAATCGATTATGTTTTACATTACATTATGGAATGAATATATTTCCATGCATAGGTGTGAAACTTCCCAATTGAAAAAATAGACCTGGAAAATGGGCCAAAGTCTAAAATCCAACAAGTTGCTGGTAACAAGGAAACTACCTAAAACAAAATTCCACTGGATGATTAAAAGTAAAATTAAGGTAAAAGATACATTGGAAAATGCTAACAGAAAGAAAGCAGGGGCTAGATTTTAGTATCAGACAAAAAAGAACTCAAGGCCTAAAGCACATTGGATAAGGACGGCTGCGTGAATGTCTTTGCTTCCAATACATCATCAGGAACGTGTTTCTTACTCTTCTTATCTCTTCCCTAAGCCTTTCCAACTCGTCTACCCCTCTTATCATTTCTTCAGGGTCCAAATACCTATCGGAGTGGTCTCTTTCAATCCCTGGCTGGGCTGAATTGGCCTTGCTCTAAGGTTTCCTTTTGGTTCCTGGTTTATACCTTCTTCAGAAGGCTGAGGGCTTCCTTCTGCCTCTTGTGGTACATTTTCCAAAGGGCAGTCTTCCTCTATGTTGGGCATGTTCTGTGGTTTTTCTTCACCTTCTTCACAAGATTTTTGCATGTCAACTATTTTTTTATTATTTCCTTTTTGAATAATTAATCCTGCAGGGATCCAGGGGATTTTCTTCCCTCTTCCCTCACCTTGATTTGTGTCACACCCAAAAGACCCAGAGTCATGAAAGCATCTGGGCACTTTTCTCCTCTAGCAATAGAGAGCTCTGTGCTTTTATATTGAAACTGTACATGCAGATGTATTAAAATGCATTTTATTATGAATCCAGTTGTTTTCACATGTGAAGTGTTATTTTTTTCCTCCCATCCACACAACCATGGCTCTCTTAATGTTCTGAAATAGCATTTAGGTATAATCATTGCACAATTTAGTGTAGAATGAAATAGTTATTAACCTGCCTGTAACTTTGGTACATATAATGTATGTTTCTAAGAAATACCTTTTTGTTCTATATTTTAATACATATTCAGAATAAATACCATAATAGATTCATAACAAAGGAGAAAAAATTAAAACAAAATCTAACAAACCTGTGGAGAAAGAATTTAAAATCTCACAGACCTAAAAATGTCCAAAAGAGACTAACTATACCTTATTCTTAATTTAAATATATTTTCTTAAATATTGATTCAGTTAAGAATCAAAAAGAACCATTACCAATTTTCAAACATTCTCTTACAGAGGATGTTTGTCCTTGACGTGGTTTTTGTCCTTAGTGTTAATATCATAATAGTTTTATTATTTTAGATGACTATTTTAAAATAGTGACATAAAGAAAGCTTCTGTAGCTATTTGGCAAATTTAATGAACTAGATTTCCTAGATATTGAACTAATTTTGTACATTATAAATATTTTCTTAATTCTCATAACAACCTTATGAGGTAGGATTTGTGATTCTTTGTACATTTTACAGATGATGAAACTGAGGCATAGAAAGTAAAGTAATCTTCTCAAGTCAATAGCCCTTCCAGCTAGACCTAGAATTTGAACTCAGCTAGTTTGGGTTCAGACTGTGTCATGCTGCTGCTGTGGTTCATAATAATGAGATGAGCTAGGGAATTACTTAGTAGTCTTGGGGATCCAGCTGTATACCCAAAATGTAATACGTTGTTAATATCCTTGTCTCAGCATATTCAGATGATTTTTCATTTGATTGTTTCTTCATTCTTTTCAACACAACTTTGAGCTCCCCGTACTAGGTAAACAAAGACTTTTTTGAACAAAGTAGGTTCAAATGATATACTAGGTAGCTTTTAGCATGCTCAAAAGAACTTATACAACTTAAAAATTTTTTTTAAATTTAATTTTATTGATCATCATTATTACTTATTTGTTTATTTTTATTTGACCAGAGAGAGACAAGGAAAGTGAGAAAGCAAGCTGCCAAGTCAGGGACTCAAACAGTGCTTGGCCATGTGGGAGTCCAGTGCCCCCAACTACCACGCCACCTGCCAGCCCCCCCACAACTTTCTTACTAACTTCTTTTATGGATTCTTAGCTAACCTGCTTTACCTGTTATCTGTAGGGCTACTCTTAATTTAGCAAGGATTTATTAAATGTCTAGTATGAGTTGCAATGCTTCTCTAATGTCTTTTTACATTAAGTAACATTAATATGTACAGCCTCCACAGTTTAACTGTTTTCATTTGTTTGGAAAATGTTGCCTGACTCTGAAGAAAGATTGCAAAGCACACAGGCCCTAAAGATTGATCCAGTGCTATTTGAATACTACATACCATTGCAGACAGCTGCTTGTTCCCTCTACTTCTTAGAACTTATTTGTTCATCATTCAGCAAACGTTTGAATACTACCATGTGCCAGGGATTATGTTAGGCACCACTATTAGTTGTTCTGGAACTTAATGCTTTTTTGGCACTATTCACAAATGCCTGCTTAACTGGTAGTAAGATCTTATCTTTAAAACATCCATGTCCTTAACCTCTTGGAAAACAACCAGCCTGAGAAATAAAGAATAGTATTTGAGCATTAGGGAAAGAATATTACCGAAATCTTGTATACTGTGATACACAGGTGAGAGTCTACTGGCTTAATAAAAATGATTGATTTTAAACTTATCCCAGTAACTCTTTGGATCTCAGTGCTTACAACACAATAATCTCTTTTTTTTTTTTTTTTTTTTGAGAGGTTTTTGCTATAGGGCGCGTGCGCTCGCCAGACAGACAGAGACAGAGAGACAGAAAGCGAGAAATCACCCCCCATGGGGGATGGCCACGCCGCAATCCCTTCTCCTCCATTCTCCTCTCGGGATCTTGGGCATGCACGCACACGCACCCGGCGTGAGTTTAAGCCACCGGGTCTGGGACGCGAACTGTGGTTGACTACGTGGGAGTCCAGTGACATAGCCATTATGCTAACTGCTGGTTCCCTCCACACAATAATCTCTTAAATAACTAAAGTGCTACAGAGAACAGCCTACAACTGGTCTTCGTAGTTATATTGTGTGTTCCCAAGATTGCCTGCCCCACGAAAAGAAAGAAAGGTAGCTCTGAGTTGCTGTTGTTGACAGGAGGGAGAGGGGACCAGGGACTGTTCTGGGTAAATTTTCCTTAGCTCATCTTGCAAGATTGGCTCAAAAACAGGTTCTGTTTTCGAGGCCCTATGTTATTTATTCTTGCTTATTTTTTGAAGTGACTAGTAGTTTATTTATTTTTTCCTTAGAGTGATTTTTTTTTTTTTTTTTTTGGCTACAGGGCATGTGTGCTTGCCAGAGAGACAGAGACAGAGAGAAAGCGAGAAATCACCCCCCAGGGGGTTGGCCACTCTGCAGTCTCTTCTCCATCTGCTCTCAGGATTTTGGGCATGCATGCACATGTGCCTAGCATGAGTTTTTTAAGTTGATGGGTCTGGGACTTGAACTGTGGTTGACTATGTGGAAGTCCAGCGATGTAACATTACACCTTCTGCTGGTGATCAGCAATTTCTAATTAAAATTAGGAGGTGTGATCCCTGTTAAAGTTAGTCCACGCTCAATCTCCAGTGTAGAAGAATTTTAAATAATTTGTGTAGATATTCCACCTTCAAGGAGGTGGAGTGTAACTTTCCCTTCCTTAAGTATGGGCTGTGTATAGTGACTTCCTTTCAAAGAAACATGGTATAGAAATAGGGAGAAGAGTAACTTTACAGTGGAGGACCATGACAAAGACTACATGATGTGATGAAATGGCTTTTTAGCTCTGTAGCCTTCCTTTGAAGAACCCATAATCCCAGTGTAATCTTGATAAAAGTGTCAAAGTCCAACTGTTGAACATTCTATAAAATATTATTTTTTTCCCTTAAATTTGGTAGTGGGCATGAAGAGAGCCAGAGAGACAGAGAGAAAGAAATATTACCCTCCATGGAGTCTGGTCACTGTGCCAAATCCTTTCTCTAGATCTTGGACATTTACGTGCATTCCTTGTGTGTTTTAGGCTGACTGGGCTGGGGATTTGAACCATGGTTGCCATTTGGTATCTGCCACTCCCATTTGTGTGGGAGTGGTTTAGACCAGGGGTCTCCAGACTCTGCTGGGCCTCATTCTCGGGCCTGTTGGTGGCCTGTAGGGGGCCAGGTTACAGGACAGTGCTGGTCCTCTGGGCTGTGCAGGGGGCGAGGAGGAGGTGCACGAACAAGCAAGGCTTCGTCTGTGTTTGCAGCTGTTCTCCATCTCTCGCATTACAGCCTGGGTTCTACCTCCTGTTGGATCAGCAGCGGTGCTGGATTCTCATGAGAGCATGAACCCTATTGTGTGACTGTTGTATATTGCAATGTGGTAGTGGTGGAAATGAGGTGCATGGTGGATATGATGCACTTGGATCATCCTAGGACCACCTCCCCATGCTACATAGCCTCACCCATGGAGGGATTGTCCTCTACAAGTCTGATCCCTGGTGCCAGGAAGGTTTGGGACCTCTGGAGGCTGGATTTGGAAGGGGATTATTGTAAATGTCCAGAGCAATGATAATAGTAGCCTGTCTTGGGACCAGCAGTTGGCGTAATAGCTATGTTGCTGGACTCCCATGTAGTTGACCATGGTTTGAGTCCCAGACCTGGTTGCTTAAACCCACGCTGGGCGTGTTTGCATGTGTGCCAGGATCCTGGGAGAAGAATGAAGGAGAAGGTATTGCGGCGTGGTCATTCCCCCCTGGCGGTGATTTATTGCTTTCTGTCTGTCTGTCTGTCTTTCTCTCTCTCTCTCTGTGTCTTTCTGGTGAGTGCATGCACCCTATAGCAAAAATCTTAAAAAAAAAAAAAAAAAGTAGCCTGTGTAAAGAATGTTGGGGTCTATGGAGGAAGAATAGTTTTAGCTTTGAAAGAGAAAATCAGCAGGACAGATTGAATGTAGGAGTAAGAAATTGAGGAGGGCAAGAGTCTAGAATGATTCTCAGGTTTCTGACTAGGTTGACTGATTAAACGATAATGAGAATAACCATGATCTATAATATGAAAGGAGAGAGAAAAGAGGGATTTGTCCTGGCTAGGTTACAGGGCTATAATCTTTTTCTTACAAAAATTTAATTTAAATTTTATTGTTATTTTAATTTACCAGAGAGAGAGACAGAGAGAGAGGGAAAGTGAAAAAGCAAATCGCTAGGTTTGGAACTTGAACCATGGTCAGTCATGTGGCAGTCCTGTACCTTGATCACCATGCCACCCGCTGGCCCCGTCTATAATCTTACAGTTTTTTTCCCTTTTGGTTTTTAAAAGAGATTTGCTAGAGGACATGTGCACTTGCAGAGAGAGGCAAAGAGAGAGGGAAAGTAAGAAAGCACCCTCCATGGATCATGATTATACTGTAGTCCCTTATCTTTCATTCCTCTCTCCTTCTGGTAATTTGGGCACACATGTGAATGTGACAGTCATGTTTTCAAGCCAGCAGGTTCAGGACTCAAACTGCACGGTTGGCCATGTGGGATCCAGCTGCCTTAACCACTAGACTATGGCCGACCATGGTTTGAGTCCCATACCTGGCGGCTTGCTTTCTCACTTTCCCTCTCCCTCTCGCTCTGTTTCTTTCTGTTCAAATTAAAATAAATAAATAAAGTTAAATAAAATAATTATTAGAAATAAATAAATAAAATACCT
Source organism: Tupaia tana (assembly GCA_026018925.1). Taxonomy (NCBI): domain Eukaryota; kingdom Metazoa; phylum Chordata; class Mammalia; order Scandentia; family Tupaiidae; genus Tupaia; species Tupaia tana. Next base: position 55,849,076 of record JAKSZU010000007.1, on the reverse strand, counting down.
TGTTAGCACAGGGGCTAGACAGTGGTATAGTGGTTAAATGTGTGATACTCTGCAAAGCTGATCCATGTGGGAAAGTTCTAGGTTTGCATTGGAGGCCTTCCTGAGTGTGTTGGACACATACATACTTATGATCAGGATCTAGCTGAGGCTGGGGTAGATTATGCATCGGAGACCTTTTTGGGGATGCTGTCTTTCTCTCTGTCTTTATCTCTCTTGTTTGTGGGAGAAAAAATAAGTAAAAACAACAAAAACAATTTGTGGGTATTGTGGTAATTTAATCAGTTTTATGTGAGGCATTTGGATTAAGTCCCATTATTTCAGAATTTCCATTTTTATGTTTTTTTCTTACTAGTATTATGAAAGGAACAAAAATAATATTTTAATTATTATTTTCTAGTCTACTTTGTAGCATGTATGTACATAGGATTAACAAACAAAGTAGATTTGTTATGAAATGAAAGCTTGCTGCCCTAAAAGCTGAACTTTTTGAAAAATTACTTATGTATGTATGTATGTATGTATGTTTGCTGTAGGGCACATGTGCTCATCAGAGAGAGAGAGAGAGAAAGAGAGAGAGAGAGAGAGAGAGAGAGAGAGAGAGAGAGAGAGAGAGAGAGCAAACGAGAGAGAGAGAGAGAGAGAGAGAGAGAGAGAGAGAGAGAAAGCTACCAGATCCTGGGACTCAAACCCTTGTCAGCCATGTGGGAGTCCAGTGTGTTAACCACCATGTCACCTGCTAGCCCCCAAATCCTTAACTTTTAAAAAAAATTTGCTATATGTTCATGTGCTCCCTGTAGAGAGATGAGGGCATGGGAGGGAGAAAGCATCCCCCAGGGGAATGGCCATGCAACAATCCTTTCTCCTCTAGTCTCTTGGGATTGCGCCTGGGGTGTTTTATTAAAGTCACTGGCCTAGGACTAGAACCTCACAGTCAGCCATGTGGAATCCAGCCACCTTAGCCACAACACCACCTACCTGATCCCAGAAAACCTGAATTTTGCATTTTAATACTTGCATATAATTAACTTTGTAGAATGTGATCTGGAACAAAGTAAGGTAATTTTTGTCTACATCTATTGCCTGAAATTACTGTCTTTCCCTTGTTCTTACAGTAATCTACTAAGAGAGGAAAAAAACAAAAAGGCATAAAGTAAGGAGTGAGCAGAGAGACAGTTGGCTGTCAATAATTAATATCTATTCTGCTTCCATGTGTTAGTAACTTTCCAAGCCATTGGCTCTTGTTTTTGAGAGTCTTTAGCTTTTCTAGCCTGTTTACTTATGAATTGCAAAATCAGAAGAATAGTAAATGATGGCTCCATCCTGGCAGTCAGCTATGACCAGAGAAGAGATTGCAAACTTACTGTAATGTTTGTCTACCTTGGCTAAGAGGACTCAAAGTGCAAATTAAAAAGATTTTAATGTAGTAAGCCAAAGTATTATCTTAGTGCTTTGATTTAAAAACATTTTAATCAAACTAATACATGTCATATATGAGTACAAAGCTTATAGTGAAAGATAATTGTCTTCTGCTTCATCTGTTTTCTCCCTTGTCTCCTCCACCAATAACTCAGTTTACAAATCTTAATTTATCAATTATGGAGTCATGTATTACTTAAAGACTGGGATACATTTTGAGAAATTTCTCATTAGGTAATTTCATTGTGCAAACATCATTGAGTATACTTACACAAATCTAGATGGTTTAACAGCCTCCTACACACTAAAGCTATGTGGTGTAATCTTATGGGACTACTGTTGTATATGTAGTCAGTCATTGACTAGGATGTCATTATATGGGGCATGAAAATAAAGACATTATTTCATGACTCTGTGTTACAGAAAATGAAGACATAAGACTGTTGACGTCCTCTATTTTATTCCTCCCAACATTGTTATATCACAGTTTAAATCAGTAACAAGTATTTATATTTTAAAGGATTATTTATTTAATTTTATTATTATTATTATTTAATTTGCTGTAGGGCACATGTGCTTTCCAGAGAGAGAGAGAGAGAGAAGGGGAAAGTGAGAAAACAAGCCACCAGGTCATAGGTCCCAAACCTCAGTTGGCCATGTGGGAGTCCAGTGCTTTTTTTTTTTTTTTTTTTTTTTTTTTTTTATATTCAGGTAGTAGGTTTTATTGGAAATGTGGATCCAGAGCTGATAGACATTATATTTAGGAGTCATCCACAAACAGGCTTGGGAGGGCAAGAAAATGGTGTGACTGTTGATGCGGCTGGATCCCACATGGCCAACTGCGTGTTGATGTTCCTAACCCAGCAGCTTGCAGATGTCAGTGCGTGTCCCAATATCCATGGCCATTCCCCCTGGGAGGGTGCACTCTCACTTTGTCTGTCTGTCTCTGGCAAGCAAACCTGCACTATGGCAAATTAAAAAAAGAAAAATTATTTGTTGAGGAACAAATAATACATTGATAAGGGCATAGAGAATAATTTTAAGGGGACTGAGGAGAAGAAGCAATATTTAGAAGATAACTGAAGAAAAATGCTCCCCGACCAACACACTGCCTCCCCCCACCCAGTGCACAGGCCCTCTGGCAAATTAAAAGAAAACATACAGAATAGTATTAAGGGAATCTGTTGTCTGAAATAAGATTACATGTATGTATATTCAGTATACATATATACAATAATATATTTGCCCTTCTTTTTCTTTGAGACATGGTCTTGCTATGTTGCTAGGGTGCCTTCTCACTTTCCTCAAACTAACAGTCCTTTGCCTCAACCTCCCCAGTCTTGGACTATAGGCATGCACATCTGATCCTGGCTTCTGCCCTTTGTATAGTCTCCTCTTTTTTGAAAGGCTTTACTGTCTAGCCTCAAGCCAAACCTCCTCCTTCACAGCCCCCCACCTCTACTCATCAAGTGTTAAAAGATATCTTCCTAAATTTCAAATTGTTCTCTTCTCCAGTAGAGTTCCACTCTGCAATTCCATTGCTTCATAAATCTCGCATGTGAGATTTTAAGTGGTCTGCAGCAGTTTTCTCTTCTTCAGTCAGTGGTGCCAGCTCCACGTCTGTCTGCTTTTGTAGCTCTTGTATCATAGTCATAGTCTTATACAAAGTAGTACAGATGCGGCTCTTAGTCTCTTTCTGTTCAACAGCAACTGGTTTAAAGCGTACACACAAAGTTTGATACCGAGATTTTATCGCTGACAATTCCTTTAAGAGTGTAACTGGATTTTTCTCGCCTGCTGAATCAGGGTGATTGGTCTTGATTTCATATTCCAGTCTGTACTGAATGTAATCCAGATCAGAGTCAGCTTTCTGGAACATCAGTTCCAGCTTATTGACCTCCACCTCCATGTTGAATAGTTGGGAGTCCAGTGCTTTAACCACCACGCCATCTGCTGGCCCCATGGTTACATTTTTTTAAAGACTAATTTTTCTCTTATACTCCCGTCTCAGCTTCACAGCTGAGAGAGGATGCACCATCATGCTCAGCTTCTTTTCAGACAGGGTCTTGCTATGTTGCCTAGGCCAGCTTCAAGATTTGAACCCCTGCTTCAGCCTCCCTGAGTTGCTTTCTTTACAGGTAGAGGCCACTGCACCCAGCCTTTAAGTTGGTTCAGGAACTGAATCCAGATATGGTCCCAGCCTGCAGACCTAAGTGTCTTACTAGTGTATGACATTGTAGCTGGACTTACATTATTATTTTAATTATTATTTTTTAATTCATGAGAGAGCATGTATACATGTGAGAGACGGTGGGAGAGGGCACTCTTAATAGAGTTGTCACACTGTAGTCCCCTTCCCACAGTCCTCTAGCTTGTCAGGATCTTGGGCATACCCAGTGTGTTTTTGGGTCAACTAGGCATCTAAACCTACAGGGCCTTCCAGCACTGCAGTTCAGTACACTACTGAATGTGCCATAGAATCTGTTTTGTTTTCAGTAAATAATTTTTTCACGTGATTTAATACTTGTCTCTTCTAACCTCCCTGAAAGAATTCCTGTAAACTCTTATTTCCCACATGACCAAGTGTATAGGGTAATAGATACTATATGATATTAGCATTATTATCTAAATGTTCAGTAGTATAAAGTGGTACCAAAACTTTTCCCTATTAAGAATGAAAGTCTACATAATATCTAGTATTTTATTTTAATTCTCTGAGTGAGGAGGATTAGATTGTTTAATGATTGAAAACAACCTAAAGAAGTAAATTCTAGGATATTATCAGATCCATGATTGGGATTTAGAGATTTGTAGACTCACTCAAAATTGTAGGTAAAGATTTTTATGTGTATTTCTCTGGAGGAGAGTCCATAGCTTTCCATAATTTTTCAAGATGACTGTGTCATCTCCAAACAGTAATTATAAACTTAAGTAACAACCATTGAAAGAGTTTTTAAAGCTGTGATTCTCAGTAAACTTTGGGTCATAAACCTGTTTAAAAATTTGACAAAAGCTATAAACTTTTAAATTTAAGTACAGTTGTAGAGGTTCTTAGATCCTCCAAAAAGCCTATTCTCAGACTTCTTGAACTTCCTACACAGCATTCATAGAATACTGCCATTAAAGAAACACATTCTGAGACCAGCAGGTGGCGTAGTGATTAAGGCACTAGACTTTCCCACGGTCAACTACAGTTCAAGTCTTGGATCTGGCAGCTTGCTTTCTCATTTTCCTTCTCTCTCTCTGGGGAATTTAAAAATAACAGTAATGAAACCAGCAAATGACATAATGGTTATGTTGCTGGACTCCCACGTAGTCAATTGTGGTTTGAATCCCATACCCAGCAGCTTAAAAACTCATATTGGGCATGTGTGCGTGCATGCCCAAAATCCCAGGTGGAGCCTAGAGGAGAAGGGATTGTGGTATGGCCTTCCCCCATGAGGGGTGATTTCTTGCTTTCTGTCTCTCTGGCAAACACATATGCCCTATAGCAAAAATCACTCTAAAAAAAAAAAAAAGAAAAAGAAAGAAGAATAAATCAAATTAAATAAATAATTTTAAAAAAAGAGAAACACATTGAGTCATTTTAGGACATCATCTTTTTTAATTTTTCCACAAGGTATGTACAATTGCCAAAGAGAGAGAAAGAGAGGGAGAGAGCATGCTCTCCCCACACCCCACAGGGATGATGACCATGACACAGTCCTTTCTCTTCTGTTTTTCCTTTGGGATTTTGTACATATATGCATGTGTACCTGGTGTGTTTTTCAGGCTATTGGGACTCCAAGAGGTGGTTGACTATGTGGGATCCAGCTACTTTAACCATCATGCCACAGGCTGGCCCAGTCTTACTATTTTAGGCTTTAAGCCTCATTGTTTTAGAGGATTATAATTTCGCTTACACATTTTAAAAGAAGTTTTCTTTATTTTTTATTCAATGATAGAAAATATATGCACACACATGAACGAGAAAGAGAGAAGTATCCTCAATAGGGTCTCCTTATGCCATGTCCCTTTCTGCTACTCCTCAATCCTTCAGGATTGGAGGTGTTCATATGCATGCATGACTGGTATGATTCAGGTCAACAAGACAAGGGGTCTCAACCAGCATTTGGCTATGTGGCCTCCAGCACTGTAGTCCAGCTCGTTATCAATTACACTGCCTACATTGGGTCTTACATGCATTTTTATTATTCTACATTTGTATTATTTCTCCATATGTATATAACATTCCTCTATTTCCTTTTTTTGTCTCACATATATAACCCTAGCAAACAGCACTCCAGAATGTATCTTAATTACTATTCTTGTCCATTTGTGTACTTTATTGGCACAGTTTTAGAATGGTTTCTTTTTTGTTTTTATTGCCGTTTTTTAGGGGTGAGTACTGATTAAAGTGTTAATATACATATATAAGTGTTTTAATATGTATGTCAATGTTTTGCATGATAAATCCAATACTTTTTACATGTACAGTTATCTCCAGTCTCCTCCTCCTCCTCCTTCCTATTCTTCTTTTTTTTAAGAGAAAGATTTTTGCTATATGGTGTATGTGCTTGCCGGAAAGACAGAAAGTGAGAAATCATCCCCTGTGAGGAAAGTCCATATTGCAATACTCTCTCCTCCACTCTCTTGGGATTTTGGGTACACATGCATGCACATGCACCCAGCATGAGTTTTAAGCTGCCAGGTCCAGGACTTAAACCACAGTTGACTAAATGGGAGTCTAGCAACGTAGCCATTACACTATCTGCTGGTTCCTCCACTCTCATTCTTAAAAAAGTTAGTGGGGGCTAGCAGGTGCCATGATGATTAAGGTGCTGGATTCCCATATGGCTCACCATGGTTCATGTCCTGGACCTGGTGGCTTGAAAACCATACCAGACGCATGTGCATGCATACCCAGCCAGGATCCCAGGAGGAGAATGAAGGAATTGCAGTGTGGCCATCCCCTTGGCAGGCGGCATGATTTCTCACTTTCTCTCCGTCTCTCTACAGTGAGCACATGCACCCTGTGGCAAAAATACATACATACATTTATACAAGAAAGAAAAGTTAGCGAATGTGAATATATAAGGGAGTTTTTAAAAATCATATTGAGTTTTCCATATAAAATCTTTCTGTTAGGAAATTTTATTAGTGTAAGAAATATTTTGGGGCTAGCTCTGTGGCCTAATGGTTAAGGGGGCTGGATTCCACATGGTCGGCTATATGATTTGGATCCCAGCTTTAGTGGCTTGAATAAGCCAGGCACATATGCATGTGTGCCCAAAATCCTGACAGGAAGCGGGAAAGGGGATTGTGGTTTGATTATTCCCCATTTGTGGTCCTTTCTCTGTCTCTTCTTGCAAGTGCATGTTCTCTCTGGTAAAACTTAAGAAAGAGAGAGAGAGAAAGAGAGAGGAAGGAAGGAAGGTTGCTTTTAATTCTGCTCTTTTATTTTTATTTTTTTTTTTCCAAGGGCAGAAACCCCCAGTAGAGTCTATATGCCATAGTTCACCAGTTTATCCCCTACCACACAATGTTAGCCAACCTGGGTAGTGGGTGTGCACACACTTCAGAGTCCATAGGGAGGTCCTGCACTGAGAACCTAGGACCGTCCCATGTGGGTCCAGCATTGTAAAGTGTTGTTATCACTGCACCACCATTTGTCTCCTAGAATGTCTTTCAAACTGCCAAGTCTGTGACTCGAACTGCAAAGTTGACCATGTGGGATCCAGTCACCTAAATCACCATGCCACTGGCTGGCCCAGAAGTATTCATGTTTGATAATTATGTCTCCTGCTCCTCTGTGCCTGGACTTTAAAATCTCTGATGCTCTGTAGGATAACTTTGTCTTTTTTGTTTTAGAAATGTGTTGTTGCCAGTTCTTAAATTTTGAATGTTAGATTATAATCGCCATTTTGTATATTTTGATCTAAACTAGATTTACCTTTACTAAATGACATATATCAGACTTTAACTTTGCAGTTTATGATAATAGCTAGCATAAAATTTGTCTTAATTATCGCTGTTTTTCTTTTTTGTTGTTGATACCTGACTATTCTTTATTAAATCTTTAATTAATAGATACTATTGAAATTGAACATAAGAGATTCTGCAAAGCCGAAACTGTGTCCTCATTAAGTTACATTTCTTTCCTCTTTGTTTTTTTTCCTCCTGTACTATTTCTCATTTGTAGCACTTTCATTCATTTAGATTTTATTCCTCAAATAGTGATAGTTTAACTCCCAAAATATCAAAATACTGCACATTTAGAAAAATTGTCTTTCTATTTGTCTATGATGGCATGATTTTCTTTAAAAAGGAATATTTTAATTTGATTTTATAAGTGTCTTTTGAATATAGCTTTCTTAAAAATTCAAATTATGTAAATATAAAAACAATGTGAATTTGACTTTCAGTGCAATGCGTGTTTTATTGTCAAAATTACCAAGACCATGGATTGTGGATGAGAAGAAAGATGATGGTTATACTGCTTTACATCTGGCTGCCCTTAATAATCATGTAGAAGTGGCTGAACTATTGGTCCACCAGGTAGGAAAAACTGTTTAATGATTTTTTTTAAAACAATTTTGGACCATAAAACCTATGATGATGAAAATGAAAATATGATGATACATACTGTCTTCTGCCTAATATTGGTCCTTAAATGTCTGGGTTAGTATGTGTGTGAAGGTGGATCTGTTAGTTTTCCTTCTGCATGGTCTTCCTAGACTGGTCTAGTGAGACAGACATCACCTAACAAGGCTTTTCCAGAATTGCTACCACTGTTTTGGAAGCTAAGTCAACCACAGAACAAGAATCATTCATGTTGACATTTAAGCTGGTGAGACCAGTTGGAATCAGACTGCAGACTGCTACCAGGATGAGGGGTTTGGGTTAAAACTACTACTGGATCCCTGGAATTTGTGGCTGGAGAGCAGCACAGGGTCCCTTTCATCATTTCATCCATTTCAGAAACAAGATCACATTTTTATGAGATTGGATTTTTGTTCATTTGTTTATTTTTTTGCAGTTTTGTGATCCAGCAAAGTTTTAAAATGCCTCAGTAAAGCATATGTCAGACAGATGCACTGAAGTTTCCAAAGAATTCCTGACTTCAAGGAACTTTAGTTAAGAAGATAGAGTAGTAGGAAAATTTAGTAAATATTGGGTTAGACAAGTCATGCATTTTTGCATAGAAAAATATAGAAAGAATGTGTCATGACTTTTCTGATGGATGACCTTTTAGTACATTAACCAGATTGCAAGATATACACTCTAGAAACTACAGAAATCTAAAGTAGTAGTTCAAAAGTTAAAGTACCTTTTCTCCTCTTAACATTTTAAGCCTTTACAATAAAAATAATTCCTCTCTTTGTTAATTAAGACGATCCGTTTTTATTTAGAATTTAAAAGACTGACCTTATGCCAATGCCAAGTTGCCTTGGTTATTGAAATCAGGTAGGCTAAATCCTCCAACTTTGTTCTTTTTCAGAATTACTGTAATATTCTAGATAATTTGCATTTCCATGTAATTTTTAGGATCAGCTTCCTTTTTTAAAGAATTATTAAATTTATTATTGCTATTATTGTTTTCTAATTTGCCACAGGGCACATGCACTCACCAGAGAGAGGGAGAGAGAGAGAGAAAGCAAGTCACTAGGTTTGGGACTTGAACCACGATTGGCAGCATGCAAGTCCAGTGCCCTTTGCCACCACTCCACCTGTTGGCCCAGAATCAGCTTATTTCTATTAAAAAATCTGATGGGAGTTTGAGTGCTCTTGCATATATTAGGTTTATTTTTAAGTAGATTTTTTGAATGCTGTTGTAAAGTCCTTTTTTTAATAAGAGAGAAAACACCCCCCACACCCCTTTTTTCCCCCAGAAGGGTGGCCACGCTGCAGTCCTTTTTCCTCTATTCTCCTCTTGGGATTTTGAGCACACACACACACACACACACACACACACACACATAGACACACATGCCCGGCCGGTGTGAGTTTTAAGCCACCAAGTCCAGAACTCAAACTGCAGTCAGCTACTGTGGGGGAGTCCCAATGTAACCATTACGCCATCTGCTGGTCCCAGTAAATTATATACTTTTACATTTCAATTTCCAGTTGTATATTGCTAGTATATATAGTTACTTTTTGTATATTGTCCATCTGTCCTGTAACCTTGCTTACTCTTACTTATTAGTCATGGTCATTTCTTTATGGATTCTTTATTGTGTTCTACATAGCTGATCATGTAGATCAAAAGAATAGAAAATGCAGAACTAAAATCACATATAATGGGGATTCAAAACGTTTTTAGAAAAAAATGTAATTGAAGTGTGAGTTTACTTTGGTGCATAAAGTTTTTTAAATCCACGCAGAGAGCCAGCTTCAGAATGCAGCAGTTAAGTGCTGTGTAGAGGGAGCTGGATGCCCCATGTCCAACTGTGGTTCCAATCCTGGCCCCTGCAATTTGAAAAACACACTGGGCACATTGTGTGTGTGCCCAAAATCCTGATGGGCTGCAGAAATGGAAGAAAAAGGATTGCAGTATGACCATGCCCAGTTGCAGGGTGCTTTCTCTTGCTCATTGGTGAGTGCACACATACTTTGGCCGTACCAAAAAAAAAAAAGAAAAGAAGAAAAGGTAGAAGAAAAAGAGAGAAAGAAATCCACGTAGTTTTTCTAAAATACGCATTTTCGTGAACTTACTGTAGACTCATTGTGGTCATTTACTTATAAAAATCCCAATGATTTAAAAGGCACCCAAAATAGTATCAGAACAAGTAGCGATCTATACAATCAACAAGCAAAATAAAAACACAAAGGTCTTGACCTTTACCTTATGCCTTATATAAAAATTAAATGAGTCATTGACCTAAACATATAAGCTTAAACCATAAAACTTTAGAGGAAAACATAGCAGTTTATCTTTTGACTTGTGGGGTACACGAAAGCCTTTATGGGGAAGCCATGGACATAAAATTTTGAAAACCTAGTAAATTAGACCTTAGCAAAAGTTGAACTTCTGAGCCCAGCCACTGGCAACTCAAGTTTCCTGCAAGGCTGTAAGTTATATGGCCCGCTGTGGGTTCCAATCCTGGATTGACCTGAAAACATGCTGGGTGCTCATGGAGGCACCCAGGATCCTGAGGAGCTGGAAATCTTAGGAAAGGGGAACATGGTGTGATGAGATCCTGTCAAGGTTGTTTATGTCTCTTTGTCTCTTGCTTGCTTCCTGAACTCTTCTGCACTTACATACATGTGTTCTTTATCATTTAAAAAAAAAAGTCAAACTTCTGCTCTGCAGGACACTGTTAAGAAAACAAAAGGAAAGCTACACTCAGGAATAACTATTTATAAAACATAATTTGACAAAGGACTGCTTTTGTGATATATAAGGAACTTTTGCAACCTGTTAATAAAAGGGCAGATAACTGTATAAAAATGGGAAAAAGATTTAAACATCTACTCTCCCAAAAGAGATATATAGTTCCCAGATAAGCAAATGAAAGTATATTGGCCACTAGGGAAATAGAAATTACAACTATAATGAGATAGTATTAATCACTCACAGGAATGACTTAAATTAAAAAGATCAACAAAACCAAGTGTAGATTAGGATGTGGAGCAATATGTTGCTTGTGTTTTTTTAAAAGCAACTACTATGAAAAACAATTGGGTGATTTCTTACAAAGCTTAGACATGAATTCACTACATGACCCAGCTTTCTCACTTATTACGTATGTACCTAAGGGAACTGAAGACATATTTCCACACAAATACATGCACTGAATGTTTGTAGCAGCTTTATTTATGATAGCACCACATTGGAAGCAAGCCACATGTTCATCAACTGTTCCTGGATAAACAAACGGTAATACACCCAAACTATAAATACTGGTTGGCAAAATCCAAATGACAGAGAAGCTCATGGAACTTAAAAAGGTAATTCCCCACTTTACACATTTATATGAGAGCAAAAATAAGAAAAGAAGCTTAGATTAGGTATATCATAACCACAGTCAAAAAAACATGGAACCAGAAGATGGCATAATGGTTACGTTGCTGGACTTCCACGTAGTTGACTGCAATTCGAGTCCCAGACCCTGCAGCTTAAAACTCACTCCAGGTGTGCATATACATGCATGCCCAAAATCCCAAGAGGAGAATGGAGGAGAAGGGATTGTGGTATGGCCACCCCTCAACTCCCACCCTGGGGGTGATTTCTTGCTTTCTGTCTTTCCAGTGAGTGTACATGCCCTATAACAAAATTTCTCTTAAAAGAAAAAAGAAGCATAAATAATAAAAACAAACCAGAAACTCCCACCTTCCAGAGTACTGCATAGCATTCCTGGATCTGCAGCTCTCCCTCATACCCAAGCAAGGGTACAGGTGGACAACAGAGTTGTAACCAGAGGGTATGAATAATTCTAAAACCTAAACAAAGTGATAAAAAGTTATCTTTTGAACCTTCTCTCGTTTTTGTTTGTTTTGCAAGAGGGTATATTGGATGTACATATGCATGAAAGAGAGAGGACAGAAAGAGATAGCTTCTTTTTAAAAAGGTTTTTGCCATGGGGCGTGTGCATTCCTGTGAGAGAGAAAGTGAGAAATGCTGCCCCATCACCCCCCTCCACCCCCAGGACGGCCTTCTCCATTTTCCTCTTGGGATTTTGGGAACACACACACACACACATGCTCAGCATGACTCTCAAGCCGTCAAGGTCAGTTTACTTGAGACTCCAGTGCCTTAACTACTACACCACCTGCTGGTCTTGAGAGATAGCTCTCAATTTCAGGTTTTTTTTTTTTATTTATTTATTTATTTTTTTTTATTATTATACCAGACATTATGCTAGGCAGTTTTACAGTTATTCTTAATCCTCACAGTAACTCTGTGAAATGTTATACTGTCACCATTTGAGAATTGAGGAAATAGGCATGCCATGGTATAATGCTCGCTTAGGTTCACAGTTTGTAAATAATAGGACTTGGGCCTAGGTCTCCTCATGCCAAGTTCGTTTATTTTACTCCTCAGTCTCATTCCCATTTCCTGACGCATTAACTGTTCTCCTATCGTCCTTTGACTGTCCTAGGATATTGGCTAAGACTTTCTGCTCTCCCATTAGTAAGAATTTTTAGGTACTAATTAGGCCTTACCTTCTTCTCACTTCAAGCAAAGTTTCTTTTTACTGAATAAGGAAGAGATCAATTATGCAGCAAGAAGTAACTTACCAGGTCATTAAAGTAGCGCTAAATCTAACATGAAGATGTATTAATACAACTTTTCAGGAAATAGTTAAATTTAAAGGAGTTGATTATGTCCATTGTTCTATAATCGAGATTGAAAGAGAACCATGATTGAAAGAGAACCATGTTTAGCGTTTGAGCTGTGAGCAATCCCCTTCAGGGGCTTAGACAACTGAAGGGTTTCTGCTCGGACTTCACCCTCCAGACTCCAAGATCCACCAGACTGATAGGAGAGGTAAAGCACAGGCCCTTTGAGAAGTCATCTGCATTTGAGCTGTGAGCAATCCCTTTCAGGGGCTAAGACAACCGAAAAGTTTCTACTCAGACTTCACCCTCCAGACCCTAACAGCCACCAGACTGAATTTAGGAAAGAAACGTATAATTCATCAGATGACTAGGACCCACCACACAGGAACAAGAAATTTGAGAAACCAAGAAAATGTCTTTTCCCCCAAAGGAAAAGAATAACTGTACAATGGAACTCGTGGAAATGTCAGATAGAAAGAATTTAGAATATTCATAGTGACAAAGCTAACAGAGAAGCAAGAGAAGAGAGACAGTGAATTCCAGAAGATATGGGAGAAAAGAGTCAATGAGTTCCAGGAAGTGTGGAAGTTCTTGTACAAGTTCAAAGAGACAATACACGCCATAAAAAAGAATCAAACATAACTGTTAGAGGTGAAGGCTGTAATATGGGAAATCAGAACTTCCCTTGAAAGTATTAAAAGCAGATTAGATCATGCAGAAGCTTGAATCTCAGATGTAGAAGACAGAACCTCTGACCTAGAAAAATTCATCAAAAAAGACTGAGAAAATAACCCAAGAGATGAAAATAATATATGAGAAATATTAGGTACCATTAAACGTCCAAACATCCAGATAATTGGTGTCCCAGAAGGTGAAGAAACTAATAAGGGCATTGATAATCTTTTCCATGAAATCCTGGAAGAAAACTTTCCAAACCTAGAGAGGCGTTAAAAAATCCAGATGCAAGAAATACAAAGGACTCCACATAGAATCAACCCAAGATCTTCTCCAAGGCACATCATAGCCAAATTGACCAAAACCACAAAGACAAGATTCTGAAATTGGCAAAAGAGAAACATTAAGTTACTTACAAAGGATACCCCATCATGCTAACAGTGGACCTCTTATCGAAAACAATGTGGGCAAGGAAAGAATGGAAGAATATATTCAAAATGTTGAGTGAAAAACAATTTCAACCAAGAATTCTATACCCAGCAAGATTGTTTTTCATATGGGAAAAAAGACAAAAACAGTCCCAGATAAACAAAACCTGAAAGAATTTACCTACACCAGATCAGCTCTCCAAGAAGTACTGAAGGGAGTGCTATACCAGGAAAACTAACAGTCATACAGAAATAAGAGTACAAAAAACAACCAAGAAAATGGCCAGTTTAATGTAGGGGCAAGTCCAAAATTGAATGTTAACTTCCAGAATTTAAGTGGAAAGATTGGGCCACAGCAGAAGAGAGATTAATTACATGAGACTGAACTGGTGAAATAGAATTTACAACTTTTGATTAAAACATGACTGATATTCTTCTATGTTTTGTTTTCCAGATTTAAGTGTTTTTTTTTTTTGTCTTCTCTTTTTTTTTTTTTTTTTTGGAGAGGTTTTTTGCTATAGGGTGTGTGCGCTCGCCAGACAGACAGAGACATAGAGACAGAAAGCAAGAAATCACCCCCCAGGGGGGATGGTCCTGCCGCAATCCCTTCTCCTCCATTCTCCTCTCAGGATCTTGGGCATGCACGCACACGTGCCCGGCGTGAGTTTTAAGCCACCAGGTCCGGGACGTGAACCGTGGTCGACAACGTGGGAGTCCAGCGACATAGCCATTACGCTAACTGCTGGTTCCCTTTTTTGTCTTCTCTTGAGCTGCTGATAGTTTTTCTACCTACTGTTTGAATAGAACCTTAACCTTTTTCTTGGCTTTAAGTCTTATTTTAATTTATTAAAGCTAAAACTGCTTTTCTTAAAATGAAAAAAAAAACCTAGTTCATGACAGGTAAGCTATATCGTCTCAGCTAGGTGCTATTTTATAGTTATGTTCATATTACTCACTGAGTTTTATGCCTGAAGTCAGACATGTGTTCACAGTTATGTATATATCAGCTGAACTTGCTTTTGAAAGTATTGGATTAAGATTTTTTGTGCATCAATAAAATGTGGGGGAAAAAAAAAGGATGGAAAGCAACTGTAGATACCAGAGACAGTGTGGGAGGAGGGTGGGAAATGGCAGAGGGTGAGAACTAGGGAATCAAGGGGAAAAGATGCAAAATATATAAGAAACAAAAAAGAAAAAAGTATTTGTTGATGATAATATGTACAGTAGTATTATTGATTAAGCCAATATACAGTGTATTCTGGATGGGAAATCTCATTTTGTATACTGTGATGAAGTACAGTGAATGAATGTAAAAGAAATCAATTAAAATAAATAAAACCATGTTCGAGCGTTGTACTATATTTTTTCCTTTAACTGTTCTTACATGGAATCACTAAAATAAAAATAATTTTGTAAACTTGCTGTTTTATTTTGGAAAATTTGCTGCCCCAGTGGTTTCTCCTATGTTAACACCAGCTGTTACCATATGGGAATAATGTCACAGTAGATGAAGGAGAAAGTAGTCAGCAGTGTCCACTGTTTTCTCTTCTTTATAAATGGTTATGATTTTACTGTTCTTCACTGTTGTTACATTTTAATTATTTAACATGTGTTCTTTTTCTTCAGGGTAATGCAAACCTGGATATCCAGAATGTGAACCAACAAACTGCCCTACACCTTGCTGTTGAACGGCAGCACACCCAAATTGTTAGGGTAAGTATTTATTACCATCAATTTTAGCTTGGACTGAGTGTTTGCAGCAGCTTTATTTTTTTAATTTATTTAATTTATTTTGCAGGTTTATTAATTTTTTAAAAATAAGGTAACAGGCTTTTTTGGGAATTATTTATTTAACTTTATGTATCATTATCATTATTATTTTTTAATTTGCTACAGGGCACACATGCTCACCAGAGAGAGAAAGTGAGAAAGCAAGTTGCCAGGTCCAGGACTTGAACCATGGTCAGCTCTTTAACCACCATGCCACCTGATGGCCCTGCAGCTTTATTTTTAATAGCTCAATTCTGTTTTAACCAGATAGATTTTTAGACCTTCTTGAAAATTGAAATAATATAGTGTTAAAAGTTCTAAAAAAGATGTGGTTAGTTGTAAGACTGACAGTTTTAGAATATTTTACATTAGCTGGGTAAAGAGTTAATTTCTAATAGTGAAAATTTTGAAATTCTGATATTCAGTGACTTTATAATTTTGTTGCCAGATTGGTGATTTCTTGAAATAGTAAATGGGAAAATTTCAAAGTTATGTGTAAATTAGTTTTGAATAGTACACATTTCATCTTCATTTATATAACACATTTCATCTTCATTTATATAATTGAGAGTAAACTGCACATTAAAACTTTGACTGAACATTTATTTCCTCTTGCAGATTCCAAGAAAAACTAAACTTACTATTTTATTTTAGTAATCTGGTGATTCTGAACAAAATATTTGAAAAAAAAAAATTTGTTGAAATATTTTGTAGAGCTTTGATTTCTTAAAGTTTAGGGGCTGAGCCAGTGATAGTAACAGCATCACCTGGGATTGTGGTAGAAGAGGTAAACTGTGGCCGTACTTCAGACCAACTGAGTCAAGCTTTAGAAGTTAGAAACCCCCAACCTTTGGTTTAACAAACCCTCCTGATAGTTTTGGTTAATGTTCAAATTTGAGAAATAGTATTTATAAACTGTCAAGAATTATGGAGTATGAGCTAAAATTTTTTGCTATGTAAAGTAAATGTTTGTAGAAAAATGTAAAAATAAATAAATGAAAGAAAAAAATGGTTAAGATAATTAAAAAAAAACAAATTTGAGAAATAGTATCCTAGAGTGACATTTTATGTAATATTTTTGAAACAAAGGAAAGAAAAATATAATTTGCCAAGACAAGGTAAGACCATATAATTGAGATTGGTTTCTATAGATGGTATTTTTCTATAGCTAGTATTTGTAGAAAGTATTAGGAAAATTGTTAAAGTTCTGTAAGCAAAGTCTTAAATAAATGTACATTTACTGTTTAAGTTGTCTATTGTAATAGGTCATTTATGTATTTTATCTAAGAGATTATAGTTTACAGACCTTGTTCACATTTATCTTTATTTGAAATTTCTCATGCTAAAAATTTTCATTTGTGTTTTATATTACCTGAATTTTCCTCATGGCCATCCATTTGGAGCAAATTAGCCAGAGAGAATGGAACCAATAACAACTTTTGTTTGTTTAAATCACTGAAGAATTTTGGACATTATGATTTGATCTTGGTGAATGTATTTAAAATATCTCAACTCATATCTAAAGTTAAAATCAGGAAAAAAGTCCTAAATTTCTCCCAGTTATTATCATCTTAGAGACTTAAGCAACAGATTGATTTTTATTTCTTGAATTCAATATATTTAAATAACCAGAATATGTTCTTTGTAAGGAGCCACAGGAACAGTAGAAAGCAAAGATATAAAAACCAGCAGCTGTAGTGGCCACTCCTTCAGCAGGTCCGGGGCTCTCTCACTGTTCCTTTAGATATGTTGTAGTTTCCTATGGGTGTGGATACTTTACCAAAATGACATGTCTTTCTCTTTTAGCTTTTGGTCCGTGCAGGTGCCAAGCTAGATATTCAAGATAAGGATGGTGATACTCCTTTGCATGAAGCTCTGAGGCATCATACTTTGTCTCAGCTCCGTCAACTCCAAGATATGCAAGATGTGGGAAAGGTGGATGCTGCCTGGGAACCATCCAAAAACACAGTGAGTAAAGATGATCTTTTTTTTTTTTAAAGGTTTTAGTCATAGAGCATGTGAACTCAAATTCAGGACCAATAGAAGCAACTTTCAGTGCAAGAGTTTATAGTACTGCTAATCTAATCTGCATCAGATAAAACACTAGGAGGCTTCAAGAAGATTGTGGAAAAATGAAATAAAAGTACAAGTCTGTTTTGGTGCAAACAAACTGAAACCCATGCATAGTTTTTTTTTTTAATAATACACATTTTCAATGAATTTTTTGAAGATTCATTGTATTTTATTAGAGCCACATATGTGGAAGTTTAGCTTATGAACTAAATACTAGTAAATACTACATTGCTGTGTACGTTCTTACTGAAGGTTGTTGGGTTCTTATTTTAACTTCAGCTGTTCAGATAGTTAAGTAGTGATATTATGTGCTTTTAATTTGCATTTCCCTATCTGCTAATGATACCAAACATATTTTCATTTGCTTGTTTGTCACCACATTTACATGGATACTTTCAAAAGTTTATGGAATGGGCCAGCATGTGATGTGGTGGTTAAGGTGACTGGATCCCACATAGCCAATTGTGTGGTTCGAATCCTGGACCCATTGGCTTGAGAATGCTGGATGTGTATGTGCCCAAAATCCCCTAAAAAGGGGAGAAATGAAGGAGAATGAATTGTGCTGTGACCATTCCCCCTGGGGGATACTTTCTCACTTTCTATCTCTCTGACTCTCTCCAGTGAACATATGTATCTTCTGGCAGATTTTTTAAAAAAGAAAAAGGTTCATGGAAAAATGAAAATATGGGTTAACCCTGTAGGGCAGTGGTTAAGTGCTATACATAGAAAGCCAGACCCCATATGACCAACTGTGGTTCCCGTCCTGGCCTTGGTGACTTGAAAACCACATTGGAGGACCAGCAGTTAGCATAATGGCTATGTCGCTGGACTCCCATGTAGTTGACCACGGTTCGCATCCTGGACCCAGTGGCTTAAAACTCACACTGGACGCATGTGTGTGCATGCCCAAGATCCCAAGAGGAAGAGGGATTGCGGCGTGGCCATACCCCCGGGGGGTGATTTCTCATTTTCTGTCTCTGTCTCTGTCTGTCTGGCGAGCGCACGCGCCCTATAGCAAAAACTTCTCAAAAAAAAAAAAAGTAAGAAAACCACATTGGGCAGGACCAGCAGATAGTGTAATGGTTATGTTGCTGGACTCCCATGTAGTCTGCTGTGGTTCGAGTCCTGGACCCAGTGTCTTAAAATTCACACACTGTGCGTACGTGCCTAAGATCCTGAGAGGAGAATGGAGGAGAAAAGATTGCAATGTGGCTACCCCGTCTTGGGGGTGATTTCTCCCTTTCTGTTTCTCTGTCTCTCTGGCAAGTGCCTGTGTCCTATAGCAAAAATCTCTCTCTCTCTAAAAAAAAAAAGGCCACTTTGGGCACCTGTGCATGCATGCCTAGAATCCTGACAGGTTGGAGAGGTGGAAGAAAAAGGATTGCATTGTGACTATGCCGCATTGTGAGGTGTCTCTCTGGCAAACACATAGCTCACTGGCAATAAAAAAAAAAAAAAAGAAAGAAAGAAAGAAGGAAAGAAAGAAAGAAGGAAAATAAAGTATGTGCTTATTTTGGTGCAAAAAATTTTGAAGTCTTTACATAATTTTTTCATAATATGCATGTCTCCTAAACTTTTAATATCCCACCTATTGGATGAAGTGTCTGTTCAAATCTTTTGTTCATTGTTATACTGAGCTCCTTTCATTCTTTTTTTTAGAGAGATTTTTGCTATATAGGGTGTTTGTGCCTGCTGGAGACAGAGAAAGACACACAGAGAGAAAGTGAAAAATTACTCCTTGGGGGGATGGCTACACCACAATCCCTTCTTCCCTGGGAATTTTGGGCATGCACGCACATGCACCTGACATGAGTTTTAAGCCACCAGGTCTTGGACTTGAATCATAGTCAGCCATGTGGGAGTCCAGTTCCTCAACCACTATGCCACCTGCTGGTCCTACTCCTTGCTTTCTTACTACTTTTTTTTTTTTTTTTAAGAATTATTTATTTTAATTTATTATTATTATTATCATTATTCTTTAACTTGTACAGGGCACATGCCTCACTAGAAGAGACAAGAGAGAAAGTGAGAAAGCCAGCCATCAGGTTCTAAATCTCAAACTGTAGTTTGCCATGTGGTAGTCCAGTGCACCAGCCACCACGCTACCACCACGCTACCTACCTGCTGGCCCTGATTTCTTATTATTCTTTTTATTTATTTATTTATTATTTATTTTGGTGGGGGGAAGAAGTTTTTTGCTATAGGGCACATGTGCTCGCCTGAAAGAGAGAGACAGAGAGATAGAAAGTGAGAAATCACCACCCCCGCCAGGATGGATGGCCATGCTGCAATCCCTTCTCCTCCATTCTCCTCTCAGTATCTTGGGCACGCACACACATGTGCCCGGCATGAGTTTAAGCTACCAGGTCTGGGACTTGACCCATGGTTGACTACATGGGAGGGAGTCCAGCGACATAGCCATTACGCCATCTGCTGGTCCCTCTTATTATTCTTATAAGAGCTCTTTATATAATATGAATATAGATCTTTATCAGATACGGTATGTATACATATGTTCTCCCAGTGTATGGCTTGTACTTTTATTCTTTTTTAAATAATTATTTATTCAGTTTTACTTATCATTATTATTATTTTAAAAAATTTGACCAGAGAGAGACACAGGGGTGCAGGGAGTGAGAAAGCAAGGCACCAGATCCGGGACTCAAGCTTTGGTGGGCCAAGTGGGAGTCCAGTATCCTAATCACCATGCCAGCTGTCGGCCCTGTGTTTTCATTCTTTTAGTAGTGTTTTTGAAAGAGACTTTAATTTTGATGAAGCCAGATTTATCAATTTTTTTCTTCATCGTTTGTGCTTTTTGTGTCCTATCTGAGAAATCTTCGCCAAACCCAAGTCACTAAGGTATTACTCTTTTGTGCTAGAAGTTTTTAAAGTTTTAGCTGTTACATTTAGGACTATCATTTATTTTGAGTTAATTTTTATATATAGTATGACATATGAATCAAAGTATTTTTTTCTTTCTTTTGGATATCCAGTTGTTTCAGTACCATTTGTTGAAATGATTATCTTTTCTGTTGAATCACTTATGTATCTTTATTCATAGCCAATTAGCTATATGTGTGAAGGTCTCTTTCTGGATTCCAGATTCTATTCTATTGGTCTATGTTTTTAACTATGTAGTATCAGCCTTACTGTCTTGATTATTGTAGCTTTATAATAAATGTTCAAGGTGGTACAAATTCTCTAATTTTCTTTTTAGGCTGAAATTTAGGAGTATGGAGAGGAGTATCTATCTTCATAACATTGTTATAAAGATGGAAAGTGCTTAAAATAGTCCTCGGTCCATTATAGACACATAATTATTAAGTTATAATGACTATTTTCAGATAAGATGCTTGAATTTATAGCTCAGATGATACTTTCAGTATCTGATTTGTCTCATTCTCCATTTCTTGACTCAGTTTTCTTTCCCCTCTCTGTCTCAAGTTGGTTGCTAACAGTTCCAGAGCCAAACTGAGTAGAATAAAAAGTACTCTTTCTTCATTTTTTAAAAAATTTTTTGGAGAGGTTTTTCGCTATAGGGCGCGTGCGCTCGCCTGACAGAGAGAGAGAGACAGAAAGCGAGAAATCACCCCCCAGGGGGGATGGCCACGCCGCAATCCCTTCTCCTCCTTTCTCCTCTCGGGATCTTGGTCATGCACGCACACATGCCCGGCGTGAGTTTTAAGCCACCGGGTCCGGGATGCGAACTGTGGTCGACTATGTGGGAGTCCAGCGACACAGCCATTACGCTAACTGCTGGTCCCTGTTTCTTCAATATTTTAATCAGCAATTCTACTGAGTTTCACTGGCTTTAATGGACTTAACATGGATAATGTGTTCATCCCTGAACTAGTCACGTAGGTGACTATCTGATTGGTTTGAGTTACCGTTTGTCCACTTCTACAGCTGGAGAATGGGTCAGTTCTCAAGCTATATACCTGAGGAAATGGAATAGAAGAGATAGAGGAGTAATATTAGAACTGAAACTCCTAAGTGTTTTCCACATACAAATACAGATATATACATATACTTACTTGGCGATAAGAATTGACAGCAGATTCCTAAGGAGAAATCATGACTCTTTTCATTTGATTTCAGTTAATAATGGGACTTGGAACCCAGGGAGCAGAGAAGAAGAGTGCAGCTTCTATTGCCTGTTTCTTGGCAGCCAATGGCGCTGACCTTAGCATTCGGAATAAGAAGGGTCAGTCACCACTTGATCTCTGTCCCGATCCAAGTCTCTGCAAAGCACTGGCAAAGTGTCATAAGGAAAAAGTCAGGTTTGTGATCTTTATTATCATAAAGCTTAATATTCTGTACATGAAGTATTACATGGTTTCATAATGGAGGACTTGACTGCTTGAAAAAGTCTTTGTGCTCTTCTTGTACTTTTATGTTTTTCTTCCTTGAAAATTTTGCAGCAGGTAGAGTGTCTCTTAATTCATGTTGATTCCCTACATTATTAAGTGCAGTGCTTTATGTGTAAATTCTAAGAAACTTTGATAAACTATTCTAATCCTCATGTACTCCTGTGTATTAGAGGAATTTGTCTACAAGAAAAAGTTTTACTAGTAAAATTGCTGTGGTTAGTATTACATATATTTAAAATTTTAGTAGAATTTTCCTAAGAGTGTTTACATCCCATAGGTAGTGTGTGTCCCTCACATAAAGTCTGAACGTTTCTAGCACCCTGCATAGTGCCTGTCAGGTACTCAGTGAGTACTAATGAAGGGCTGGAAAAAAAAAAAAGAAAAAAGAACAACGGAATGAACCAGTTCCTAGGAGTCTTTTCTAAAGATAATAATTGCACATTTTCTTCCTGAAAGTAAAATATGTCAGTGATTTTGAGACCAGCAGATGGCATGTTGGTTACATCCCTGGACTTCCACATAGTCAACTGCAGTTCGAGTCCCAGACTTGGTGGCTTTAAACTCATGCCGGCACATGTGTGTGCATGCTCAAAATCCTGACAGGAGAATGGAGGAGAAGGGATTGTGGTGTGGCCATCCACCCTAGGGGGTGATTTTTCACTTTCTGTCTGTCTCTGTCTCTCTGGCTAGCACACATGTCCTATAGTAAACATCTCTCCTAAAAAAGAAAAGAGTCAGTGATTTTAATTATTACTTATGATGCAATTAATTATGAAATGTTATAGACATGGAAAGATAGACATCTCATTACTTTTTTATCCAAACAGTACTGTACAACTATTATTGCCCATTATACCTGTTCTTGTCATTGAACTGAACATTTTAATAGTTATCCCTTGACCTTTGTGTCCTCTTCCCTTTCTAAAAATTTATGTTCATGATGAAATGATATCTCTCCGGAATCTATACATAGAGGTATGTTATGGGTGAAGTTAATATTAGGTGGTACTGTATATACATTTCTTTAAGTGTATGCTTAAAGAGCATAAAATCCAATTACAGAAAGACAGTATGCGTCTATAAATATATAGATAAAAAGCATCGATTACTGCAGCAAAAACTTTTGACAATGAAGTCTAAGATTCAACCTCATCTGTTTATGTTAAGAAGTTTTTGAAGATTGTGGCAGGAAGAGGGTATCCCTTTTCTGTCACTGTAGTTGGTCTTATATGGATATGTATATTTCCCTGCCTTGTATCTATATAGATGTATTCTGTTTTGTGGTAATATACTTTGACTATGTTTCTTAAAGATAATAGAATTTTTTGGTAATAGAATATTATGTTCTCTAAGATTCACTTAAAGAAGTGTCAGAAAAACAGCTCAAGTGTCACATTTTCCAAAGTGCTCTATCTGTTGTGGACACTGATGATGCTTTGTGCTGTCTTTAGTTAGGGTAGCTAACATGGTCACTAATTAGGGTTTTTGTTTTATTCCAATGCCTTCCTCTGTTGGCTATTTATAAATAGAACAAATTCTGAATTACATTTTCTTTATGTTAAATAGTTCTTTGCTTACATTTTTGATTTCTTTGTTGGAAGATGTACCCTTTTCTGTTGGTGAAGATTTATTCAACTTGAAGTTCGAATGGTACTAAAAGTTTGTAAAGATGTGGAGATGTACATAAATAGAAATATATAATCAGCATTTCACATATTGATATTAAAGCTTAATTTAATTTTTCAACATGACTAAAACCGTTTTTACGTATTCCATTGATAGCCTAGATGTTTTTAAAAACATTTTAATTCATGAATTTGTAGAGATATTTTGGTAAGTTTGATTTGAAATATTTGTTTTGCTAGTGGTCAAGTGGGTTCTCGGAGTCCTTCTATGATTAGTAATGATTCTGAAACCTTAGAAGAGTGTATGGTGTGTTCAGATATGAAGAGAGATACTCTTTTTGGCCCATGTGGACATATCGCTACTTGTTCTTTATGTTCTCCACGAGTCAAGAAATGCCTCATTTGTAAAGAACAAGTTCAATCTAGGACAAAGGTAATGTATTTTCTGTTTTTCTATGCAAAAAAGCATTATGACTTTTCTGACAACCCAATACTAGGTATTTAAAAATTGCTTTAGGTACCTGCTTACAGAGTAACAGTTTGGGAAACCAAATGAAAGAAAAATGAAAATTTAACCTTTTTCTTTTAAACTTTTTTACTTATTTCTTCCATGAAAGAGATAAATAATGAGAGCAGAGAAAGATACAGACACCCGCAACAGGGTCTTCCTGCTGTGATCCTCCCCCCTGGCCGCAGAATCAGTGGGCACTCATGTGGCACCCCTGCTTATACAGGGAGAGACCTCAGGACTTTAAACTGAGGCCTTCCAGTGTGTCCAGCACCTCCGAGTGCTCAGCTCCCACTGCACCACTGTGGCTGTCTCCAGTCTTTTGTTTTTAGATTGGTCTGTGTATTTTGCAAGTACAAAAGTACTTGGAACTTTTCTTAGATTAAGCCCTATTTCAATAAACTTATATTGAGTTTTATAGTTAAGTCAAAAATGTGTATGATAATTACCTTCTAAAAATTTGTCTTCTATTAGCAAACTATGACTTAGATTAAAAGCTACTCTGCCATGTAGGATATTGTAGATGCCTTTAGAGAGCTGTAAAGTGAGTAGGAATTTGGAGCCCCAGGTTGTCAAAAGCAGAATTTTGATTGAGTTGGGAGCCCCCGGGTTGTCAAAGTAGAGTTTTCATTGGTCATCTAGTCCAACTCCAGTATTTACATTTGGAAAAATTGAAGCTCAGAGCTGTGCACTGACAGCTGGTGCTTGAACACAGGTCTCTTGGTTCTTAAGCCCCTATTCTTTCCTTTGTGTTATGATTTACAAAGTAGTAGTCAGTGTGTGCAAGGGAGGGTTGATGAAAAGGAGTTAGTGAGAAAAGAATTTGCCGTCCTTCCCTTCAGACCCTCTGAATACAGTTATAAGAATTTACAAGTTTACAGTTTGGTTTTTAAATTATGAAATTTTCATACCTGCAGAAAAGTAGAAAAACTAAAATACTCAACAAATTTATCAGGTTGGTTGCAGAGACTTTTAATATAAGGAAATAGTGACCCCAAGTGGTCAAAGGATAATGAACATCTTCCTTGAAGAAAAATGATAAAAGTACTATTTAGAGGAAAGTCTGAGAATAAACAAGCTTAATCTCTTTAGCAATTAGAGAAATACTGATTAAAATATGAATTAACATTAACTATTCCTGTCAAATTAGCAAAAATAAAATTAAATAAATGCTAAGAAGAAAAGTGAGAAATGTACACTCTTCACGCATTGCTAGAGGCTGGGAGGCCATCCTGACTGTCTGTATAAACCACTAGCACAACATTCTTTGATTTAGTAATTCCACTCCTTTGAGTATAACCTGAGAAAATAATCCATAAGTGGGGAAAATTTTCATTGCATAGATTTTATTTTTTAAATAATAGGGGAATGATTAAGTAAATGCTCTTTAATTTGCCGTAATGTTTTAACCTCTTTAAAAACAGTTTATGGGGTATAGTAGTTAAGGCTCTAGTCTCCCACATGGCCAACTATGGTCCAAGTTCCATACCTGGTGGCTTGAACATCATGCCAGGTGCATGCGTTCACCCAAAATCCCAGAAAGAGAATGGAGGAGAAAGGATTGTGACATGGCCATCCACCCTGGTGGGTAATTTTTTACTTTTTCTTTTACTCTCTTTCTCTTTCTCTCCAGCAAGTGCACGTGCCCTATGGCAAAACCTCAAACAAAAAATCCTAAACAACAACAAATTCATGGGGCCAGCAGCTGTTGTAGTGGCTAAGGTGTTAGACTCCCACATAGCCGATCATGGTTCAGGTCCTGGACCTGGTGGCTTGAAAATTACACTGGGCAAGTGTGCGTGCATGCCCAAAATCCTGAGAGGAGTTTGGAGATAAGGGACTATGGCATGGTCACCCTCCCTAGGGAGTGATTTCTTACTTTCCCTCTGTCTCTGTCTCTCTCTGGCAAGTGCACATGCCCTATGGCAAAAACCTAAAAACAAATAAACATAAACCATAATATCTGATTTATTCTTTACCACCTTATGAAAGAAGGATTGTTCTTTATGGGTCAGATAAAAAAAGTTGTAGTTCAACAATTTTAGGTTATCTGTTAGTGTTAGAAGTAGTTCTTTTGAATTGCCTGAGGGTGCATGTGCTCTACAGAGAAAGAGAGAGAATGCACACTTGCCCTCCCCACTCCCCAGCACCACATACGCACACTGGATGGTCACACTGCAGTCTCTTCTCAGCCATTTCACTATCTTGTTGAGATTTTAGGAATACATGTACAAGCTCATAGTGTGTTTTTCAAGCTGCCGGTGCCAAGACCGGAACTCTGGTCTGCTAGGTTACAAGTCTGGCCTAAAGGTAGATTTTGAATCCAGAGTCCTGATGGATCCTGGCCAAGCATGTCTTTCTCCTTGCCACTTTTACTGCAACTGTACAAATTGTGCATGTTTTAGGTGTAAGCTGGGAAAGTTCATTGAAAGAGGGAACATGCCATATTTAGTTGCTTTGATGATGTTATAAGTAACTGATATCCATCATTTTTTGGACATTGTTTAGATGATGTTATAGGTGAGTAATGATAATTTTTGAACAGTACTATATTAAATGACACAAGAGATGGCAGAATGTGACTGTGTGTTAGAAGGGAGAAGAATATGTGAAAGGTAGATTTGAAGTCAAAGGCAGTGGTGTGGGGTGGGGATAGAGGAAATCAGAGCCATAGTGGTTAATAGTTATGCACTCAAAGCTCAGATTTAGTGGAGATGAAAAGGGGGTAAAGTTGGGGAGAATGATTCATAGGTTGTGGAAGTCTTGTAGTTGTAATATACAGATCAAGGGGAAAAAAATAGTCCAAAACTTGGGGCTCCAGCCAGGAAAGAGGTACTTTTAGGTAGAGTTCCTTAGACTGTGGGTAAACAGAAAAATCCCTGTCAGGGTTCACAATATGATTAATCTGGCTAGATTTTTTTTAAAGTTTTTTTTACATAGGGCATGTGTACTTGCTAGAGGGAAAGTGAGAAATCACCCCATGGGGTGATGGCCACGCAGCAGTCCCTTCTCCTCTATTATCTTCGTGGGATTTTGAGCACACATGCACATGTGCCCAGTGTGATTTTCAAGCTGCTGGGTCTTGGACCTGGACTTGTGGTCAGCCAAGTAGAGTCTAACACCTTAACCACTACACCACCTGCTGGGCCCCGGTTAGATTTTTTATTAATGTTAGAAATCTATCTTTTCTCATTATTATTTTTAATACTTTATTTGTTTATTGTCCCTTTAATTTTTTCTCAAAAGTAGTGTTAAAGAAAATTGAATCCTGTCCTGGGTGCCTTGACTTAAGAAGTAATAGTTTTCTGTTTGTTTTTAGGAGATATTTTTGCTATAGGGCATGCTCTCCAGAGACAGAGAGATAGAGAGACAGAAAGTGAGAAATTACCCCTCCAGGGAGGATAGTCATGCCACAATCTCTTCTCCTCCATTTTTTTCCTCAGGATTTTGAGCGCACACACACACATGCACCTGGCGTGTTTCAAGCCACTGGGTCCAGGACTTGAACTGTGGTTGACTACGTGGGAGTCCAGCGATGTAACCATTTCGCCATCTGCTGGTCCTTTTTTTTTTTTTTTTTTTTTTTTTTTTTTTTTTTTTTTTTTAAGAGAGATTTTTGCTATAGGGTGTGTGTGCTCGCTGGAGAGACAGAGAGATAGAAAGTGAGAAGTCATCCCCTAGAGGGGATAGCCATGCTGCAGTTGCTTCTCCTTCATCCTGCTCTCGGGATTTTAGGCATGCACACACATGCACCTGGTGTGTTTCAAGTCACTGCGTATGGGACTTGAACTGTGTTTCACTATGTGGGAGTCTAGTGACATAACCATTACACTATCTGCTGGTCCTTTTTTTTTTTTTTTTTTTTTTTTTTTTTTTTTTTTTTTTAAGAGAGATTTTTGCTATAGGGCATGTGTGCTTGCTAGAGAGAGACAGAGAAAGAAAGCAAGAAATCATCCCCCTCCCCCACCCCGAGGATGGCTATGCTGCAGTTCTTTCTCCTCTGTTCTCATATTGGGATTTTGGGCATGCACATACATGCACCTGGCATGAGTTCTAAGCTGCTGGGTGCAGGACTCAAACTGTGGATGACTACATAGGAGTCCAGCATGTAAACATTACGCCATCTGCTCATCCCAATAGAGCTTTTAAACTATACAGTTCTTTAGGGCAGGTGGGGAGACTAATAGGAAAATAGCACCTGTTGAGCTACAATGTATAAAAGATAAGAGAACAAAAACAGGATAGTAAAGAACAGAGGAAAAATGTGTTTTGAGTTTCTCTGTGCCTAGTGTGTATAGAGGAATACTTTTGGGCATAAATGGAATAGGTAGAGTTGTTGGATTCATCTGTAGATGTTCACTCTATGCTGTAACCTTTCCGTAGATTGAAGAATGTGTGGTATGCTCTGACAAGAAAGCAGCTGTTCTTTTTCAACCTTGTGGACACATGTGTGCTTGTGAAAGTAAGTAACTTGAATACACCTTCTTTAGTGTTGTTAGAAAAATCAGAAGTGACAAAAAATGACAACTTTGAGGTTTTGTTTTTGCTTTTTGGTAACTACGAACAGAATGTTGATGGGCCTCTTGTAGCCTCCATTTATTTCTCTGTACTAGAACGCGAGCTGTTTCTCTTCATACTTCTGAGCGCTAGAGACTGAATGGACAGTGTTCTACTGAATGTTCAGTGTTCTACTAGCTGGAATTTTTTTAATTGCCAGAGAGTGTGTGCACTCACTAGAGAGACAGAGGGAGAGAAGAAGAAAGTACTTCCAGTGGGGTGTGGTTACACCATAGTTATCCTTCTCCTCCATCTCTTTAGCCTTTAGTGATTATTGGCAAACACACACATGGCACCTGACATATTTTTTAAGCCTTGGGGCTGGGATTCAGATCGTAGTCTGCCATATGGCATCCAGCTCCCTTAACCACTGAGCTACAAAATTGTCTCTTTTCACATGGTAGAAATTAATTTCTAAAAAATGAATATTTAAATATTTAGTCTAGGGGCCAGCTAGGTGATGTGGTAGTTAAGGCATCTGGATCCTTCATGGCTGACCAAGCAGTTGGAGTCCCAGACCCAGCAGCTTGAAAAAAAACACAGGTCATGTGTGTGTATGTGCCCAAAATCCCAAGAAAAGAATGGAGGAGAAGGGATTGCAGCATGGACATCCCCTGAGGGGAGTGATTTTTCACTCTCTCCTCTCCCCCCAGGCATACACACATCTTACAGCAAACTAGAAAAAAACATGTAGTCTTGCCTTTATCACCTACAAAATCAGTACATCTTTTTCTTCATCTTTATATTGCCTCCTGCATGCTTTCCCCACTACCAGAGAATATGTAACAACTATTTAGAGTCATAATTTCTGACCTATTTTTTTTTTTTTTTTGAGAGGTTTTTGCTATAGGGTGCGTGCGCTTGCCAGAGAGACAGAGACAGAGAGACAGAAAGCGAGAAATCACCCCCTGGGGGGGATGGCCACGCCGCAATCCCTTCTCCTCCATTCTCCTCTCGAGATCTTGGGCACGCACGCACACGCACCCGGCGTGAGTTTAAGCCACCGGGTCCGGGATGCGAACATAGCCATTATGCTAACTGCTGGTTCCTCTGGCCTTCCATTAATGTTTACATCAGGAGAGCTTATAGAAATCTTTTCTTTGTGGGACCAGCAGTTAACGTAATGGCTATGTCATTGGACTCCCACGTAGTCGACCGTGGTTCGAGTCCTGGACCTGGTGGCTTAAACTCACGCCAGGTGTGTGTGCGTGAGTGCCCAAGATCCTGAGAGGAGAATGGAGGAGAAGGGATTATGGCGTGGCCATCCCCTCTGGGGGCTGATTTCTTGCTTTCTATCTTTCTGTCTCTCTCTGTCTTTCTGGTGAGCACACACGTCCAATAAGAAAAAACCTCTCCAAAAATAGGGAAAAAAACAAAAAAGAAATTTTCTTCTTGAGGGAAATGGTAAAGCTTAAAAGATGTTTTAAAATTTTTCTTAAACTTACTTTCTTGGAGGACTTTTTTTTTTTTTTTTTTTTTTTTTTAAGGTTTTTGCCATATGGCGTGTGCACTCATCAGAGAGAAATGGGGGTGGGGAGAGAGTGAGAAATTACCCTACAGGGTGGATGACCACACAAAATCCCTTCTCCTTCATTCTTCTTTTGTGATTTTGGGCACACATACACACGTACCCGGCATGATTTTCAAGCTGCTGGGTCTGGTACTCAATGGTTGGCCATGTGGGGAGTCCAGCGCCGACCCACTACACTACCTGATGGCCCCTAAGAGCTTGGTTTATATATCTGCCTTATTCTTTGCAAGGTCATACAATGTTTAATAATCTCCTTTGATTTGCTTTTTTTCATTTTGTTGGTGAAGATTTGACAACTTATACCTTGTTTAAATTTGCCGATGATAAAGCATGATGTTTCATGTTATAAAATAGTTCAGTCAGTAGGTGTTGATTATTAATACACTGTTCGACTAAAATATGTATAAGTTGTATGATTGTTTTATTGTCATAGATTTGCTTTAAGCCTTGTTTTTTTGTTTTTCCATTCTTTTTTTTTTTTTTTTTTTTTTTTTGAGAGGCTTTTGCCTTAGGGCGTGTGTACAAGAGAGACAGAGACAGTGCCAGAGAAAGTAAGAAATCATCCCCGGGCGGTGGGGTAGGGGCGGAGGGGGATGGCAATGACGCAATCCCTTCTCCTTCAGTCTCCTCCTGGGATCTTGGGCATGCACGCACATATGCCCGGTGTGAGTTACAAGCCACCAGCTCCGGAACTCAAACTATGGTTGGCTATGCGGGAGTCTGGTGATGTAACTGCTATGTTGCTATGCCATCTGCCATTCTTCTTCTTCTTTTTTTTTTTTTTTTTTTTTTGCCTTAGGTTGCGTGTGTTCACTGGAATGAGAGAGACAGGACAATGAGGGGAAAAATGAGAAATCATCCCCCAGAAGGGGATGGCCATGCCACAGTCCCTTCTCTGTTACCCTTCTGGAATCTTGGGCACGCATGCACATGCTCCTGGTGTGAGTTTTTTAAGTCACCATATCTGGGAACCAGCCGTTAGCGTAATGGCTATGTCGCTGGACTCCCACGTAGTCTACTGCAGTTCGCTTCCCGGACCCGGTGGCTTAAAACTCACGCCGGGTGCGTGTGCGTGCGTGCCCAAGATCCCGAGAGGAGAATGGAGGAGAAGGGATTGCGGCATGGCCATCCCCCGTGGGAGGTGATTTCTCACTTTCTGTCTCTATGTCTCTCTCTGTCTGTCTGGTGAGCGCACGTGCCCTATAGCAAAAACCTCTCAAAAAAAAAAAAAAAAAAAAAAAAAACAACACCATATCTAGAACTTGGACAGTGGCCGGCCATGTGAGAGTCCAGTACAGCAACTGCTAGGCCATGTGTTGGCCCCGTTTTTCTATTCTTAGAAGTAAATTATTTAAGGAAAGCGTCAGAGTTTTCTGTTAAAACATTCTGCCTTGAGTAACCACTTCTGCTTATCAAAGACTGTTATAATGGCTATTATAAACTGTAAAAAAAATTCTGTCTTAAATAAAGTGGACTTAGGTTACTTAAGTGTTCATACACTAGAAGTTAGCAGACTTTTTCTGTAAAGGAAAAAATAGTAATTATTTTAGGCTTTGTAGGCCACCTCCTCTGTAGTAACAACCATTGAACTCTTTCTAACTACTCATCTCTGCTGTTGTATTTCAAAACCATGGAAAATAGGTAAATAAACAGGTGTGACTAACTTCCAATACAAATTTATTTGCAAAAATCAGGTGACAGGTTGGATTTGGCCTGTAGTTTGCTGACCGCTGTCATACCTATATCAGACTTGATTTATGATTATAATCATTAGTTGATAACACAGATTCTGAAACTGTAA
The DNA here is from genome assembly GCA_026018925.1 of Tupaia tana. Taxonomy (NCBI): domain Eukaryota; kingdom Metazoa; phylum Chordata; class Mammalia; order Scandentia; family Tupaiidae; genus Tupaia; species Tupaia tana. The sequence goes on along the minus strand of JAKSZU010000007.1, from coordinate 55,817,060 downwards.
TGTAATATTTTTTCCCAGTAGTGTCCCAGAATTTTTACGTGGTCTTTGCTTTAAAATGTAACAAGCCATTTAACAATGGCTAAATTTTATTGAGCTCTTAATGGTGTACTAGACATTTTAATTTTTTGTATTTCTTCATTTACCTTCTAAATATCTCTCTCTTTTAAAAAAATTTTGTTAGAAGGCATGTGTACTTACAAGTGGGGGAGAAAGAGAGAGAAAAAGAGGGGAGAAAGTGAGAAAGCACTTTCCGCAGGGGCAATGGCCACACGGCAATTTCTTCTCTTCCATTTCTCCCTCCTTTTGGGATTTTGGCTGTGCATATATAGGTGCCTGGTGAGTTCCCTTTCTTGAGCTACTTTGAACCTCACAGTTGGCTACGTGGGATCCAGCCACCCCAACCACCACACCATGGGCTGGCCCACTTCAGAGCATTTCTAAGAAGTATATTGTTTTACCTGTTTTACAAATATGTTCTTAAACATTATTTGCTAGGGAAGATGAAATTGAGGTGGAAAATAACCTTTTCTCAAGGAGCGTACAGTAGTTTTCTACTACCTATATCACAGTAATGTTGAATGTGTTGGAGCCTTGAAGGGTATAAAGTGCTTTCTTAGGTTGAAAGAAGGAGAGATTATATATCCCTTTTGGAGGGACTAAAGAAAGATTTAATAGAAACACTATAACAACAAAACTTAATAGTTTAGTGTTTTGTCATAAGTTACCTCTGCATATCCTGCATGGTTTTTATTTATTTATTTTTAAAATGAACAACAGTGAGACTGGCAGGTGTCATGGTGGCTAAGGTGCTGGACTTTCACATGGCTGACAACAGTCCAAGTTTTGGACCTGACAGCTTGCTTCCTCACTTTACCTTTCTCTCTTTCTCCCTCTCTGTCTCTCTGTTCAAATTAAAAATAATAATAAATAAATAAATATTTTAAAAGTAAACAACAAAATGAAAGACATTTGATAGATAAACTGAGATATGGAGTATATATATGTATATTTTTTTCTTTTTTTGCTATAGGGCACGTGTTCTCACCAGAAAGACAGAGAGAGACAGAGAGACAGAAAGCGAGAGGGGGGATGGCCACACCGCAATCCCTTCTCCTCCATTCTCCTCTTGGGATCTTGGGCACACACGCCCATGTGCCGGCATGAGTTTAAGCCACTGGGTCCGGGACTCGAACTGCACTCGACTACATGGGAGTCCGTGACACAGCCACTACGCCAACTGCTGGTCCCAGATATGGAGTATATTTTCATAATAAATAAATGCTACGAAGTTTTGTGTGTTACTTTGTAATTAATTAACAACTTTAGATATAAGGTAATATTAACAACCCACAACATACAGTTGTGCCTAGGGTATTACTTCTTGGAATGGAAATGCATTCTACTGACATGTAACTGATAGACGTTTCAAATGAACTGTTAAAAAGCCAGTCTGTTAGGAAACTATTTTGATATTTCCCTGAACTGCTACATTGAAAAAGTAGTCAGGAGGCAGTTTCCATGTTGATTGTATCAGTCGGTTGAAAAAGAAGGATGAAAATTGTCAATATAATTTTAGGAATTTTAGAGATAAATAATTTATAATAGAAAATATTTTTAGAAAACCATCATGTAACCAATTCTGATATTAGTTGAAATTTGTGGAGGCCAGCAGATGGCTTAGTGGTTAAGGTGCTGGACTCTCACATGGCTGATGATGGTTTGGGTCTCTGACCTGGCAGCTTGAAACTCATGCTGGGCACACGTGCATGCATGCCCAAAATCCCACAAGGAGAATGGAGGAGAAAGGATTGTGGCATGGCTGTCCCCCCAGGGGATGATTTCTGGATTTCTGTCTCTCTGGTGAGTGTACATGCCCTTTAGCAAAAATCACTTAAAAAAATTGTCAAGGGTATCTCCTTTTTTTATTCTGAAGACTTAAAACCTTGAAATATTTACCATCTCATGGACAACATACAGCATAGCATTTATGTCACATGACTGACCATGGTTCAACCCCTGACTCATTGGCTTGAAAATCACACCAGGCATGTGTGCATGCATGCTCAAGATCCTGGGATTGCAGCATGGCCATGCCCCTGGGGGGTGATTTCTCAATTTACCTCTCACTGTCTCTGTATCTGTCTCATTCCAGTGAATGCTTGTGCCTCTTAAAGAAACAAAAACAAAAAACACATAAAAGAAATATTTACCATCTTACATTTTTAAAAATATAAATTCCACAATCTATTCAACTGTGTTAGAAAATGTCATTGTTTTCTTAATGCTTTGTATTCTAGAGGCCCCCAATGGAGAATACTCTTTCTTAGGCTTTTAACATTCTTTTTTTTTTTTTTCCTTTTTATTTATTTATTTATTTATTTATTTTTTTAATTTTTATTTTTTTACATTTTTCCACAAACATTTACTTTACATAGCAAAAAATTTTAGCTCATACTCCATAATTCTTGACAGTTTACAAACAACTTTCAATATCTCAAAATACTGAATTTTAAAGATAATGTTCAAAATATGTCTTATAATTTTGTATAAATTTAAAACTCTTTAACAACAGAAGCAGAATGGTTTCAAAAATATATATATACATAAATATACAAATATATTAACATTCTAAGGAGGTAGGATTGTATATCGACGTAAACTGTTTAATGTTTATTTTAGTGATAAGTTTGAATTATCAGAAAAAGGAAATATTCTTATTCATGCTCTATTTTACAGTAAGTCTCTATGTTACTATTTTCCAGACTGTGCTAGCCTGATGAAAAAGTGTGTGCAGTGTCGGGCAGTCGTGGAGCGGAGAGTGCCTTTTATTATGTGCTGTGGAGGGAAGAGTTCGGAAGATGTCTCTGATGATATCTGTACATGAATTTCTTACACTTCTTCTTATTTGTGTTCTTGTGGGGCTTGTGTGAATATTGCTTTTCACAGTACATTTCATCCTATAAAACAAAAGCTTTGTGACTTGGATTGATGGGGAACAGATTTTCTAGTGCTCTTGTTACATTATTAGAAACCCCACATTACATTTTTCTAGTTTGTGGTATGATTTTAGAACTTTCAGACATCCATCTTTTGAGAAACCTCTGTATGGTATAAAGAAAATTACTGTGATTTTGCTTAAAAAAATTTGCTCTGTATTTTCAAGATAAAATTTAGTGTATCTTGATGGTGGACATCATATTTCCAATTATTTCTTCAGTTTCCAAAAGTATGAACCTAATTCCTTTATGTAGCAGGCTCACCTAATTCATTTAAGTATTTTATAGAATAGAATTATTTGGGACAGAGTAACTATAGGTAAACTGAAGTGTAACCCAGAGAACAAGTGGAAAGATGAAAAGTAAATGATTTGTCTTTAAGCTTTTCAGTAGTATGGCTGTTTAAAAATATTTTCATCTTTTTACTACTTGTATAAATTTGCTAGATGATTTCTGCAATTTCTTTGTTCTGTGAACATGTTTTGTGAACAGGTTGAGGAAGAATGTGAGTATAGCCATTTTGCCCAAGGCTTTTGTCTTTATCACAAATACAGCAGAATAAAAAACCCAGGGACAGATGAACTAGAATAAAAGATCAAAAGTCTGGAGAGTAGGAAAGATGAAGTAGAAGATTTTCCTCCATTTTAGCAGACTTCTGATTTGACTCTTCTTAAGTTTCTCATCTCAGATTAGTAATAAGGACATCTGGGCATGAAGGGAGGAGGCTAAGGGTTTGCTGCCCAAGCTGGCTAACCTCCTGTGCTGGCTCCATCCTGGAGCCAGAGAGGAGCAGAGGAAAAAGCGGAAAATATACCTGTGAACTTGCCAAAGGATGCAAGTACAGCCTTGGAAAATCTAAAAATCGGTGTGTGGATAATTTTCTGACAGGTTTAATATAACTAAAAATTGGTGTGAAAACCTATTTTTGAAGGTTACAAATGAAAGAATATGAAACATAAATGTCACCGCTATATCTATGGTACAACTGTGAAAAAAAATTCTTGAAGGGATTCTAGTAAATGTTTAATGAACAGTAATAATTTAGAAACAAAAAGTCTCATGTCAAAATAGTAATAATGAATGTTTTTCTGTATTACAGCAAGTGGAAATATTCCAGTGTTACAAAAAGACAAGGATAATACCAATGTCAATGCAGATGTGCAAAAGCTACAGCAACAGTTACAAGACATTAAAGAGCAGGTAGTAATGATTGCTTCTTGCTAAACGGTGACTTTGAGAATGGCACTTAATATTTTGCTATAAAATTACTAGTTTTTTTTCCTGTAGTAAATGTAGCTTACATTAGTATACACTTATAGTATGTGAATATTCACACTGAAAATTATTTGATTAAAAAATTTATTCAGGTACTCTCAAAAGTAGGAAATACGCAGATGACCAGTAAACTTGAAAAAAAAAAAATACTGGGAACCAGCAATTAGTGTAATGGCTATCGCTGGACTCCCACGTAGTTGACCGCAGTTCCTGGTGGCGTAAAACTCACGCCGAGAGCATGTGCGTGTGTGCCCAAGATCCCGAGAGGAGAATGGAGGAGAAGGGATTGTGGTGTGGCCATCCCCCCTGGGGGGTGATTTCTTGCTTTCTGTCTCCATGTCTCTCTCTGTCTGTCTGGTGAGCGCACGCGCCCTATAGCGAAAACCTCTCAAAAAAAAAAAAACAAAAAAAAAACCCCCAAAAACAAAAAAACAAAACTCAGCTACATTAGTGATTGGGAAATGAGAATTAAAACCAGAATGAGGGGGTCAGTAGGTGGTGTGGAGGTTAAGGCCCTGGAGCCTAGGTGGCTGACTTGTGTGGTTCGGGTCTCAGATCCAGTGGCTTGAAAATCATGCCAGGCATGTCTGTGTGCATGCCCAAGATTGCCAAAGAAGAATGGAGGAGAAGTGATTACCTGTGGAGAGAGATTTCTCACTTTCATTTTCTCTCTCTCTGAGGAGCGCATGTGTCCTATAGCAAAAAAAAAAATAAAAACAAACACAAGCACAACAAGGTACATTTTCATACCTATTAGATTAGAGAAGATGTTAAAGTCAGTCTCAAATGTTAGGCAGAATGTATAGCAGCTGTAACCTGTGCACTGCTGGCGGGAATATAAATTAGTAAAAACACTTTGGAAAGCGGTTTGTCATTAATAAAACTGAACAGGATATTGTTTGGGAATACAAACTTGGTAAAAAAAAAAAAATTGAAAAGTGTAACAGGTCAAAGGTAGGGGTTTTCTTGGCTGACGACTAGAAAGCTTCTAGAGTATTGATACTCCACTTCATTTGAATACCAGTTACATGAGTTTGATCAGTTTGTGAAATTTTATTAAACTTTAACTGTGTCATTTGTGCACATTTCTGTGTGTGTATATATACACATACGTACATACATATATATGTGTGTGTATATATACACACACATACACTTGAGAGGTTTTTTTATTAGTAAAGGTGTGTGTGCTCACTGGAGAGACAAGAGACCGAAGAAAGCCTTGGAGGTTGGCCACATCACAATCCCATCTCCTCCTTTCTCCTCTCTGGATTTTGGACACGCATGCACGCACATGCACCTGGCATGAGTTTCAAGCCGCTTGGTCTGGGACTTGAACTGTGGTCGACGTGGGAGTCCAATGCCTTACCCATTATGCCACCTGCTGGTCCCAAATATAGTATTAATATATATCTTATATAGTACCTTTTACACTATCCCTACAGTACAACCAATATTTCTTTCATATATGAATGACATTTACTTTAAAATTTTAAAAATTACTTTTAGAAAGCAATAAAAGATAATTTGGCCAAAATAAGACAATGGTATAGCAGAATTATTACATATTACACTTTCCAAATATAAAATGTGTGAGCATTTACTACTTTGTTATCTCACATTGCAGACAATGTGCCCTGTATGTTTGGATCGTCTGAAGAATATGATTTTCCTCTGTGGCCATGGAACATGCCAGCTCTGTGGAGATCGCATGAGTGAATGTCCTATTTGTCGCAAGGCTATTGAAAGAAGGATTCTTTTGTATTAACTAAGAAACCTGGTGTTTTGTTAGCTAAAGTATCTGGTCATGAGATCTTAATAAGTTTTTAAGTTAGTTGGAAATTTTAATGAACTTCTACTATCATAGTTTCTTTACTAGATTGTAATTTAGACTACAAATGTATCAGAACAAAAAAAAGGCAAAACAGTGTTTGAAATTGTGGGGTTTTGTTTTTCTTATAAGTTTGAAACATCCAATCCATGTAATTCATAGATAATCTAATTTCTAAGAGGAAAATCCTCTAAGAATCTCGTGTAACTTTTGTTTTTATTGCATTTTCCTCTTGTAATTTATAAATTTGTTAGACTTCAAAAGACGTACTTCCTTGTTATCAGTTATCCTTAGGTTTATCATGACTTTACACAGTGTGTTCATACAGATGTTGAGAAAAGTCATGCATCCAGTGAAAGGGGTGAGTCAAACCATTATATCACTTATATTAAATGATAAAATTATAGTACAAATTCTGCATACTTTAAGGAATACTGAAGGGAAGATTCTCTTTCTCAGTTAACAGAAAGTTACCCAAATATTTGTTTCTGAACTCTTAAAGTAAGTGGAAGCATACTATAAAAGAATAATGACTTTGCATTTAGCTTATTTTCTAGATTTAAAAGGAAAATTGTTTAACTTGAATCAGATTACCAGTTTCAAAATGACTGATAGACATGAAAAGGAAAAAATAAGCAATTACAGTGGGGATGAAAGGGGAAAAACAGTAAGAGGATACCTATTAACTGACCATTAACAGTTGCTGTTTTATATTAATTTATACATTATATAATTTTAAAATATAATTTATTTTTGTTCAGAAAGCCTTTTAAAAAATATCTATGAGAAGTGTACTTCAGTTTTCTTTGATTACTTATCAAGGCTTGGTCTACCTGGTGAATGATATTGCCCCAAATGGACCTGTGGTTCTATTTAGCTTTTCTAATGTACTGAATAGTACCACATTGATTTGCAAAGAATAATGTATTATCCCAAGGCAGCATTTTTTCTTCTCTGCATCTGTTAATTCTGACAGTGTTACTGATCCTACCTTCATCACAGGCCTTAACTTCCATTCTCTCTCAGATAGTCATACTATAAATGAAATAGTCATTCTTTAGATGAGGATATTATTTCTAAACTGTCAACAATACCCAAGACATAATAAATAACCTAATAAGTAAAACTTAGTTTAGAAAAAGTGACCAGGACATTTACAGAAATATGTCTGATTACCTGTAGCTTTTGTGTTTTTTAACACAGACTTTAACTCAAGAGTATCTAATCATTTTCTCTCCTATGAGTGATGGAGAAAATCTTAGGAATCTAGGGTAAATATTCACATAAGTGTTTGGGGGGGGGGGTTCATTGCTGCTAGATTATAAAAATATCAGCTGTTTACAATAATGTCTTCTATATATAGTATTTATAAGCTTACTCCTAAGGACAGCTACTTTTTTTCTTTTTTCATTTTCCTCCCTTAATTTTGGCTAGCTTTTCTTATTTCAGTTTTCCTACTATATAACTACATTTGAAAATACAGAGTCTGTAACCCTTACAACACTGTATTTCTGGCTGTTTAATTGCTATTCTTTTGCAAGTCTTAGTGAAAGCAATGGAAAGCTTTGCTGATTGGTTTTGTAGTCTCGGCAATTCAATATCTATGTTAAGCTGAGTAGCTTTACTACTTAGAACAGTAAATGTTTTGTAAATTTCAAATTTGATACTGACTCTACCCAGTTATCTAATAAGGGGCCACTGAGGCTATTTTTAAACTGAACTTCAGAGTCATTAAAAAAATAGAATGTCTGGGCTAGTGGGTGGCATGGTGATTAAGGTGTCTGGATCCCACATGGCCAACTGCTCCATTCCAGTCTCAGACCTGGAGGCTTGAAAAACATGCTGGGCATGTGTGCATGTGTGCCCAAAACCTTGAAACGAGAATAAAGAGGAAGGGATTGCCGTGAGACTATCCCCCCAGGGTGAGATTTCTCGCTCTCTCTGTCTCCTTCTCTCTTAAGACCCAGCTAACTTAAATGACCTATAGCAAAATTTAAAAAAAAACAACAACAAGAATTATATTGATGATGTTCACATAAAGAGACAATCTTCTTAGAGATTTGAAAACAGTATAAGTCAGGATTTTCCTTTTCTTTCATGCAGTAGGCTGTTCTTTTTTCCCTAGGAGATCAGCTAATAAGAAGGATGCACCTGGCTGACTCATTCAGAGTTAGGCCAATCAGAATTCTGTCATCTACAGCCCTGCTGTTCTGAAACAAGTAACTTAGTCTTCTGAACTGCAGTACTAAAACTTACATCTCTAAAAGGTAATATCTTAAAGGTAATTATGTCTCTAAAAGGTTATATTACCTTTTAGTTTGTTTATTTCCTCCATATTTAAAATATTACTTATAAACTTCTGTTATAGAAGTCATAGTCATAATCCTATTGCTAGGAACTTGTGAATTTTCTGTATTTGTATCACTTTGAAATTTATGAATTGAAAATGTTCCTCTAGTCATGTTTTCAAGGACCTAAAAATTACTTAAAAATTTATCTTGGGTTTGTGATAGATAAAAGGATTAAGAACTTATATCATGTAAATGTGACTTTCCTCCGACTCTGAAACTGCTACCTCTGATCTCTTGGCAGTACTTCTAGTTAAGTGGGCTTTCTCTTCTTTGTCTAAATCTCTCCTGTGCCTCAAAAGAGCTTTTACTTTTCCAGTTTAGAAAACACACAAACTGACATTCATTCAGAAGTAGTATATACTGGGCTTCAGGGGTTGTGTATCTATACAGCATTGAAAAAAATGGTCAGTATCTTAAAACATTCTGTTTTCTCTGTTAGCAGTATATATTTGAAGGTAATCAGTAGTCAAAAGGGTGGGATGCAAAGGTACTGTTAATGTTTTTTCCATCTGTTTCTAAAGAGTTGACACTCAGTGGTATTTAGATTCCTTCTCTGTACCCATCACCCTTACCACATTTTCTCCTTTATTATAAGATTGTCAGCTTTGTTACTCAAATCACACAAATAACCTACCAGATGGTGCTATTCTAATTGTATTTGTTCATGTAACTCAATGTTCTTACAGCTTATACTATATATATTTAATTTGGTTGAGAGCAAGATTTTCAAAAGAAGATAATTTTGTATTAGTAGGAATATTATATTAGACATGTATTTAGTTTAGCTGGCCAAATTATGCTTAAGATGTTTGTAGTTTTAAACATTGCAAATTGACCAGCTGAATATTGAGACATAAAATTCATTGATAATGTTGAAAATAACTTTCTTAAATTTATATATTTGATGGCATTAGTGTATAAAAGCATTTTAGCATATTAAAATACATGCTGCTTAAAATTTGTCCAAAATGGCTGGTGGTAAGGCAGCTGGATCCCACATGGCCAACTGCATGGTTTGATTACTGACCCAGCAGCTTGGAAAACACACCAGGCACGTATGTGTGCATGCCTCTCCAAAAACTTGAAAGGAGAATGAAAAAGGAATGGCAGTGTGGCCATCCCCTCTAGGGGTGATTTGTTACCTTTCTCTCTGTCTCTGTCAGGTACAGATGTGCTATAGCAAAATTAAAAAAAAAAGAAATGTCAGAGTTTGCCTGATCAGTTTTACATGGTAGAAACATACTGTCTCATTAAGTGTTGCCTAGTTGTCATTGTTAGTTTATTCTGAATTCTGGACCCTTTTTGGACTAAGAATTAGTCAGACTTATCAGGGAGAAAGTAAGGTAGGGGCAGGAGACTGAGTTGCAGTAAGTAGGAAAGAAAAGCGTTTGTAGAGAAAAAAAAATCACATAGATTTAATCAGAGCATTAGTGGAGAGAGCATATCTAATTGAATAATAAGGGTTTCAGCCAATCAGTTTTAGTATAGCTTAATATTTGTGTATTATAGGCTTTAATTTAGCTTGCTTTTTTTTTTAATCCAAGGAAAAGCACTTACTCTCTCAGAGTGTCTAATATGTTTTATAATGATAATTTGAATAAAAAATGAATTTTGGAATAGTTTTTTTCTGCTTTTTTTATTGTGGTAAAAATGCATAACATAAAATTTATCATCTTAACATTTCTCAAATATAGTTCAGTAGTGTTAAGTGTATTCACATTGTTGTGAACCAGATCTCCAGAAAATTTTCATATTTTAGGACTAAAACTTTTTCCCTGTTAAGTAATTCCCCCTTTTCCTCTCCCCAACAGTGGAATAGAATTTTGATCATATGTTAAGTCAAGAAACACCCTAATTATGTAGTTCTGTGTTTGTGTTTGTAAGGTCTAAAGTCATGGTAAACATCAAGTTCCTGAAATTTGGTGGAGGGACAGCATTTGTCTCCCTTGCTCTGATTGTTATCAGTTATAATTGAGTAGATCTTAAATAGTTGGAAGGGTTTATTTCATTTTGAGCCTGAGGGGAGAAACAGCTTTAAATATCAGAGTTAGGGTTAACTTTGAGTTTGTGTTAAATTGGGAACTTACTAGGTTTTCACTAATTATGTGTGCCTTGTTTAGAAAATGTCGATTGTCTGTAAGTCTACTCGTCAAGGTTTCAAATAAATTTTTCTCTCAAAAAAGGCAATGATTTCATTTGCTTAAATATTACAATAGGAATGCTTACTGGTATTACTTGATAATCATATATAGCCTTGAAACTTTAACATATACATTATAACTGTAGCAGTATTAGTAATTACAGTTGTGCTTCTTTAAAACATTAAATATAAGGAAACTCTTTAATACTGTCCCATGTGTACATTGCTTTACTACAGTGAGGAGGAAAATCCTTTAGATTGAGTCTCAATTTACTGATAAGTGGTTAGTGTTGAGTGAAACTATGTACGGTGTAAAAATATGAACCAGCTAGTGGAGCTGATTAATTAAAATTGTACATTGCTACATAGGCATTTTCTACCTCCTTTTCTGTCAGAGTATTACTTTTTTCCAGCATTTATTCTTACTTGTGAATAAAGAGGAAATGGGAACCTGAAGTTAAAATTGATTTTGTTTTGTTGAGAGTTTAAGCAGTAGATATAGGAGAAGTGACTTGTCACATTAATTTGGTGCCTAAATCCCTAACTACAAGTTATAATTGACAAAATGTTTCAGAAAGCTTATATTGCTGAATATTTTACTTTTCCTGTATAGTCTCCCTGATTTCATTTCTTAAACATGACTTCGTTCCTCCAAAAAGCAAAATGGTTTTGTAATCTTTTTATAAAGTAAACAAGCGTGCCATTTTGTTGGAGACCTATAATTTCAGGAAGCTATTGAAAGTTCTGACTCAGGGCTTTTTAACAGTTCAAGCAATGTTAATTATATTTTGGAAATTCCATCTACATAATTCTTTAGTGCCTTGAAAGAATTATTAACTTGGCATCACTATTAAATCTTTATAGAAGGTGGTCTTTAGAGCACGTGTATCATGATATACACGTTTATAAGTCATATTGCTTAGCTCATGTAATAGCAATACTGCATATGTGCTGGGTTTGGGTAATTCTTTAAAGGAAGTTTTCTAGATTTGCACTTGATATTTGTTTTTTAAAAACTGATTATTTATGGCCATGACACTGTTACCTGAAAGTAATTCTATGTTGTCATTATGCAAAGTCATCTATAAGTAGCATCTGGGAAGAGGAGATAGAATTCACACTATTTGCTATTTTAGTATGAAAGGAAAGGCTGTTTGGGAAATACAGGTTGTTTTCACCTCAAATGAGAATAAATAAATAAAGACCCTTGTTCAAGTGATTCATTTTAAGTCTTTTTAAAGGAAATCACAAATTGCATGTTATTCTTAATGTTAGTCATCTAGACTAAATCCGCAAAATTATTTTTCTGTTTAGTTCAGTGTGCTTGTGTCATTCTCAATATAGTATATTCAATGATAAACAGCAATTTAATTGACTTATAGCAGTATTTGGCTTTGTATTTTTTCAGTTTTTTAAAGTTTCATATTGGATTAAATTTAGTCTTGTTTGTGAATATAGTTTCTGTATGGCAAATGTTTGTTGCTTATTTAGTTTTTGTTGAAAACTTGCTTAGTAACATCTGAGCATTTAAAAATAAATGCCAACATTTACCATTAATAAAACCTACAGTGTAATGTCATGTAATGCTTTTCTCTGATCTTTTGAACATGATTCTTTATAGTAGTATACAGGGATTTTCATCACTAAGGCATTTGAAAGCAAATCCCAATATACAAGAAATGTATTCTGTTGGAAAGGAAAATGACCTTGTCTTTGAGAAACAAGGACATACATCTCCAATTTAAGAAATAAGCATCCACATCTAGAAGGCTCTCATTGCAGTTGTTTACATTTAAGGTACCTCTATCAAAAGGGCCAAAGAAGCTTTTTGTATTTTAACACTTCACACTCTTTCAGGATTAAGATATATTGTGAAAATAGTCTCAGTAGGATAAATTTGATAGAAAGTAAATCAGCCAGTCCAGTCTCAACCTTTTTTAATAAAAATCTTATTCCTCTTCACAATTTAGGTGTAGATTTCATTTTCAAGAGGTAGATGTTTTTCAAGCAATTACTTACTTGGCTTTATGGCGTTTTGTGACTAAATCAGTAATTGGATGGTTTGGGGGTTACTTTATTTCTCAAGTTAATAGAAGCACTTATTTGTGAAGTTATTGAGAGGTTGTCTAGTTCTGTTGAGAAGATTATGTGTATGTCAGATGTTTAAGAGGAAAACTATCTTAAACAAAACCTGTTTATTTAAAAGAAAGGATTATGTATTCAAATTTTAAAATTGTAAGTTTATTTTGGATAGCCTCTAATTAACTGTATTTTTTGTTTGTTTAGTTCTGCTTCTGTAAAATTAGATATTTCATGGCGATATTTTTTATTAAATTGAAACTGTATAGGTTTTCAAAATAAAGACATTTTGGAAAATCTGCTTTATATAGTTTTTGTCATTGATAGTTATTTTTTCTGCACAGAGGTTAACACTACCTCATAGTCTTAGAGCACAGACTGACTGACAGTGAACTCTTTTCAGTGGTGCATTGTGAAACTAAAGTAGAGCATATAAGATGTAATGAGCACATGGATTGGAATAGAACATCAAATGATTCCTTAGATGAACTAATTACTGAAGAATGATCATTTGGCTAATAATACCTTTCCCCCTTTATAACATAACTATTTAATAAACTTTAATTAAAGACAAAAGAAATGGTAGATATAATATGAAAATATGTGTGAGCCAGCTTTGTAACTCAGTGGTTAAACACAGTGCATGGGGAGATGATTCCACATGGCTGACTGCGGTTCAAATCCTATTCCCAGTGGCTTGATAAACATGCTGGGCACATGTGTGTCCCTGATGGAATGGAGAAAAAGGATTGTAGCATGACTATTCCTTGCTGAGGAATGCTTCCTCTCCCCTCCCCCACCTCTCTTTAGTGAGCACATGTGCCCTCTATCAATTAAAGTAAAATAGTGTGTAGGAAGACTATACTTTCAGGGATTATTTCTGTAGTTCCTAACTAGAGACGCTTCTCTGATTGTATAGACCACCAAAAACCACAAGGAAGAGATGCAGCATTCTCTCTTAAGTGTGAAGCCAGTTCCTGGTGTTGTTTCTCTGCAACTGCTCTTTGTCATTGATTGTTCTCTTTGGTGGGGAAATAAGAGGGAGAGAATGTAGTCTGAGTGGTTTTGTGTAAAGGAAAGGAAAAGTATGTAAGATCAGGATTCTGTTTTTTAACACTTTTTAAAATTTACCTTCATTTACTGTTTATCACTGCAGCATGTAAAATGAATTTTCCTATCCAGAATACACTGAATATTGGCCCAATCAAAGATATTACCCTACCTATTACCTTTAGTGGATAATTTTCCATTTTGTGTTTCTTAACGGTTTACTTTTTTATTCCCTCCTTCTCACCCTCTGCCATTTCCCACCTTCCTCTTACACTGTTTCTGATGCCCACAGTTGCTCTCCATGCCGTTTTTGTTTGTTTTTAAATGATTTGTTTCATTCCATTTGCTATTATTACTTTTTAATTTGGCCAGAGAGAGAAAGGGAAACCAAGAAAGCAAACTGCCAGGTCTAGGACTTAAACCGCGGTCGGCCATGTAGGAATTCAGCGCTTTTAACCACCATTTCACCTTCCAGCCCTGCTTTTCATGCCTTTATATTGTCCAATATTTCAGTTTCTGTCATAGAGTGTAGACATTCGGTTTATGTTAACTGGGGACATATGCCTCTCTTTCATAGTCTGGTTTGCTTCACTTAAGAGTATGTCTTCTATCTTTGTCCACTTTCTATCACATGCTAAGATCTCATTGTTTTTTATGGATGAGAAGTATTCTGTAGTGCATATGTGCCACACTTCTTCAATCCACTCGTCTGTCCATGGACATTTGGGTTGGTTCCATATCTTAGCAATTGTGAATAATGCCACAATAAATATGGATGTGCAAGTGTTTTTCTGACTGAGTGCATTCCTATCCTGTGGGTAGACATCCAGGAGTGGAATTGCTGGGATTCTAATAGAAACCATAAGTCATTGAATGGATGACAGTCCAAGGGCAGTGTTGCCTTTGTGTGATGCTGTAACCAGATGTAATGTATTCACACTTTAGGGGCCACTACAAGCCATGTGCTTGCATTCACAGATGTGACAACTTTCTGAATGGCATATTTTCAAGACAAACATTTAAGAGTGTTGCCTTCCATCAGGGACTAGGACAACTGAAGACTTTCTGCCCAGACTTCACCCTCCTGGCCCCAGATCTAGCCAGTACAAGCCAATCACCAGTTATCTGTATTTGAGTTCTGAGTGGCCACTTTGAGGGATGACGACAACTGAAGATTTTCTGCCCAGAATTCACCCTCCTGCCCCCCAGATCTAACAAGGACAAGCCAATTACCAGTCATCTGTATTTGCATTCCGAGTGAGCCCTTTCAGGGACTAGGACAACTGAAGACTTTCTGCCCAGACTTCACCCTTCTGCCCCTCAGATCTAGCCAGAGTCAGCATTATCCTCAATTTTCATGGAATCTGCTGCATAAAGAGAAAAACTACTGCTTACAAATTACAGATCACCCCCTGCATGCTTCTGAATACTCAGATGTAACTCTAAACACTAGGAAAAAATGTATATTATTATCAGATGACCAGAAATTACCACAAAGGCACAAGAAATATGAGAAGCCAAGAAAATATCTCAACCCTAAGGGAAAAGAATAACTCTTCTTCCTCCACAGATATTACAAGGGAATTCATGGAAATATCAGATAAAGAATTTAAAATATTCATGGTGGAACCAGCAGTTGGCATAATGGCTATGTCGTTGGACTTCCACATAGTTGACCATGATTTGAGTCCCAGACCTGGTGGCTTAAACTCATGCTGGGTGTGTGTGCGTGTGCGTGTGTGCCCACGATTCCTAGAGGAGAATGGAGGAGAAGGGATTGAGGCGTGGCCATCCCCCCCCCCCCCCAGGGGGAGGTGATTTCTGTTTCTCTGTCTCTGTCTTTCTGGCAAGTGTATACGTTCTACACCAAAAACTTATCAAAAAAATACTCATAATGATAAAGCTAATAGATGTAAGAAAAGAGAGACAAGGAACTCTAGAAAATGAAGGAGAAAAGAGACAGTGAACTCCAGGAGGAGAGGAAGTTCTTACAACATCTGAAAGAGGAAATGCCCACAATAAAAGAGGAGCAAATGGAATTGTTAAGAGATAAAGGTTGTAATACAGGAGATCAAAACCTCCCTTGAAAGTATTACAAGCAGACTAGCTCATACACAAGATTGAATCTCAGATAAAGAAGACAGAACTTCAGACCTAGAAAAATTCACCAAAAAGACGGAAAATACCCCCCAAAATGATACTTAATATATGAGTATATAATTCTAGATACAATTAAATGCCCAAACATCTGGATAATCAGTATCCCAGAAGGCGAAGAAACTAATAGGGGCATTGAAAATCTATTCCATGAAATCTTGGAAGAAAATTTTCCAAACCTAGAGAGGGTTTCAGATATCCAGACCCAAGGAATACAAAGGACCCTACATAGAATCAGCCCAAGAAGATCTCCAATGCACATCATAGATTGATCAAAACCACAGACAGAGACAAGATACACAAGAGAAATATCAAGTTACTTTCAAAGGATATCCTATCAGGCTAACGTGGGACCTCTCTTCAGAAACAATGTGAGCAAGGAAAGAGTGGGAACATATATTCAAAGTGTTAAGTGAAAAACAATTTCAAACCAAGAATACTATACTTGGCAAGATTATCTTCCATATGGGAAAAAAAGACAAAAAACATTCTCAGATAAACAAAACCTGGAAACATTTACCAACACCAGACCAGCTCTCCAAGAAGTGCTGAAGGGAGTGCTATATCAGGGAAACTAAAGTCGGACACATAGAAATAAGAGTACAAAAACAACAAAGAAAATGGCCAGCCTAATGGTAGGGACAAGTCCAGACTTGAATGTTACCTTCTAGAATTTAAACGGAAAGATCAGACCATAGTAACACTGCAAATTCTATAGAAGAGAGATTAATTACATGAGACTAAAACACTACTGATTTTCTTCTATGCTTTGATTTCCAGATTTAGGTACTTTTCTCTTGATCTGTTGATAGGTTCATCTACCTACTATTTGAACTGAATCCTAACCTTTTTCCTGACTTTAAGTCTTAAGTAAATTTCTCTTAATATTTTTTGATTTTGATCTATTAAAACTAAAACCATTTTCCTTGAAATTTAAAAATGCATTAAAAATACCTATTTAATGACTGCAGTAAGCTATATAGCCCCAGGTAGGTGCTACTTTATAGTATGTTCACTTTACTCACTGAGGTTTACACTGAAAGTTAGATATGTGTTCATAAATATGTATGTATCAGCTGCTCTTGCTTTTGAAATATTTAGATCAATTAAGATTTTTAGTGAATCAATAGGATGTGGAGGAAAAAAGGCATGAAATGCATCTATCTGTAGATACCACAGACAGTGTGGGAGGAGGTGGGAAGTGGCAGAGGGTGAGAGGTAGGGAATCTAGGGAGAAGAAAAACAAAATATATAAGAAACAAGAACTAGAAAATTATTTGTTGACAACACATATGCTAATATCCTTGATTGAGTCAATATACAGTGTTTTCTGGATGGAAAATCTTATTTTGTATACTGTAATGATGTACAGTGAATGAATGTAAATAAATTTAAAATGAAAAAAAAAAGTATTGCCTTCCTTTTCTCCTTTCTCTCCATAAACATCAATTAATATATTAAGCGAAACACTAGTTTGGGAAATGCTTCTGTAGGTGAGGTTAACCCAAAGAAAAATTGAGAACTGTTAATAGATCCTTTGTTGACCATGTTCATAAAGCAGACCACTGCTTTAAAAATTATAAACACATGGGGACCAGCAGTTAGTGTAATGGCTATGTCACTGGACTCCCACGTAGTCGACCACGGTTTGAGTCCTGGACCCGGTGGCTTAAATTCACACCGGGCATGTGTGCCCAAGATCCCGAGAGGAGAATGGAGGAGAAGGGACTGTGGCGTGGCCATCTCCTCTGGGGGGTGATTTCTCGCTTTCTGTCTCTCTATCTCTCTCTCTTTCTGGCGAGCGCACGCGCCCTATAGCAAAAACCTCTCTCAAAAAAAAAAAAAATTATAAACACAGAGCTAGCAGGTAGTGTAGTAGTTAAGATACTGAACTCCCGCATGACTGACCACAGTTCAAATCCTGGGCCTGATGGCTTGAAAATCATGCTGGGCACGTGTGCATACATGTCCAAAATCCTGAGAGGAAAATGGAAGAGAAATTGTGGCATGGTCATCTCCCCAGGGGGCGGGGTTATTTCTCACTTTTCCTCTCTCTTTGTCTCTTCCCAGTGAGTGCACATGCTCTATGGCAAAAAAAAAAAAAAATCTTAAACAAAAGCTATAATTAGTATACTATGGCTATAAAAGAAAAAGTGGACAACATGCAAAAAAAAAAAAAAAAAAAAAAAAAAGTTAAGCAGAGCATTGGAAACTAAGTCAAAAGTAAATGCTAGGGACCAGCCCATGGCATAATGGTTACATCTCTGGACTCTCATGTAGTTGACCACAGTTCAAGTCCTGGACCTAGTGTCTTAAAACTCATGCCAAACGTGTGTGCATGCATGTCCAAAATCCTGAGAGGAAAAGGGATTGCATGTGGGGTGGCCACACCCCTGAGGGGTGTTTTCTCGCTTTCCGTCTCTCTGTCTCTCTGGCAAGTGCAAACCCTCTATAGCAAAATCACTCTCTTTATTAAAAAAAAAAAGTAAATGCTAGTAAAAAATCAACAGAAGTGAATACCTTTGATGAGCTCACTGATAGACTAAGGAAAGAATCAGTGAGCTTGAAGAGAAAAACAGGAACTTCCAAAACTGAAATACAATGAGAAAAAGTAAGGAAAAACAGAATAGAGTATCCAGAAAGGGTGAAACAATTATAAACGGTGTTAACAGGGCCAGCAGGTGGGGTGGTGGTAAAGGTGTTGGACTCCCATGTGGCCAGCTGTGGTTTAAGCCCTGGACCTGGTGGCTTGCTTTCTCACTTTCTCTCTTGCTGGTGGATGCATGTGCCCTGTTGCAAGTTAAAATAATAATAATAATAATAAATAAAAATTAAAGAATTCTATTAAACAAAAATAAAAGGTATTACATAAGCATAAAGGGAATACCAGAATCTCTTTTTCAGTCAAGAAGAAAAAAATAATAGAGGAAATAGGTGAAGTAAATGTCAGAATTTTCAAAAATTAATGACAGGTGCCAAACCATGGATCCAGGAGGCTTAGAGAACACCAATTAGAATAAATGTTGAAAGGTTGATATATGGCAATCTCATATTCAAAATGCAGAAAATCAGAGACATAAAATCTTGAAGTCCAGTGGAGAATAAGAAAGTTGGGGAAGAATCTTACCTACAGAGGGTAAGGATAAGAATGATACCAAACTTTTCTTCAGAAATTATGCACGTGAGAGAGTGGAGTAAAATATTTAAAGTGTAGACAGAAGAAAACCACAAATTTGTAATTTTTTTTAATTTAAATATATCTTTCAAATATGAAGGAGAAGTAAAGAATTTCTCAGAGAAACAAAATTGAGGGAATTTGTTACCAGTAGATTGACCTTACCAGAGTTAATAATAGAAATTCTTCAGAGAGAAAGAAAATAATATAGGTGAAAAACTTGGCTCTAGGTAAAGAAAGGGTAAGCATTAGAAAAACACATTAAAGTAAAAATCATTTTTTTAAAAACTTTAAGTTGATCTAACAGTTTGTTCTAAATAATGATTTAATCAGTACATACAGTTTAATGGATATATGAAAAAAATTACAGTGTTGGATGGAAAGAAGGAATTGGGAATACTGTGGTGAAGCAATATAGTGTTTTTTGAAAGTGATCTTGGTTTATTTGTAAAATGTAAACTGAAGGGCAACCACTAAGAAAAGTTTAAAAAACATCACAATTGACATGCTAAGAAGAAATATAGAAGCATAAACAAACCAGAAAATTCAGGAAAAAAAAAAAAGACAACAAAGGAAACAAATTAGGTAACCATACCAATATGGTAGGATATAATCCAGTGGTATCAGTAATTACTTTAAATGTCAGTGGCCTAAAGATAGAGACTATCAGCGTGAATAAAAACACAAGACCCCAACTACGATGTCTGTAAGAAACCCACTTTAGGTCGGCCCCATAGCACAGTGTTTAAGGGAGCTAGATCTCACATGACTAACCAGGGTTTAAGTTCCAGCCCTGGAGGCTTGAAAATGTGTGTGTGTGTGTGTGTGTGTGTGTGTGTGCACGTACGTGTGCACGCATGCATATTTCAAATCCTGATGGCGTGGAGAAATGAAGGAAAAAGGATTGTGGCGTGACCGTGTCTCACTGGGGAATGATTTTTCTCTCTCTGATAAGAATATGTGCCCTCTGGCAATTAAGTAAGAAAGACACTTTACATATAAAGACATAAATACATTAAAAACAAAGGTATAGAAAAAATATGCCATATTAACAACTCATCAAAGGAAGCCAGAACAGTTATATTAATTTCTGACAGAGATTTCAGAGTAAGGAAAATGACCAGGGATAGAAGTAGTGTGTTACATAATAAACGTGTCAATTTTCAAAGAAGACTGACTTCTTAATGTGTTATGTACCTGCTGACAATTTAAAAGCAAATGAGGGTCTGGACCAGCAGGTGGCGTGGTGGTTAAAATGCTGGATTCCCACGTGGCTGACTGCAGTTTAAGACCTGGACCTGGTAGCTTGAAAAGTCACAACAAATAAATAGATTAATTAATTTTAAAAAATAATGAAGCAAAGGAGTGCCTGGGTCAGCAGATTGTGTGGTGGTTAAAGCTCTGGATTCCCACATGGCTAATCGTGGTTGCTAAGTCCCAGACCCAGTGACTTGAAAATCATGCCAGGTACATGTGTGTGGATACACAAAATCCTGAGAAGAGAATGGAGAAGAGATTGCAGTGTGGCCACCCCGTTGGGAGATTTCTCACTTTCCTTCTCTCTGTCTCTCCACAGCAAGCACATGTGCCCTATGGCTAAAACCTAAAAACCAAAACAAAACCAAAAAAAACCATGAGGGCCAGTTGGTGGCATGGTGGTTAAAACAGCTAGATCCCACGTGATCAGAGCGCAGTTTAGGCCCCAGATCTAGAGACTTGAAAATCATGCTGTTTACACGGATATTCATGCCCAATCCTAAGAGGAGAATAGAGAAGGGATTGAGGCATGGCCATCCACTCTGGAAGGTGCATTCTCTTTTCCACTGTCCAGTGAGCACACACACCCTAGAGAAAAAAAAAAAATGATAGAAATGTAAGAAGACATAGGTAAATCCGTCATTATGCTTCATTACACATGGAGACTCCCATAACCTTCTATCTGTAATTAGCATATACAGGAGGCATAAAATCAGTAAAAACACAGCTGAATTGAAAGCACCATCAATCAACGGGATCTGATTGACATCTATAGAATGTCTCACCCAGCAGCGACACAGAATACTCACCAATTCCACTTTCTGGGCCATAGAGGCAGAATAAATAGAGTGCTCTAAACTGGCTCCTGGCTAGATCTTGGGGGGAAGGAGGGTAAAGTCTGGGCAGAAGGTCTTTAGTTATCCTAATCCCCACATGGAGCCACTCAGACCCAGATATAGATGGCTAGTGATTGACTTGTACTGGTTCCTAGCTAGATCTGGGGAGGGGGGTAGGAGGGTGAAGTCTGGGCAGAAGGTCTTCAGTCTAATAGTATTATTTATAATAGCCCCAAAATAAAAATAAGTCAAATGTCCATCAGCAACGAAATACCATTAAATTGTGGTATAATCTTACAATGGACTATTATGTAGTAGTGAAAATGCATAAATTACAGCAAATCATCCCAGAGGAAGAGAGAACCAAACTAGCAAAATCATTTGAAGAAATAATGTCCTCAACTTAGCAAATTTTGTGAAAAAATTAATCTACACATCCAATACGCTTAATAAAATTAAAGTAGGATAAACTAAAAGGGAATGCTCACTAGACATATCATCATTAAGCTGTTGAAAGCAAATAAAAAAAGAATCTTAAAAGTAGGAAGAGAGAAGCTCTCATAACTTGAAAAAGGTTCTTAATAATATTAGCAGCTGATTTCTTCACCCAGTTCTCTCCATTTTCCTATAAGTAATATTACGGTTTATTAGCTTTCCATTGTTTTAAAACTGGAAAATAAAATATGTATAGATTGGTATGCCCTTTATTAAAGCGCAAATATACTATACATGTTTACCTAACCTCTCATATTTTAGTAACAACATTTTTAAAAATTTGCTAGAGGGCATGTGTATTCACCAGAGAGTGACAGAGGGAGAGAGAAAGCAAAAATCCCCGAGGGGGAATGGCCATGTTGCAATCGCTTCTTGAACTTCATTTCTCCTTTGGGGATTCTGGGCATGAATGAACATGGACCTGGCATGCTTTTGAAGCCATCAAGTCTAACCCTTGAACCACATAGTTGGACATGTGGGATCCAGCTGCCTAAATCACCATGCCACTGGTTGGCCCCAGTAACTATATATATATATTTAAGTTTAGTCATTTATTTCTTCCATAAGAGAGACAGAAAAACAGTGCCTCCCACCCCCAATAGGGTCTTCACACCTCAATATACCTGGTTCATGGACATGTGCGTGTGTGCCCACTGGTCAGGGAGGACCCCGGATGTGAACTCAAGGACTTTTCTCATGTGAGTTCATTACACCACCACCTGGTTCCAATAAGGACTTCTAGTATCTTACTATATGGAAGAATAGTTTTTTCTCCTGTTGCTTTGTAAGTGAAAGAGACAAAAGAAAAAAAAAAAAAAAAAAAAAAAAAAAAACTAGTAAGGAGAGGTTACCAGTCTAGAGCTTGGGGACGTCGGCAGAGAGATCAAGGAAGTCATGAATCTGGGCTGTCCTGATTTGATGCGTTGGGGGGAGTCAGTGAAATCATCAGTGTTAGTCCAGCGGTCTGGCTCATTGTTCCAGGCCAGGCAGTGTGGTTTCCTCCACTGCAGTCTCTAGTTTAGTTCAGAGTCTATTACCCTTCAGCCTCCACCTTCCCTCCTCTGGGAAGAAAGGGAGAGAAGGGTGAGGAGGTATTGCCTAGGCTCTATTACTGGCTAGGAGTAGGGTGGAGGTAGTGCTCATACAGCATCCCCTTGCCACATCTTTAAGATTTTATGTTTACTTCTTCCGAGAGAGAGAGAGAGAGAACGAGAGCGCACACACGAGCGAGCACCCCAATAGGGTCTTGATGCTCTGATCCACTCCCACCCTCAGGCAACTCCAGATCATGGGCATACATGTGCCTGATGTACTTGGGGAAGTCTGGTCATTAATCCAGAATTCCCCCATGTGGGCCAGACCTGCTTGTACCACCATCCAGGCCCCCTTCTTCCCATATTATTATGGAACTGCTTTGCTCCAGGAGCCCACTCTCCTGAAGTTATGAAGTCTTCTAGGCTAGAACCTTAGGAGCCTGAAAGTACAGATTGGGAAAATGGGGATTGTTTCTTCCTGTCACAGCAGAGTATTTACTTCTGAGTAGGACCCTAGGCATTTCCTACGGGAAGATAAGTGTACACACTCCAGAGCCCAGGCTGTCCTGTGGGCCCTACCAGGGAGGGCGTGGAGTTCTCTGAGCCTCCTTCCCCAGACCCCTTTGGAATTCTTTGGAATTCTGCTTGCACAAGGGAAAGCAAGCTTCCTGGACAAGAAATGTTTTCCATCTGTGTGTGTTGTCAGGGGCTGTCAAACCTCGTCTCAACTGAGGAAATTGTTCATTTAAATGAAACTTCTGTTTTTTTCCTATCTGTCTTTTATTTATTTACTTATTTAGAGACAGAGTCTCCCTAAAATCCCAAGGCCGACCTTGAATTTATGATCCTTTTGCCTCAACCTCCCAAGTAGCTGGAATAACGGGCATCTTGCTCTCTCTTTAAAGACGTTCTGTAATGTGAAGTGATGTCTAATGGGTATAATGACACTGAGTAAGTACAACATCCTCATGTTGAAAAATAGCAACAGAAGCACTTATATAGCACCTACTATGTGCCATGTAGTAGCACTTTAATCACACCATCTGATTTAATCATCCACATGGAGTTTCATTTTACCTTTGAGGATTAAGAGAGATTAAACGAATTCTTCAGTCTTACTTGTCAGTAGTTGTGCTAAGATCTTAAATTGGTTTTCTTCTTCTTTTTCAAGTTTTATTTATTTAATTTCTTCCATGGGTGAGAAAGAGAGAGAGAGAGTACCTCCAACAGCATCTTCAGGCCATAATTTATCCCCAGTCTCGGCCAGCCTGGAAAAAAATACACATGTACCCCTCACACTCAAGGAGATCTCCAGACTTGAGTGGGAGTCTTCCCAACTGTGTGAGCTTCACAGAGCATCATGTTTAACTGCTGCAGGGCTGCCGAGCCTTCAGGTTTGTTTTCTTTTTCTTATCTTTTGTCCTTCCTTGCGTCCCTCCTTTTTTTCCTTCTTTCTTCTTTCCTTCTTCCCTCCTCCCCCAATATTCAGTGCCCATATTTCTGACATCGTACACCTCCTGCCTTTGATGAGAACTCTAAAGTGTGTCAGGAAAGAAGTTGATCTGAGAAGTGACTTTAAATAATAGTTTCAAGTTGAACGGGAGGAACCGGACAGTTAGTAACCTATCTCACTTTTCTGCTCCTTTAATTTTTTTGGTGAAGGATTGTAGAAAATACATTCCCAAGCTTGGTGTCTTTATTGGGTGCACCAATCTCGCTCTCCCACAAGGGGTCAGCAACATCCTCTTAGTGAATTAAAGTTCTGCGCCCCGCCCCCCATGACTTACTGTTGGGGCCATTAAGATCCTTTTATTGGTAGAAAGGATCTTGGCTCCACACATTCTCTTCTCTAGCAAGTTACTTTATTTGAGCTGCACTCACCTGGCCTCTGAACTCTCTCCTTACACTGCCAGGTAAACAGGTCGACACAGGATTCTGATTCATTCGTTCAGTTTAAAACAGTGTTTTAAGTGGCTGTACATTGGGGTCAACAGATGAGTTACATTGCTGGACTCCCACATGGCTGACTGCGATTCAAGTCTCGGACATGGTGGCTTGAAAATCACATTGAGTGTGTTTGTGTGAATGCCCAAGATCCTGGGAAGAGAAAGGAGGACAAGGGGTTCCAAGTGGCAATCTCCTCTGTGTGTGTGTGTGTGGGGGGGGGGGGGGGAGTGATTTCTCACTTTCCCTCTCACTGTCTGTTTCTTTCTGGTGAATGCACATGCTCTAAGGCAAAAACCTCTAAAAAAGAAAAAATGGCTGTACATAAGATAGGACTGCAGATGAAGTCTTAAAATTCTACTTCTTACAATTATTGTATCTGAATAAGGATTTAGAGTAAGAGATGACGTGTCTGAGGCATTAATAATATAATGAACATATATGATGTGGCTTCTGTGTGACAAGGGACGCTGGTGGCCTGGCCCCCAAATCTCTGCTCCTAAGTGTTGTAACCTACTGCCTCTCCCACAGTCCTGGCATGGATACTTTTCAGTTATATGAGCTAATACAGATATTGAGAAGGTGAATCAAGAGTTTACAAGGCCTGTAGCTTATATAATTTGGGTAACCTCTTCCAGAAAATAATAAAAAATTACAAATACAAGTATAGATAGAAAAGTAAAATTTTATTTAGAATGAGAAATAAATGAAAATAAATTGCAATTAGAAAAAAAAGACTACCAATGTCTCCAGGTTCAGAAAAAATCCTTTTTATTAATGAACTCCCTGACATAGATAATGTTTTATTCTCCCTGTATCTTTGATATTATACTCTGTTTTTTGATGTGTCAGCAACTTTGTAACATTGTTTTTAAAAACAGAAGGTAGTCCAACTATTTTTTTTAGCATGATTGCTGATATTTATTATTGAAATATGGGAAGCATAAAGCTTGGAATTTCACACACACACAGATAACTTGATGTTTGTAGTGCTGCTGTAGTTTTGTCCCATACAGATACAGGAATTCTGAACAAAATTTAACAAAAAAATCCCTTTTAAAAAAAGGGTGTCATTATGATTGTATATGCTGTATTATCAAGTATATTCTCCAAGGGAGAGAACTTCCATTTTGACTAGGTGTTAAAGGAATCTTTGGCTTACCATATTTCATGTCTGATGGTTGGAAGAATTTTTCATAGACTAGATTTGGTTGCATTCATTTCAAACCTTCCTTCTTTTTTTTTTTTTTTTTTTTGAGAGGTTTTTCGCTATAGGGCTCGTGCGCTCGCCAGACAGACAGAGAGAGACATAGAGACAGAAAGCGAGAAATCACCCCCCAGGGGGGATGGCCACGCCGCAATCCCTTCTCCTCCATTCTCCTCTCGGGATCTTGGGCACGCACGCACACGCGCCCGGCGTGAGTTGTAAGCCACCGGGTCCGAGACGCGAACCGCGGTCGACTACGTGGGAGTCCAGCGACATAGCCATTACGCTAACTGCTGGTTCCCAAACCTTCCTTCTTCTTCCTGACCTGTGTACTTCTGGTGCCAGGAACCACAGGACACAAGCATTCAGGGATATCCCTAATCCTTTTCATCATAACACCAAGAAGGAAGAGAGATGAGAGCGTTCATAGTCAGCAATTCAATACCAGGCTGGCCTAGGGATGACTTCAGTATGCTCAGAAGTAGCTGCAAGTCACAAAAAGTATCAAACTAAACTCCAAATAAGTGTCTTCTTAATGCAGTGTCAACTGCCTCATCTCAAAAATGCCATGGATAGGGATCAGCAGATGATGTAATGGTTACGTTGCTAGACTTCCATATGACCGACTGCTGTTCGAATCCTGGACCCAGTGGCTTAAAACTCACTCCAGGCGTGTGTGTGTGTGTGTGTGTGTGTGTGTGTGCATGCCCAAACCCTGAGAGGAGAATAGAAGAGAAGGGATTGCAGTGTAGCCATTCCCCCTGGGGGGTGATTTCTTGCTTTCTGTCTCTCTGTCTCACTGGTGAGTGCATGCGCCCTATATCAAAAATCTCTCTAAAATAAAAAGGAAAAAAAAATATGCCATGGCCAGTCGATTGCCATGGGACACAGGGCAAGCAATAGCGGAATGAAGGTGAACGTAGAAAGTGCTCTTAATGACTGCAATTAAAATGTATTATTTTTGCCTGTTTTACAAACAACGTAACCAATGAACACATTGCTGGACCCTTCCCAGGCTTTGGAAGAGGCCTGTGCAAATGAAGAATCCTGCAGTGTGAGGTCTTCAGCTTTAGGGTACACCCTGCCCTGGAGACACCCTAAGACTAACTTGCCCACTGGCTTTCGAAATGGTAGACAGCAAAGAGCTGATCACACGCTCAGTGCAAACAACATCTTGCCCCTCTACTGAGGGGACCTCTCCAGCTACAGATGGGAAAGACAAGATTTCCCGCTAAGCCTTAACACTGCAGTCTCTGCTTTGGACAAAATGGATCATTTTTGCCGTGGGTCTCTGTGTCAGTGAGGAAGGTCAGGGGACATCTAGGGCACAAGTGACTAACTGGGACCTAAGAAGAGACAGCCTTCGTGGGCACAGCTGTCTGCTTTTTCTGGAGCTCAGGGATGATGAAATTTCGCTCATCCTTTTTGCTTGACCTAAAATCTTCCCCATCCAGCATGCATTCTGACCCCCAGCCACAAAGCCTTCCAAAAGCTCACCAATCTCTCCTCAGCCTGAATTCCTACAAGTTCTAACAATTCCCACAACAAATACTTAAGTACCACTCTGGGCTAGCCTGCGGTTAGGTTAAATCTTGGTGAATTGCTTACAGAGCATTTTATGTGCGTTGATCTCTGTTTAGTCAGATGATAAACAAATTGGTGACAGGGACCAGAATTTCTTTCTGGCCTATCACAGTTCTGGGCATGTCAGCGCTGAATAAATACTTATTTGATTGATGCAGCTCTGTCTCCTCTCTGAGGACCAAACTTCTTGGCAGCTTCCTCCTAAATAGATTGGAAACTGACTCCCTAACTGGGTGGAGAAGGTGGGTTATCTCCTGCTAAAATTTTGTGGAGTTCCCCCAAACCTTGCTAATGGGCTCTGGGACACTCTGCAGCCTATACTTGCAGCACCTTTTCTCCTTCTGATTATTAACAACAACAAAAAGTTTTATTTATTTCTTCCTTCCATGAGAGAGAGAGACATATAAGAAGAGGGGAACATCTCAATAAGGTCTTCATCCTGCCATCCATTCCCAGCCTCAGCCGCCTGGATCATAGCACATGCTTGTGGATGTAGCATGTACAGGAAAGCCTGGGATGTGAACCAGGGACCTTCCCATGTGGGTCCAGGTGCTTTCTTGTTGTGGCATCATCTGCCCCCCCAGAAGTTTTGATTTTTTTTTTTTCTATAGGGCACGTGTACTTACCAGAGATGATAGATAGAGAGAGGCAAAGTGAGAAATCACCCCCAGGGGGTATGACCATCACACAATCCCTTCTCCATTCTCCTTTCAAGATTATGAGCATGCATGCACATGTGCCTGGTGTGTTTTTTCAAGCTGCTGGATCCAGGACTTGAACCACAAAGTCAGACATGTGGGATCCAGCCACCTTAGCCACCATCCCACTGGCTGGCTCCAGAAGTTTTGATTTTTAACAAGATGGTGGTCCAGTTCTAATTACTGTCCCTCCTCCACCTCCCCCCAAATTTCTTTCTTCACGAGGTAGTGAGGTTTGGATTGGATCTTTGGATTGGAATCAAACTCAGCGTCATGTAATGCAAGTGGGCATACTGTGTGCAAGGTTCCCTCGACCCTCCCCTGACCTACTGCTGATCTGGGGGACAGTGCAGAGAAGGGGGAGGGGCAGACACGATTCTCTCCTAACCTGGTTTCAATGCTGACGCTGCCCTCCTGAGCTGTGTGAGACCTTGGCCAAGTCATGTCCCCTCTCCTAGCTTTACTTTCCTTCTCTGGAAATGGTGCACGTTCTCAGAGCCCACTGCACGGCATGGATGTGCAGATTCTGCAGGAAGTGAGAGTTCTACGATGAGTTTGTTTCCTGTTTGTGCAGGTTCTCTGGCTTCCAAAATCAGTAGATTTCTTCATCCCAACAAACCCCTGCACCAAGTGGAGACATTTGCTCCTCCTCAAGCTCCAGGGCTCTTAAACTTTCTTCTCTCTCATCCTGAACCATGGGGACTTCAGTAGCTGGGGCTTAGATGGGGAATCCAGTAGCAGGCTGGATATTTTCAGTAAGGACCTCTGTGAATTCTTTCTCCATAGTGATCCAACAGCCCCTCAGGGAGAACTGAAGGCGCTGCGCCTTTCAGGAAGTTACCTTCTTCCTTC
This sequence comes from Tupaia tana, assembly GCA_026018925.1. NCBI lineage: Eukaryota > Metazoa > Chordata > Mammalia > Scandentia > Tupaiidae > Tupaia > Tupaia tana. The sequence goes on along the minus strand of JAKSZU010000007.1, from coordinate 55,788,099 downwards.
CTTGTGTAGTGGTGGGTATCTAACAGCAAGGAACAGCCTCTATTTATTATTTTTCTAAAAAATAGCATGATCTGATTTTTATGAAATAAAAAAGCCTTTTACTTTGCTAATTCGAGGTTTGAGTTTATGAAGCCCTGCTATTTGCCTTCCCTTTGGGAAGTTCCCATGAAAGTTTTGGAAGGATTTTTATGTCTTAAGCCAGTGAGGATCCCTTTATCTGGGACTTGTCAGGCAACATGTGTCCCAGCTTCCTTGTCTGTGAAATGGGCACATTGGTGATAACTGCCTGAAAAGGAAGTTTTAAGTAAATGTCTTTTCCATCTCAGTAAATGACAGCTTTGTCCTTCCATTGCTAAGCCCCAAAGCTTGTCATTATCCTTATTTCTTATCTGCTCCTTCTCTAAACCCAGCTCATCAGCAAATCCTATCAACTCTAACTCGAAGGTCTGTCTGACCACTCATTGCTTCCACTCTCTGATTTAGATTATAGCTATGGCCTCTAGAGTGATGGCTTTAATATTTCAAATCAGCTCTTCGCTCTGTTTGGTACTCTGCAAATGCATTGCATTTCAGGGAAAAAAGCAAAATCCTTCCATGACCCAGCCCTTCTCCCCACCTGGCTCCTCTTTTCCCTTTCTTGAACATGCTACACATATCCCTACCTCACGGCCTTTGCATTTGCTGTCTGCTGGACCTGGGCTGCCTCGCCCATGCATCTCCCCAGGGCTTGTACCTCTTTCAGGGATCTGCTTAAACATCACCTTACTAGAGCAGCCTTCTCCAACAACTCCTTATTCCTACCTGCCCTGATCTCCTCCCTCTACCATAGTTTCTTGTCTATTGTTAGTCTTCTCCAATGAGCGCAGAAATCCTGTGAGGATGGGCTTTGTAGCACTTGTTCATATTGTATTCTCAGTGCTCAGAAAAATGTTTGGCACGCAGTATAGTCATTCATTAAATAAGTGTTGAAAGTTTGGACTAAGTGAAATATCATGAAATTTATGAAGTTCTCTTCATAAGTTACAGAGAACATACAAAAGTGAGTTGTCACCAGTGCAACGATAGCTAATGTCTATTGACTTGTTGTTGTTGTTTACCACAGCTAGTCACTGTGTTAAAGATTTACCATACATTATTATCTCATTAAATTCTCATGACAGCAATGTGAGAGATACCTATTACTTATTATTTTCTCTATTATTATTTTTAGTGATAAATTATTTTCTTAGTAACTGAGTAATGAAAAGGGAAAAGAGAGCTATTGGCTAGTTACAGTGCTGTAACTTCACACTTAGAGTGACGGGTCATTCTTTTTAAAACATTGGGTGGGGGGTGTCAGGTGGTAGTACAGTGGTAAGGAGACTGGCCCTGGATAGGAAAGTTCTAGGTTCTCATCCTGTGACCTCCCTGTGTATGCAAGCACACATGATCAGGACAGGCTGAGACTGGGGATGGATCACAGCATGAAGACCCGAATGGGAGTGCCCGTCTCTCTGTCTCTTCCTTTCATGAAAGAAATAAATAGATGTACTTAAAACAACAACAAAAAATAAATCAAAACAACCCTACAAAACCCCATGACATTGTGATTTTAGTCTTGTATCTGTTTCCTCAAACCAGCTTCTATGAACTGGACTGGACTGTGCGTGAGGACAAAACGTTGTGTAAAGTGAATGGTCCCCTTGAAAATACGCTGGGCCTCTTGTTTCACTCATCCTCTCCTAATCTTCTAGTAACTTTATTGTTGGGAAAAAGACCAACGAGGGAAAACCCTGCTGGCAGCCTGAGAATTCTTGATCGGAATAGGCCTTCAAGAACATCTGGTCAGAACCATTCTTTCACACAGGAGGAAATGCATGTCTCTGGAAGGCAGTCTACAGTGGGATGATGTTTCTTGGATTAACCGAACTCCTTGTCCAAAATCATATGACCCATGTACTTCATTGATGCATTTTGAACTGTGTAAGCTACTTGATTTTAAGGAACAAGAAGGGGCCATTCTTGCTCTATTTTTGCAGATTTCATCCTGCAAAGCTGACCTCAGGTGCTTTACTTGGATCGTTTTCGAAACTATTAAGAATTTCATTATTCTCTTGAGTGATACATAGGCGTCTGTTCTGATGATAGCAAAATAAAAGTGTACTTGGTTAAATGAAGTGCTGGACTCTCATTGTACAGCATAGCAGCACTTCTTCCAAAAACCTGCTGCCAGAACCTACTCCTGCAACTCAGAAATCCTAATCTGATGTGGAACATATTCTTGAAAAGATTTGTAAGCAGCACAAGAGACAGGTCTGCTCAGAAGAGTGGTAAAGAATGTTTTTCTTTTTCATTTGTGAATGTGTGTATATGAGATTCCAAAAAATTTGTGGAAAATGGGGTTAAACTACAAATTAATTTTGGAGCAAAAATTTTGAAATCTGTGCATAATATTTTCATACTACACATTTCCCACAAGTGTTTTGTGGATCCTTTGTATAGGAAAGCAAGAAAGACAAAGGGGGAAAGAGTAAAGAGAAAGTTCTAATATTGTGTTTTTGTTCATTTTTGCTAGCCCAAGAAATAGATCATTTCAAAATATGTGCCTGCTATTGTTTTTGCTGAATAAGTGAAAACAATTATGAAATGTATCTTCTGTTTTTCCAGAATTCTTTCTGATGGTCAGAAACAGGAAAATATCCTAATTTCCCATGAAATGCCAGGATCAGCACAACATATTACGATAGTACCATGCAGTGCCACTCCATTATGCGTTTCCTGGGCCTCTCACTAAAATATTATTGTAAAAAGATATTCAGAATGCTTCTGGTGCCAGGGAGGTGCTGCCTGGATTCTTTGTGATGATGATGAACAGCCTTCTAAGTGCGTGTCCTGAGTTTAAGAAACATAACACCATAGCACGTAAAATCCCGTGCCAGATCTCACACAGCTGCCAAATCACATCCGCCCCTATCTCTCTGGATGAGCCTTCCCCAAAACTGAGGCCTGGCACCCTGCCCTGAACGGCGGCCAACTGGACATTAACAGACCAGGAGAGAGAGGGGAATCCAGATCTGTTCCCTTATAAATCTCAGCTGAAGCCAAACCTCGACTGTGTGTCCCTGGACAGTGGAGGAAGGGTGCCACAGGGCGGCGTCAGTGGAATTTGCAGAGAAATTCAAATCTTATTTTAGACAATTAGAGAAAAAATACTTTCCCAAATCCTCTGTCTTTGAACTCACTGACACAGATGATCCCACCTGGGGTCTTTTCAATCTCACCAGTTGCTCTTCTGGACAGGGTGTGAAGGAGACATGAAATGGCTGACATACTGGCCGGGGTAGCCAGGGAGAGTTTGAAAGCAGAAAGGGCCGAGGGGCTCTCAGACCAGAAAGCTGATCCCCAGATAACTAAGAGTTAACTCTAGTGCTGTGTTCTTTCTTAATTCCTGGGAGCTAGCCTCTACTGTGTAAAACCTAGCTGCAGAGAATAAATTCTAAACAAGAGTTTCAAATTAATGTTTAAGTGCCTTGGGATAAAAACCTTAATCCTCAATTAGGAAATTATGTATTTAAAAGCCAGATACCACATATTAGGTTGTCAGAAAAGTCATGACATATTTTTTATGCTTTTTTTCTTATGCAAAATATGTGTCATGACTTTTACAACAACCCAATACATATGTGTAAATAAATGCCCAGAACATGACTCAGCAGACTACACACCAATCGGCTAACAAAAATGACTCCTGGGAAGGCAGGTACGACTGTGGGGGATGGAAGTGAGGGGGGCTGGAGGAGGATAAAGGGTGCTTTATACAACTATTTTGTTTAACTTTTTCAAATGAGAATACATTCATGTAAGAAACTTACAAACTTCACCATGACAGTGAGGTACCTTGATTGAAACCTCTGGAGGGCAGGGTTGTTTCCTGTGTTCCCATGTCCCTGGCACATCAATATACTGGGTTGGTGGGGAAGGCATGACATATTTTTCTGTTTTTCGATGCAAAAATGTGTCATGACTTTTCTGATAACCCAATATATGCACTGACCTAACCTGAAACACTGTTTAGGAGTTTCTTTTCAGGGTTGGCTTTGTAGCCTAATGGTTAAGGGAGTCGGATCCCACATGTTTGATCGTGGTTAGAATCCCAGCCCCAGGGCTTAACAAACACCAGCCGCCTTTGGAACTAGGTCCCATATCCTGAGAGAATGGAGAGATGGAGAAGGGGTTGTGACAGATCATGTTCTATCGGGAGTTGCTTTCTCCCTCTCCTTGATGAGCGCTCTTGCCCACAGACAATTAAAAAAAAAAAAAAAGTCTGTTTTTGTAATTGTATTTGTCTAGCTAGGTGATTTGATTGGCTAAGAAATAAATCATTTTCAGTATCATTTATGATTTGGCATTCATACAATTCTAATATCATGTCAGTACTTTAAACTGACTCCATGCCAGTAGGCTTTCTCTCTTTTTAAAAAGAATTGCCACAAAAAGATGAAAGTTATCTTTCTGAGGTCCTATAACAGTAAATATTAGGAAAGAGTAGAAGTTATTGTTTATGTTTTTGGATGTTTCGGTGATGTATTTCTTTCTGATCTGACTCATGAATGATCGTTGCAGTGTCAGACTGTATCTCTTTAAGTCTTTTGTTTACCAAATGTTCGGGTATCTTAAAGTAAAATCTATTCACAGTTAGGACTGGGGATGGATGAGTAGTAAAGGGGGTCTGTCCTTTTTTCCAGTGCCTTCTGAGAAAATTTTCCTATGAACTTTACCAGAGACTGACTTGGACTCTCTGTGTGAGTGGCCAGTGGATGGTGTTTGAGAGCAAGGCTTCTCATGGGTGACAAGGGTGACATTAGGAAGGTTCTGCTCTTGGGAATTTGAAAGACAACCCATGGAATATAGTTTTTTAAAAAGAATTATTTATTTTATTTTATTTATTATTATCATTTTTCAATTTGACCAGAGAGAGGGAGAGAGAGAAAGGGAAAGTGGGAAAGCAGGCCACCAGGTTCAGGACTTGAACCATGGTTGACCATGTGGGAGTCCAGCACCTCAATCTCCACACCACCTGCCGGCCCAAACCTGTAGAATTTTTAAAGGGGCAAATTGATATGTCTCATTTCTCAACAATGTGATTGCATCTTCTCTCTCCAACCCAACTCAAACCTCATAAATTTTGAGCAGCCAAGAATACTTACAAAGTCAGAGGAAGTTGAATTGCTATGTTTCCCCCTCAGCTAAGTCATCTATATTTTCTTTTTTGTTATGAATTAGAATTTGGAATAATGTAACTAATAATAATTGCCGAAGAGATTGTGTCAGTCAAATGAAGATGTATTTTTTTCTTCTCTCTCCTCCACCTTTTTTTTTTTTTTTTTTTTTTTGATTGCCCCATTGGAGAAGGAGAGCAAATCTCAGGAGAGAGGCTTTGACAGGTACAGTATAGCTTATCAGGCTTTTAAGTAACGAGCTGAGGTTAGCCTTAGTTCAGATATGTCAGAGCTGTCAGAGGCCAGCCCTGAAATCTGTAAGGCATTACAGACTGAGAACCCAGTGAGGATGGCTGAAGGTCTCAATGGGAATTCCAACACACACAAGAGTCTGGAGCGTCTCCACACTTCAGCCTGACCCTTGATAATACTTGGAGCTTGCTTTTTGTTGTTATTGTAGGATTACTAAGTTCACTGGGTTTTTGTTCTTTGGCTCCTGAAATTGGCCCATTACACTTCTGAGACAATTCATCTTTGTGCAGGGAGAGGCGAGAATCACCTCTGTGGGCAGTTCACCCCAGCAGTTTGAGTATGGGCTTAATCCTCTGTGTTAGTGAGGGAGAGAATGAATGCATGCAGTCAAGTTTCACATGCTTTCAGTTCTTAGTACTGGTGTTAGAGATGTCCGTGCAAACAACGGAACAGCACATTTCTGAACTGTGCTTTCTTTCTATCCTGCTCACTCCAAGGTGAGTGAGAGAATGAAACACTCCCAAAGAGGCAGAATAAAACACTTCAGTGGAAAGGAATGGAACTCTGCACCAAATTTACCAGTGGCCTTCAGTAATCCATTGAACCTTCTGACCCCCCCATTTTCCTCTATGTAAAATGGTGATCATGGTAACAGTTAATTCATAAGGCTGCTGTGAGGATCAAGTGAGAAAATGTATAGAGGTAGTTGTCTATAAAGTGAAATTCCAGTGTTTTTTTTTAGAGTTTTTTTTGTTGTTGTTGTTTTGCTATAGGGCACATGCACTCACCAGAAGGACAGAGAGACAGAGAGACAGAAAGTGAGAAATCACCCCCCAGGGTTCTTGGGCACGCACGCACATGTGCCCGGTGTGAGTTCAAGCCACTGGGTCCGGGACTCAAACTGTGGTCGAGTACATGGGAGTCCAGCAACATAGCCATTACATCAACTGTTGGTCCCAAGTGCTGGTTGTTAATAGAGTCTGCAGAGTGAGTCACAAATTAGTACTGACTTTGAACCATAAATGAGAGACTGTATTGCCAATGGTTACCCTGAGTACTTTCAAACAAGTTGAGATGATAGAAAATTAATTCAGACTCACAGGGCCAGCTCTGTAGCCTAGTGGTTAAGGGAGCCAGATCCCACATGACTGACTATGCCATTTAAATCCCAGCCTGTTGGCTTTCAAAACATACTGGACATGGGAACCAGCAGTTAGCGTAATGGCTATGTCGCTGGACTCCCATGTAGTCGACCGTGGTTTGTGTCCTGGACCTGGTGACTTAAAACTCACGCTGGGCGCGTGTGCGTGTGTGCCCAAGATACTGAGAGGAGAATGGAGGAGAAGGGATTGCGGCATGACCATCCCCCCTGGGGGGTGATTTCTCGCTTTCTGTCTCTATGTCTCTCTCTGTCTGTCTGGTGAGCGCACACGCCCTATAGCAAAAATCTCTCCAAAAAAAAAAAAAAAAAAAAAAAAAAAAAACCAAACAAACATATTGGGCCCAAACATATGTGTGTGTGTCCAAGATGCAGGATGGAAAAATGGAGGAGAAGGCATTATGGCGTGACCATGCCCTATCGGGGAGTACTTTCTCCCCATCTGTCTGTCTATCTCTCTGGTGAGTACACACACCCTCTGGAAATTAAGAAAAGAAAAAGGAAAGCATTCAGACTCCAACATAAGATAGTAGAAGAAACGTAAATTCCTTATTGCAAGACTATCTCCCGGGGGGCATATGTTGGTCTCGTCCTCTCCACCCTTTGCCTTGAATAGGGAATTACAGTTTGTATAAGCCTGGAAAATGATTGTCTAACAAATCAAGGGATACCTACCTGTCTAATCCAGTCTTATGTGTGGGGTGAGGAGGGAGGTTTGGGTTTCCCTGGAATAAGGCTCAATGAAGAATTTTTATCTTAAAAAAAAAAAAAGAGCAAGCAAAGAAAAGCCTATGGTGTGACACGATGGGTTTATTTCCTGCCGTGTTATTCTGGCTTCCTCACGGTGGTCCCATTTCTAACTAACAACCCAGTCAAGTAACTTCTCTTAGGGAGAGTGCCTGTATTGCAAGAGGTCGTATTCTTACTCTCTTTCTTAAATTTAGGCTAGAATAATTTCTCTGTTTCTGTCTCTCTGATAGCTGTTCTTTTATTCTTGTTTATGCAGAGTACAAATTTAAGACTCTGAAGTGCTGCTTCCAGGCTGAGAACTTGCTGCTGGTTTTGTAGGGAACATAGCAGAGGTCAGGAGATAGGAAGGGCAAAGTGGAAGGAATTTGCTCAGATCTACTCTTGTTTTATTTCCCAGATTTCACTGTAGCTTGTGTTATGAGTAATAGTCAGTTCTACAAAGCCCCATGAAGTGAGATGTAGGTTGGCTTGCTGGCATGGGCCCAGGATGCCATATATTTTTAAATTTAAGATAAGAATATTTTCTTTTTCAGATGAATCTACTCTTTCAGTAGTACCTACAGGCTGCAGAGGGCATGGGACCTATACATAAAATAAAAATGATTTGCTTTACTTCTTAATTCTTTTTTTTTTTTTTTTTTAATTTTTGTTATAAGGTATGTGTGCTCGCTGGAGAGTGACAGATAGAGGGAAAGTGAGAAACCCCTCCAGGGGGATGGCCATGTTCTAACCCCTTCTCCTCCATTTTCCTCTCAGAATTTTGGGCACACATGCACATGTGCTGATATGTTTTTCAAGATACTGTGTCTGGGACTTGAACCATGGAGTCAGCCATGTGGGGTCCGATACCTTAACCATCATGTCACCTGCCCCAATTTGCTTTACCTTTCTTTACTTTTAGTTAAAAAAAATTGTTTTAGAGATAGTTTTGCTATAGGGCACATATACATGCCAGAGAGAGAGAGACAGAGAGAGAAAAAATGAGAAATCATCCCCTGAGGGGGATGACCATGCCATAATCCCTTCTCCTCCGTTCTTTTCTTGGGATTTGGGGCACACACACATGCACGCCTGGTATGAATTTCTAGTTGTGAATTTCTAGCCTCCAGATCCAGGAAATGAACTTAGGTCAGCCATGTAGGAGTCCAGTGCCTCAACTATTATGCACCTGCTGGCCCTTGCTTTACTTTTAAAAGTAAAGCGTTCTTCCATTTGTCCCCATCCAAAGATATGTACTCTATGTCTAGGACTGACATGTTCTCCTTTGCCTCATGGACGGCTCTGCTTCTTCCTCTCTATCTGAATCTCACCATCCTTCACAGTCCCAGGCAAGTTTCCCAAGGCTATCTTGGACCAAACTAACTCGTGGACTTCTTGGTATAGTACCCAGCACATAGCAAACACCCAAAACAGCTTATCTGCTACTCTACTGCAAGGGATTCATAGCTTATTCAGGTACCATTCACTAATGCTTTATTAATGTAATTTATTATATCGAACACTATTAATGGTCTATGTTATTTACTTTATTCTTAGAAAGTCTCACTTATTTGGTTGTCTAAAAAGTCATGATGTATTTTTCTGTTTTTAAACAGTCAATTACTATTTATCATTTTGCTTTAAAAAGACTTTACAGAACATGAAATACTTCTCAGACTAATTCAGTTGAGAAAACTATACACGTCATCATCAACAGGTAATAAATCATATCTGTGTCCCACTAATGTCATGCCTCTCTATTTGTTCTCTTGCTATCTTTCTCTATACTCTTCTCCCACCCCATTACACACTGTCTTATCATTGTCAATTATTTTCACTGCTCTTATGTATTTTTTATTTTTTTATTTTTGGAGAGGTCTTTTTGCTATAGGATGAGTGTGCTCACCACAAAGACAGAGAAGGACAGAGAGACAGAAAGTGAGAACTCATCCCCCCAGAAGGGATGGCCTTGCTGCAATCCCTTCTCCTCCATCCTCCTCTAGGGATCTTGGGCACTCATGCACACACGCCCAGTGTGAATTTAAGCCACCGGGTTCAGGATTCGAATTGCGGTCGACTACATGGGAATCCAGCACCATAGCCATTATGCCAACTGCTGGTCCCTTTTTCTATGCAAAAATGCATCATGACTTTTCAAACAACCCAATAGTTGGCAGGTGGTAGTGTCTCTACTTTAGAAAAAAACAAAAACAAAAACAGAAGAAACATTTCCATATAATTCTAATCCATAGTCAGGGTTACTAAGCACTGATGTTTAAAAAATACTCAAGTGGTTCTGTTCTTTTTAAATAATGAATGTCTTCCCTCCTCCATTTACTGTAAAATTCCCAAGAAGCAGAGACTTAACATTGTTTATGCTTCCTTGTATCTTCCCCAGTATCCTGTATCCGGTGGCCACTGGTGAGCTGAATGAATGAGGTGAGTGTTTTGTGCACTGACCTACGTCTGTGGGAAGAAAAATCACTATATGCGACATGGCTAAGTTGGAAACGGGTGGCTCTTGTTGATCACAGTTACGCTGACAGAGCACTTCCTCTGTGCCAGGCACTTAACATATACTGACTCACTTAGTCCTCATAACAACCCTGTATGGTACTTTATTATCCCCATTTGATGGGTTAGAAAAGTTGGAGCTCAGAGAAGCTACATATTTTACTCAGCGTGAAGCCACAATTATAACCCCAATCAATGAATTGTAGCACTTACTATAACCTCTTCGAGGTGGTTCACAGATACCACAGTGCCTACCCCATAGTAGGCACTTAAAAATAAGAAAGAATAAATAAAATTACATTAGTATAATAGATCTGGGCATATTGCATTTTTATAGAGAAGAGACAAATCTGGAAAAACAATCTAAGTTGAATTGCGTGAGACATGGTTTCTAAGGGATAGGAACGAATGTTCCAGGGTCCTTCAGGTGTGTAGATAGGGTGACCAGATGTCTCATTTGCTTCGGCCAGTCCCAGTTGATACCTGTCATAATTATGAATAGAGTCCTCTTTTCAGAACAGAGCCTTGTTTGGAAGATAAATTATATGATCACTCTGAACCTAGAAATGGTGTAGAAAGAGGCAGTTTCTCTGAGTGCAAAGGGAAGCACAAGGACATGAGATTAACTGGTCATACTTCCTAGAGGTCTATATTTTCTCCTTTATGATGCATTAATATTTTAATCGTTCAATGCTGTGTAAAGGTTTCATCTCTGACATCTTCACTGCAGAATGGATCCCAGAGGCCCTGAACTTCTGGGGCCTTCCCAGAAACTCTTACAGGTCTGGCGACTACATGAGATTGTCCCAGGCAGTGTGGGTTTCAGCTTTTCTGCCTCACCTGCCTCAAAAGCACATGGATGGTCATCACATTGCATGTACTGGTTTTGAGTTTGGAGGATATACAATGTCCTGATGTGTGAAAGATCATCACCCATAAACCAGAATCCTTGCCTCTGTACTTCCTAGTCTTGTTACTTTGCTTATTCTTTTTCTTTGTGCAGAAATTCCCTTTTTTACATATTAAAAAAAACCCACAAATAATAGTAACCATAGCGTTGTTACAGGGCTGTAGACTTATGGGCAAGTGATGGGAAATCTCTTTACCAATGTAAAATTACATGTAAATGTTTGAGGGAAATTGTTGACATAGGGCACATGGCAGGTATAGCTTAAAAATCAGGTTATTATCCTAAAGCTTAGTTTCCCTAGAGATGACCCTGTTTCCTATTTACGTCCTGGGTTCTTTTGCAAACTCATCTGAAGATACAACCTCCCAGCAAAGCATCACAGAGGCCAGGTGTTTTCCATAGAACACTGGAATTTCCCAGCTATAAAACTTCCTTCCACTACTGTTCTGCCAAAGCTGAGAGGTTACCGACCTTCAGGAAGACTTCTCAGGATCCGAGTTCTCCCTCAGTGGCATGACTAGTGGGGCAGGGGGAGAAAATGGGAAATTTTATTGTCACCCATATGTCAGAGGCTATTGTAAAAACCTATAGCTTATTTATTTATTTATTTATTTTGGAGAGGTTTTTGCTATAGGGTGCGTGCACTTGCCAGACAGACAGAGACAGAGAGACAGAAAGTGAGAAATCACCCCCCAGGGGGGATGGCCACGCCACAACCCCTTCTCCTCCATTCTCCTCTCGGGATCTTGGGCATGCACGCACAGGCGCCCAGCGTGAGTTTAAGCCACCGGGTCTGGGACACGAACCGCGGTTGACTACATGGGAGTCCAGCGACATAGCCATTACGCTAACTGCTGGTCCCAAAAACCTATAGCTTATTAATATAAGAAATGGCATACTCTATACTTCATCCTGACTTATAAGATAACTCATTGTGGTAATTAAACTTTATCAAAGAACTGGGGGGGACAGAGAGCCTAGGGGAATACAAAAAATGCTTTTCAATGGAACTGTTTGATGTTAATTTAATTTTTTAAAAGAATTATTTATATTTAATTTAATTTATTTATTATTATTATTACTTTAAAAAAATTTTGTTAGAGGGCACACGTGCTCACCAGAGAGAAACAGACACACAGAGAGAAACAAAGTGAGAAAGCAAGTTGCCAGGTCCGGGACTCAAACTGTGCTCGGCCATATGGGAGTCCAACACCTTAACCACCATGCCACTCGCTGGCCCCCATGTGAATTTAATTTTGATAAATGAGTTGTATATATCTAAGGTGTCATACATGTTTTGACATCCATACATATATGTATATACATTTAAATGATTACTATACTCAAACTAGTTACTATATCCATCATCTCACAGTTACCTTTCTAAAAAACTAAGTATTTCATTTTGCACCTGAAAATCATGTGAAAAATTATGCAGGTCAACTCTCCTTTCAACTGAAGAAACATGCCCAGGAAAGTCCTGTACCAGAAGACGGCCAGTTAGTTGGGGGAGGCTGAGAGGAGAACCAGGGGCCCTGAACCCCAGCTCAGAGCTTTGCCCATTGTCCAAAATAAAGCGAATCTTCAGCCTCTGATGGGCATCCTCCTTGGCTGAGGGCGGCTGCTCAGACTCACAGCCAGGGTCTTAGACCACAGCTCTCCACCACCGACACTGGCCACTGCAACCTGTGGGGGGTCACTGTAGGCTCTGGATTGGGTAAGGGGACAGCATTTGGAAATAGCAAGTAGTGACTGGAAATGAATAATGGCCCAGGGTGAGCTAGAGGGGAGAAAAGGGAAAAACTAGCGGTACCAGACCTAATGGGCTTATTGGCAAAACCTCTTGTCTCCCTTTCCTTTTTAGATGGCCATACCTCCTGTTTAGGACACTGGTGGGGAGAAAACCAGAGCTGGAGGTTTTCTGTGTTTACAGATGTAAATGCTAAAGGCCACCAGGGTCTAATGTACCCTTTCCTCTCCAGCCACCTCTTCTCCCACAGGGGTAGACTGGTTCTGAAGGAAGTGTCCCAAGAGGCCTCCAGAAAACCAGGGGGATGAGCCTGCCACCCTCCTGCCAGCACCCTCACCTCACTCCGTGGAGCAGCTGCTGGGAGCTTTGGATTGTTTGCAGCTCTCTGTGCCTCACGGGCCTGCACTTTGGGTTTTGGAGAGGCCTCCTGTTGCTAAGGCCCGGGCTGCCTCCAGGTCTGTTATCAAGAGGAGGACAGTTTAAACAGGGCTTATCGCTGTGTATTCAATCAAGGTTTATGAGGGCTGATAAAGATGTCACCTAGTCGCTTAGTGTGTTCATTAAAACTCTATTCCCTGGTGGGATGGAAATGCAAAGGTGTTTGTTTTAAATTTTTTTTAACAAAATTTTTGGAATAAATACAACTTGTTCTTTTGTTAAAGATGGGATTGTGGCTAAACCCCTCTGTGTGGTCAAAACCATTTGCGAGGTAGCTCTCTGGGGCTGTTCTGAGAACGGGCGTTAGGCCTCGGCTTCACCGTCTTAATATCCTAGGTTATCATAATTGCTTATTTAATAATTCAGTGAACATCACCACCCTTGGCTTAGGAGCAGCCATAAGCCATTGTGTGCTTTTAATTTTGTGCCTTTTTATACTACTAGATCATTATAACAAAAAGGTATTTGCTCGAGTCTTTTAATAAGAGATTTCTAAAGAAATGTATTTGACATAGTCCCCCTTTCTATGAGTCTTACCGTTTTTATTAAAAAGGAAAAAAAAAAAAGCAAAATAGCCCACATGACCCGTATTAACCCCTAGTGTGTATGAGAGCTGCAGGGAGCATGAAGCAGTGTAAGAAGGAAAAGGCCCTTCTCCGAATGGCTGTGTATCCTGAGAGCCTTATTGCTGCTTTAGAATGAGACCTTGAGCATGTACTTAGAGTATCTCAGTGGCCCACTTGATATGTTTTCTGGTTATTTTCACTGAGGCAGAATTGCAGAATAGAAAGTAAGAATTAACTTTCCAGTATCCTTCCCTCCAATCTCCAGTACAAAAGGTGCCATCACTACTGGCATCTCTGGTCTCCAGCCTTCTGATCCCTCTGCTGGACCAGTGAAGGAGGTTAGTTGGCTAGCAGGCTGCATGCAGACTTCCCCTGCATTCTGGGACATTCTGAACATCTCTGGTGTATGTTGACCATTCAAGGTAAGTCTTACAGGGATAAAATTACTTGTTTTTAATGTTATTTAATTAAATTCATTAAAAAGTTAGTCTCTTTTATGAGAGTGAGACAGAGAAAAAAAGACAGGTACCCTCAGGAGTGTCTCATGCCCACTATCCTCTCTCAGCCTTCTCATCCCTCTTGTCAGTCTTTTAATTCCCACCCACCTCTACCCTACCCTAGAACTGAACCCCAGATCTTCTATAGAGACTCAGCCATCACTTGAACAGTGCATTATCACTGTGTCACCAAGCCAGCTTACACACACATACACACACACACAAACACACACACACACACACACACACATATATCTATATATGTAATTTTATTTTATTTAAACAGGTGAACACACCTCTCCTTTACCACAGGGGGTCAGGCTCTGTATGGAGAATTTTCTGCTAATCACATCTCCCAGGAGGGCAGAAGACAAAGCCTTGCATATAAAGAGGAAGAATGGAAAGGCAGAGGCGGTGGAATGGGAAGGGAATGGGCCCAGCAAGTGGCGTGGTGGTTAAGGGCACTGGATTCCCGCATGGCCGACTGTGGTTCAAGTTCCAGACCTGGCGGCTTGCTTTCTCACTTTTCCTCTCACACACTCTCTCACTCTGTCCCTCTCTCGTCAAATTAAAAATATAAATAAATAAAGTTAAATAAAATTATTTAAAAAAAAGGGAAGAGGAGAAGCTGAGAAGGTAGCGTGAAGTCTGGGCACAGACTACAGAGAGAAGTTAGGAAGAAGTGACATTCAGATCCAAACCCTAGAAAAGAGAGACCTATTTATTTATTTATTTATTTATTTATTTAAATAATGAGACCTTGAGCATGTACTTAGAGTATCTCAGTGGCCCACTTGATATATCTTTTGTTTATTTTTACTAAGGCAAAATTGCAGAATAGAAAGTAAGAATTAATTTTCCAGAGTTAATTTGGTTAACTCTGGAAAGAATTAACTTTCCAAAGTTAATTACCAGAATTTTTGCTAGAGGATGTGTGTGTTCTCCAGAGAACCAGAGAGACAGAAAGCAAGAAGTCACCCCACGTGGGGGCATGGCCAAACCACAGTCCTTTCTCCATTCTCTTCTTGGGATCTTGGGCATGCACACACATACGCCAAGCATGAGTTTTAAGCTGCTGGGTCCAGGACTTGAACTGTGGTCGACTACGTGGGAGTCTGGCGACTTAATCATTATGCTATATGCTAGTCCTAAGAGAGACCTATTTTGAGGTTAGAGATGCTCATGACTTGTGTCAGAGGATGGCCAGATGCCACAAGGTCCTTGGGTAAAACATGCTCACTATCTTAGGTCGCGTCTCCCCAGAAGCAGAACAATTTGAGTGCTATCTGGGAGGAGATTTCAAGAAGCATTGGTAAGAGTGGAGCAGGGAAACAGGAAGAGAAGGAAACCAATCGAGGATGCATTCTTGACCAGGCCACTACTGTGGGCAACTGGGCCACAAGTCCTTTAGGAGACTCTGGGAGACCATGAAGAAAGCCTCAGGGTTCTCCCTTTGAGGGGTGAGGAAGCTCAGGTCTTTGTCCTCCAGCTGCCAGCTACCCCCAGGGGTTGTGGCTCCCCATCAATTTTTATTTGCCCTATTAGAGGCGTAGACTGAACGTATGAACGTAGGAAACTGTAGGAGTGCAGGGGACTGTGGGTGAGATACTGACAGTGTCAGCAACACTCACAGAGACCTCTCCTGGATGCTTTTGAAGACATTTTTTTTAAGAATTGTTTTGTTATTTAACTTTATTTATTTATTTATTTTAGTTTTGCCAGAGAGAGACAGAACAAGAGAGTGAGAGAGTGAGAAACAGAGAAAGAGAAGGAAAGTGAGAAAGCAAGCTGCCAGGTCCAGGACTCGAATCATGGTCAGCCATGTTGAGTCCAGTGCCCTCATCCACCACACCACCTGCCGGCCCCTGAATATATTTATTATTAATATTTTACTATAATCATCCATTTAAAAATCTCTTCTCCCTTTTTATACTTATATCAGAACACCTCTTTTTTTTTTTTTTTCTTTTTCTTTTTTTCAGAACACCTTCCTATTGCTCTTGGCCAGCTGCTGGCTGTGACAGTTTTCCTTCTGTGTGTATGAATGATCGTAGATATTATTCTTGGTGGCATGATGGAATAGCTGTACCTTATGAAGTCTCTAGTCGAAAAGGTATTTAAAAGCCATTTAAAGGGTCAACAGCTGGCATGGTGTTTAAGGTGCTGGACTCTCACATGGCTGATGGTGATTTGAGTCCTGGACCTGGTGGCTTGGTTTCTCACTTTCCCTCTCTCTCTCTTTCTCTGTCTCTCTCTGGTGAGCACACATGCCCTATAGCAAATTAAAAAAAATAAATGAAAAATGAAATAAATAGTTCTTTTTTTTTTTTTTTTTTTTAAGCATTTAAAAAGGTAATAGTCTGGTTCGTGTTTTAAAAACAGTCTCTGGGACCAGCAGATGGCTTAATGGTTATGTCACTGGACTCCCACATAGTTAACTGTGATTTGAGTACTGAACCTGCAAGCTTAAAAGTCATACTGGGCGCGTGTGCATGCATGTCCAAAATCCCAAGCGGATGATGGAGGAGAAGGGATTGTAGCATGGCCATCCTCCTAGTGGGTAATTTCTTGCTTTCTGTTTCTCTGTCTGTCTATAGAGTGCATGTGCCCTAATGCAAACATCTCTCCAAAAATAAATAAATAGATAAACACAATCTTCCAAGGATATGTTCTGGGAAGAACAAAAAAGCACCAATATCAAAGCTTTCAGAATGGGTATCAGCAGCTTGGAAGAAAATTCTGGAGATAACAAAAAAGCAGCCATTTTTTAGGTTGAATGATAAGAAATTAGCATTCTTTGATCAAAAACCGACAAATGAGCCATTTCATTATTTTTTTTGGGGGGGAGAGGTTTTTGCTATAGGGCCCGTGTGCTTGCCAGAAAGACAGAGAGAGACAGAGAGACAGAAAGCAAGAAGTTACCTCCCAGGTGGGATGGCCACGCTGCAATCCCTTCTCCTCCATTCTCCTCTCAGGATCTTGGGCGTGCACGCACATGCGCCCGGTGTGAGTTTAAGCCACCGGGTCCGGGACTCGAACTGTGGTCAACTACATGGGAGTCCAGCGACATAGCCATTATGTTAACTGCTGGTCCCAATAGTGTCCTATTCTTAAAACCTATATTTTCTAGGTGAATATCATTGGTTTAGAGCAAAGATAGGCACACTTTTTCTGTAAAAGAGCAGATGATAAATATTTTAAGCTTTGAAGCAATGTGAGGTTTCTGTTGCATATCTTTCTTTACTTTTTTACAACCCTTTAATAAATGTAAAAACCATTTTTAGCTGGTGGGGCCTAACAAAAACAGGCTTTAGAGTGGATTTGGCCTACAGAAGCTTGGTTTCCCAATTCTTGGTGTAGAAAAATGGTATCAATATATATAAGTTGCTTTTTTCAGTTTAACTTTACTGAGATCTCTTATGTTTTCTAATGATTTGCCTGATTGTTCTTTTAGCTTTTCTACATAGATGATCATATCATCTGTAAATAATACAGTTTTCATACCTTCCTTTTAAGTCCCCCCCCCCCCTTTTTTTTTTACCTTGTAAGGGTGGCCAGGACTGCCACTGTAATGTTCAACAGATATAGTGACAGTGGGTATTCTTATCTTGTTCTTATCTTCAAAGGAATGTATCTAAAGTTTCTTCCTTAAGTATAGTGTTTACTGAAGGCTTTGGTATATTACCTTTACAAAGTTAAGAAAGTTTCTATTTCTCCTTTTCTAGGGATTTATTTAAAAGTCATAATTAAGTGGTGAATTTTCATCATTTGAGGAATGCAATTTACTTCTTATAGCCTACTAGTGAAGTGAATTAAATGGATAGACTTTTCTTATATTGAACCATCCTTGCATATTTGATTTAATTAATGTACTTAAGGTTTTTTTATATTCACAAAGGAATGAGGCCTATACTTCTTTTTAAAAATAATTTGTTAATTTAATTTTATTTGCTTTAATTTGACCAGAGAGGGACAGGGCGAGAAAGAGAGAGAGGGAAAGTGAGAAAGTAAGCCTCCAGGTCTGGGAATCAAACCCAGCGGGCTATAGGGGAGTCCAGTGCCCTTAACAATCAGGTCATCTGCCAGCCCTGAGGCCTATAATTTTTAAGATCATATTCTCATTTGATATGAAATCAAGATTGCATAGGCCTCATAAAATGATCTTCAGAGCTGTCATTTTCTATCTGTTTTCTGGTACAACTTGTATAAGAATTAACTATGTTTTCAAAGTTTGGTAGACTTCATCTGTAAATCTTTTTTTTTTTTAAGGTTTTGTTATAGGGTGTGTGCATTCATTCACCAGAAAGAGGGAGAAACGGGGTTGTTGGGGGATGAGAAATCACCTCCCACGGGGATGGTCATATCACAGTTCTTTCTCTTCCATTCTCCTCTTGGGATTTAGAACACATGTGCTCATGTGCTCAGCATGATTTTCAAGCTGCTGGTTTTGGGACTCATACCACACAGCTGGCCAAGTGGGATCCAGCTGTTTTAACCACCATGCCACCTGGCTGGCCTATTATTAAATCATTAACGTAAAGCTTTTTTTTTTTTTTTTTTTTTTTTTTTTTTTTTTTTTTTTTTTTTTTTTTTTTTTTTTTTTTTTTTTTTGCTGTAGGGTGTGTGTACTTGACAGAGAGAGAGGAAAATGAGAAATCACCCCTCAGGGGTGCAATCCCTCCTCCTCCATTCTCCTCTGAGGATTTTGGTCACATATTCACACACACCTGGTGTGATATTCAAGTCATCGGGT
Organism: Tupaia tana; assembly: GCA_026018925.1. Taxonomy (NCBI): domain Eukaryota; kingdom Metazoa; phylum Chordata; class Mammalia; order Scandentia; family Tupaiidae; genus Tupaia; species Tupaia tana. The sequence goes on along the minus strand of JAKSZU010000007.1, from coordinate 55,769,333 downwards.
CTGGGACCCGAACCGTGCAGTTGGCCGTGTGAGTTCCAGTACCTTAACCCCCACACCTCCTGCTGACTATCTTTCTTCTATTATTTTTTCTGACTATTGTGTTTCTTATTTCAACTTGTGTGTATTTCATATGCAACTTTTCTACTTTTTTTAAAAAATAAGTTTTACTCTTAACTTTCTCTCCTAATAAAAAACCATTATTTTCTTATATATGTATACATAAAATATTTATTTAAAAGTACTAGTCCATCTGTTTCAATTTTGCTTTAGATGGTATATGTTGTTTAGTTTACTGTTTGTCTATTAGGGGAGTTCTCAGGTATCTAGTTATTTGTGCCTGTGAGCTCATGTTCACCTGAAAATAACAGCTGCTTTCTGGTAATGTGTCTGGGGGAAGGGATGAAGGCCAGATCCTGGGCCAAGTGCCTTGGAGTGAGTGTTAGGGAGAGGGGAGTAGTAAGCTCCAGTGCAGAGAGATCCAGGCACCAGGAAACTCCTGTTAATCATTCCTTTTTTAGGAGTGATCTCCACCAGGCAGCTCTGCTTCAGGAATTCGTCTTTAAACTCTTGGAAATAAGCAGCGCTGACAGAAGCCAATTTCCTTAGCTGGTAGTAGCCCAGCCACGGGAGACTGGTGTGTGTGTGTCTAATGGAATGTTGTCAGTAAGGCCTGTTTTTATCATACCTCACTCCCATAGGACTTCTGTGACTGTCCCATTCTGACACCGGACAGGCTAGGCTGCTGCTGTCATTTTCTCTGGAGATGGGTAAAACACAATTTTTTAATTGTAATTTGGATTTTTTTTCCTTTCTCTTTTCTTTTTTTTAGTAGACTGGATCTCATTATGTCACTCTTCTCCTATCTTAGCCTTCCAAGTAGCTGTGACCATAGGTGATGCCACTGACCCAGCTCTTATAGACGAAGTCTTTCTATGTTGTTCATACTGGCTCCAAGCTCAAGATACTCCTGCTTCAGCATCCTGAATGGCTGGGATTACAGCCATATGCATCGTGCATGGCTTTTAGGGTGGGCTGGGAATTGAACCTGAGCCTCTCATGTGGCCTCGGTCTGCCAAGTGACAGCATCAACTAGGATGTTCTACTGTAGTTGGGCCCTAAATTAGATTTCTTAATAACAAATGAGATTGAGATATTGTACGTGTGTATGTATGTGTGTGTGTGTGTGTGTGTGTGTGTGTAATTTGCAGCTAGCATTTCTTTTGTGAATTGCTAATTTATAACTTTTGGCCATTTTACTCGGTATATTAAAATATACTTTATATTTTATTGGTTTATATGTCTCTTTGTATGCAATAAATATTTTTCTTATGTATCTTACATAATCTCTCTCAAGTAGTTGCCTTTTGCAACTTTGTGATAATTCTTTGCTAAAACAGCATTTTAACTTTGTATAGCTAAACTTTTTAAAATTTTTTATGTATAGTCTCTGGGTTTTATGCTTAATTTTAGTGATAAAAATAACATTAAAACAAATATTTTTAAAAAATCTTATTGAATTTTTAAGCTTAAATAGTTTTCACTTGCTTATCACAAAAAATTAAGCAACCCAGAGGCTTATACAGTTAATATTCTTTCCTCTTCCATCATCAATCTTTGAGATAACTGATATAAACACTTTTTAAATATACAAACCTATATAAGGATTTTTTACTCTCAAATCGTTACAACATTTTTTTTAAAAAAGAAAATCATAGTGTTTAGAGCTATCCATTCAGAATAATATTCATAAATTATTCTTTCTCAAAGGAAAATAATATTTTGTGATATAGAAATCTCATACTTTATTTCTTCTACTGACAGGTATGCTAGCTTCTTATTTTTCTTTCAGTTTTTATAAATATAAACAATACTGAAACAAATATCCTCAGGTCAATTCAAATAAAGTCTACAAAATTTTCAAAGAATATAGAGTAACTTGATATCTCATAAAAATATTTTGATTTAGGGGAAATCTTTTTATTTTTATTTTTTTTCTTTTTTAGTTTGCTATAGGGTATGCGTGCTTGCTGGAGAGAGACAGAGAGAGAGGGAAAGTGAGAAATCACTCACGGGGGCGGGGTGGCCACCCTGCAATCCCTTCTCCTCTATTCTCTTCTACCAGGGACTAGGACTTCAACTGTGCAGTTGGCCACATGGGATCCAAACACCTTAACATCCACACCACTTGCTGGCCCTAAAGTATTGGTTTTTTTTTAGAGTTGTGTGTGTGTGCGCGCGCGTTTTTTTTTTTTTTTTTTTTTTTTTTTTTTTGCTATAGGGCTTGTGAACTAGTTGGAGAGGCAGAGAGAGACAGAGAGATCACTCCCAGAGGGTGAGTACATGTGCCCTATAGCTAAAAGATAAAAACCAAAAAACCAACTTATTCATTTCTTTCTTTTGACATAAGGCAGATATAGTTACGTAGGTGAGAATATATAGTTATAGCTAAATGTTCAGGGCCTGGATTATCACATATAAAAAACCTTTTAGAGGTATTTGTGTCATGTGGAGATCTAAAACGCTAATTTTTTAAAATCTAGTGTTACCCCTAAAAAGGTCTTCAGAGCCACCTGGTCTCAGCCAGCCAGGATCACAGGCATGCATGGTTCCCAGTGTGCTCAATGAGGTCCTGGGATGCAAACCCAGGATCCTTCTCATCTGGGTCCACTTCCATTACCTCTATGCCACTGCCTGGTCCCAAAATGTAATGTACTTAGTAAATAATGTTGGCATAACTAACAATTTACACATGGGAAAATGTTGTACTCCTTTTTTTTTTTTTTATAGAAATAAACTCTGAATACAATAAGACTTAAATAAAAATATTAGGAAAGAATTTAGTAGATTATATTATTGTAAAGTTGGGAAAGTTTTTAAAAGAAATTTTGGAAACCTTGAAACCATAAAAGAAAAAGGCAAACAAATTTGAGTATATAAAAAACTTAATGTGTTATGTCTCCCCATACGACACAAATAACTCTAACAATTTTTCTACATGTTATAGTCTAGGCCATGAACATTTAGCTATACCTATGTATTATGTTAACACCTATGTAACTGTATCTGAATTCTTGTAATGAGATTTTTGTTCTAATGACTATGTCTGCCCAAATCTCTAAAGTCTCTAATTTGACAGATCTAATAAAGTAATTCCTTATTGGGGATTCTCATGAGGAAAAAGTTTACATAGTTCATAGCACTCTGAGTTCCAAAACATTTGTGTGTGTGTGTGTGTGTGTGTGTGCGTGTTGAAGTTTCTTTTAGAGGGAATTTTGGCAATTTCATTAAGTGATAGAAGTGGTATAATGTCTGAAGAGAATTTAATGGTCATTAGAGTTCTTTTGTTTGGCTTTTAGGTAGCAAAAAGTTTAGCTGTGGCTGACACATAAATATACAGTTAGTTCTTTTAGAAGGGTGACTTTGGGGGTCAGCAGGTGGCGTAGTGGTTGTGGTGCTAGACTCCCAAATAGCCAACCGTGGTTTTGAGTCCCGGACCTGGCAGCTTGAAACATACCAGGCATGTGTGCATTTGTGTACAAAATCCTGAGAGGAGAATGGAGGAGAAGGGATTGTGGTGTGGCTATTCCCCAGGGGGTGAGTTCTCATTTTCTATCTCTGTCTCTCTCAGTGTCTCTGGTGAGAGCATGCACACTACGGTAAAAACCTCTGTCTCTAAAAAAAAAAAAAAAAGGTTGTTAACTGACACTAGTTTTCTTTTTCTTCTTCTTTCTTTGTTCAGAATGATGAGTTGTAAATGAATCAAAAAGTATTGGTTGGGAACCAGCAGTTAGCGTAATGGCTATGTCGCTGGACTCCCACGTAGTCGACCGCGGTTCGCGTCTCGGACCTGGTGGCTTACAACTCACGCCGGGCGCGTGTGCGTGCGTGCCCAAGATCCCGAGAGGAGAATGGAGGAGAAGGGATTGCGGCGTGACCATCCCCCCTGGGGGGTGATTTCTCACTTTCTGTCTCTATGTCTCTGTCTGTCTGCGAGCGCACGCGCCCTATAGCGAAAAACCTCTCCCCCCGCCCAAAAAAAAAAAAAAAGGATTGGTTTACCCCAAAGGCATTATAAAGGGAATATTCATTCTTTCAATTCTTTAGAAAGATATTTATTGCCCTAATCACCAAAAGCAGTGGTTATAAATTAGGATGTTTCTTCCAAAGTTAGATTTATAATCAGATTCTCTTTTACTCAAGACCCTTTAAAATAATCTAATTTTAGTTCAATCTCATCTGTAAAATGAATACACTGGGACCAGAGGAATTAAGAAGTCTCTGATTAATGAACAAAGCCAAGACTAGAACCTTCCTGCTGTTATGTATTCTTTTTCCTCCAGTTCTCCATCCCATCCAGATCCTAGGTATATCCGAAAGCCAGCATGTTTGTCAAATGGCCCTGAGCCAGGATGTGAACGCTGGGCAGCCATGTAGGATCTGCTTCCTCTGCAGAGCACTTGACCACTGTGCTACAAGGCTGGCCCTATTAGTGTTGTTGATGGTGAAGCAGGGCTGCCAACAATAAGTGGCAAAATCAAAAACAAAAAAAACTAGGGCCAAAGGCACTGTCTCTAAGGCACTTAAACTGGGAGTATAATAATGTCTCCCTAAGGATTTCCTATTGTTCTAGCATACTGTATTGTATGGGCAAAAGCCACTTCTGGACACTTTTTGCTGCTTTCTTGGAGAATCCACTGAAGTAGATGTCTGCAAGGCACCATCCCAACTGCACATGCCCTGAGTTCTGACTCTTGGAATGTCCATGCTTGTGTGCATTTGGCCAATTTTTCAGTGAACAGATAAGGGCAGGGAAGCCAGGTGGTGGCACAGTGGTATCACAACTGGACCCACACAGGAAAGGTCCTGTATTTGTGTCCTGGGACCTCCCTGGACATGGCAATTAAGACTGGAGGTAAATGGTGGCAGGAAGGCCCTGTTGGGGGTCTCTCTCTCTCTTTCTCATTCATGAAATAAGTAAAAATAAATAAATAAGAACAGATAAGGGCAGGGAGAAGTGACTTATGTAAACCTGACTGGGAGTATAAAAAGAGAAGACTGCTTGTTCATACATTCATGTTGAATTCATCCTACATGGATCATTAAATTTACTAACTCGCTTTTATTTATTTATTTATTTTTATTTTTATTTTTTGTAAGAGGTTTTTGCTATAGGGCACATGCATTTGCCAGAAAGACAGAGAGACAGAGAGACAGAAAGCGAGAAATCACCTCCCAGAGGGATGGCCACACTGCAATCCCTTCTCCTTCATTCTCCTTGTGGGATCTTGGGCATGCATGCACATGCGCCGGCATGAGTTTAAGCCACTGGGTCCAAGACTCGAACCGCTGTCAGCTACATGGGAGTCCAGCGACATAGCCATTTCACTAATTGTTGGTCCCATTAACTCACTTTTATTAAAATTGCTATTATAGTAGAATATACCTGGGCTTCTGATTCAAAGTAAATTGTGATTTATTCATACAAAAGTTCAAAGGGCATAATATGGAGGTGAATATGAACTGAATACTTTTTAAAAAGAGACTTGGTTGCAATGTCTAGTGGGGAGGTATGGTTGCCTTTGCATGAGGACTGGAAAAAGAATTTCATTATGCACATTGGATCCTCCACAAATGGCTCTTTTCTTTCTTGTAATGGTGGGCACCAGTCAGAAATTTTCAAATTCATGTGATCTTGGGGCAAAAAGATGTCCTGTTGTCTGCCTAGGATCTCTTATATCCGCCCTTTGCTTTCTGTGCCTGATATTGTATCTGTGTTTTAGCCATTCATCATCATCTCTTGCTTGGAAATTTTCTTTTTCTTTCTTTCTTCTTTTAAATTTGCCAGCGAGCTTGTATACTCGCCGGAGAGAAGTAACGAGAGACAGAGAGCAAGAAAGAGAAAGTGAGAAAGTACCCTGCTGTGGGGCACGGTCATGCTGCAATCCTTCCTCCTCCACTTCAGCTTCCTTTTGGGATTCCGGGCACACATGCACATGGACCCAGTGTGTTTCAAGCCACGGGGTCTGGGACTTTAACTGTGTAGTTGGCCACGTGGGGTCCAGGCCCAGGGCTGGCCAGCTTGGCCATTTTTATTGGTCTCATTAATCTCCCGATTAGTGTCTCTCCTCTTCCTATCCATTTTCTGTTCTATTTCCAGTACAATCTTTCAAATCTTTTTCCATTTCTTCTTGTTTGAAGCCCTCCAGAGCCTCCTAAATGCCTATAGGTAATAGGTAAAAATTCTTAGCCTGGTAGTCTAGTTTTAGCCGTCTTTTCTGCCTGTATCTCCTATTGTGTTCTCCCTGTCGCCATCTTACCTCATTAAATTATCCTTTCACTAACTCCTTATTTTTTATATTTTAGAAATTTTTGTCATAGGGCACATGCTCTTGCCGGAGAGAGAGAGAGAGAGAGAGAGAGAGACAGAGACAGTGAAAGAGAAAGTGAGAAATCACCCCCATGGGGCATGGCCACACTGCAATCCCTTCTCCTCCATTCTCCTTCCAGGATCTTGGGCAAGCATTCATATGCATCCAGAATGATTTTTCAAGCCACCAGGTCCAGGACTTGAACTGTAATTGGCCGTGTGGGAATCCAGTGACATAGTCGCTAATGCCATCTGCTAGCCCCCAGTAACTCCTTATTGAATGTCCACCATGTACCAGGAAATGCCAGCCCAGATCTCAGGCATGCATGTGTAAGCCTGGCATGTACAGGGAGACGTCAGGATGCAACCCAGGGCCTTCCCACATGGGTCCAGCATTATAGGCCATTGGGTTACTGCGGTGCCACTGCTGCTGGCCCATCATCCTCATTTAACGTAGTTAAGAGAATGAAATGAAAACCAGAAACCAGGAAAAGTACTTGCAAATCACATGTCTGATGAAGGACGTATATCCAGAATATGCAATGAAGTCTCAAATCTCAATGATAAGAAAACAAATGAAGCAATTGTTTAATATGGGCAAAAGATTTGGACACTCCACCAAAGAAGATATATGACTGGCAAATGGGAACATCGGTTATTAGGGAAATGCAAATTAAAATCACACTGATTAGGATGGCTAAATTAAAAAAATTTTAATAAGGGAATCGAAATTTTATATTGTATCCAGAAGTAGATAAGTACAGTGGTCGGTGCTCTGACAATTTTCCAGCTATGTGATTTTGGGCAATCTATTTATTTATTTATTTAAAATTATTTTTTATACAATTAATCTTTTTTTTTTTTCTTTTTTCTTTTTTTTGGAGAGGTTTTTGCTATAGGGCGTGTGCGCTCGCCAGACAGACAGAGAGAGACGGAGAGATAGAAAGCGAGAAATCACCCCCCAGGGGGGATGGCCACGCCGCAATCCCTTCTCCTCCATTCTCCTCTCTGGATCTTGGGCACGCACGCACACGCGCCTGGCGTGAGTTTAAGCCGCCGGGTCCGGGACTCGAACCACGGTCGACTACGTGGGAGTCCAGCGACATAGCCATTACGCTAACTGCTGGTCCCTACAATTAATCATTATACATCATTAGTTTGTAAAGAGATTTTATCCAACATGATATACGCCACACAGGAGGCAAGTTGAGAATACTATACACATCACCAACAGGCAACAAACGATATCTGTGTCCCACAAATGTCTTACTTCTCCATTTCCCCCCAAATTTCCCTTGTTGCACTCTTCCCCTCTCCCACTCTCCTTCCACTTTGTCCCTAGTGTCCATAACAGTTTTCAATGCTTTTACGACCTCCAGTATTTCAGTCTCTATCATAGAGTGTAGACAGTCGGTATATGTTAAGTGGAGTAGGATGACTAAAATTAGAAAGCAAAACAAAAAAACCGTGGCAGTACCAACTGCTGTTGAGGATGTGATATGCCTAGGACTTCCATGCATTGCTGGAGGAATGCAAAATAGCACAGTCACTTTAGACAACAGTTCTGCATTTCCTGTAAAGTAAAACTTATATTTATCATGCAACTCAGGAATCACATGGCTGAGTATTCACTTAAATGAAATAAAAGCTCAAATTCACACAAAACGTTTAAGTAGGGGCCAGCAGGTGGCCTAGTGGTTAAGGCACTGGGCTCCCAAGTAGTTGACTGTGGTTCAAGTCCCAGACCCAGTAGCTTAAAACTCATGCTAGGTGCATGTGCATGTGTGCCCAAAATTACGAGAGGAGAATGGAAGAGAAGAGATTGCGGCATGGCCATCTCCCTGGTGGATCCCTCTGTCTCTCTGTCTATGTGTGTTTCTGGCAAACATGCATACCCGACAGCAAAAACGTCTCTCAGAAAACAAAATCAAAAAACCCTTTAAGTAAATGTTTATAACTGCTTGATTCATGATTGTTCCAAACCAGAAACAACTCAAATGTTCTTCAACTGGCGCATGGTTGTACAAACTATGGTATGTTCATACCAGGGAATACCACTCAGCAATAAAAGGAAACACACTCCTGATACCCACTATAACATGCATGAATCTCAAATGCATTAGCTAGGTGAAAAGAGTCAGGCTCTAGGAGAATATGACTCTACTTTTACAACTTTCTGGAAAAGGTGACTAGAGGGACAGAAAACAGATCAGTGGTTGCCAGGGACTGGGTAGGGACCAAGAAGTGGTTGATAATAAGGTCTGGAGAAATGTTTTGAATTGATTATTCTATAGTTTGGTCATGGAATAGTTATATGACTACATACATTTGTCAAAAGTCACAGGCCTCACATTAAAATGGGTAAATTTCGGGAACCAGCAGTTAGTGTAATGGCTATGTTGCTGGACTCCCACGTAGTCGACCACAGTTCGCATCCCGGACCCGGTGGCTTAGAACTCACGCCGGGCGCGTGTGCGTGCGTGCCCAAGATCCCGAGAGGAGAATGGAGGAGAAGGGATTGCAGTGTGACCATCCCCCCTGGGGGGTGATTTCTCACTTTCTGTCTCTATGTCTCTCTCTGTCTGTCTGGCGAGTGCACGCGCCCTATAGCGAAAACCTCTCAAAAAAAAAAAAAATAAAAAAAAGGGTAAATTTCAATATATGTAAATTATTTCAGTTAGAAAAAACACAAATCCTTGATTAGGTATAAGAGTCAAGGTATTGTTATCTGTGAAATTTCAACTTCTGGTCAGTTCCTCTGCTTGTCCTTCTGTAGTGAGCTGTGGTAGGATCAGAAACATCCTTAGCTACGGGGTTACTGTGGCTTTCACCCCTCTCCTTCCCTGGGGGAGCAGCAACTTCAGCCAGCTGAGAGAACCTTTGAAATGGAGTTCACATAGTGCTATTCAACTTGCTATCCAATAAACCTTGCCTCCTTCTGGTTCAGAAGCCTAGTGGGTGATTTAATCAGTACTTATTAAATTCAAATGGTGGGCTGGAGGTGGTGCAGTGGTGAAACATGGTCTGTGAGGAGACGCTCATGAGAAGGTTCTAGGCCCATACACCTTCCTGAGTGTGGTGGACACATTTTTGCCTATGACCCGGTCTGGCTGAAGCTGGGGGTGGATTGTGGGCATTAACACCCTGTTGGGAGTGCTGTCTTTTTCTCTTTCTCCTGCTCATGGGGGAAATAAAGAAAGAATGTTTTTGCATGGTAAATGAATTGGTTATTTTTTTCTTTAATGCCACAAATTAGTAATTCGGGTGCATTGTAGGGATTACACTTTTCCCCTGCCTTGCATACCAAACAGAACTTGCAAGGGAAATTAGTTTGTCTAGGCCCTTAGCTTGGAACATCCTTCTTTGATTTTGCTGGGTTGCGTTTCTCTTCTTTGCAATTTCTGGCCTCTACTGAAGATTACAGGGAAAAGACCTTAGTGACAGGAGAATGACTCATTGCTTTACCCTTCTGTCCTACTATCAGATGATGGTTCTGAATTTTGCTTCAGTAAACATAATTATCCTAACTACAGCCTCCTAAAGCTGCTGGGCTTAGTAATGCTTCTGAGGACAGCTTGATTCCAGAGCTGCTTTTTCCTTGACTATGCTTTCTATTTTGTGGTGACAGGATCACAGAGGTGTTAGGAACTCAGTACTAACTGAACAAAAAATATAATGATGAAATACATGGGTTAAATAAATGTGACTATGTCCCAAGTTTTCTGGGCTCTTTCTTGATTAAGAGGAAAAGAGAAGGCATCTAGTTCTTGGACTCTAAATTACTATTATTTTTGGTTTTAATTTTCTTGCTTTAATGAGCTCTAGACTGTTAATCCATTTTCTCCAAGCTGAAGTTTAGAATTTCCCAGGATGCATCTGGGTTTGGTCCTACAGACACAAAATATTTCCAGTCTTAATTCTTTCTACATTAAAATAAGACCAAGAATTCTCTGTGAGAGTAAACAAGAGGAGCACAGAAGGGAAAGCAGAGGTTTAATGACAGGGAGGAGGGGGGGGCGGGGCAGAGGCCAAGATGCAGCGTTTCCTGAAGCGTGGAGCCCTCACTGAAGCCACCATGAGCACTTTCCCTTCCTGCAACGAAGGCCAGCATTCTTTCACAATTCCACGGCTGAATCGGCGGCACAGATTAATTTATTTTTCCTGAATCCATCTTGTCAAAAAATTCCAGGGCCAGGACCCTTGCGCATACCTTTCACCCTAGTGTTTCCCAGTGATGTTCTTAAGGAAGTGAGAGATCTGGTGTGTTTCATACCAGCTGACTCAACAGATCCAGAACAGGTTCGGTAATTCTCCAACTGCTGCATTGATGGGCCGCTCTGTCAACTGAAGGTTTTCCAAGTAAGCCAGTGAGATGGCAGTTCCAAAGAAATCCACCAAACACCCCTTGAATGCTCTTGCTGGTCCATAGTCTCCCAAGCATCTCAAGGCTAGCCACACCTCATTTTCTCCAAGAAGTCTTCTCTACATACTTTCCATGGGTGATATTTTTCTCCTATAAGGTTTAGGATTCCAGTTCTATTTCTCTGAGAACCTCACATGGTGCTTAATATAATACCTAGCCTCTATCCAGAACTTCAAAAAAGTTCATGAAAAATGAAATTAAAGTATCAGTTTATTTGGGTGCAAAAAAATGTAAACCCATGCACAGTGCTTTCATAATACGCATTTGTCGTGAAGTTTTTAAAGATCCTTGTACATTTGCTCACAAATACTTGAGACTACTCTGTAGTCTGTCTGGGTTTGGTGCCTGTTTCAAATTTTTTAGGGTCTAGATTTTGTTTTGGGGCAGGTGGTTGCCTTTCAGTCTTTAGAGGTTCGAGACTCTCTGTGAAGCTTATCTGGGTGTTTCCAGATGTCCACCACAACTAAGTCTTTGCCCACCTATGTCTGTCTTTGCCTCCTTCAGTTTTGCCACCATTTAGCAATATTGGCAATGATAATGGCAACGGAGAATTGAGAAACAGCATAGCATAGTGCAGGTGCTGCTGCAGGCAAAAACCAGGGTTTCCATCCTTTTTTTTTTTTTTTTTTTTTTTTTAGAGAGAGAGAGAGATATTTGCTATAGGGTGCATGTACTTGCTGGAGAGAAGGAGAGAGAGAAAATAAGAAATCACTTCCCCTCGGGTGGGAGGGACTTTGGGCACACACCCCCACACACCTGGTGTGAGTTTTAAGCCTCTGGGTCTGGGACTCAAACCACAGTTGACCATGTGGGGGTCCAGTGACATAAACATTACACCATCTGCCGGTCCTCCCCAAAATCCTGGGTTTACATTTTACCTCTGCGGCTTACTAGTTCTGTGACCTTGGGCAAGTTGCCTAACCTCTCTGTGCCTCAGTTTCTCATCTGTGAAAGTGAGATAACAGACTCTTTCTTAGGGTTGCCATGTATTTGAAGTGAGTTCATGTGTGCAAAGTTTTTAAAACCTCCTATGTCATTTTATTATTGACCGTATTTCTTGAATGGATGGTATTGCTGGTATTTATTGAATGTTCATTAAGTATCAGGTACTAGTGAGAGTACATCACACTGTTCTTTAAGTCCTTATAACAACGTTGTGAAATCAGTTATCTATATACTCATTTCGTAGATAAGGACCCTGAGGCTCTGTAACTCATGTAGATCATTCCACTAATAAATGGTAGACCCGGAATTCAAGCCCAAGGCTGCTGGCATCTGAAGCCTTGCTCTTCACATCTCATATTAATGTGGCTAATCACAAATGTGGTACATTAGTGTTTGTAACTAATGTTCCTTTTCATCTGGGTTTTGAGAAAAATGCAGGGACTCTACTTTTTCTTTTTTTCTTTTTCTTTTTTTTCCTTTTCTCTCCTTATCTCTAGTCTCCCATTTTTGGGTGGCAAAATATCTCGCCACACCTTGGAGTAAATGGAACATTTCAACTGCAACATTTGGGGTCTTTAGGATGGCTGGATGTCTCAGGGAGTGAAGGCCAGACTTCCAGGGTTGAGAGAAGTTTGGGATGACAAAAAAGGATTAGTGGCTATACTTTTGTTTTATTTCCAAATGGTTTCTATGAATGATTGATCAAATTGTCTAGAGTCTGAGGCTACAGACATACCCAATATCCACATGTCTGTGATCTAATTAGCTTATGATATCTGATCTACGTCAGATAGGCCCAAGATTTATTGTTTTTTTTTTTTTTTTTTTTTTTTTTTTCTGCACTGACTGGACAAGTTGCAAAGTCATTTAACATCTGTGAGAAGGAAAAGATTAACACTTGATTTGACAGGTTTTGAACGAAATTACAAAATATCTGTGAAAATCATTAAGTGTTTCTCTGGTTCAAATCTATGTAACCACAAGAGTTGGCAAGAATTTTACAATGACTAACAGGAAGATTTTTAAAAAATAATTATTTAATTTTATTTATTATTATTATTTAATTTGCTATAGGGCATGAGTGCTCACCAGAGAGATACAAAGAGGGAGGGAGGGAGGGAGGGAGGGGGGAGAGAGAGATAGATAGAGATAGAGATAGAGATAGAGATAGAGAGAGAGAGAGAGAGAGAGAAAGTCAGAAAGAAAGCCACCTGGTCTGAGAATTGAATTGTAGTTAGCCCTGTGGGAGTCCAACACCTTAACCATCACGACGCCACCTGCTGGCCTCCAAAAGGAGTTTTAAGAAGTATTAGAAAGCCATTATCACTCAGTAGAAAATATTCAGTGTGTGTCCTCTGAACCTACGTCATGGTAATTGAGTGCTAGCCAGGCACAATGCTAGATGCATTAAATATGTATTGATTGGGGCCAGCAGGTGGTACAGTGGTCAAGGCACTGGACTCCCGTGTGGTCATCCACAATTTGAGTTCTGGACCCAGTGGCTTGAAAATCACGCTGGGCACCTGTGTGCGCCCAAAATCTTGAGAGGAAAATTTAGGAGAAGGGATTGTGGCATGGCCATCCCCTCTGGGGGTGATTTCTCCCTGTGTCTCTGGTGAGCACACGTGCCCTATAGCAAAAACCTCTCAAAAATAAATAAATATGTATTAATCTCCCCAGCTCCTACATAAGGATTTTCTTTCTTTCTTTTTTATTTTTACTTTTTTTTTTTTTTTTTTTTTTTAGGTTTTTGCCATAGAGCATGTGTGCTTGCCAGAGAGAGATGGTGAGAGGGAAAGTGAGAAATCACCCCCCAGAGGGGATGGCCATGCCCTACTCTCTTCTCTTCCATTCTCCTTGTGGGATTTGGGGTATTCAAGCACATGTGCCTGGTGTGAATTGCAAGCTACCATGATTGGCCATGTGGGAGTCCAGTGTTTTCACTTCTGCACCACCTGCCGGTCCTCCATTTTGCACACCAGAAAACAGGTTCAGAGAAATAATTTACCCGAGCAAAAGTAGCTAGTTAGTAGCAGAGTTGAGATAGATCCATCTGATTCTAAAGCAGTGCAATCTTTATAAGAAAAGAGTAAAACAAATGTCATTCGTTAAGTCTTTGTGGATCATTTGACTTTGTGTTCGGCCTCATATTGGGTCTTACATGTATAACACAAAAAGTATGTATGACGGGGCCAGCAGGTGCTGTGGTGGTTAAGGTGCTGGACTCCCACATGGCCAACTGTGGTTCAAGTCCTGGACCTGGTAACTTGAAAATCATAGCAGGCGTGTGTGTGTGTGTGCATGTCCCAAATCCTAGAAGAGAACAGAGGAGAAGGGATTGCTGTGTGGTGCCTCCTTGAGGGGTGATTTCTCACTTTCTCTCTCTCTCTGTCTCTGTTTCTTTCTCCAGCAAGCACATGTGCTCTATTGCAAAAAAAAAATAAAAAAATTTAAGAGAGGTTTTTGTTATAGGATGTGTGTGGTTGCTGGAGAAAAAGAGAGAGACAGAGAGACAGAAAGTGAGAAACCACCCCCCAGAGGGAATGACCACGTCACAATCCCTTCTCCTCCAGTCTCCTCATGCGCCTAGCATGAGTTTTAAGCCACTGGGTTCGGGACTCAAACCATGGTCATCTACGTGGGAATCCAGTGACATAACCATTGTGCTATCTACTGGTCCCACAAAAAATATTAAAAAGACAAAAAATGCACATGAGAACAAAAACTCTAGTTGAAGAAACAATTGTACAAATATTGCAGACCTAATAGCCTAGACTCTCTGCTCCCTCACTTGCTACAAAATACTTGAAAATTCTGGATAAAGTGTAACAGAAATGGTTTGAATTATATAACTGAACTTATAAAAATATAAAGGAAAATACCCAAGTCCCAAAAGAGAACACTAAAAAACAAAGTGGTACACATTTGAGCTGATTTGGGGCTGTTTGGGGACTGGGAGTGGGTGGTTTCCTTGACCTGGAAGTATTGGTTTTAATGCCCAAGAAGTGGAGGGGATTTGAGACCTGCATAAATCTGGGACACTGGATAGGCCATGCTCTCAATGAAAGGCTGGAATCTAGGAGGGTAAATTAGCTTCTCAGCAAAGTAAAGGCAACAAAGGAACTTCCTGGGGAATCTGGATGGAATAAGGTGTGTCCTATGGGAATCCGTAACAATGGGTCTCTCACATGGCTTTGAAGTTTAAACCATGTGGTCCTGGAGGAGCCCAGTAAGAAGACTCATTAATGTAAAAAGAACACTGTCCCAGTAATGGCAGCCTGGGCTGTTAACACTGCTCCTCAGCGGGCTGAGGCCACTAGGGAGGCCTGGGTTTGACTTCCAGCCTACCCTACAGGTGGGTGTGGTGGTCTCACCTGTAGTCTCAGTTACTTGGGAAACTAATGCAGGAGAATCACGACATAGAAAAACTCTGCCTGAGATGGTGGTGGGGGGTGGAGAAGAAGAAGAAGAAAAGAAAAAAAAAAATAGTGCTTCAATGACATGAGTCCTCGAGCAGCTGGTAGAAGTAAATGCAAAACTGGTTTGGAGAGGTATACCATCAGTCCAAGCTGCACAGTTCATACAGATGAAGCCCCGTACAATATGAGCTCATACTCTCAAATCCCAAAGCATACACAGAGAGTGTACCACAAACCAGCATCAACACACACAGTGGTTGTGGAAAATGTCACAGAGTGACCAAAGTTTGAGGACCAGTGGGTTGAACTTCAAATCTGAAACAAGCGGCCACTTGGTTTTCATTGTGAACAAAGACGGGAGGTAGCCCTTCACAAGTCGTGCTTACGGATGGTACGTGTTAGGGCTAGCAGGACAGGAAAGTTTTGTTTAGGGGTTATTGAGGGATAAAATTGAGATATTAAATCGAGGCCAAGTTGTAAAGGACTTTGAATGTCATATCAAAGCATGGAGATGTGACACGATGAAAATTTTGAAAGAAGTCTTTCTAGAATGTCTGGTGATGCTTAAAAAACTCCAGGAAGCAGTTAGAAAGGAAGACCAGAGTCTGTTTCTGGAGGGACAGGGAAAATGGATAGACCTGACCAGGAAGAAAGCATGTGGATCCCCTGTTTAACCCAGAAGATTCAAACTGTCCTGTAGAACCAGAGCGATCTCTGTAATCCCTCAGGGGGTTGGGAGGAAGAGTCTGCTTACTGGATTTCGTGCCCCTTCGCTTCACAGAAACTTTCATTTGAAAAAGTAATTTTGTAGTTTTGAAAATTAATAAACAGACGGGAGAGTTTTACTTAAGGAGACATATTTTTTAGGGCAGTTTCAGATTCACAGCCCAACTGAAAGGAAGGCACAGAGATTTTCCACGTACCCTCTGTTCCCACACATGTACAGCCTCCCCGGGATCAATACTGCCCCCCACCCCAGAGTGGTACATGTGTTACAATCAATGAACCTACATTGAATAGTAGAGCTTTTTAAAATATTGTTTCCTGTTATTGATTATTATTATTTTTTAAATTTAAAGTTTATTATTTATTTCTTCCATGAAAGAGAGAGACAGTGTGAGAGCGAGAGGCTCCCCCAGCAGGACCTGATGCTGTGGTCCACCCCCAGCTTCAGCCAGCCCCAGTCTTGGGCAAGTGATGCCCTGTGTACTCAGGTAAGTCTCTGATTGGGAACCAAGACCTTCCCATGTGGTCAACTTCACAGAGCATCGGATTTCTCTGCTGAAGCACTGTCCAGCCCCCATGCTAGTTTTTAATAATTATTTATTCAATTTTATTTATTCATTCATTTATTTTAATTTGATCAGAGAGAGAGAGGGAAAGTGAGAAAGCAAGCCACCAGATCTGGGATTCGAACTGTGGTTGGCCAGCGCCCTAACCACTACATCAACTGCTGGTTCCTGACTCCATGCTATTTCTAAAGCAAAGGAGTAAGTAATGCCTCTGGCAAAAATATACTAGGAAGAAGGGATTGGGATAGTATCAGTATTGTTCTCCCGGCAGAGAATCATGTACAATTAGGTGCTTACTACACAATATTCCTTGAGGACGAATGTGCTAACCATTAGTCAGGCCTCCAGGGAACTCTATCCAACAGTTTTGTCAGCATTGTGAGGTTGTCTTCACCCTATCAGATCCACCATAACCATGTCAAAATCCACCAGAAAACTGTGGGCTTGGAGAGAACTGTCTAGCAACAAGGGCAGATTGGCATCAAAACCAAGAGTGTTTCACAAATGTCGACTGAATGCAGAGTTCTGTGTTAGGAACAGTACTGTCAGCGGTGAGAAAGGGCCCCTTTGTCTGAATGAACCATCTTTTCTTCCCTCTATAATTTCCGTTCTGCAGCCAGGGGAGGGCCAAGAAGCTTGAACCCAAACTGAAGAAAAGCTGAGGAGGATTTGCATGTGTTTCATGGCGGTGTGCTCTAATCCAGCTTCATTACGTCCTTGGCAGAGGAGGTAAAATGAGCAGCCGATTATACAGTAGGGACTTGGGGGAATGGGGCCTCATCGAAACTGCTAGAAGATGCAAATTGATAAATAAACATTAAAACAATGAGGCCCTGCTAATCCTCTGACAAAGGACAAATTGCTAATCTAACCTTACCACTGGGAAGTCTGCCTCAGTGGAACAATGCAGCCTTTATGGTTTATGTTGTGTTTGTAAACTGGCAGCCTGGTCAGTTAACTAGATTTACTCTCACCTGCCTCTGAGGGGGAGGTGGGCAGGTAATCCTTTTTTTGCTCTAAACGACTCAGGGAAATGGTCACCTGATCTGACCAGTTAAGGCCTTGGAGAGTGTGCCAAATTTTAGCCACTGTAGAGTAACTGCCAGGTTGTTTGTTGACAATAGGGCCAGTGTAGGGAGGGGAAGGGGTTGAGAACTGCAAGCTCTTTCAGCTCAGAATTCAATTCTCTCCAGCCTCTCGTTCTAGAGTTGGAGGTCTCCTCTGGGGAAAGGTGGTCACCATCACTCCTCGGTGCTAATAATTCCATGATAGGGTGCTTGCCACCCAGGATCCTTGAGGTGGATGTTGCTTGGCTCCCTGTGGACTGTGCCCTCCTCTTCCCTTCCACCTTGTCCAAAGTGTCAGCTTGTCCGTTATTGCAACTGAGCTGCAGAGGAGAGCCTGGTGCGGAGATGACACCCACCCCAATTAGTGTTAGCCAAGAGTTAATGCCCGGGGGAGATCACAGATAAGTCCCAGTCTCCAGTGGCCTCTGATCTCCTTTACCCTCTCTTCCCTCTGTGTACCGTCATTCTACTTCCTTCATCTCAAGTGTCAAGGTTTTTCTGGCTAGTAAAGTGTGAGCTCCCCAAGAGGAGAAAGGGATAGCTATATGGGGGAGTCACTGGCTCTCTTTAGACACACCCCACTGCGATTTCATGCACAAGAATTTGCTCATGGCTACATAGTCTGGGTCCCTTTAAGGTAGTGGAATCCCAAAGCCTCTTCACACTCCCAGCGTTGAGGACCAGGGAAGAACATTGGAATTACTTCTGGAGATTGCTGCCGAAGCTCCACACCCATGGCCACAAAAAAGGAGTGCTTGCAGTTGGTGTAATGGCTATGTTGCTGGACTCTCATGTAGTCAACCACAGTTCGAGTCCTGGACCCAGTGGCTTAAACTCATGCTGGGCGTGTGTGCGTGCATGCCCGCCCAAGAGACCGGGAGGAGAATGGAGGAGAAGGGAATGCGGCGTGGCCTTCCCCCTGGGGAATGATTTCTCGCTTTCTGTCTCTTTCTGGCAGGCACACATGCCCTATAGCAAAAACCTCTCAGGAAAAACAAAACAAAACAAAACAAAAACAAAAAGGAGTGCTTGCAAATATGAACTCAGAATTCATTGGGGATGAGTGGGGCTTTGACCAGATAGGGTCTTTGAGAGGGGCTCCAGTTGGTGTTTGGAGCCTTCCCCACTGTGCCCCACTCTGCAGCTTGTTTAAAGTAGCGTGGGGAACACGATATCTTCTGCTCTAACTGCCTTTGAAGTGAGATTCAAAACGTAGACTCTTGGTTCCCAGACCGTATGATGTGGAGGTTTAGCCTCGTGGAGAATGTCCTGTTAGTGTACATTCAGATGCCAATTTCAAGGCCTCAACTCAAAGGCCATGGCCTGGGACTTGCTTTACAGAGGACAGTCACAGGGGTTGGAGGATGAGTTCTGAGTACACAGGGCTGAGCTGATGTCTTCTTTGGTTTGGACCTGAGGTTCAGCTCACAATAGCCTCTCCTCTTAGTGAGGGACATTTCTTCTTGTTTCTGATGGGTTTTTGGAGTGTCTATACCTCCTTTTAAGAATCCCTCTAATACAGGTTTTATGTCCTCCACACCCCTGAAACTGCTCTTGTCGAGGTCTTCCTTGATGTCTGTGAGGCCAAATCCATGTTCCAGTCTCCATCTTAGTGGCACTACGTGGCAGGTGACCTCTTCCCTTTGACCCTTTCTCCCCCTGGCTTCCTAACTCCTTACTCTGCAGGTTCTCCCCCTTCCCCTCAGGCCCCTCTACTGGCTCCTGGTCTTCTCTCCAGAAGATCCTCACTCAGCTGATGCCTATGCATCCCTCAGGGCCCAAATGAAGTGTCCTCAGAGAGGAGCTGCCTGAGACTCCTGACTCTACCCTAGCCATGTCATGCAAAATTTATCTTTATTATTCTCTTACTGGACCATGCTTTTTACGTCCAAAATATCTCCATTTTTAACTAGTTTATGCTTATATAGATTTATCGATTCTCCCTTGCAGACTAAATTGTGATGGAGTCCTATCTATGTTGTTCCAGTGCTATCCCAGTGCCTAGCACAGAGCAGAGCATACAGAGGGTGTTCGACAAATCTTTGTTGAATGGGTGAAGGGATGAATGAAGGTGCACTTACAATAGATCAGGTATGATGCTAAGTAATTCTATGCATTGTCTGATTTAATTCTCACATTGCTCTTATGGGGCAAATGTTCCAATAATTTTCCAGGTAAGGAAACTGAGGTCATAAGAAGTTAGATGAATTGCTCATGGTCACAGCTGCTGTCATTGCTGAGATTAGAACTGACCCCAAGCCCTGGACTCTTTCATCTCTTACAACTACACACTGTGGCAAGTGCGGTTGCATTCCTTGACATTGTTTTCAACCTATCAGTTTCTTACTCAAGAACCTTGCTGGTTTCCTATTACCCATTGTATCTATACTCAACTCTTTGTCTGACCTACAGGATAGAAACTGAATGCCTCTGATGTTTGTTACTCTTTAGCACAGAATTTAAACTTCAGATAAGCAAATTTAGGACCTTTAAGAATGGTGAATTTCTATTTACTTCATGTTTGCTTAGGCAACCAAGCATACAGGTTCTAGATCAGCCAGCCTAGATTTCGCTCCCGGCTCCCTCATATCTGTGATCCTCCCTCATTTTAATCTGAATTTGGGAGGTTATCTAAACTGTAACATTACTTAGTGATCTTACACGAAAAATGTAGCTTACTTAAGGATATGTGTTGTAATGCATGTTTCAGTCAGAAGGGAGGTAAATCATTGGTATTTCTTAGACCCTCTTCCTCTCTTCTCTGTTCTAGAGGCTGATTTTACTTTTTTTTTTTTTTCTTTTTTTTTGGAGAGAGTTTTTTTTTTTTTTTTTTTTTTTTTTTTTTGCTATAGGGCGCGTGCGCTTGCCAGAAAGACAGAGAGATAGAAAGCGAGAAATCACCCCCTGGGGGGAGATGGCCATGCCGCAATCCCTACTCCTCCATTCTCCTCTCGGGATCTTGGGCATGCACGCACATGTGCCCGGCGTGAGTTTTAAGCCACTGGGTCCAGGACGCGATCTGCAGTTGGCTACATGGGAGTCCAGCGACATAGCCATTACGCTAACTGCTGGTCCCGGCTGATTTTACTTTTTTAAAAAAATTATTTATTTATTTTCATTTAACTACTTATATTTATTTATTTATTTATTTATTTATTTATTTTTAATTTGACCAGAGAGGGACAGAGAGAGAGAGAGAGAAAAGTGAGAAAGCAAGCTGCCAGTTCCAGGACTTGAACCATGGATAGCCATGTGGGAGTCCAGCGCCCTTAACCACCACGTTACCTGTCGGTCTCTAATTTTACTTTTTAAAATTGTTATATAATTATAGTTAGGAATTGATCACCAGGAAAATGAAAACAAAATCAAAATAGATATCACTTCACATCTATTAGGATGATTATTATTTAAAATAATACACAACAAAACAGAAAATAACAAGTGTTGGTGAAAACAAGGAGAAATTGGACTCTTGGGCATTGCCGGTAGGACAGTATAATAGTGTAGCCCCTGAAGAAAACAGTAAGGTGATTACTCAAAACTAAACATAGAATTACCATATGACCCTGGGCCAGCCCCTAGCATGGTGGTTGAGGTACCTAGATCCCACATGGCCAACTGTGCAGTTCAAGTCCTAGACCCAGTGACTTGAGAACATGCCAGGTAGATGAATGTGAGTGCCCAAAATCTCGAAAAGAGGTAGACATGGAGAAAAGATTGTTGTGTGACCATTTTCCATGGGGAGGGGATGCTTTCTCACTCCCCCCACCCCCATCACCCATCCCCATCTCTCTCTGGTGAGCACATGATTCTCTGGAAAAATTATTTAAAAAATAAAGTTATCATATAACCCAGCCATCTGAGCACATACACTAAAAAAAATTGAAAACAGGAACTTGTAGAGATATTTATACATCTATATCCAGAAGCGGCATTATTCACAATAGCCAAACACTGGAAACAGTCCATATGTTTATCGACAGATAAGTGGGTCAACAAAATGAGATTTATACATGCAATTGAATATTATTCAGCTTTAAGAGGGAATAAAATTCTGATAAATGCTATGACATGGATGAACCTCAAAACCATTGTTAAGTGAAATAGTCTGTCACAAAAAGACAAATATTGAATGATATCACTTACATAGAATACCTGGATAGACAAATTCAGAGACAGAAAGGAGAATAGAGGTTGCCAGAAACTGAGGATGGGGCAATTTGAATTATTTTTTAATGTGTACAGAGTTTCAGTTTGCTATGATGTAAAATAAGGTACTGGAGATGGATAGAGGAGACACAAAACAATGTGAAAGTACTTAATGCCACTGAATTGTACACTTAAAAATGGTTAAAATGGAAAATTTGATGTTTTTTATATTTTGTGCAATTAAAAAAGGAATCGATAGAGGAAGTTACTACATGGCAGGCACTCTTCTGAGTGTTTTATATATATTAACTCATTTAGGGACCAGCAGATGGTGTAATGGTTACGTCGCTAGACTCACATGTAGTTGATGACAGTTTGAGTCCTGGATCCATCAGCTTAAAACTCATGCCAGGCATGTGTGCATGCATACCCAAAATCCCAAGAGGAGAATAAAGGAGAAGGGATTGCAGGGTGGCCATATCCCCTGGGGGGTGATTTTTCGCTTTCTGTCTCTCTGTGTGTCTCCGGTGAGTGCATGCACCCTGTAGCAAAAATCTGTATTTAAAATAAATAAATAAATATATTAACTAATTTAATTTTCATAACCTTATTAGGTTATGACAATAATTAAATAATACTTAAATGGTGACAATAATTAAAACATCAAAGTAATACTGGGATAAATGTTATTTGGACAAAATATAATATAATATGCTCTTTCAGTTCAATTTTCTAAGACTTTGTTTTCTTATTTCCAGCAGAACAATCTTTCTACTGGGTAAATTTGAGCTAATTATTTCAGGGTCACATTTGCATTGTTTCCTGGGTTTTATCTATATTGTATAAACTGGAACATAATCTTCTGACTGCACTGAACTCTTCTTTTACTAACTACAACCTATGCTTAGACGGGGCTAATTTTCCCCTGGTTCTCTGCCTTTGTTATCCTCTTTCACACTAAACATGTGCTTTTCAAAAGGCTGTTTTCTTTGATTGTAAAGCATCCTGTCTCCAGGTCTTGCAAAAGTCTTGCTCACCTTTGAGTCTCACCCAGAGCTCCTCTGTCCATGCACCTTTCTTCTCCTCCCAGGGGAGCTCTTTGCTCCCTCCATGCTCTTTTAACATCCCCAGTGATAGTAAAGATGGGCTGTCAGGCTAGCAGGTGGCACGGTGGCTAAGGTGCTGGATCCCCCATGGTTGACTGGAGACTCTGGACCCAGCTGCTTGAAAAACACACTGGATGTGTATGTGTGTGTGCCCAAAATCCCCAGAGGAGAATGAAAGGGATTGTGATATGGCCATCTCACCGAGGGGTGATTCCCCACTTTTCCTCTCTCTCTGTCTCTCTCCAGACAATGCACACGCCCTGTAGAAAAAGACTAAAAAAACAAAACAAACAGAACTTAGCACTGAAAAAAAAATGTCTCCATCTAGTAATTAGACTTAGAATTTTTCTACGTTAAGATGATGCAAAAGTGATGCACAGTCTGTAGAAACTGCTTGTAATTTTAAATTTTGGTATTTTCCTGGGTTAGCAGTAAGTGCTGTGAGACTATTTTGTGAACAGAGACAGCCAGCCGCAGTTCCTGGTCTCTGCCATTACCCAGGGAAATAATTGATAATGTCTCTGCGGAGAAGGGATTGCAGCATGACCATGCCCTGTTAGGGGATGCTCTCTCCTTCTTCCTCTCTCTGATGAACACATATACAGTTAAAGAGAATGTCTCCAAAGGGAAAGGAAATGAATCGCTGTGACTTACGGGCTTCTTATGATTGGGTGTCCATTTAAACAACTGGGTCTGTATGTGTCTTTGTGGTAGGCAGTTAGTCATGAGCGGGTAGCCCTAAGAGAAAAGTGAAAGGTTCATCTAGCTCCAGGTGCCAGGAGGGTGAGGCAATTTGCCATCTTCCTTCCTTGAGGTCTGAGGGAAGTGCAATATGATTCGTAGATTTCTCTCTTACCAAAAAGACCTAATAATGAATTAAGGGCAATAGACTAACTGGGTAGTCTAATTTGGGCAACCTGGCTCACATTGGGCACCATGCGCAATTAGGTGATCAAGTTCCTCATTCTTTACCTGTGAGGAAGATGCGCAGGTGCAGGAAAAGAGCGTATGGATTCTAATTTAAAGGAAGAACATAGGCAGCGTAAGGGGCTCCCACTAATGAATATTCATGACCTCTAGTAATAAAAATAACGGTGAACTAGTACCAAGCGCGGTTGCCACCTGGCAATCTGCCCACCCAACAACCTTTTTGGGTATACTTTCTTTCTTTCCTTTCTTTTCTTTCTATTAAATCTTTTTTTCTACCTACTTCATTCGTGGTTGCAGTTTCATTTTGCGCCTAGGGACAGATCTCTAATTTTAGTGATCTGGACCCAAAGAACCAAGGACTTCACAACACAGCTCAACACTCTCCCATCCGTGAACATATCCACACAAGACTTGTGAGCCTGTCACAGTTGTGGGTTTCCTATGTTCTTCCGGCTCTAACCTCACCATTCTTTTCTGTTTTATACCATCCCTGCTTCAACTTTTTAAAATTTTATTTAAATTTTTCTTTATTATTTAAAACATTTTTAAAGAATTATTTTATTTAACTTTATTTACTTTGTATTTATTTATTTTAATTTGACCAGAGAAGGACAGAATGATTGAGAGAGAGGGAAAGTGAGAAAGCAAGCCGCTTGGTCTGGGACTCAAACCACAGTCAGCCATGTGGGAGTCCATTGTCCTTAACCACCACACCACTGCTTCAACTTGGATGGTCCCATTGCTTAAATCATAGGGTTGTCAGATAAATCACAGGTTACCAGTGAGATTCAAATTTCAGGTAAATAATGAATAATATTTCAATATAGTATATTTCAAATATTACATGGAACATATTTATACTAAAAGTTATTGATTGTTTTCTTAAAATGCAAATTTTATTGGGCTTTCTGTATTTTTAGTTACTAAATTTGACAATTGTACTTAACAAGCCAAGTGCCCTTGAGAGAGCTGTAACAACAGCTGTCGTCTGTGCCAGGTACAGATGCTATGCACTTTGTATACACTGTCTCTTTTAAGCTTATAGTAATGATCTGAGGACGGCATCATCATCTCCATTTTCATAGCTAGGGAAACTAGGGCTTGGAGGAGTTAAGCAACAGCCCAAGGTCCCTCAGTAGGAACTGGTATAACAATCTTTGGACTCAAATCTGTCCAACCGCAAAGCAGAGGTACAGATTTGGGTTCAACACACAGAGCTCTTTGGACCAGGTAAAACTGTCTGATATTGGGGTTGGGCATCAAGAAATGTGGTCTCCTGTCTCTGGTGGTCAAACAGAAGCTGGGAGTGGGGATGTTGTGAAGTTCTTTAGCAGCATATTGATCAATGTTCTCTGAAACTTTTCCTTTTCTGTTCAGGCTACAAAACTGGAAAATTGTTTAAGGCATTATACCTACTTATATGTATTCTGCAACAGAAAATTTTTTGTTTGTTTTCCCACCAGAAACATTAGTTAAACAACTGAGGGACAAGATTAGTGACACTGAAAATGGTGGGTACACCATTAATGTGTTATTGTTTCATATCTCAAAGAACCTAACTCTTAGCTTATATTTAGATTAGTTTTCTTAAAATCAGATCCTACTCATAAGACTTTCTAAATATAAAGTAAATTCACTTCCAATTTCCAAACAGAAAAACAATTTCAAGTGACTTATATAGCAGCTTTACGAGGGGACTTCAAAAGGTTCATGGAAAAATAGAATTTAAGTACAGATTTATTTTGGTGCAAGATCTTTTGAAATCCATGGATAGTTTTTCCATCATATGAATTTCCATGATGTTTTGAAGAGTCTGTGTATATTTAAAGTTAGATAAGTTTATATTAGACAGAAAGCTACTTTTAGGATCTTGGACTTATGTTCCATGGATTGAAATGTCAACAATAATTCTTTTTTTTTTTTTTTTTTTTTTTTGGAGAGGTTTTTTCTATAGGGTGTGTGCGCTTGCCAGACAGAGAGACAGAAAGCGAGAAATCACCCCCCAGAGGGGATGGTCATGCCGCAATCCCTTCTCCTCCATTCTCCTCTCGGGATCCTAGCCCACACGCATACGTGCCTGGCCTGAGTTTTAAGCCACCGGGTCCGGGACTCGAACCACAGTTGACTACATGGGAGTCCAGCAACATAGACATTATGCTAACTGCTGGTCCCCCAACAATAATTCTTCAAGATCTTTCTGCAGCATCTCTTGAAATGAGAGATTTATTGCTACTTTTTTTATAGTGACTTATCAACACTTGCAAGAAATACCCAACTATTAAAACAGATATCTGAGTAGGCCCCATCACCTACTGGTTAGGGGAGGGAGATTCCACATGACTATGAATCCCAGCTCCAGTGGCTTGAAAAATGTGCCAGACATGTGTGCATGTGTGCCCATAATACTGATAGGATGGAAAAGTGAAACAGAAAGGATTGTGATGTGACCATATCCTATTGGGGTGTAATTTTTTTCTCTCTTTCTCTGGTGAGTCTGGCAATTGAAAGAAAATAATAATTAAAAAAAAGTAGGATGTTACCTATGAAGTATAGTGGCTTTTATGACAATAGGAACAATCTCTGCTGGAGGTTATCTGTAGGTTTATTGCAGATCCTGGTAGAGGGGTGATTTCCCCAAACACTGCCCACAGATATTATAGCAGGAGCCCACAGAATATGGTGGAAAGCAGAGGTAATAAGACTGGGCAAGTCTGAGACTATGTCCAGGCTCCACCACTTATCAGCAGTTTGAACATGAAACTGACTTCTCTCAGCCTCAGTTTCTTCATCTGTAAAATTTCCTTTACTGGCTGTGGTGAAGATTGAGTCAAAATGTGCCTGACAAATAGTGTGTACATCAAGTCAGACGCAACTGTCAGTTATAAACAGTAAAATAGCCAAACACACACCAGCTTAAATAATAAGGGAATTTATTGCTACATGTCATTGAAAGTCCAAAGGGCGGGCAGCTGGTAGGGAAGCTGAGACAGGAGACTGCTTCTGGCTTCTTCCTGTCTCCTAACCCATCCCAGGTACATCCATCTGCTACCATTTTCCCTGGAGCCTGTGCTGCTGCCGACCAGGGAGGAGCAGCAGTCATTGAGGGAAGGTGAGACAGGAGACCATTCTGGGCTTCTTCCTGCCTACCAACCCATCCCAGGAATATTTTGAGATTTCATAGTTTTCTGAACCACTCGGCGCAATGTGCTGCATCACTCCTTTTCCCTCTTCCATCTGAAAATCTCCAGGTTAGCCCCAGGTGCACCTGGTCTGAAGAGACTGGGAAAGGAAGCAATACCTAAAGGAGGCTATATACACACTCTGACTGGAAGACAAGGCCCTCGGATAAGAACACATCTGAGAAGTAGAGTTCTTCTTCCCCTTGATACTAAAAATTCAAAAACAGAAAAGCAAGAAGTAGCGTATAATCCATCAGATGACTAGAAACCAGCACAGAGGCACAAAAAGTATGGGAAAACAAAGAAATACCTCTTTCTCAATGGAACAGAGTAACTCTTCTTCAACCATGGACAGCACAGAAGAATTTGCAGGAATGTCAGAAATAGAGTTCAGAATATTCACAGTGACAGAGATGAGGAAGTCTTTACAAGATTTAAAAGAGGAGATAGACACCATAAAAAAGTTAATCAGAACTCCTAGACATGAAGACAGTAATATAGGAAATTGAGACCACCCTTGAAAGTATTAATAGTAGACTCGACCATGCAGAAGATAGAAACTCTGAGCTGGAAGACAAAACCTTTGATTGATAAAACCACCAAAAAAAAAAAAAAAAAAAAAGAAAAGAAAAAAAATTTTAAAAATGAGGACAACATACGAGAAATATTAGATAATATAAAACACCCAAATATTTGAATAATAGGTATTCCAGAAGGTGAAGAATTGGACAAGCGCATAGAAGATCTATTCCATGAAGTACTTGCAGAAAACTTCCCAAACCTAGAGAAGCAATCAAACAACCAAACCCAAGAAATACAAAAGACCCCAAATATAATCAACCCAAGAAAATCCTCTCCACAGCACATTATGGCCAGAATGACCAAAATCACAGATAAAGACAAAATACTAAAAATGGCAAGAGAGAAATGTCAAGTTACTTACAAAGGTTATCTCATCAGGCTAACATTGGACATTTCAGCAGAAACACTGCAAGCAAGAATGGGAAGATATATTCAAAGTGTTAAAAAAACCCACAATTTCTCACCTGTTGAAATATCCATTTTGTAAGACAAATAATAATGTGATTGAATGTATGGAAGAAAAAGAAATGAAAAAATAAAAAAATAATAAAAAAAACCCAATTTCAACCAAGATTACTACACCCAGCAAGATTATCCTTTAAATAGGATGAAAAGATAAAAATATTCTGAGATAAACAAAACTCAAAAGAATGTACCAACACTGAACCAGCTCTACAAGAAGTTCCAAAGACAGTGCTATACCAGGAAAACTAAAGACAGAGACAGAAACAAGAGAACAAAAAAACAACCAAGAAAATAGCTAACATAATGGTAGGGAGAAGTCTGGAAATATCAATAATAATGTTGAATGTTAATTGATTAAATTCTCCAATCAAGAGACACAGACTGGCTGAATGGATTAAAAAAACAAAAACCTTCTCTCTGTTGTTTCCAGGGAATGCACCTCACAGATAAAGACTTAGATAGACTAATAGTGAAGGTATTCCTTGCAAATAGAAACCAAAAAAGGGCTGGAGTTGTGATACTGATTTCAGACAAAATAGGCTTTAAGTCAAAAACTGTAAGAAGAGACAAAGAAGGGCATTATATAGTAGTAAAAGGGCTGATTCACCAAGAAGCTTTAACACTTATAAATATCTATTCTCCCAATCCAGGAGTACCCAAATATGTGAAGGAAAGACTGATAGATCTAAAAGGAGAGAAAGACTGCAACACACTAATCAATGAGGATCTCAGCACTTCACTATTTCCTTTGGGCAGATCATCTAGACAAAAAATAAGCAAAGAGATGCAGAGTCTAAGCGATACCGTAAATCAAATGGACTTGACAGATACCTGTAGAACCTTCTACCCAAGAACCATGAAATATACATCTTTCTCACCCCTGCACAGAAACTTTTCAAAGATTGACCATATGACAGGGCACAAAACAAACCTTTACAGATTCAGAGGCATAGAAACCACATACAGCATCTTCTCTGACCACGATGAAATTAAACTTAATATTAATTTCAAAAAAACCCCTCAAAAGATACACAACTACATATGGAAGCGAAGCTAAAAAGAAGATTCCTACTCCTGACTTCGCAACTACTGAAGAAATTAAGACTGAAATTAAAGAAGATTCCACATGATTCATTTAAACCAGTGATAATGGATACATGAGTTAACTTCCATAATCTATGGATCACGACACAGCAAGAACAGTGAGGTAATTCATAGAATTAGTGCACATAAGAAAAAACTGACTATAATACAAGAAGAGGTCGCCTCAGGGAATTAGAAAAGAGACATAAGGGCAACATTCCAAAATCCTGCAAGAAAACTCGACCCAGGAAATACAAAGAAAATAGAATCAACCCAAGAAGATGAATCGAGCAAAAGAAACATAAATGAAATAGAAAGCAGATAAATGAGCTATACAGAAAGCAAATGAAAGATTATCCAAAAAAAGACTGTAAAGTTCTCAAGGGTGTGCTGTATCAAGAAAATTAAACACAGACACACGGAAATAAGAGTCAAAAAACTATGATTAATCAGAGGGACAAGTCAACCAGATTACATGAGACTGAAGGTTCATGCACCTTCCATTTGAACAGAATCCTAACTTGTTTCCTGGCTTTAAGCAAAGTTCCTTGGCATTTCTTTGAGTTAAGTTAAAACCAGTAATGAGTGAACTCACCATTGAAAGTAGTTAGATTATGTAGGAAATTGTGTGATCAATGCAACGTGACAGATTGGGGCAATATTACAATAGATGTAATAGAAATATAAAACATCATTAGAGGAAAATTATGAGTGACTATATGCTAACAAACAAGAAAACCTGGATAAGATGGGCAAATTCCTGGACACATGTAATCTTCCCAGATTGAATGAGGAAGACATAGAAAGCCTGAATAGACCCATAATAAGCAATGAGATTGAATCAGTAACAAATAACCTCCCAACAAAGGAAAGTCCAGGTCCTGATGGTTTCACTTCTGAATTCTACAAAACTTTCAAAGAAGAGTTAACCCCCATTCTACTCAAGTTATTTATAAAGATCCAAAAGGAAGAAACTTTTCCAACTTCATTTTATGACACCTTCATCATCCTCATCTCCAAAACAGATAAGGACATGAAAATAAAGGAAAACTACAGACCAATATCTCTGATGACTTATAGATGCAAAGATTCTCAACAAGATAGTAGCAAATCGTATCCAACAACATCTGAAAAGATTATACACCATGACCAGGTAGGCTTTATTCCAAGGATGCAAGTGTGGTTCAACATATGCAAAACCATAAATGTAATACATTATATTAACAGAAAGAGACATAAATTCAAGTGACTTACCTGAAAAAAAAAAAAAAAGAAGATCAATCCAATTAAAAGATGGGAAAATGAGCTGAATAAACAACTCTCTAAGAAAGATATATTGATATATGGGCAGCCAAAAAGCATATGAAAGCATATGAAAAAATGCTCAACATCCGTCATCGTAAGGGAGATTCAAATCAAATCAAAACCACAATGAGATACCACCTAACCCCAGTTAGAATGGGTAAAATTAAGAAAATGTTAAGTGCTGGCAAGACTGTGGTGAGAAGGGAACTTTCCTATGCTGTTGGTGAGAATGTAAATTAATTCAGCCACTGTGGAGAACAATATGGAGGTTCCTCAAAGATCTACAAATAGAACTACCATATGATCCAGCAATTGCATTCCTAGATATTTACCCAAAGGATAGGAAAACACTCAGTTGGAAAACTGCTTGCACATCTATGTTTGTTGTGGCATTATTCACAATTACTAAGACATGGAAGCAACCCAAATGTCCATGAACAGATAAATATATTTGTAAAAGTATTGCATATATACACTATGGAATACCACTCAGCCATAAAAACAAGACCCTGGTATTTGATAGAAAGTGGAGGAATATGGAAGATTACTGCTGAGTGAAGCAAGCCAGGCTGCGAAAGAGAAACATTGTATGTCTCCACTTAATATATACAGACTGTCCACACTTTATGGTGAAAACAGATTACTGTATACAAGAGGCATGGAAAATGGTTACGAAAACTGGAGACAATGTGGTTACGAAAACTGGAGACAATGTGGGAAAAGGATGGGAGAAGGGAGAGAGTGAGAGGAAATGAACCAAAGAGGAAAAAATTGGTAAGACATTTATGGAACACAGAAATGGATAATTATCTGTTGATAATAACATGTATGGTATCTTCAACTGGACTGGTGTGAAGTGTATTCATGTTGGGAAAATTCACTTCACAGTAGTAATGTTGTATAGTGATAGAATATATAAAATAAATTAATTAAAAATTTTTAAAAATCTGGTTTAAATAGTATATTATTTAATGTAGTTATAGTTCACAATATACAAGTTTTTTTAAAAAATCCAGTTTAAATAATATGCTATTAATGTAATTATAGTTCACAATACACAAAAATGTTTGCATTCAAATTCATTAACAGCACCTGCAAATTAATTACTTCTGTTACTTCTATTTACTTTATCTAAAGACTCATGAAAAAAAAAGCCCAGGGGGCAAACTTCAGGGTTGTTTAATCTAGTTGCCCCCTCACTTCAGACTGGTTCCCCTTCTTGCAAAATAAGTGCCTTTGTTGTGCAGGACTACATGCTTCCTCATCACTGTCAGAAAGAAGGAAAAAGAGAATGTCTCTTTTACTATGGATTGAAATTTCTGGGCTTCCTTCTGATTAAATTCTATTTGGCTATGTGCTGTCCTCTTCTGAACCAGTGGCTGCAAAATGCCAAGAGTTGATTGATTCAGTCTGTGCTGGGTCCCTATTCCTGAACCAATCACTGTGGCCACCAAGATGAAATAACAGCCTGATTCTGACCAATCAGAGCTCACACGCTGGTCTGGGCTCAGGTAAATCCTACCCAAACCTTGGGCCTAGAAGAGGGTGGGATTCAAGTTAGTAAGATAACCACATGCCTGTTGTAGCAGGTACTCAATAAATATTGTTATTCTTATTGATAATAAAATTTCACATTCTGAAGAATGCATTCCTTAGGACTAATTACCACCCACCATGGTCTGAATGTTGGTGTTCCCACAAAATGCACATGTTGGAACCTAATATCCAATGTGACAATATTAAGAGGTGGGCTTTTGAAAAGTGATTAAGTCATGAAGACCACACACTCATGAATGGGATTAGTGTTATTAGAAAAAAGGCTCAAGCATGCTCCCTTGCACCTGTCTGTCATGTGGACATGTGGAAGGGCCATCTTGAAAGCAGAGAGCAAGCCCTTACTGGACATTGAATTTAATGGTGCTTTGATCTTGGACTTCCCAGCCTCCACAACAGAATGAGCTCCTGTTGCTTATAAATGACCAAATATTAAGTATGACAGCCCAAATGGATGAAAACAACCCCTTTAAATAGTAACTGTTGCAGGACCAGCAGTTGGCCTAATGGCTATGTTGCTGGACTCCCATGTAGTCGACTGCTGTTCGAGTCCCGGACCCGGTGGCTTAAACTCACGCCGGGCACGTGTACGTGCGTGCCCAAGATCCTGAGAGGAGAATGGAGGAGAAGGGATTGTGGTGTGACCATTCCTCCTGGGGGGTGATTTCTTGTTTTCTATCTCTCTGTCTCTCTCTGTCTTTCTGGCGAGCGCATGTGCCCTATAGCAAAAACAACAACAACAACAACAACAAGAACAAAAACACTCCATAAAAACAAAGTAACTATGGTCCTTTTGGAGTCTAAGACATTTATTTTTTTCTATTTTTATTTTTTTCCTTTCATTTAGTTGTAGGTCCATATTCTTCAAGTGCCTCTTCAATGAGCTTGAAGTGAATTTTTAGGTCATGACTGGCATAGATCCCAAAGCTTTCATTTTTATGTAGGTGGTGATAATGATAGTGGTATCCTTATCCATCTGAAACTAGAAAAAGCTGGAAAAAAAATTATAGGCCAAAGGGTATTTGGATTGCCATCCAGTCCACTACAGAGTCTCTTATCACATGACTTACATACTGTGGACCAATTCCATGACATGAACATATTGCACACATCAGATAAGAAGCATATTTTGTGCTTTCAAAGAGGATGGACATGAAGCAAAACCACATGCAGACATTTCAGCGATGAATGACCTGCCAATGGACAGATTCTGCCAGTTTCAGCTGTGGTCTGGAAACTGGGTAGAGAGGAGGAATGAAATTTAACTTCTCAGTCATGTACCTCCTTCCTGAAGATAGTAATTAACACTGCTAGTGGGGATAAAGAAGTTCATTGGCTTTAGATTCTACAGATCTTACTCAGTGTCTGTGAAGGATAATGAACTCTTACTTTTTTAGAAGACATTAAGCCCCATCTGTCATGTACATGTATTTAACAAGAGTTAGAGCAAAGTATTTCCTCTGCAGATGTGTCTGAGACAGATTTTGGGTTGCTTTGTTAGTGACATGTATCACACCACACAGGTGTGTTCTCTGTGGTTTCTTGTTCACCAGAGGGAGAGATACAGAGAGAAAGTGAGAAAGCACTCTCCAGGGGGATACATGATGCTATTCCTTCTTCATTTTTCTCTTGGGATTTTATGCATGCACACACATGCATTCAGTGTTTTTTCCAAGCCACTTGGTTCAGGACTTGAACTGCATAGTCAGACATGTGGGATTCAGCCACCTTAACCATTACACCACTTACCAGCCCTAGATTGGTGAATTTTTGTTTGTTTTTGCTATAGGGCATGTGAGCTTACTAGAGACAGAGACAGGAAAAGTGAGAAAGTACCTCCCAGGGGGGATGGCTATCTCACAATCCATTTTCCTCTCGTGATTTTGGGCATGTACACACATATACACACATACACACTGGTGTTTTTTTGTGTGTGTGTGTGTGTGTTTTTTTTTTTTTTTTTTTTTTTTTTTTGCTATAGGGCGCATGCGCTCGCCAGACAGACAGAGAGAGACAGAGAGACAGAAAGCGAGAAATCACCCCCCAGGGGGGATGGCCACACTGCAATCCCTTCTCCTCCATTCTCCTCTCGGGATCTTGGGCACGCACGCACACGCGCCTGGCGTGAGTTTTAAGCCACCGGGTCTGGGATGCGAACCGCTGTCAACTACATGGGAGTCCAGCGACATAGCCATTATGCTAATTGCTGGTCCTGGTGTGTTTTTCTTTTTTATTCTTTTTTTTTTTTTTTTTTGAGAGGTTTTCCCTATAGTGCGCGTGCGCTCGCCAGCCAGACAGAGAGAGACCTAGAGACAGAAAGCGAGAAATCACCCCCCAGGGGGGATGGTCACGCCGCAATCCCTTCTCCTCCATTCTCCTCTTGGGATCTTGGGCATGCACGCACACGCGCCTGGCGTGAGTTCTAAGCCACCACGTCTAGGACTCGAACAGCGGTCGACTACGTGGGAGTCCAGCGACATAGCCATTATGCTAACTGCTGGTTCCCCCAGTGTTTCTTTTTTTTTTTAAAGCCACTGGATCTAGGACTCAAACCACACAGTCAGCCATGTGGGATCCTGCCACCTTAACTATCACACTAACTACTGGCCCTAAGTTGGAGAATTAAAAAAAATATTTATTTAATTTTATTTATTATTATTATTATTTTAAATTTGCTATAGGGCACGTGTACTCACCAGGGATAGATGAGGGGAGAGGGAAAGGAGGGAGGGAAAGTGAGAAAGAAAGCTGCCAGGATTTGCACCACGGTTGGCCATGTGAGAATCCAGCACATTAACTACCACACCACCTGCTGGACCCCTAGATTGGAGAATTTTTATTGATCTGAATTCATCATGTTCACTGATTCTTTCCTCTGTAATCTCCATTCTCCATTGAATCCATCAGTGGGTTTTTAGTTATTGTACTTTTTAGTTCAAACCTTTCATTTGACATACATACACACACACACACACACACACACACACACACAAATCTATATATTCCCCTATTTCTTTGCTGGGAATGTCTATTTTTTTCATTTATTTAAAGGAAGTTTGCCCTTACTTGTTGGAACATTTAAAAATAGTGGTTTTAAAGTCTTTGTCAGGTAATTCCACCATCTGTATCATCTCTACATGCAAATTGAGATTTTCCTAGTTCTTCATACGGTGAGTAATTTTGTATTGTATTCTGGATATTTTGAATATTATGAGTCTCTAGTTCTCAATTAAAATCCTATGGAAATTGTTGATTCTTTTTTCACTTTAGCAGGAAATAGACCCAGTTGGGTTCATACTGCAAATTCCTACCAACTGTCTGTGTGAGTTGTGGATTTCAAAATCTGTTCCACTTTCAGTCTCCACAGATCTATCCCACAGGTGCATCGCCTGTTGGCCAGTCCAAGAGGTGGGTAGTGGTCCATCCCAGTTTATAGTTTTATCTCAATGCTTTCTATATATGTTTAGCATCAGACTTACTAATATGCCACATAGGGGATGATCCTAGGAATTCATAAATGACTTTATTAGGTCATTTTCCCCAAACACCTTACTCTCTATAATCCCTAGTATTTTCTGATTCCTGGGCTTTTCTGTCCACTAGCCAGAAGAAAAGCAAAAAAGAGAACATTTCTCCTATTCTTCTTTTGAGCAGTAGGAGACTACTTTCCTGCTCATTGGGCCAGAACTAAAGGGTCTGTCCTGGACCTCTCCATCCATGCGGAAGCCTGCTTCCAGGTTCCATGCTACCTTGTATTGGGTGGGGTAAACTGAAGCTAAAAATACAGTAAACTCTCTACTGATTCAGCGGTACTTTGAACTCTGGTCTGCCCATCTAATCTATCTGTTACTGTATTTATAGGCCTCAAATCACTGCTTCATGCATTCTGTCCAGGTTTATAGCTACATTTAGTAGGAGAATGGGGTAGAATGTTCTATATACGGTTCTATATATAATAGAATTCATAGCAAGGGGAGAGCGATTAAGGTAAGAATAATAGCGGAGGGACCAGCAGTTGGCGTAATGGCTATGTGGCTAGACTCCCATGTAGTCGACTGCAGTTTGAGTCCCAGACCTGGTGGCTTAAACTCATGGTGGGCACATGTGCGTGTGTGCCCAAGATCCCGAGAGGAGAATGAAGAAGGAATTACGGTGTGGCCATCCCCCCTGGGGGCTGATTTCTCGCTTTCTGTCTCTCTGTCTTTCTGGTGAGTGCATGCGCCCTATAGCAAAAACCCCTAAAAAAAAAAATAAAAATAAATAAATAAAATAAATAAATAAAAGAAGAATAGCGGGTAAAATGGTTCAGTTTCAACTTCTTGGGCATCTATGGTGGTGATGTGGGTTAGTTTCATTAGCATAAGGGAGATAATGTAAAGTACTAAAGAGCTAATTAAGAAAACAATTATTAATGTGTGATCATGAAAGTGTAATAATTCTTCTATAATTGGTGAGGAAGCATCTTGAAAGCCTGGCTGAAATGGATATGCATAAAGACATACAGGGGTTTCACCTGTAAATTAACTGATAAAGTTATGTAATGGTTTTACTAATATCTTAAATTAAGAAAGTCGTAAAGGTTACAGGTTGGCTTGAAACCAATCTTTGAGGGCTCAATTCCTTCCTTTCTTGATTGGGCTTTTACATATGCTGGTTCTTCAAATGTATGATAAGGTGGTGGGCAGCCATGGAGTCACTGTAAGTTGGTGGCAGTAAGTTCAACAGATGATACTTCTCGTTTTGAGGTGAGTGCTTCTCAGATTATGAAAATTACAAGCATGGCTGCAGTGAATGAGATGAAGGATCCTATGGGTGATACTGTATTTCATGTTGTATATGCATCTGGGTTATCTGAGTACCGTCGTGATCCTGACCACCCAAGAAAATGTTGGGGGAGGAATGTAAGGTTAACTCCTACAAATATAATGGTAAAATGGATTTTTTTTATCATGTTTGATCCAATATGTAACCTGTGACTAGTGGGATTCAGTGAATGAATCCTCCTCTAATAGCAAATACAGCTCCTAGAGATAAGACATAATGGAAATGTGCTTCTACATAGTATGTGTCCTGGACAACAATATCAAATGGAGTTAGCCAGGACAACTCCTGTTAGTCTACCAAGTGTGAATAAAAAGATAAATCCCAGAGCTTATAATATGGCAGGGGATCATTTAATATTGCCTCCACGCAGAGTTGCCAGTCAGCTGAAGACTTTTATGCCAGTAGGTAGAGCAATAATTATTGTTGCTGAGGTAAAATAAGCTCATGTGTCCACGCCTATTCCTACAGTAAACATGTGATGGGCTCATACGATGAAGCCTAAGAAGCCAACGGACATTATTGCTCAAACTATTTCTATGTAACCAAATGGTTCTTTTTTTTCCTCCATATTTTTATTTTTATCATTTTTTTTTAGAGAGAGTTTTTGCTATAGGGTGCATGTGTTGGCTAGAGAGACGAAAAGCGAGAAATCACCCCCCAGGGGGTATGACCCACCACAATCCCTTCTCCTCTATTTTCCTCTCAGGATTTTGGGCACACATGCACACGTGACTGGTGCGAGTTTAAGCTGCCAGGTCTGGGACTTGAACCATGGTCTACTATGTGGGAATCCAGTGACGTAACCATTATATCATTTGCTGGTCCCCTTACTCCATCTTACCTGGAGCCTGGGACTGAGTTTTGAATCACAGAGTTAATCTAATCAACACATTATAGTATACACTTGGGCTCTTCTTCCTGCCTTTTAAATTGTGGTGTTTTGGGCCCAGGTAGGTGCTGCTGTTGGTAGCAGACTGAGCTGTAGTGCTAAAAGCCACATGACTGACTGCCAATTCAGACCCTTGGCCCAGTCAGTTGACTTAAAACACACCAGGCACAAGTGCAGGTGCCCAGGTTGTGAGGATTTGGCGGGCTGGAGGAAAGAGATTGTGAGTGACAGGACCCTGTTGATCCTTCTCTCTTTCTGTGGCTCGCTCTCTCTTATCTGTGAGCATATGCTCTCTATCATGACTAAAAGTTAATAAGCTTAAAAAATATTGTGTTCCTGAGAATTATTTTTTCAGCATTCTTCTCTTATCCATTTCCAACAGTCGTTTTCAACTTGACTTCTCATTAGAATCACCTGGAGAGATAAACAAACAAATAAATAGAAAACAACCCATAACCAAGCTACATTCCAAATTAAACCAGAAGCTCTGGGAGTATGACCAAGCATCAGTAATTTATTTATTGTGTTTGTTTGGTTTTAATATTCTATATTCCTTTTCCGGTCTGTAAGTCCTCCAAGCCTGTTCTTCCAGGACCTCTCATTGCATTTAATGTCGTCACCATTCGATCAGAGCCCCAAGTAAGACACTTCAACATTGGTCTGAACTCAGCTATTGAATCTTTTGTATTCAGGCTACTCTCCATCTTGTCACTGCTACCTCAGAAATGTCTTCCAATGTGGCCCTCGTACTTATTTGTTTCAAGGCCCTCTCACATCTGGCATTGCAGTGTTATTGGTTTCTTTCTGAATGGTCTGTCTTTTCTTGACAATGGCTCTCATTGCTGCTAGAGGATCTTCCTAGAAGAGAAATGTCATCATGTCACTCCCCTTACAAAACCTCCTGGGGACCTCGTGGTCTCTGACATAGAGTCTAAACTCCTTAGCAAGGCATATAAGTCCTGCCATCCTGGTCTGGACTTCCGCTCCTAAGACCTCTCTCATCATCTGTGCATCTCTGCTCCCCACATCCCAAAGACACACAGACATTCTTGAACTACTCCTGGCCCCATTACACCTTCTCAGTGTTGTCTCTACTGAATGTGCACCCCAACTTTGGAGCCTGTTCATCACCTTTTCAACCATTAAAGACAAACTAAAATCTTGACTACTTGCCAACAAGTGCTTTTGTTGCCAAAAAAGGTCATTTGGGGGATCTTCTGTTTCTGTATTGGTCAGTTGAACATGTATTATTGCGGTTTCAAAACTCCACTGACACTGTTTGCATGGTTGTCTTCTCACTAGACTGGGAGTGCTCTGAAGGTGAGAACTTACTAGTGTCTCTCTTTGTAGGGAAGAACACAGTGCCTTCCTCAGAGTGGAGGCTCAGTGAGCGTTTGAACAAATCAATGAATATATAGATGGAGGCCAAGGCTTCATGAGAGTTGAGAAGTAACAGAAAAAGGATGAAGTATAGATATTACAAAACCACAAGGATACGGAGGCTGAATGATGGTGCAGCAGTGCTCCGCAAGGCTGACCCACAGAGAAGGTTCCAGGTTCACGTCCAGAGACCTTCCTGAAGATGCTAGGTGCACTCAGCCCATTTTCTGGATCTGACTGAGGCTCGGAATGGACTGCAGACTCAAATCTTTGTTGGGAATGCTGCCTCTCTGCCTCTCCCATTCATGGATGAGAGAAATAAAAACAACTTAAAAAAAAAAAAAAAGAATGTTTACAAAATGGAATGAGATCACCAAAATTTCCGAGCAAAAACAGAGTCATTTCTGGTTTAGATCAAGGTATTGACTAGTTTGGGTCAAGGTATTGATGCTATTTTGAGACTGGATATTTTCTCATCTACAGGAAAAGGAGATGTCAGGGAAATACAACCAGCCCGTAAAACAGGTCGAAACTAAGACTATTTGGAATTGAGGAAATGCCTGCCATCTGGGGAACAGCATCTTGCCAGGCCTAAATTCACTTCTAAGATTTCTGCTTAGCTATTGGAGGAGCTTGGGCAAGTTAATTAACTTCTTTGAGTCTCAGTCATCCGTATAATGGACACAACATTTTGAGGGCTGAGTGAGTTAACTCAGTTCTGGTGTGTATTGATAGTTAGGGGTTCAATAGATAGTAGTATTATTTTTACTTTCTGGTGATTTAGGGAATGAGTAATCAGAGGTAGATGAAAAGAGGCAAGTGTATATTTCAGTTGGGATCTTGATTATCTCCAACTCCTTAGAGGAGAGAGCCTTGGGAAACCAAGGATGGGCTGACAGGCCAGTGTTCCTCCTTTGGCTTTTGGCCTCCACTGTCAGTCCAGTTGGAGCATCCTTCATTGAGAGAGCCACAGAGCTGACAAGGAACTGGCATCATCTCTCCATGTGGGGAAGCACTTTTTTTTTTTTTTGAGAGGTTTTTGCTATAGGGTGTGTGCGCTCGCCAGACAGACAGACAGAGACAGAGAGACAAAAAGTGAGAAATCACCCCCCCAGGGG
The DNA here is from genome assembly GCA_026018925.1 of Tupaia tana. Lineage (NCBI taxonomy): Eukaryota > Metazoa > Chordata > Mammalia > Scandentia > Tupaiidae > Tupaia > Tupaia tana. The sequence continues at coordinate 55,729,256 of JAKSZU010000007.1, read as the reverse complement.
GGATGGCCACGCCACAATCCCTTCTCCTCCATTCTCCTCTTGGAATCTTGGGCATGCACACATACGCGCCCGGCGTGAGTTTTAAGCCACCGGGTTCGGGATGCGAACCATGGTCGACTATGTAGTAGTCCAGCGACATAGCCATTACGCTAACTGCTGGTCCCAATAAAAATAATTCTTAAAAACAAACAAAAAAACAAATGAATGAAAAACCTTCTGCTGATTGTAGAGCTCTCCGTAAGCGCTACCTTCTAAGTTTACGTCAACAGAAATAATTAGACCTTGAGATGTCCACTCAAGGTATATGAAACTTTTAGCCACAAAGATCATTAGCTTATATGGCATCCAGCAAGATAATATTGTTCTTGTTGTTCCTTTTGATATTTTTGTTTTTTTATTAAAATATCTTTATGGTTCACCATGGATGGTAATTATATTCTCTGATAACTGATAAAGGTACTGAGTAGCTCAGTAAGATCATCAAAGCAAAGCAACCAGCTTCTGTGAAGATGGCCTTCACGGTAACTGTCCAATATCTCTTACTGGGCCTACAAAGAACCTCGTCTTGGCAACGTTGTATGGAAAGTACTGGGATTTCAGTAGGAGAGAAACTCAGGATGAAAGAAAAGAAAGAACATCAACATGTGTTGACACTCTACCATATACCAGGCATTTTTTACATTTTCTCATTTAATCCTTGAAAAAATTCTGCATGAACAGTTTCATTTTTCCCATTCTTACAGGTGAGTAAATGGACTCACTTAGATTAAATGACTTATTCAACAAGAGGCAGAGCTGAGCTTTTGAATCTCAACCAGCCCACTCCAAAAGCAACACTCAATCCAGCTTCCAGGCTGCAGTAGTTTTCCACTGAAGCATGTAGCTACTTAATTTTCACATGCTTCTCTTTTCTCCCTCCCCAGCCCTCCTGAACCTCATTTTCTCCACCCCTTCTTCCCTTCTGCAAGCTTCCCTCATGACTTTCCACCATGTGGTTATTCCCCAACCATGAGGCAACACTGAATTCACAAGAATTAATGAAGGGCAGACTTGACAGTACATCTCACCTGTGTGTCCATTCCACTTGAATGTCCATCTATGTATGTATGCGGGGAGGGGCAAGAGGGAGGCACACGTCTACACTTCAACTTAACACATCAGTCATGAGTCATATCACCATGCCAGGGACGCTGCAGATAGCCAGGCACATGGAGAATCAAGACACAGAACAAGGGGATCGGGCTGTGCAGTAATTTAAAGCTCTCAGCTTCTCTGGCCAGGCCCTGCAGTGAAACACTGCCACAGCATCTGGTACCCTTTAGTAGAAAACGCAGCGAGAAGGGGGTCCCAGCAGAGTGCAGAGCACACGTGGTTGGCATTATAGTGTGTTTGCCTCCCAGGTCTCCCAGGCTCCGCCCATTTTCTCTCCTCTCAGGATCAGCTCACAACCGGCTTCTCTGCGTCGAGAAATAAAGTACAATCTTGCTTCTTAGGACTCTGAGAATTGTAACTATTTGACTTTTCATGCTGAATTAAAGAGTAGTAAAGGGGGGGCCAGCAGGTGGAGTGGTGGTGAATGTGCTGGACTCCCACATGGCCAACTGTGGTTTGAGTCCCAGACCTGGCAGCTTACTTTCTCATTTTTTCTCTCTGTGTCTCTCTCTGGTCAAATTAAATAATAATAATAATAATAAATAAAATTAAATAAAGTAATTCTTAAAAAAAAAAAAGTAGCAAAGTGCTTTTAGACTAGAAGTAAGGAGGCCAGATTCTCATCCTTATTAAGTGGCTTTGGACAAGATGCAGTGTCCCTTCATGACTATGAAATAGGTATTTTCTTTTTTATTGCCTTACATTTTTTTTCTGATTAAAACTTTTTTTGTGTGTGAGAGTGTGGGAGCGAAAGAGGGAGGGAGGAAGAGAAAAGAAGAGAGAAGGAGAGAGACAGAAAAAGAGAGCGACAACAGGGTCATGATGCTGAGATCCCCCTCCAGCGTCATCCAGCCCTGGATCCTGGGCACACGTGTCCCTGGCCTGCTCAGACAGACACGATCTGGAACCTTCCTGTGTGGCTCAGCCCCGCAGAGCACAGTGTTTTGCTGTGGTGTGATAGTCCAGCCCCAAGAGATGAGTATTTTCAACAGGGTCTCGCCATGTTGCAATCCTCCTGCCTCAGTCTCTCAGCTAGCTAGGACCAAAGGTGTGTGCCACCATGTCCTGCTCTTTCCGGTTGGGCTGGAATCAAACCTGGGTCTCCCATGGGGCCTTATAGTTGTGTCCTTCTGCTTTGTGCCACCAATTGGTCCTAAAATTTTTAATTAAAAAAATTTTTTTTTTTGTAAAAGACATTTTCTGAAGAATCACCTCTGGCTCTGAAATGCATTGATTTTAACCATTAGGATTAGAAAGGGTGGGTATATGAATTCCAAGCTCTTTCCTGACTTCAGCTATTGAGGCTTGATCCCTCTAAGGAGACAGAGACACCCAGCCAGCCCTCTCACTTCTCTCCACATGCCTCTCCTGTTCCCTTCTCCCATCCTTCAAAACTTGGACAAAAGTCCTCATCCTCTAAAAATCCAGCCCACACTCCAGAGCAGGACTTCTCAAACCTCTCTGGCATTGGGATCAGGTGATCTGGAGTGGGGCCTGGGATTCTGCATTTCTCACAAGCTCTCAGTTGATTCTGACGCTGCTGGTCCATGGACCACGCTCTGTGTAGGGGCAGCTTGGGTTCCCATAAAAAAATACCACAGGGACTAGCAGTTAGTGTAATGGCTATGTCGCTGGACTTCCACGTAGTCAACAGCGGTTCGCGTCCCGGACTCGGTGGCTTAAAACTCACACCAGGCGCGTGTGGTGCGTGCCTAAGATCCCAAGAGGAGAATGGAGGAGAAGGGATTGTGGTGTGGCCATCCCCCCTGGGGGGTGATTTCTCGCTTTCTGTCTCTCTGTCTCTCTCTGTCTGTCTGGCGAGCGCACGTACCCTATAGCAAAAACCTCTAAAACCCACAGATTGGGTGTTTTAAATGACAGAACTTACTTGCTCACACTATGGAGTCTGCAAGTCCAAGATCAAGGTGTTGGGAGTGTTGGTGAGGTCTCTTCCCTTAGCTTGCAGACAGCCGTCTCCTTGCAGTGTTCTCACGTGGCCTTTCCTCCATGCACAAGCATGCCTGCTGTCTCTTCCTCTTGTCTGAGGACAGCAGTCCTATCAGATTATGGCCCCACCCTAATGATCTTAGTTATCTCTTTAAAGCACTATCTCTAGATATAGTCACATTGGGGGTTAGGACCTTAAGATATTAAAATGTATTTCACTGTACAGTTAATACATACTAACTTTAAACAATAGATTTAAACAATCTGTATAATCCCACAGGCTAAGGGTCGGGGAAAGGTTGTGTAAATTGAACTTTGGAGTGGAATGGGAAAGCCCTTTATGTTGGACAATTGACTTTGAGGACCTCCTTAGGAGGTTGTGGGGGCAGGCTGTTCAGTGTTTGTATCTCCTTCGTGGGGCCAGCTGTCTGAGGTCATGCTCCTTACCTCAGTGTCCCTCTCATCATTACGAACTCTAAGCTAGGAGGAGATGTGAGGGAAGTGTGGAGAGAAGTGAGTGCCTCACCATGGGTCTTACTATCATTCTATTGGATGGTGAGTTCTTCCTGCTATGGTCAGGTACAGTGGGCTAACGTCGGCCTTGGCACTATGTTAATGTACAGAACAGCATATTTAAATGTTATGCTTGACTAAATTGAAACGTTATTTCCCAAGAGCAAAGTGAGTTTAGTCTCTGCGGTTGCACCCATAGTTTTATATAAAGCCCACATGAAATTGGCTCCCTCCCTATTCCAATACTCCATTTCCACATATTGGGTGATGGCTGTTGATGTTGGAAAGATCTATTGGTAAATGATTAGGAAGTACTTGGCTAATCAAAATGAAGGCTGAATAACCCTTCAGTAAGGCTGGGCTGTGGCAAGCACCTGCATGATAGGTGTGGCCTGTCTCCAGCGCTCAATACTAGTTGGCTATATAGAGCGTTCTCAGAACTAGGCAGAACCCAGAAAATGCCTCGTTCCTGCCTCCTATTTCAAAACTGATCTCACTGTATTAGGCTAATCTAGTCTGCAGGTCAGTTTTACTAGTTTTTCAGAGAAGCACAAGGAATGTGCTTTGTAGGAAAATGCAACTTGAAATGTTTAAAAACACTACTAATCAAATAAATTCTTGTAACCCCCATGTTTATAGCAGCATATTATTCACAACAGCCAAAGGTGAAAGCAACCCAGATGTCCATCAACGGATGAATGAATAAACAAGACGTGGCCGGTGAACTCAATGGAGTATTACATAACCTTAAAAGGAACGAAATGCTGATACGTGCTACAAAGTGGACGATTTGGAAAACATTTCACCAAGTGAAACAAGTCAGACATGAGTGGACAGATACCGTATGACTGCACTTACGTGAGGCACCTAGAGTAGTCAAAGTCATAGAGGTAGGAAGTCAAATGAAGGTGAGGGGGGAATGGGTGATTGTTTAATAAGGACAAAGTTTCAGTTTGGAAGATTTAAAAGGTCCTGGAGATGGGGGGTGGTGACAATTGCACAACAATGTGAATGTACTTAATACCACTGAGTATACACCTGAACATAGTTGAAATTATGTTATGTGCGATGTATATTTTGCTACAATCAAAGTACATACATTAGGGTCAGGTACTGTGGTGGTGGTTAAAGTGCTGGATCCACATGACCGGCTCTGTGGTTTGAGTCCTGGACCTGATGGCCTGAAAAACATGCCAGGTGTGTGCGTGTGTGTGTGTGTGTGTGTGTGCGCACGCGTGCGCCCAAAATCCATAGAGGAGAATGGAGAAGGGATTGCTGTGTAGTAGTCCCCTCTGGTGGGGGCCATGTGATTTTTCACTTTCCCTCTGTCTTTCTCTCTCTGGTGAGCATATGTACCCTATGGCAAAACAAAACAAAACAAATCTTACAAACAAACCAAAAAAAGGTACACACCTTAACACATACACACATCATTACACAAAACATTTTCTTTTATAATTTCCATTTAAAGTTAGAAAAGTCAAAGACTTCATCATCAGTCCGAGCCTCAACTTCCCTTTGCCTCCTGTGGCTCCAGTGCTTTCTGGGCCACGTCAAGGGCAGTTTATCCTGACCTTATTGTGTGTGTGGCCATTCTGTGTGGACAGGCTGAGGTGAGGTGCTGGCAAAATGGGGGAACAGGAATGGGAGTTTGTGGGACTGGGATGAGGAGAAAGAACTATAAGGTCATAGGAAGAAATAAATTAATAATTGAAGAAAGCTGAAGGTGGCAGACATGATTGAGATAGGAGATCTTGGGAAGGGCAAGACCTGACCCTTTCAGACTCGGATAAGGGACAGCTCTGCTTGTCCTAGGAGCATGGATCAGGGCAACTGCAGTTAAATGAGGGTGTGATTTGTGATGTGTAAAAAGGTCTGGTCTGGAGCGGAGCTGCAAACAGCCATTCCTGGAAGTAGTGTGCTCTGTACTTCCTATTTATTTATCTCTTCTTGAATTTCATTCTCTCTCTCTCTCACTCTCTCTCTCTATATATATATGTATACACACACACACACACACACACACACACACACACATGTTTTTTTTCTTAAAGAGAGATTTTTACTATAGGGCATGTGTGCTTACGGGAAAGACAGAGAGACAGAAAGCAAGAAACCACCCCCTGGGGGGATAGCCATGCTGCAATCCCTTTTCCTCCATTCTCCTCTTGGGATTTTGGGCATGCACACACATGTGCCTGGAGTGAGTTTTAAGCCACCGGGTCCGGGACTTGAACTGCGATCAACTACATGAGAGTCCAGCCATGTAACCATTACATCATCTACTGGCCCCTCATTTTATTTTCTTAAAGAACTGGGCCTGTGGCTTCCTATGTATGAAGCAGAAAATGTCTGTGGGTTGCTGTTCTTCCCTTACTACTCAGAAAACTCTGGAAAGTCAACATTTTTTAATACTTGGAGCTAAAGTTGTTGCTTTGGTTGCCAATTGACATGGGTAGAAACCTGGACTTGCTGTTCTGCTCTCACCGGAAGCAACAGCAAACATTTGGGTGCTGAGGGCTCCTGGCAGGGTGCTGTGGAAAGTGCAGGGAAGCCCCTGGCACAAGGCCCTGGGGATTTGCTGCTGTAGGTAGCTGGCAGGAAAGGGGAAGAGCGACTTGGCTGGTCAAACCGTCCAGCCTCTTCCAGCCCACAGACCTCCTGGAGGCTCTGACTGCTTAGCATTTCTGGCTAGACCTTTGATGCACTCTCTCCATCAAAGCCAAACGCTTAGAATTTTCTCTGTCCTGCTGGTCTTATCTCCCGGCAGGTGAAAAGAAACTGTTTAAAAATGTTTCCCCTGGAATTTTCATTTCAGGCACCAGCAAGACTTAGATCGCTAGCAACCCAAGAGAAACGTAGCAAAAGACACGAGCAGACATTTCATAGAAAATGTGCGTGGGCAATCCACATGTAGAGAGATCCGGTGTTAGCAGTGGTCAGCAAAGTACAAATCAAGTCCTCTCTCACACACTATTTTCCATCCATTTGACTGGCAAAAATCAAAAAGTCTGACAATACCAAATGTTGGAGACGATGCAGACCTAAAGGATGCCTTAAACACACTAGTGGAATCCAATTTGCTATGAGTAGGGTAGAAAGTTGATTGACATTATTTCCTAAAGTGGAATATTTACAAACTTTTTGACTGAGCGGTTCCACTCTTTGGTATATACCAAAGAGTGATTCTTGGGCTAGTCCCATCACCTTGTGGTTAAGGGCTCTCACATGGCTGATTGCAGTTCAAATCCCGGCCCTGGCAGCTTATAAAACACACTAGCACATGCACATGTGTCTGCCCCAGATCCTGACAGGACAGAAGAGTGGATGAGAAGGGATTGTGATGTGACCATACTCTGTTGGGGGATGCTTTCCCCCTCTCTCTTTCTTTCTCTGTCTCTCAGGCTAGTGCACATGGATGATTTATGTCCTGGGGTGATGAGGAGCAGGAGTGCACCAGACCATCAAGCTATCATGCTGTTCAGAACAGTGTGTAAGACTCGTAAGGGGCAGCCTGTGGCATGGTGGTTATGGTGGCTGGATCCATATGGCTGACTGTACAGTTTGAGTTCCGGACCTGGTAGCTTGAGAAACACACCAAGCACATGTGCATGGGTGCCCAAAATCCTGGAAAGGGGTAAGTGGAGAAGAAGGGATTGCAGCATGGCCATTCCCTATGAGAGGGGTCTTTCTCACTCTCTTTCTCTCTCTGGAGAATACAAAACTAAAAAAAAATTAAATAAGAAAAAGACTTAAGAATTATTTATCTCTGTAATTTTCCATGTAATATTCCAGACCATGTTTGACTGTAGGTAACCGAAACCACGGAAAGTGAAGCCATGAATAAGGGGTGGGAGGGATGCTACTATATCCAAAGAGGAAAGCAAGAGCATGAGGAGCAGAGGATGATTAAAATTAATCAAAGAGGGATCAGCAGATGGCATAATGGTTATGTTGCTGGAAAATAGTTGACTGCAGTTCGAGTCCCGGACCTAGCAGCTTGAAACTCACGCCAGGTGCATGTGCATGCGTGCCCAAAATCCTGAGAGGAGAATGGAGGAGAAGGGATTGCAGTGTGGCCATCCCCCCTGGGGGGTTATTTCTCTCTTTCTATGTCTCTGTCTCTCTGGGGAGAACATGTACTCTATAGTGAAACTCTCTCTTAAAAAAAAAAATAACTAGCCAGGGTTGTCCTGTGGCCTGGTGGTTAGGGCAACTGGATCCCAAATAGTTGACTGCATGGGTCAATTCTCAGACCTGGTAGCTTGAAAAACATGCCAAGTGCATGTGCATGCATGTCCAAAATCCCAAAAGGAGGGAGTAATGGAGGAGAAGGGACTGTGGAAGCACCACAGAGGGTGGTTTCTTCCTTTGTTTCTCTCTCTGTCTCTGTCTCTCTCTGGAGGGTGCACATGCCCTCTAGCAAATTAAAAACAATAACACCAACAAAATAAAACAAACCAACAGCAGGTGCATGAACCAACATACTATCTCATGAGCCAGGATTGTGATTCACACATAATCCCATACTATTAATCCTGGGATTCCCCTTGTCTTACCCTCCCACCCAAAACCCAAAGACGCCTCATGTAGCAGTCAGCAGAACAGGGGCTCCCTCCATTGTGGTTTCTACATCACTGGAAAGAAAGAACCTTATCTCTGCTCAAGACTGTCTTGTCTTTCTAAAGATATCTGCAAATTCCACTCTTTCTGATTCATTTCTTTTCTTCTTTTAAAGGCTTATTCCTTTTAATTGCCAGAAAGCATGGTGCCTGTGCTCACGAGAGAGAGAGAGAGAGAGAGAGAGAGAGAGAGAGAGCGCCTCCAATGGAGTGTAGTCACATTGCAATAATTTTTCCTCCATTTCTCCTTTCCAACTGGACTTTAGGCATACATGCACACATGCTCAGCATGTTTCTCAAACCACTGGGGTTGGGATGTGCACTGCAATTGGCCATGTGGGAGTTATAGTTCCCAATGCAAGTGTCTAAACACAGTGTGACAGAGCCGGCCCTAAAGTTTATTTATTTCCTTCATGAGAGAGGGTAAGACAGAGATGAGAGAGAGAGAGAATGAGAAAGAGCGAGAGCACCCTCAATAGTGTCCTCATGCCACAATCCATCCCCAGCCTCAGTCAGCCCTGGATCATGGGTACATGTGTGCCTGGTGTATCCAGGGTGGTCTTTGGAGGTGAAGACAGAACTTGCCTATGTTGGGGCCAGCAGATGGTGTAGTGGTTAAGGCACTGGATTCCCACATGGTTGACTTTGGTTCACATTCCAGACCTGGCAGCTTAAAGCTCACGCTGGGCACGTGTGCATGCGTGCCCAAAATCCCGAGGGGAGAATGGAGGAAAAGAGATTGTGGCGTGGCCATCTCCCCTAGGGGGTGATTTCTTGCTTCTTGTCTCTCTGGTGAACACACATGCCATATGGAAAAAAATTCTAAAAAATAAAAAGAACTCACCCACCTGGTCAGTCTCATGGTCTGTTGCGCTACCCTGCGCCACCTTCCTGACCCCTCATTCCTTTGGTTTCGTGCGCCCTTGCCTTCCGTTGACATGCATGTGGTGTTACTGCGGCAGCAGCTGAGTGACTTGTCAGCCTTGGCTGTGTATGTTAAGAACAAACTCAACTATCTTTCCTTGTCTCTAGATGCAGATTTTCTTAATTCCTTGTAACAGCTGCTTAAAGAAATCTGCACTACCATGTACTTAACAATTTTTACTGATGGGCCTTTAGATCATTTCTAGTTTTTGCTTTTACAAAAAGATGTCATGGTAAATAAAATGCTTCAAGAAATACCTTCCGTGCTCAAGTGAGTGAATATGCTGATCGAGTGAGTTTCTAGAATTGCTGAGTCAAAACAAGCACATTTTGGTAGCCACCACTCCAGGATGAAGGGGGAGGGTGAGGAGTGCACACCTCTCAACCTTTTTCCTTTTCCCTCTGTGTCCTGTTGCAGATGGGGCAGAAGCTTAGTGCTTCCACGTGGCACCAGCAAGGCCACTGTGCCCCCTCCGCCTCTCGCCTTGGCTCTGCAGTCAGCCAGCTAGTGGCTGGGCCTTAATTACTGAGATGGTGAGGGCAGTTCTCCTCACCTGCCTCCGGGGGATGCTCTTATGATTTGTGAAAATCCCTTTGGAATAAAAGGTGTGAACATGTAAATCCAAACTTAAAAGTACAACCCCACAATTAATGACACCCGGGAAATGCAAAAATATCATGTTACAATGTCAACAAAAGCCTTGGTGTCGCTCATTCAGAAATTTGACATTTCTCAGGAGGATTCAGTCTTCCCAAGGTTTCAAGCCAAGTGCAACTCCCCGCCTCACCTTGAAGCTCACACTCATTTGTTCAGCCGTGTTTAAACTATGATGGCAGAAAAGACAAGAACGGCTTTTCTCTTTGCTCTGGTTTTTACTTGCTTCGTCGAGGTCCATTTATCATTCCTAGTATGGAGTTATATCAGTCTGTAGGGCAATTTTGTTTGTTTAGTTTTTGCTATAGGGTGTGTGTGCTCCTCAGAGACAGAGAGAAAGAGAGAGACCGAAAGTGAAAAATCACCTCTTGGAGTGGATGGCGACACCACAAGCCCCTCTAGTCTGTTCTCCTCTGGGGATTTTGAGCAAGCGGGAACATGCGCCCAGTGTGATTTTCAAGCCACAGGGTCTGGGACTCAAACCACATGGCTGGCCATGTGGGATCCAGCCACCTTAATCACCATGCCACCGAGTGGGCCGATGGTCACTTTTCTAAGTGAAGAGGACTGTGGTGAAGATTGTGTGAGGTGAAGGGCGTGACAGAGGAGTCCCAGGTTATGTCTTGAGATGATTTGGACTTTAGTTTCTTTAGCTTCAGTGTCTAGAACTGATCTGGTTTTAGGTCTGATGAGCATTCTAATAATAAAGGAGGCACTATGCACAAGGACTTCGAATAGCATGAAAAAGTACTGAGTATTTCTTGTATTAAAAATTACCTTGGATGGGACCAGCAGTTAGCATAATGGCTATGTCGCTGGACTCCCATGTAGTTGACCGCAGTTCGTGTCCTTGACCCGGTGGCTTGAACTCACGCAGGGCGCGTGTGCGTGCGTGCCCAGGATCCCAAGAGGAGAATGGAGGAGAAGGGATTGCGGTGTGGCCATCCCCCTGCGGGGTGATTTCTCACTTTCTATCTCTCTGTCTCTCTCTTTCTTTCTGGCGAGCTCATGTGCCCTATAGCAAAAACCTCTCAAAAAAAAAAAAAAAAAAAAAATTACCTTGGAGAGCTGGCAGGTACCGTGGTGGTTAAGGTGCTAGACTCCCACATACTGACCATTGTTTGAGTCCTGGACCTGGTGGCTTGCCATTTCCACTCTCTGTTTTTCTCTGTCTCTGTTTCTCTCTGGTCAAATTGAAGAATAATAAATAAATTAAATTAAATTAAATTAATTTTAAAAATTACCTTGGACCAACAGATGGCATAATGGTTACATCACTGGACTCCCACATAGTTGACCGTGGTTAGAGTCCCAGACCTGGTGGTTTAAACCTCATGCCCGGCGTGTGTGCGTGCATGTCCAGGATCCCAAGAGGAGATTGGCGTGGTCACCCTCCCTGAGGGGGTGATTTCTCACATTCTGTCTCTCTGTCTCTCTGGTGAGCACATGCACCCTATAGCAAAAATCTCTCTTAAAAAAAAAGAAATCACCTTTGGGGGGACCAGCAGATGGCATAGCAGTTATGTCACTGGACTCCCACATGGTTGACTGTGGTTCGAGTCCTGGACCAGGTAGCTTGAAAATCATGCTGGGCATGTGTGGATACATGCCCAAAGGTCCTGGGAGGAGAATGGAGGAGAACAGATTGTGGCATGGCCATCTCCTCTGGGGGGTGATTTCTCACTTTTTCCCTCACTATGTCTGTCTTTCTCCAGTTAAAGCACACGCCCTAAGGCAAAAACCTCTAAAAAAAATTTACCTTTGGGGTAGTAGGTGGCGTGGTGGTTAAGATGCTGTGCTCCCACATGACGGACCACAGTTTGAGTCTTGGACCTGGCAGCTTCTTTTCTCACTTTCCCTCTTTCTCTCTCTCTCTGTCTCTCTGGTGACTGCACATTCCCTATACCAAAAATTAAAAATAAAATAAATTAAAATTCTTTTTATAAGAATTGTTTTATTTTAAAAATCTTATTCATTATAATAATTATTATTATCATTCTTTAAGAGAAATTTTTGCTATAGGGCATGTGTCCTCACTGGAGAGACAGAGAGAGACAGAGAGACAGAAAATGAGAAATCACCCTCCCGGGCGGAGTAGCCATGCTGCAATCCCTTCTCTTCCATTCTCCTCTCAGGATTTTAAGTATGCATATACACACACCTGGCATTTTAAGCCACTGGGTCCAGGAATTGAATTGTGGTGGACTACCTGGGATTCCAGCAATGTAACCATGATGCCATCTGTTGGTTCTCATTATTATTATTATTATTATTATTATTTTTAAATTGACCAGAGAGAGACAGAGAGAGAAGGAAAGTGAGAAAGCAAGCCGCCAAGTCCGCAACTCAAACTATAGTAGCCATATGGGAATCCAGCATCTTAACTACCATGCCAAGTGCCAGCCTTAATAAATAATTCTTTTTTAAAAAAAGGTAGCTTTGGTAGTCACACTGATGTAGCTATAATGTGATGCTGTCCGCAGCTGGACCCACGTGGAAAGCTCCTGTGTTGGCATACCATGACCTTCATACATGTTAGGTGTGTGCGTTCATGCTTGTGATCCAACCTGGCTAAGGTGGGGGTAACTGAGGAATAGGGACCCTCTTTTCCTGTCTCTCTTTTGTAGAAGAAAAAATGTTTAAAAATCACCTTTTATTTATAAGCATAAAAGCTGGACATGATGCTGGAATAACCCCCTAAGGTAGCAGCAATTTAGGATACCATGAAGAATGCCAGCGTGGGGTCCAGCAGATGGCGTAGCAGTTATGTGGTTGTACTCCCAAGAGCTGACTGCATTTGGAGGCCCAGACCTGGTGGTTTGAAACTCACACTGGGTGCCTATGTGTATATGCATGAGCCCAAGATCCCCAGAGGAGAATAGAGGAGAAGAGATTGCAGCTTGGCTATCCTCCCTGGAGGTTGATTTCTCATTTTCTCTTTGCCTGCTCTGTCTTTCTTTCTCTGTTGGCACACATGCCCTAAGGCAAAAACCTCTTAAAAAAAAAAAATGTCAGCTTGGTAATGTGATTAGTTTTTACATTAAATACTGTAAGTATGCAACTATAATATCAAGTCATTGGAGCTTAAAAGTCATAGTTTACAGGAGGTAAGTTACAAGAATATATTACAATACTGAATGATTACTGAATGATTACTGAATGATCATAAGGGCTTAATTTGTATTATTTCATTTAATTCATAAAAAGTTCTATGATAGACAATAAAATTTACCCAGTTTTACATGTTATGCATATAGCAGAGATCAATGTATGCAAGCATTGTACATTAAAATAATAATAATAGTGCCAGCAGGTGACGTGGTGGTTGAGGCACTGGATCCACATAGCTTACTCTGTGATTCAAATCCCAGACTGGGTGGCTTGAGGAACTTGATGGATGTGTGTACATGCATGCTCAAAATTCTGAGAATAAAGGAGAATGGATTGTGGCATGGCCATCCTTCCTGGGGGGTGGTTTTTCCTTTTCCCTCTCTCTCTGTCTCTTTCTGTTTCTCTCTGGTGAGTGCATGTACCCTATGGCAAAAATCTAAAATAAAATAAAATAAATTACCTTTACTTAGTATATTATTTTCAAGGAGCTAAGCAAATCACCTTTACACAGATTGTTTCGATTATCTCTCCTAATTCCCTTAGGTAGATATTATCCCTGTGTTTCAGATGAGACAACTAAGATATACAGTAAATAATATAAGTAATAGTAATGAAGGTCACTGATCTATAATAGTCTGGGGACCCAGCCCCAATGGCTCAGGTGGTGAGGTGTCACTAGGTGGTATTGAAGCCATATGGGAAAGCCCTGTGTTTGAATCCAGGTAGACTTGAGCACACCAAACATGCCAGTGATACTGGCTGGCTAGAAGGCTGGCAGACGGTTGAGGGGGTAATTGTATTGTGATAAGACCCTGTCAAGGGTACCTGTCTTTCCCTTTCTCGTATGAAATAAATAAATAAACTTAAAAAAATAAAATTAACAAAAAAAAGTAAGAAAAACAGATCAGGGCTGGAATTTGAATCACATTATTCAGGGCAGGACAAAAGCCATCATATAGTTAAACAGCAGGAAGCCTAATTGGTCTTTGAAATAAATAGAAAGATAATTGTGTTTCAATTCCCATCCTATTCATAAGTACACATGGCAAAATCACCCTGCAACAGAACATTTTATGTTTGAGGGAGCTACTCTGTCATAAAACGACCTATAGACGCAATGGTATAATGAAGAGCCTTGTTCTTGGCTGAAAATCTCACATCAAATGAATCAAACTGATGACGGACAATATAGTGGAGAAGCAGAACCAAACAAAATATTACACCCCAAGGATTTTCCAACTCAAAGAGACCTCAAAGACCAAATAATAAATGGCTTCAAAAGTGTTTTTAAAGCAGAGAAGTCCACTTGAGACAATCTTATTAGCTCCATATAGAAAACAACTAATAAGTATTGACACCATTTGTACAAAAAGGGAGTTCTGATATATATACCCTTATGAAGACTTGAGTATCCCTCAGGGAACCCAAGAAAATAGTCATGGATGAGGAAGATTTTGAGTGGAGATTGTGGCTGGGGTGAAGGAATCCTCGTGTCACTCATTCCCTTTATGTTGTTTGAATTTCTAAACAACACCCCCACATAAGTATACATCTCAAATACAGCTGCTTTGCTGGGATGAACCTTTTTGCTTGCTTTCCTCCCTACCTCTCTAGCTCCACATGCATGCTCCAGCCACAGGGATGGTAGTGTGCGATGAAGCCTTGCAAGCTTCCTCCTTCCTGCTAGGTACTAGCTGAATGCCTCAGGCACAGATGCCAGCTCTACCAGAGCTTCGATTTCTCCCCTGAAAAACAAAGATATGAAACTCATAGTTGTTGGGAAGATTACAGAGAATCTGACTATAACCATCCAAATATATCAGGAGCCACAAATGTAATTAAATTTATTTTTTAGTAGATACTTTAAATACAAGAGAAAAGGTGAAATTAAGTTGAATAATATGTTTTATTTAACCCACTATGTCCAACATATTATTTCAACATGTAATCATAATAAAAATTATTAGATATTCTTTTTTTTTTTTTGAGAGGTTTTTCGCTATAGGGCGCGTGCGCTCGCCAGACAGACAGAGAGAGATATAGAGACAGAAAGCGAGAAATCACCCCCCAGGGGGGATGGTCACGCCGCAATCCCTTCTCCTCCATTCTCCTCTCGGGATCTTGGGCACGCACGCACACGCGCCCGGCATGAGTTGTAAGCCACCGGGTCCGAGACGCGAACCGCGGTCGACTACGTGGGAGTCCAGCGACATAGCCATTACACTAACTGCTGGTTCCCTAGATATTCTTTTTAAAAAATATTTTATTTTTTATTTATTCATTCATTTATTTTTTAACTTGACCAGAGAGAGACAGAGGGTGAGAGTGAGAGAGAGAGGAAGTGAGAAAGAAAGCAAGCCACAGATTCAGGACTCGAACCCTGGCCGGCCATGTGGGAGTGTCCAGCACCCTAACCACCACGCCACCTGCTGGTCCCTATTACTGAGATATTCTATATTCTGTTCTTTGTGCTAAATCTTTGAAGCCCTCTTTGTTTTCGTTTTTTCCTTTTTTTGTGTGTGTGTGTGTAGGGGGGATTTATAGTTTTCTTTCATGAACAACAGAGAGAGAGAGAAAGAGAGAGAGAGAAAGAAAGAGGCAGACAGGCACTCCCAATGGGTTTTCACGCTGAGATCCACCCCGGCTTCATTTAGACCTATGTCACGGGCATGCACATGCCCAATGTGTTCCAGGAAGTCTCCCAACATGAACCTGGAGCTTTCCCATGTGGATCAACCTTACAGAGCATTGTGTTACCTCTGTGACACTGTCTGGGCCCTGGTATTTCATTCTTAATAACATATCCCAATTCAGACTAGTCTCATTTCAAGTATTCAATGACTCCTGTGGTAGGGATACAATGCAAGCCTACAATCCACTAGGTGTACTGCCTGGGTTCTAGAATATGCTTAGTGAATTCTAGCAGTCCTTTATTTTCTACTTTTGCTGCTACCCCTCCCCATTCTCTGAATTTCTGCTCATACCTATAGATCCAGCAAATTGGCCACAACACCTGGAAGGCCTTCTTGGCATGTCCTGTCTGGATCACTGTCCATTCCTTGTTCCCCCATTGCCTATCTCTATTGTAGTTATTTTATCTACCTTCATATAAGCTAAGCTCTCAAAGAGTTATAACCCGTTTTTTATTCTTATAATCCTGGGATATAACTCAATGCCTGACACATGAGAGAGGCTGAATACATTTGAATGAATAAAGAGATAGAGAAATTGCGTGCGTACTCATTAGCTTTGGTGGTTGGGTGGTTATGAGCTGCTTATTTATTTCTCTTTCTTTTTGTTATTTAATTTTCAAATACTGGTTGGCAGAGCCAGCTCCCTCTTCCTTCTCAAATTGCCTCTCAAGGTCATTTCCCTAAGCTGGGCTTTGCTACAGCAAAGTCATGATAAGAAAAGCAAATGTCTTCATTAAACAGTGGGCCCTGAGGGAAGTCACGAAATGTAAGCAGGAGCTCCCAAATACACAAAGATACCTTTCATGCCCTCTCTTATTTAGATACTATAAACCTTTGTAAAATAAAAAGAAAAATTGCCCAACCTCTATTTCTTTCAGGGATTTGAGCCTTGGAATAAGATGGTCTCTGAAATGGTCCAGTGGATAAGAGTGCCAGGAGAGTGGGGAAGTAGTCTGGTGTGAACACTCTCTCTGGAAAGCAGGCCTTTCTGCTGGGTGGTGGTGGTGGTGGTTGGGTGGCCCCAGCACAGGAGAGGCCCCTTCATAAGCAGCTTGGCCAGGGAGTGAGGTGTGTTAAAGCTCACTGTTGTTGTGTCCTTTGCTTGCATTCTTTTTATCATGGCTCATTAGCCCAATTCTCAGTTGTCCCCTTTTCTCTTGGTTTCTGTCCCTGAGAGTGGAGCTGGAGGTGGGGAGAGATACTGACGCATTTTTTACCCAGGGTTCATTTTTCACCTTTTGTCAAAGCGGTGTGTCAAGTTTGGTCAATCTCAGCCCTAGCACATCTCAGTCTCCTGCAACTTTCAGGAACTGTGGGGTTGCTATGTTTGATGTGTCTTCACTTTAACACAAAGCACACCAGGGCTGGTTAATGATCATGAACTGTCATGGTAGCCACTCTGCAGAGGTGACATTGATGGATGGGACCTGCAGCTTAGAGGGATGCGGGTGGGTACAGGGGCAGAAGGTTTATTTAAGCCATGGCTGATAATGAGGGATCTTGTGAGTCACTGACCAGCAGGACTTTAATGGGATAAAGAAGGAGAGTCCCTCTTCTGCACTGTGCTCTGAAGGAGGAGTTCTCACTCTCCTCATCTTGTCTGCAAATAAAAGCATTCCTTGAAGATTTAGATCTACTTTCAATCTTCTGCCAGGAGGGTGGGGTGAGCCCACTTTTATAATTAACCTTGTCATTTTTCTTGGCTTGGCCTCATTTATCTAGAAGTTCATGTTTGTCTTTCTTATCCATTTGAAAAAGCATCTTTAAAGAAATTATGTAGACAGAACAAGCAGTTAGCGTAAATGGCTATGTTGCTGGATTCCCACATAGTCGACAGCGGTTCGCGTCCCGGACCTGGTGGCTTAAAACTCATGCCGGGCGCGTGTGCGTGCATGCCCAAGATCCCAAGAGGAGAATGGAGGAGAAGGGACTGCGGCGTGGCCTTCCCCCCTGGGGGATGATTTCTCGCTTTCTGTCTCTCTATAGGGCGAGCGCTCGCGACCTATAGCAAAAAAACCTCTCAAAAAAAAAAAAAAAAGAAAGAAAGAAATTATGTAGAGACAGGTCTAAGTAAAAAAATGAATTCAATCTTCTCAATAGGCTTAATCCCCTTGAGATTACCACTGAAATGTGACTAGAATTACAATTGGGCTTCCTTAAGTGATTGTATCTAGGAAAACAAAATCTACTTTAAGAAATAATTCATTGAAAAATTTAATTCCTATTTTATTTTTGGATCTGCTCATCATCACACTATCTAGTTCATAACTTGGGACAGCATCTATGTCTTTAGACAGATATCACGATATCACTATTACTTGTAAATTTAGCTTATAGTACTATTGAGCAAGCCACTTTCCATGTGATAGACCCAGGGTGAGAAGCTAAAGCTTCCCCTTCACCTCATATGTAACTGTGTGTCTTATTAAAATAAGCTGCAGAGAAAATGGCCTGACCACAGACCCTTCCTTTGATGGAGATGACAAATTCAGATCACCAGAGGACCTTTAATCTCTGAGAGAGCCAAGGCAGAGAGACACACTATCAGGGTCTCCTGATAAATCTGGGCTATGAGGGCTAATGCCAGCTGGAGACGTCTATTTGACTCCCCCTCACTAATTCAGCAGCCCAAGGCCCCTACTCATTGCTGGACAGCATAAACATCAGGTTTTGGTAAATAAACTTAGGCTATCATGCAACAGTCCAACATGCACTTAAGCTGTGACTGACAGCTCGTTTGGGAGAACTTAAGAGTCTAGGGCCAAAGCTTTTGGGTGCAGAGGCTCTGAGGTTCCAAGATAAACAAATCTGTCGGTGAGAGTGACCAGAGTGTTAGGTCAGTCCAAGGGTCACTTATAGGTCATCCTGCTGGGAGCTTGGTCTCTGCTTTGTGTTTATCCTGGGAGAAAAGCAAGAGGGTGGGTCTTCACTGGAAAAACACATCCCTGGCCTGTTCATCAGAGCCTTAGGAAGTAGATCAGCACCCACCTGGCTCTCAGTAATCCAGTGAAGGGTTGAGCAATAGGCTTGTATTGTTTTATTTTATAGGAGTCAATGAACAAGTTATTTTGGAAATACAGATTACAAGATGTGTGAAGCTGGTTCACAGAATCGAGCAAGGGATTTCCATGACCTGAAGTGAGTTAATAGATTACTGTTATAAGCTTTTCCAGTCAGTGCTGGAAAAGAAAGTTGAGGGAATGATAAGTTTTCCCTCTTCTGAATTTTATCAATATTCCTAGAAAATATTATCTCATGCTTATATTCTTTACCAACCAGGACTTTTTTTTGGAGAGTGATCCTACACTTTTTTTTTTTTCTTTTCTGTGCTTGGCTCTTTAAGATTAATAGAGAAGTGAAAGTGGGAGTATGTATATAGCCTTCCTTTGCCATCCCCCATAGAACCCTCTTTTAGCCATCTCCCAGTTATTTCTCATTTAGAGGACTGTCTGGGGCTGGAAGAAGATGTGACATTAAAGGAAGAGTTGATGGCTTTTTTTTTTAAATTTTAAGATTACAAATGAAAAAGACTTTTTTGTTCTTTTTTTCTATGATTCAGTTTCTTGCTCTGGAAAATAGCGCTCTCTGTAAAAGATCTAAAGGAACTTGCATCTCCAGATAAACCAGAATCTGAAAGTACTTTATTCACAAATAAGTCCTTGGAGTTAAGGGTAGACTACTTTATTATTATTTTTTAAATTTTTAAAATATATATTTATTTTTAAATTTTTATTTAATTTTATTTATTATCATAATATTTTTTATATTATGTTGAACCAGATATATTCCAGCACAACTACCATGCATATCAGTCAAGACAGACATTACTATTCACATCAACATCATCAAATAGCTTTTCATCATTTTTTCAGATTATTATTATCATTATTTATTCTCATTATTTTTTAAACATTCAATTCAATCACTATATATCTTTTGGCTTGTGTAAAGAATTTACCCAACATGAAATACTTCTCAGACCAGTCCAGTTGAGAATACTATACATAGTATCATCAACAGGTAATAAACCATTTCTGTGTCCCACTAATGTCATGCCTCTCTATTTGTTCTTTTGCTATCCTTCTCTATACTCTTCCCTTTTCCCCCTGCCCCATTCCACACTGTCTTCAGCATCCATAATTATTTTCACTTCTTTTTATGACCTCCAATATTTCAGTCTCTACAATAAAGTGCAGATAGTAGGTATATATTACATGGATACATACAATCTTTCTTTCATTCTTGGCTTGCTTCACTCAGCCATAGATCCTCCATATTTGACCACTTTCTATCGAATGCTAGGGTCTTGTTTTTTATGGCTGAGCAGTATTCCATAGAGTATACGTGCCACACTTTTTCCGTCGATTCATCTGTTTGTGGACTTTTTGGTTGGTTCCATTCTTAGTGATTGTGAATAATAGTGCAATAAGCATTGATGTGTAAGCACTTTTCCGACTGAGCATTCTCCTGTCCTTTGGGTAGATACCCACCCGTAAGTGGGATTACTGGATCAAATGGGAGACCAGTTTTAAGTAAACCCAATTTTTGAAATATGTAATATGATACACTAAACATGTACTTAAAGGTATATGTAAAGATGCATTTAATGATATTTGTAGAATTACATATAAAGATATGATTAAAAGTATTGAAATCATACTCAGTGTCTATGAGCTCAATGGAATCAAGCTAGGAACCAATACCAGAAGAATTACAGGGGAAACTTCAAATACTTAGAAACTGAATATAAAGAAGAAACTACTTTTTTTTTTACCCCTTCAAAGTTTCAAGAGAAATAAAAACAATATATTGAGCTGAATGAAATGAAAATGCAACATGTCATGATTTGTGGGATATAGCTAAAGCAGTACTGAGAGGGAGAGAGATATATAGCATTAAATGCTTGCATTAGAAAAGAGGAGAAGTGTAGAAGAAGAGAAAATAAACCTATGACAAGAAGAGGAAGGAAATAATAAGGGTGGAAAGTAATGAAAATGAAAACAGAAAAACAGTAGAGAAAATCAGTGAAATAAAGGCTGGTTCTTTAAAGACATCAATAAAATCGACAATCCTCTAGCAAGAGAGAGAATAAAAAGAAGAAAGACACAAATTACTACTGTTAAGAGTGAAGTAGGTGGGGCTAGCAGGTGGCCTGGTGGTTAAAGGTGCTGGTCTCCCACATGGCCAACTGTGGTTCGAGTCCCAGACCTGGCAACTTGCTCTCTCTCCTCTCTCTGGTCAAAATTGCAAAATAATGGTAACAAATAAATATTCATAAAAAAAGAGTGAAATAGGCTATCACTATATAGTCTGAAGAAATAAAAAAGATGATAAGAATATTGGAAACAACTCTCCATCCATAAATTTAGATCTGTGATGATTAGATTAAATGGATCAATTCCTTAAAAATCATAGACTAGCACAACTCATATAATATGGAATAGATAGTTCTATAGTTACCAAGGAAATTAAGTATATAATTAGTCCTCCCTAATTTTTAGGCTTGGATAGTTTCACTGGAGAATTCTATCAAATGCTTAAGTAAGAATTGACACCCATTCTATACATTCTCCCCATCCCCAGCTTATACGAAAGTGGCCACATCATAAGTCATCTTATGAAACTAATGTTACCCTGTTACCAAAACTAGACAAAGACAGACAAAGAAGATTATGGTAGGCTAGTTCATGACATGGTAGTTAAGGTGGCTAGATCCCACTTGCATGGTTTGTATTCTGGATCCAATGACTTGAAAAACATGCTAGATACATGTGCATGTGTGCCCAAAATCTTGAAAGGAGGGAGAGATGGAAGAGAAAAGATTGTGGTGTAGTCATCCTGTCGCAGTAGGGCTTCCGTGATGACATCCAGGTTCTTGGTGTTTCGAAGAATTGAATGAAACATGGAAATAGTGTGAGGAAAGGTAGCTTATTAAGTAAAAGTAAAAGTACACTCTTGAAGGACCAGCAGTCGGCGTAATGACTATGTAACTGGACTCCCACGTAGTCAACCGTGGTTCGAGTCTTGGACTTGGTGGCTTAAACTCATGCTGGGCATGTGTGCGTGCGGGCCCAAGGTCCCAAGAAGAGATTGGAGGAGAAGGGATTGTGGTGAGGCCATCCCCCCTGGGGGGGCATGATATCTCTCTTTCTGTCTCTCTCTGTCTTTTTGGCAAGTGCTCATACCCTGTAGCAAAAACCTCTCAAAAAAAGAACACTCTTGAGAGGTTAGGAGTGGGCTTACGTGGACATAGAAACGGAGGCTCAAAAGGTCCCGCAATTGCATTCTGCTGGATTTATCTTTTTTTTTTTTTTTTTTTTTTTTTTTTTTTTTGAGAGGTTTTTGCTATAGGGCGTGTGTGCTCACCAGAAAGACAGATAGAGACAGAGAGAGAGAAAGCAAGAAATCACCCCCCGGGGGGATGGCCACACTGCAATCCCTTCTCCTCCATTCTCCTCTTGGGATCTTGTGCACACACGCACACGCGCCCGGCATGAGTTTAAGCCACCAGGTCAGGGACTCGAACCACGGTCAACTACAATGGAGTTCAGTGACATAGCCATTATGCTAACTGCTAGTCCCATGGATTTATCATTTTTAACATAGATCTTGAGGGTTGATCATTGACTGTGCCCACTGTTTTCATCTTATTGGCTCTATCAAATGTGGCTGGGCCTTATTTCTCATTGGCTCTATCAAATATAGCAGGACCCACTGATTTATCTCATTGGTTATATCAAATGTGGCTGGGCTTACAGGTTCATCTCATTGGCTCTACTAAATGTGACTTAATCAGTTAGACATCCCCCACTAATCTCCTGCCTACATTACCTTGGGCAGGAAATTTTCTGCCCTGATCATTTTTTCTATCTAGCCACATGGGCAGATGTTCCAGCCCCCTTGCCTGCTTCCATTTGCTAGCTTTGTCTTGCTTCAATCCCCCATGAAGGGTGTTTTCTCACTCTCCCTCACTTTCTCTCTCTCTTTCTTTCTCTGGAGAGTGCATACACTTTCTGGCAGATTAAAATCAGTGCAGTTGAGAGAGAGACAGTGCCCTCAACAGAATCTTGACTCTGTGATCTACTACTACCGGCTTTAACCAGCCCTCCCAGGGACACGTATGTACCTGGTATTCTCAGGGAGGTCTCTGGATGAGAACACATAACCTTCCCATGTGGGTCTGCCTTACAGAGTGTTGCTTTTTATTGTTGTGCCACTATCAAGCCCCTATAGTAGATTTATTTTTGGTAGCAAAACCGAAAACTACTCAGATATCCTTCAATAAATGAATGGTTAAACAAGCTGTGGTACTCCCTAACATAGAGTACTATTCAATAATAAATAGAAACGGAGGGGCCAACAGGTGGTGTAGTGGTTAAGGGCGCTGGACTTCCACATGGCCGACCTTGGTTTGTGTCCCAGACCTAGTAGCTTGCTTTCTCACTTTCCCTCTCTCTCTCTCGCTCTCACTCTCGCTCTATCCCTCTCTGGTCAAATTAAAATAAATAAAGTTAAACAAAATCATTCTTTAAAAATGAATAACTAAATAAATAGAAACAGACAACTGACACACACAATAACTTGGATAGATTTCAAAGGTATGCTGAGTGAGAGAGAAAAGCCAATCTTGAAAGGTTACATAGTGTATGATTTCACTTACATAAAATTTTTGAAATGATAAAATTATGAAAAGGAAGACTAGATTAGCAATTGTCAGGGAGATGCTAGCGATGGCGCTGGGCGGGTTGGATTCCTTGGGCTGGCATTTGTTGAGTATTGTGCTTCCGGTGGTGTCTGCTTTGGGGAAGGAGTTTTCATTAGAGGCATGCAGAGAATTGGGCTTCTCTAGCAACTTGCTCTGCAGCTCTTGTGATCTTCTTGAACTATTCAACCTGCTTCACCTGGATCCTGTGATTGCCCATACCTGTCAGGAAGAAGCACAATTTGAAACCAAAAAGTTAGATGCAGGAGCTATTCTTTTTTTTTTTTTTTTTTTTTTGAGAGGTTTTTGCTATAGGGTGTGTGCGCTCACCAGACAGACAGAGAGAGACAGAGAGACAGAAAGCAGGAAATCACCCCCCCCCCAGAGGGGATGGCCATGCCGCAATCCCTTTTCCTCCATTCTCCTCTCGGGATCTTGGGCACGCATGCACACGCGCCCGGCGTGAGTTTAAGCTACCGGGTCCGGGACTCGAACCACGGTCGACTACGTGGGAGTCCAGCGACATAGCCATTACGCTAACTGCTGGTCCCCCAAATCCATTTTTGAAACATCTATTTTATTTACTTACAAGTATTCTGGAATGAACTATACCATAAAGTAACACTTTTGCTCTCACAAAACCCCATATATATCTGTCCCATTTGTTCTGTAATGAAGGCTCTCTTCACTCCCTCCATCAATGATTAATTCATTCAAACCACATGTCTGTGTGCAGACCATGAGCAAGGTCTGTAGCTACACACTGCCCCATCTTGGTAAAGCGCCATTAAGTCAGACAGCTCTTAACTTGGATTCATGATTCTCAGATTTTGTAGAAGAGACACGCTGAAGTCTGATTTAGATTCTATTGTGAAAGTCACTTTCAGAGTGTCAGTTTTTGGGCTCTTGAAAAATCTGCTTCAGAATTTGCAATCCAAAGAAGACACAGAAGTTCAGATGGGCTCTTGTAGGTGAACTCTGGGTGACTGTGTTTTCTCAAGACGTCGCTCTGCAAATCAAGGGGCTTTTTCAAAGACACAGACAACAAAGAAGCTCCTTCTTTTCAAGAGTTGTATAGAAAAACATTTTACTTAACTAAAAAAATAAATAAATAAAATGGATGAACATGTGAAGGATAGATAGATGGAGGCTTTCTTTTATTCTCATTTCCCCTATCAAAAATGAATCCTTTTATTGGGACCAGCAGTTAGCGTAATGGCTATGTCGCTGGACTTCCATGTAGTTGACTGCAGTTCGAGTCCCGGACCCGGTGACTTAAACTCATGCTGGGCGCGTGTGCGTGCGTGCCCAAGATCCCGAGAGGAGAATGGAGGAGAAGGAATTGTGGCGTGGCCATCCCCCCTGGGGGGTGATTTCTTGCTTTCTGTCTCTCTGTGTCTCTCTCTGTCTGGCGAGCGCACATGCCATATAGCAAAAACCTCTCCGAAAAAAAAAAAAAAAAAAAAGAATCTGTTTGTGGAGAAATAGTGGTGCAATAGTGTCTGAGGCAGACTACATAGGAAGGCTGCTGGTTTGAATCTCTCCACAAAACCTGGGCACAATCCCTGCCAAGACACTTGCTTGCATGGTCCAGGGCTGACTGAAGGCTGAGGGTAGATCATGGTGTTGGGAACCTGTTAGGAGGTGCTTTCTTTCTCACTCATAGAATAAATAAATAAACTTAAAACATGGATCTGCCAAAAATTAAAAAAAAAAAATTGTCAGGGGATGTGTGCTCTTGTCAGAGAGAAACAGAGAGACAGAGAGAGAGGGACAAGAAGAAAGCACTGTCCCTCTCTCCCTAAAGGGGATGGTCATGCTGCAATCCCTTTTACATTTTTTCTCTCCTGTTGGGAGTTTGGGCGTGTGCATGCGCACACACACACACACACACACACACACACAGAGTGTGTTTTTCAAGCTGCTGGATTCAGGACTTGAAAGGCATGGTGAGCTATGTAGGATCCAGCTGCATTAACCACCAGGCCACAGACTGCCCCCAAGATTTGCTCCTAAGAATTCTTAGTTCCCAGAATAAGCCTTTGTACTGGCTGAAACTGAATGACACATTTTAGTATATGTATATTCTTCTAGAGTAAGAGGTCACAGCTTTCAAGAGGTTCTCTGTGATCCAGAAAATAGACGAATATTTATTTTAATGGCTGAGGATCCAGAGAAGTAGAAATACGTGGGACAGAGCCTAGCTCTAGCCGAGTTACCGAGTTGATTCCATTTCCAATGATCCCAGCATTCAAGGGCTGACTCTAACTCTTCTTCCCCTGCAAGGCTTTCTCTCATCATTCAGTCAAAAGTCATCTCTTCTTTGAAATCCTGATGTTTTTGTTTGCTCCTCTCTCTCTTTTTTGTTTTTAGAGTTTTTTTCTATATGGCGCATGTGCTTGCCAGAAAGACAGAGAGAGACAGAGAGACAGAAAGCAAGAAATCACCCCCCAGGGGGATGGCCACGCTGCAATCCCTTCTCCTCTTGGACACGCACACACACGCGCCCGGTGTGAGTTTAAGCCGCTGGGTCTGGGACTCGAACCGTGGTTAACTACATGGGAGTCCAGCAACATGGCCATTATGCTAACTGCTGGTCCCAGTTTACTCCTCTTTTAAGACACTTACCTCTTTCTATCTTATGTGAGAGTCTAGACTTTACCTGTTATCGACCCTGTACCATTATGGATTTTGTTTAAGTAGATTATCTACAAATATTTGTTGAGTGATGATGGTACCTATCGACTCTCAGTGGGTCCTTGCAGGGTGGTGGCAGTCCTTGCAGCAATCGCTAGGAGAGGCCTGGAAGTGGGAATGGGAGTTTTTTTCTTTTCAACATGCTGACGGGAAATGTGCGGTGTTGGGCATCAACTAGGATTCGCCATGCTGTGAGCTGCCAGGTGGAGAAAGTGCAGAGTCTGTCCATCCGCAGAGACTGATGCCTGCTCAGTGAAACGGGGTCCTCCAATCTCCTAGGTCCAACTCAGCTGTGGAATTGGAAATTGCACTCTTCCTTGTCCTACCTGTCTTTTTTGGGAAATACTTAAAAAACCCACCAATCTTCTCACTTCACCTTCTCTCTAGGGAAAATCTATCCTTTTAAGGGAGATAGGGGTTGAGAGAAGGACTCAAGTATTCCTGGTTCCAGTGGAATTTGTCTCAGCCTCCCAGGAGGCGTTGCCTCCAGCCCCAGTCTTGCATTCTTGGCTTTTGAAGAGAGGAGGCAACCCCCTTCTTATCTGGGATTGCCTGCTTAAACAAACACAGCAGCGTGGAGGTATTGTCCTTTGGAAACTTGGCCTGGAACACTTTACCAAGTGTCTGCAAACATTTAGACGAGAAAACTACCCACTGTTACCCCAGAGCCCATTGTCTCTGCGTGGGCTGCTCTTCCCTGAAAGTGGCTTGTGGTGGGGGGCGGAGGTGGTGAGAGTCACCCAGGGGAATCCCTCAGCTGGAGCTCTGGACTGGGGAACTATGCTGCTGTTTGTTTAAACAACCTGAGTGTAACTGGGATTGCTTGAGATGCCCAAGATGTTTGGGAAGATGGGGGAAGGGAGGTAGCTTGCTGGGGGAGAGAGCCACCAGCAGGGACTTTGATGGGTGGCTGGCTGGGTGGTTGTCAGCTCCTGATTGCAAAGCCAGTGGGAAGAATGACCCCACCGGCTGGACCATGGGCACACCAGGCCCTGGGTCAATAGGTCGAACAACCTAGCCTATAAAAATTTAAGGCCTGTCCTTAAGGGGTGCATCAGGATATGAGGAATATTTAAATTAAAATCAACTATCCCTTTTTAATCATAACAATCTAAAGACAGCACAAATGCACAGATACTTGTTTGTTTGCTTTTTAGATCTTATTTTTTAAAATCTCGCAAAGCTAGATATAATGACTAACCTGTACAGGTCTATGGAAAAAGGGTCTGTGTTTTATTGCAAGGACATACCCTTTCCTTTGACCTGGGGAAAGGACAGAGAGAGCTTCTTTTAAAAAACGAGAAGAATTCGGGAATAATAGAAGGAATCTTTGCAATGCTGGGCCTGGCCAGCACCACCCTGTGGGATCAGACCTCACGTGAACCAGGTTCTCACCTCAGCTGGGGCATGCGGGTAATGGGGACATGCCACAAGCCAGGTATGATTGCCTACCTACTAGGGACGCTTACCACTTAGGGTAAGGTTAGGAAAAGTATGGAGCTGCTATTGGTGTGGCAGGCCCCAACATATGTTACTGTGTTTACACCACAGAAGTCTGTGACATAGGTTTGTAGAAAATACTGTGTCTCAGAGGAGTGAAATGAACTCGCCCAGATCACAAAGAGTAAAAATGGTTGAATCTGAATTAAGATCCTTCCATTTGGGGTTCAGCAGATGGCACAGTGGTTACGTTGCTGCACGTTCACGTGGCTCACTGTGGTTTGAGTCCTGGACCAGGTGACTAGAAACTCACGCCGGACACGTGTGCATTTGTGCCCAAGCTCCTGGGAAGAGAAGGGATTGTGGTGTGGCCATCCCTCTCCAGGGGGTGGTTTTTTAACTTTCTCTCTCACTGTCTTTGTCTCTTTCTTTCTGGTGAGTGTACTTGCCCTATGGGAAAAAAAAGAAAAAAAAAACTAAAAAAAAAAAGATCCTTCTGTTTTAGAACCCTTTCGCTTTCCACTACACTATACTCAAACTTCCCTCTTTGCCCCCTCAGAAAGAATGAAAATGTAGAATTCATCATTGTGCAGGAAAAAAAAAAACAACAAAAAAAAGAAAAACAAATAACCCTCTTTTGATATGCTTATTTCACATATGGGCTTTCAGCTAAATAAACCGTTAAGAAAAAGGTAGAGTGGGCCAGCTCCATGGCCTGGTGGTTAAGGCAGATGATCCCACATGGCCAACTGGGTGGTTCGAGTCTCAGATCCAACAGCTTGAGAAACATGCAGGATGTATGTGCATGCATGCCCCAAATCCCGAAAGGATAGAGAAATGGAGGGGAAGGGATTGTAGTGTGACCATGTCCCATTGGGGGTGCTTTCTCTTCTCCCTCTCTCTGTCTCTTGATGGTGAGTGCAAGTGCTAGTCAATTTTCTGATTGGGTGTAGATTTTAGATTATTTGAGGATAGACTGCTTTGTCACCTTCATTTTAAGATGACTATTTAGGGCTGGCAGGTGTCATGGTGGTTAAGGTGTTGGATTCCCACATGGCCGACTCTGGTTTGAGTCCCAGATCTGGCGGCTTTCTCACTTTACTCCTTTCTCTCTGGTCAAATTTAAAATAATAATAATAAGTAAAAAATAATTAAATAATTATTTTTAAAAAGATGGTTATCAAGTTTTTGAGATTGGCCTGTTTACTTCATTAAAATAAAATTATAGTGGGACCAGCAGTTAGCGTAATGGCTATGTCGCTGGACTCCCACGTAGTCGACCGCGGTTTGAGTCCCAGACCCGGCGGCTTAAACTCACGCCGGGCGCGTGTGCGTGCGTGCCCAGGATCCCGAGAGGAGAATGGAGGAGAAGGGATTGCGGCGTGGCCATCCCCACTGGGGGGTGATTTCCTGCTTTCTATCTCTCTGTCTCTCTCTGTCTGTCTGGCGAGCGCACGCGCCCTATAGCAAAAACCTCTCCAAAAAAAAGAAAAAAAAAAAAAATAAAATTATAATCAATTACCTTTTAACAGATTTAGTAGAGCAATGCCTGCCACTTTTATTCATTCACTTTTATTTTTAACAGTAATATCTCTGTAATGTAAAAATAGCTATGTAAGATTTTAAACATTCCTAACAGTGTTTTGATAAATACTTTAAAACACTGCTGTCGGAGAAGAGGACTTTCTGTACTTCCTGGGCTGCTTGGTTCGGCACAGGCTTTAAGCAGCCGTGGCTACTTCAGTAGCTGTAGCTGGTGGTATCATTTCATGGGCACGGTGAGCCTCAGAGCAAACAGTGGGGAGACAGCACACAACAGCCCCTGTTCTTGAGCTGCTTGGCAACTCCATTCTCGTATGCTCTGATGGCTTCTTAGGTAAGAGCCAAAGAGCTTTTCAAAATCAGACCATGACCACACTTGTTTCAGTGGGAGCTGGTGGCTTCTTGTACTTCGAGTCTTCGACACCGGAAGGATACCTGGCACCAAACACTTTAGAACGAAAGGTCTCAGCTCAGTGAAGGGAACATTTACAATATGAATAAAGCAAACACAGTGAGGCTGGCAATACAGTATTCAAGAGTCAGACAGTGTCTTTTTATCATATGTGGAGAATGAGAGTTGGGGACATCGGAGGGGCTGAGACTGCTGAGGTGGCCACTACCAGTTTTGATGATGCCATGAGATCACACGGATTCGGGGCATGTACTTCCCATTGATAGTTCTGGGGATCTGAGCTGGTGATGGGTGAGCCTGGCTTTCATTTCTCTCTCTCTGTGAAACTTTAATACAGATCGATTTTTAAATTATGCGTATATATTTGCATTCTACTCTTCTAGCCAAGATATACATGGATTGTTAAAGGTTAGGAAGTTTGTTCTTTGATTACATGTAATTTCATTCTGTACTTTTAAAAGATTGCCACCTCCTCCAATCCTCATCCCAGCTCCCCAGATTCCAAACTGCAAACACTTGAAAAGTTTAAACGTTGTTGGTTTTGGGACCAGCAGTTAGCGTAATGGCTATGTCACTGTACTCCCATGTAGTCGACTGCGGTTCAAGTCCTGGACCCAATGGTTTAAACTCATGCTGGGTGCATGTGCGTGCGTGCCCAAGATTCCAAGAGGAGAATGGAGGAGAAGGGATTGTGGCGTGACCATCCCCCCTGGGGGGTGATTTCTCACTTTCTGTCTCTCTGTCTCTCTGTCGCTCTGGCGAGCACACACAGCCTATTTCAAAAACCTCTCAAAAAAAAAAAAGTTGTTGGTTTTAAATAATGGCAATTTACAACTAACAAATATGTTCGTAATGATATTCTTTGTCTGAGGTTTGTTTAGACGTGAAAACAATGTGACGGGTCATATAGGTTTCTATTTATTTTAGGGTGTATAGCTTATGTGTCTGCAGGAAGAACAGTGCTTGCCAGCAGGGAATTAAATCTAGCATGATGTGTATGAGGGGTCTTCAAAAACTTCGTGCAAATGCCTATCATGAATAAACTAGGCATGGATTTCAAGTTTTTTGGAACCAAATTAACTCATATTTCAATTGCATTTTTCATAAACATTTTGAAGTCCCTCATATAAGCATGTTTCATGGCTAAAGACCAAGTAGAGACTAGAGTCTCCAGTTGGGAAGAATAAACACCATGTTAATGGATTCAAATTCTTTTGCATAGAATAAACGTGTTATTCTAAATAAGACGGCCTGTGTGTAATTACCAGTATGTGAAAATATCCTGAGTCAAGGTGACTGAAATATTTGGCCAGAGTAACTGGGCAGATGGAGATGCCAGTTCCCACAGAAAGGCCCTGGAACCGGTGTATTTGTCACATGTTCAGTGCCTATTTTTTTTTTTTTTTTGAGAGGTTTTCGCTATAGGGCACATGCGCTCGCCAGACAGAGAGAGACATAGAGACAGAAAGCGAGAAATCATCCCCCAGGGGGGATGGCCACGCCGCAATCCCTTCTCCTCCATTCTCCTCTCGGGATCTTGGGCACGCATGCACACTCGCCCGGCGTGAGTTTAAGCCGCCGGGTCCAGGACTCGAACCGCGGTCGACTACGTGGGAATCCAGCGACATAGCCATTACGCTAACTGCTGGTCCCAATAAATGGAACCATTTTTATTAGTAGTAGTCATATTTCTCCTTGAGAATAGCATGGGGGTGCTGCAGTTTCAGGAGGTAATTGCGGGTGTGCAGTGCTGGGCAAAGAGCAGGGGGGAACTCGTTAGTACAGTTTCCCTAACTATGAAAAATGGAGAAAAGAAAGCTTTAATTTTCAAAACTCCCTAATGTCTCATGGCAAGCTCTTATAGGGAAGAGACCATGGTGGTTACCTTGTTAAGGAAATAACAAACAAACCAACCAACCAGAGGACTGAGAAACAATGAGAATGAGAATTAGATCCTGGGGCTGCGATTTACCAGCTCTAGAATTTGGATCAAGTTTACTCTTAATGTCTTCATTTGTAAAATGGGATTTACAATTACCTGAGTGACAGGGTTGTTGTGATGATAAATAGTGTGATTATGCAAAAGTGGCCCACTTAGATGGCTATGCAGGGAATGTTTGTTTTCCAAATAGAATCTGACTTCTTACTGAATAATGAATCTTGAGGGCATATAGTCCTCTGAGCCTGGAGGCCAGGGGCAGCCTTTGAAATCACCCCAGAAGGAGCAGGCATACAGGAGCAGCTGCAGGTCATTCCCAAACGGCCACACACCTTTCACCCAGGCAGCTTTGGTCCTGCGCTTTAGCAATCAGCAGCCCTGGACTCACGTCCTCAGGCCCAACCCTTTCTTAAGCTCATTGTTCTGAGAGCCCTGTGCTATTTGTTCATCTAATCTGTTAGCCAAATGGCAAACTGAATATCCTTCACTTGTACCCCTGGCTCATGTCCCACAAAGAATGCAAGCGTTCTGCCTTTGGTTCCTGTCCTTGTTCTTCTTTGGCATCTCTAGAAGACCCAGGGCAGGGAGCCATGGCAGGCGCCTGGGTGAGGTCCTGGTGTTTCTGCCCCTTCAGGCCTGTTTGGAATTGGTCCCTCATTTTCTGGTGCCAGGAGAACTTTAGAGGGGCTGTGGGACACATTTGTCCCTGGAGAGGTCACTCCTAGACTAGTCCACCTCTTCTCTGCACTCCAGCCCATTGGGGATATACTTGACATAAGACAGCTGGCCTGAGTGTCCCCTTGACCAGCTCTGGGACCAGGTTGTGAGATGACAAATTGCAAATAACCAGAAGTCAGAGCCAGGCAGGTGCCGTTGCCTGACATCCTACGTCTCTACTACATCTTAGTCTCCTGACCAACTGGTTTATTTTTTTCTTTTTGCAATGTGCTAGAGGGCACGTGCGACTCACAGGTTGAAGGGGAAGGCGGGGAGAGAAAGTGAGAAAACATCCCCTATGTGTCATGGGCATGCCGCAATCAGTCCTCCATCTCTCTCTCCCTTTGGGATTTTTAGGCATGCATACACACGTTCCTAGAGTGTTTCTCAAGCCAATGGAACTCAAACCACGCAGTCAGCTGTGTAGGATCCAGCTGCCTGAACCACCACGTCACCAGCTGGCTCTCTCTAATTCTTTTTAAAAATTATAACTTTATAGTAGGACTTCAGGAAGAATACCACAGGAAATAATGGTCATGCCCAAGGTACAGATGAAAGTATTTGAATCTCAGGCAGGTATAACCCTTCCCATTTTGTACCTACTCTATGGTGAAGCCAGGGTCCAGAGCCCCTTTTACTGACTATAGATGGCTCATCTGCTACTTACTCCCCTAAGCCACCCTCTCCCAGGTGACTGCCATACTCTGTGAGGCTTACAAAGACCCAGTACCTTGCAGGTAGCCCACCCCGATGTCTCTGATCTGTCTCATGGGTGAAGATCTCTCCTACCTCTCCCCCATGCTGAGAATACCCTGCTTTACTGCCCCATCTCCTGGGCCTTTGGGTAGCCTCTGCCTTCTACCTGGAATGCCATTGTCTCAAATGCCACTCTTCTGCAGGTCCCGCAGAATTCATGCCTGCTCTCGATAGCTTCCTGCCCACCCAGTGCTGGGAGCACCTTGGGCTCCTATGGCACCCTCTCTCCACTCACGGGAGAGCTGACTGCTAGTCCAGCATTTGCTGCTTTACCACCTGTGTTTTCTGTGTAATTTGTATCTTTCCAATCTTCCCTGCCACTGCACACACCCTCCAACTCCATTCTAGAGCCTGACCAGGCATCCAGCGTTGAACCAGCGTTCGGCTGCTGCAGAGCACCTGCACCCCTCTGCAGAAGCAAAGGCTACGTCCCTTTCTGGCTGACAACCATGTCCTGTGTCGACTTTGTGCGATGGCAGTGACTTGACACAAATGTCCCTACTTACACTCCTCCTGCCATAATTCAGATTATTATGAAATGTCTGTCTGTGAGGTTCTCTATGGGGCTGGATTGCTAGAGGAGAAACAAACTGTTAGAGTTAAAACATTTAATCCATAATGTAAGGTCAAGTATGGGATTCCTGGGAAAAACTGTGGGAGAGGCCTCTGTGGGTCTGCTCGCAATGGGAGGAACTGGCCTCCCAGAAACGGGTCCCTATGCTTTCATCCTCATGCCTACAGTTTAATGTCTATTGAATGCTGACAAAATGCAGGACTGAGCATTTTCTCTGGTCATTGTGAGTGTTCATGCTATTAAAACAAGATAAACAATGACATATATTTGATATCATTATACATATGCACATATACACACCTATATTTGTGTGTATAAATATATATGTGTGTGTGTGTCTTCTCTTTTCTTTTTGATGATTTCTTATTGATTATTTGTATACAATACAATGGCATCTGTCAAATAAATAATCAGCAATAAAATTTCTTTTTTTTTTTTTTTTTTTTTTTTTTTTTTTTTTAGGTTTTTGCCATATAGTATGTGCATTTACCATAGAGACAGAGAATGAGAGAGAAAGTGAGCAATCACCCGCCTCCAGGAGGAACGGCCATGCCACAATCCCTCTTCTATTCTCCTCTTAGGATTTTGGACATGCACGCAAGCACAGGTGCCCAGTGTAATTTTCAAGTCACCAGGTCTGGGACTTGAGCCACAGTTGGCCATGTGGGAGTTCAGCTCTTCAACTACTATGTTACCTGCTGGCTCCCCTCAATTAAATTTCTAAACAGAAACATCAGGTAACTAATAATCTCCCCTAACATTTCTTTTCTTTTATATTGTGTCAAACAGATTTAGCTGGCTTTGGATTCCCTTTCCACTATTCACTGGCCCTGGGGCCCTGGGGCCCTGGGTTTGTCTTTTAACCTCTCTTAGCCCATGTCTCATCTATAAGACATGAGCAACATGCTTTCCTTGAAGGGGAGTCGAGAGGCATAACTGAGAGTGCGTAGTCTGGGACCTGCAGCCTGGTATCCCACCCCCTGCCCCACCCAGCTTGAGAAGTGCAGAATCTCAGGACCCACCTCTGAGCTACCCAATCAGAATCTGCATCAGCAAGATCCTTGGGTAATTTGTACACATGTTAACCTTTGAGAAATTCCTAACCTCAAGGGTCGAATATCAGTGTATGGATCTATCTGGAGAGGACAGTAGCAGCAACTTGCATTTGTAGAGTTCTTTTCAGCCATTTTGAAGCAACTTTGGACATTGTTGCTTAAAGAAGATTATGATGATCATAAAAATTAAAAAATAAATAAATAAAAGAAAGTAAAAAAAAAATGTTGGGTCTTCAAAATATTTAGAGAAATACCCCTTAGGACTTGGCCGAGGATGGAATGGGAGTTGGGTCTGGGAGTAGGGATGGCGGAAGGAAGAGGAGAGGCTGTGGACACTATTGGCAGACGGGTAAGTTAGACAGGCAGAGGGGAAGAGAAGGGCATGGTGTACTGGGATACAGGAAGAGTTGTTTGAAGGCTTTAGGAGCATACAGATGAGACACGCAGAGTGAAATGAGCTTATTTACATAGAATTTGCTAGAGCAAAGACTTATAGACGTCACAATAGCTTTATACATTAGACTCTATCCAAATACAACACATTTACATATACGGAAGATAGTAATAAAGTAAAACTATTACCAGTTTGGAATAATAGATGTTGGTGTAGGAAGGGAATCTTAGAGACATCATTGATCGATCTTTCTGGCCTCTGAAGCTCAGCTAGTTTGGAGACTTCTCCTACCTGCCCTTCACTGTGTGATCTAGGTTAGTGACTTTCTTTCACTGTTGTTTTCCTGGCTGTGAAATGGGAAAACAAAAGCACCCAAGTCCATAGGTTGCTGTGAGGATTCAATGAGATAGTACATGGAAAGTACCTAGCACTGAGTAATTATCGTGGTGCTGGTGACCACAGGAGTAGAGGAAGGAAAATCTTTATCTACACTGCTTAATAAAGATTAAGACAGTAAATTTGAACTGAAGAAGCTGAACAAATGATCTGTTGTTACCAATTTGAAAAAGGATGATAATATAATAAGAAGATGAATAATAACCACAACCGTAATCATAATATAATACTGACCATAGCTAATATTACCTAGGTGCTTATTACATGCCAAGCACTAAGTAAAGCACTTCTTGTGAATTATCTCATTTGATTCTTCAAATATATATGATGTTTATAATACTACCCTAGTTTACAGGTGAAAAAACTGAGGCCTTGAGAGATTAGGTAAATGGCTCAAGGCCCAGCACTTGTAAACGGAACTGGAATTTGAAACTAGACTGACTGACTCCATAAACTGTTTGCTTAAACACTGTATTAGCTCCTATGCTAAAAAAACACAATAAATAAAATAATGCTCTTTCCTTGGGGGGCAACATATGTGCTATTTGCTTTCTGGTCTGCTTCTCTGATATAAATATACACACTATATACACACACACGTATGTATATGTGTGTGTGTATATATATATGTATATATATATATAAAATCAGAGCAAGAGGAGAATATATATATTTATGTAAAACATATATAAACAGACATATATACTTTCCCTGTTTTTTTATTTTTTATTTTGCTACAGGGAATGCATGCTTGCCAGAGAGAGAGAGAGAGAGACAGAGAGAGAGGAAAAGTGAGAAAGCACCCCTCAGAGGGAGTGGTCACACCACAGTCCCTTCTTCTTCATTCTCCTTTCTGAATTTGGGGCACCCATGTACATGTGCCCAGAATTGTTCAAGCTCCCTGGTGTGGATTTGAACAGTGCAGTTGGCCATGTGGGACTGGCTGCCTTCACCAGCACACCTGGTTAGATCCATTTTAATTTTTTTGAGTTTGTTTATTTTATTAATGATAGAGTACATATGTATACACAAGGTGGGGTGTGTGCTCTCAGCAGGGTGCCCTCACACCGTGATACCCTTTTCCCAGGCTTTCAGCTTGTCAGGATCTTGGGTACTTGTGTACACCCGGCATGCCTCAGGTCTTTTGGGATGGGGACTGCACCCCTGGTTGGCCATTTGGTGTCCACACTGCAGTTCAGTATGCTACTAACTGTACCACTGAGGCTGGGCTGCCTCTGATGTATTTTAAAGAAAATACATTGCTGCAGGATGATGAAGAGAGTAGCTTGAAAACAGAAAAGGAGAGGAACATCTGTTAATGCCCTGTCTGCCGGGTCAAGTGCAGTCACCTACATGAACTCAATAACCCTCTGTGAATGTTACCTGCACATAAACAGAAAGCTAAACTAGGCTCAGAGAAGTTGAGTCACTAGTTTATAGGTTAGTAAATGAAGGATTAAATCTGGGATTTGAGCCTGAGGCCAAGTTCAAGTGAGTTTAGAAAAGACCTAGATTCATGATTTACAGTTCCTGTTTTGATTGCCAGAGGGCACATGTGCACAAATGGAAGAGAGAACACCGCCAGTGGCGTGTGGTCATGCCACAATCCTTTTGCCTCCATTTCTCCATCCCATCAGGATTTTGGGCCTGCACATGCACCTGGCATGTCTTTCAGGTCACTGGAACCAGATTTCAAACTGCAGTCGGCCATGTGGGATCTGGCTCCCTAAGCCCAGTTCTTAACTACTACTCCTCAGGGTTGGTCCATGATTTATATTTTTACCTGAAGTAAAATTATACCCCTCCCAGTATCTTAAAGTTCCTAAAACTGGGTTCTACTTCCAAACTCCTCTATCAAACTTCTTAGTCTGAAGAAACTTCCTCTAGAATTGTCTGAAATGCCAACATGGAAGGACACACAAAGCTTCTTTTTAGAAGTATTTTCCTTTTCACTTATGGTTCACCCTTCCCAATATGAATTTCAAGTAATTTACAAATATACAATTGTACTATAAAATAATAAAAAATTCAGGTGAGAAAGAGAAGATTAGGCTGTCAATAAGTTTAGTGGCCAAAACATATACCAATAACCCTGAATCAGATGAGGTGGCTGTGTGGCATTCTTTTTTTTTTTTCTTTTTTTCTTTTAACTTGCCAGAGGGTTCATGAGTTGGCTGGAGAGAGAAGAGAGAGAGAGAGAGAGAGAGAGAGAGAGAGAGAGAGAGAGAGAGGAAGAGAACCCCCTTCCATGAGGCATGGTCATGCTCTAAGCCCTTCTCCTCCATTTCTCCCTCCTGTTGGGATTTTGATACGCATGTGTCTGGTGCATTTCTCAAGTCACCCGGTCCAGGTCTCAAACAGCACAGCTGATCATGTGGGATCCAGCTCAAGTAATTAACTACCAGGCCATGGGATGGCTGGGGCTGTCTGGCATTTTAAATGGAACTGGGATATTTATTACTCTCAGAGGGACTATAGGAAGGAACACCCAGTGAGATCCCTCACAAATCCATGAGTCATGTGAATTGCTATAGAAAATGGGAGATATTTCAAGGCATGGTCTCACCTTAACAAGCTAAAGTTCAGGATGGGTCTGATAGGCCACAGATGAGACCAGGGTTTGACCCAAGAGCCATAATCTCATATTCTGCAGCAATTCTTAAGTTACCTAGTGCTCTTTTTCTGTGATGCCAGTTGAATGTGACATTTCACTAAAATGTCTGTTGTTCTGATGTGGTCTCTAGCATGTCATTTCTCGGGAGGAAAAGCACAGCTCTTCCCACAATGCACAAAGCCTCCATGTCCAAAGAGATGGCACTTCTGAGCTTTGGACTAAGGGGACTGTAGTGTGTCTTTCATTTATGGCTATCAGAAAAATAGGGCAGGAACCGGCCTGCATCACCAGGACCCCACCTTGTGTCAACAGCCCTCACAAACAGAGGGGCCCAGCAGTCACCTTTTACACCGCCTGGTACTGTACACGGGAACCAGCTCACACGCTCAACCGAAAGGAAAACAAGTGCCGGCCCTGCTCTGATGGCAGGGCGATAACACTGCCCCTTCAGCCAGGGCGCCATTGTTCTGCGCTCTGCGCCTTCCCTGTCCATTCCAAGCGGCCCTGATAAGTCTGCGTGCTGGGCAGACCTATGTTTGAGTTGGGGTTGTCAAACCCATTACTCAAAGGGAGGACGTGGACTTGCTTTGGAAAGGGCAACTCTGGTTTTAAGAAGTAGAAGAGAATAAAAATGATTTATGATTAACCAAGTGACTTCACTGGTGAGTTTGGTCTCACTGACCACTGTTTGAGTCATGGCTCCTTTGTGTGTTGGTGTGAGCTGAGAGTGACCACAGAGAAAGGCAAGCAAGAAATGAGCCTGGCTTGGGCGTTGGAGCAGCCTTGCATGTTACCACTCATTGGGGGGAGAGGGGTCTTTTCCAAGGATGCATGAAACACATACTTCAAGAAGTTAGTGAAAAATGCATATTATGAAAAACTGCATGGATTTCATTTTTTTTGCACTAAAACACACTTGTACTTTAATTCAACTTTTTTTTTCATTGCTTCATTCTCTCTACAATCAAAACTTTGGGTTCCTTTATAAACTTTCATGAATTAATGAAGACGAAATTAGAGTGTTCATTAGAGGTACCAGCTGGTATTAGTGCAACGAAGGGGTTGTCTTAGGCAACCCTGGTGTTGGGTTCAGACCGGCCACTGCCAGGATCCTGGGACTCTGAACCTATTTCCTTCTGTTTTGGCCTCATGG
Source organism: Tupaia tana (assembly GCA_026018925.1). Taxonomy (NCBI): domain Eukaryota; kingdom Metazoa; phylum Chordata; class Mammalia; order Scandentia; family Tupaiidae; genus Tupaia; species Tupaia tana. The sequence continues at coordinate 55,690,248 of JAKSZU010000007.1, read as the reverse complement.
AGGGCATTAATGTCTAAGGCGTTAGAGTCGCAGGAGAGTAAAACATGTGAACTCATTTACAGACTATGGGGCTGGCTCTGTGGTGCAGACTGCTCAGGAGAAGCTGAGTTCCTGGTGCCTGCTCTCGGGTCCCTGGCCTGGCTGGCCTGAAACACTCTGGGCACGTGCTGAGTACCCAAGATCCGACGGGCTGGAGGGCTACAGGAAGGGGATTGTGCAATGACCGGATCCTGTGTAGGGCGCTCATCCCTCTCTCCCTCTCTGGCTCTCACATGTGCACATATGAACTCTATAACAATAAAAGGAAAAATGTAAAAAACCTAAATTATAAAACAAAAAGAAAACAGTATCATTATTTTATTTAATGCTTAATACAACATGAAGAGAATATATGTTACCATCCTCATTTGTTAAAAAGTTAATTTTTTCCATGAGTGAGAGAAATGTGCAGAGAGAGAGACAGAGACAGAGAGAGATAGCTCTCTCACTAGGGTCTTGATGTCACAATCCACCCCTGCTTCAACCAGGCCAGGATCATGGACACAGTTGTGTCCAACGTACTTGGAGAGGTCTCCAGATGCCAACTGCAACTTTCCCACGTGGGTCAACCTCATAGAGTGTCATGCCTCATGCTGTGCCACTATCCATCTCTGTGCTCTCCTCAGTTTTAATTTGAGCAAATGAAGGCCTAGGTACATGAGATTGCCAGTCCAAAGTCACCTGCTGGTAAGCCACTGGGCCAGGAGCAGTACCCAGCATTCCCTGTCGCCTTTCTAACAAAAGGACCACCCAACTGACATGGCAACACAGCAAACAAGCCTTAGGAGGAAATGCAGTAGGAAAGATATGAATTTGACTAAATGTTTTTTTCCATTTAAGAAATTAAATAGATTAAAAAAAAATCTCTGATTTAGAAAAAGCCCCCAAACACCAGCACATGAGAACCACCAGTCGTCCTCCACTAGAGGCTCTGAGGGGGGAATAAAATCTCTGAAAGGGCATGTTCTGCCGCAGCTGGTGGAGTGTGTGTGAGTGTGTGTGTGTGTGTGTGTGTGTATTTTGTTTGTGTGTAACTTTCTCCCAAGTTCCCAGTTTTAAATGGAACCCAGAACACCTTTTGCCTTGGAAAAACGATCACAAGTTTCCATGGTAGATTTTGTCGTTTTACTTCAAGTGAAACTCACATTAAAATATCACAAACTGTCAAAAAGACATTTTCAGTATTACTGCATATATTTTTCATTGCAAATGCACATGTGATACATAGGAACTTTATTCACTCAGCTTTATGAACTAGCACAGGGACCAAATCTCCGTTTGTGACACCGTTTCTATTACAAAAGGTGTTGTGGGTTCCACAAAGCCAGCTTAGCATGGCTTTTAAGAACACTGACCAAATGTTGATGGACGTCTGCCGTTGACTGTACTGCTAACTCGTCTCTGAAGACTAACACTCCTTATTACAAATGTACCTCTCTGTACCTGAGGACTTAGCAGGCTTGAGTATGCCAGGAAGTGTGAGGTAAAGGACAGGCAGCGGGAAGATGCATCCAAGGTAAAAACAAACAGAAGATTTCAAACTTTCGTAGTCTTGCTCCTGATTATTCTAAAATAGTCTCTCATTGTCTCTTCTAACCTGTCAGCACTTTAGACTGTAACCCACGCCCTTATAGTCTGTGGCCCCAAATTCTCTGAAAGTGAAGAGAAGGGGGAAGAAAAAAAAGCTCTGAGAAAAGACATGCTCGTTGATGTATCTTGGAGTGACAGGAGATCAGAAGCCATCACAGGGTAGACTCCACGTCTCCACCCTGACCTGGTGCCTCTGCAAACTCTCTTAAGCTCTTGTACTATAAGAGAGCCCTCAAAAAATGTAAATTGAGGACTAGTTCGTGGCACTGCAGTAAAATGTGGCACTCTGTGAGGCCGACCCACGTGGGAAGTTTTCCAGTTTGAGTCTGGAGACATCCCGCAATACGAGGGTACGGATGTGCCCATGTTCCAGGGCGAACTGAGGCTGGGCACGCATTGTGACATCAAGACCTGTCGGGAGTATTGTCTCAGTCTCTCTCACTCATGGAAGAAATAAACTTTACAGAAAATACTGATGGGGATTTGTCTGTGTTTTTGAAACCTATCAACCCAGTTTTTCTTATCTACTACTATGTAGTATGAGTTTCAAAACTAAGGATCAAATTTATATAGTTGTTTACTTTTTTTTTTTTAATTATCCCAGGGCATGAGTGCTACACTGGAGAGAGAGGGAACATGAGAAATCACCCTCATGGGACATGGTCATGCTGCAATCCCTTCCCCTCCATCGCTCCCTCCTATCTGGATTTTGGGCACACATACACATGCACCAGGCCTGTTTCTTTCAGACCACAGGGTCTGGGACTTGAACCATATGGTCAGTCATGTGGGATCCGGCTGCCATAACCATCATGCCACTGGCTGGCCATGCAGTTGGTACTTCTGACTTGAATGAATAAAGCTTTGAGTTCTTGCTTGACCAGGTAACTGCAGAGACTAGGGACTAGATCCATCTTCCATCAGAATTTCCCTTCTATTCTTTCCCTTTACCCCTCCCCATGGTGGCCATTGTCTTCCTTTCCTGTTGCACACAGTTTTATTCTTGCTCATGGGCCAAGAGCCTATTAGTGAGGAGCTGGTCTGCTGGCCCTGATGGGAGCTTGTCTGGACTCTGTTTGGGAAACATTCTCTTTTATATATATATAATCAGTTATTTAATTAGGTTCTTGGCAAAAAATTTACAACACCAATTTGTGAGGATAAACTCCATTTGTAAGGGCAAACACGGATCACAGGTAGCCCTGGAGCTGAGGAACAGCTTTGATTTTGGGTAAAATTTGCGAGTCCACAGCTTTCTGATCAATCTTGCGCTGCTCTGAAATCTCATATTTCTCCTTCTCTGTGTCGAAGCTCTCACCTTCCTGGTGTCTGGGCTTCTGCAGTTTCTTTTTCTTGAAGTAAGCATTGATAAGATGCTTTGGGATTTTTACTTTGCTAATATCAGTTTTCGTAGAGGTGGCAATGGCAAATTTCTGGTGTGTTATAAACAGCGGAACTCGATTGAGAACCAGCGATCCAGTTACAAGTAGTAAGCCACTGCTCAGCTGCTTCAGGAAAACCACTCTCTTGCCTCTGTGGTGTCCAGTGAGGATGATCAGATGGTCCCAGGAGTGATGCTGACTCGCAGCTTTCTCACATGCTGACTCAAGGGTTTTTTGCCGTGGCTCAACAGCTTTCGAGGCACATCTTCAGTAGGATAATACCTAGGCATTTTACACAGTTTAACCACCTGGGTACCACCATTCTTGTCCCCACCAACTGGTTTTGTGACAGTTGCAAGAAACTTCTCCTTTTTCTTTTCGATCCTGGATTAGTGGCCGAGTATTTCCTCTTTACATGGCCTTCCTGGAATACATGGCAGACCGGGAGTATCTGCCGATGCCCTGGGCTAGGATGGGGTTTCGGCTGCAATGGGGCTTCCCCTTCTTGGGCTTTTTAGCCTTGGGGTCACCCTTTTTAACCTTGCCACTGGCATCAGCCTTCTTGGCTTCAGGTTTCTACTCCTTAGTATCCTGCTTTGCAGCTTTTTCACCTGCCATCTTGTCCAGTGGGAAAGAGAACTTCATTGGGGAAGCGTTCTCACTGCAGTTGATTCATTGTGGGGCTGGAGGCCAACGGTTCAATTTCACTGCAGCCTTTCCACGCAGGAGCTGGGGCTGGGGGTAGGAGCGTGCTGATGAGGCTCTGCTGAGCCTTCCCAGTGTGTTTGTGGATCTTCTGAATCCTATAAATAGCCAAGCTCACTGGAGAGCTTAAGCACAGACCTGGAGATCAGCCACTCTCCAGGTCTAATATTCCTCTGCCAGGCTTGAGTGTACCTATTATTAAGTGGCTATTGATATTACTTCCTTCCTAAGGCCTCTAACTAGGCGTTTTCATACTGAGTCACTCAAGGGTCTACATGTGTGTGACGTGACTTGACTGTCTTCTCACACATCTGGCATTTCAGGCTCTGCCCAATTTCACGCTAAATGTGTCTCCCAGTTTCCACACCTTTACATTTTGTTCTGGCCTAAAGAGGCTTCGCAGTATTTCTTAGACTGCTTTCCTTTTGGGATCAAACTCTTGAGTCTCCGGGATCTGGGCCTTATGACTTACTGCCCCGTAAGTGCCTTCCAGAGCCACAGGCTCTTAGTGGGATGGTGGAGGGTCTAGAACGGCTGTGGGAGACTGGGTGGAATGCTCCGTGGCAATGAGGTCACACTTTTCAGATCACTTCCCGCTCCTTGAAGGCTTTCCTTCAGACAGTTGGATGGTACCACAAGCCACTCTGAGATGTATTTTTGCACATGATGCTCTTTTTGTGTTTGGGGGCACATGTCCTGTCTTTCTGCATTATGCTGTAAGAATTAAGACAGTCTATGCTTATATTTTATTCTTGATCTTAGCCAAACAATCTTAGCTATCTGTACTTAAATTTTAAAACAGTGACTGCTAAAAGAAAAATATTTTCTCTCCAGAGAGGACCTAGTCCTTGAAAGTATGAATGAAGTAAATGTGCTTATTTATAAAATCCTTTGGGATGAAGGGAGAAAAGGGCCTTTAAGAAAACACTCAATAATGGAAAAATCAATGGAAATGTTCTTAGGATAAGAAACTGGTCAATCTGTCTTTGCAGGTGTCACTTTTCTATGTTCAAACAGCTTGTTTTCCATCCAATAGTTGTAAGATTTGCCACTGGAAAATGTAACGTGAAGATGGCAGAATGATTAAAGATTTTTTCAACTTTGTCAACCACTTGTTCCATCTCTCAACAGGTTTCCATGTTACTGTGTGGCTTCTTGTTTGTTTTTAGAGAGAGATTTTTGCTTTAGGATGTGTGCACTTGCTGGAGAGACAGAGAGAGACAGAAAGCAAGAAATAACCCTCCAAGGTTATTGGGCCCCTCCCTTTTTAAAGCTTATTTTATTTTCTGAGAAGGAGGCACCCCAATAGGACCTCACTACTCAGTCCTCCAGCCAGCCAGGATCATGGGTGCACCTGTAGGCACGCCAAGTGTGGCTCAGGTCGGCCTGGGATCTGAATTTGGAGTGTTCTCACATGGCTCTGGCATTGCACTGTTCCGCCAAGCTAGGCCCCTCACATTATTTCTTATAAGAAATTGTTGTACTGCTATTATCATGTATTTTTTTTTTCTGTCCCCTCAACCTTCTTTGATGCTTTTAAGGATTTTTCTTTATTTTCAGTTGATCATAACATGCTTAGGTGTGATTTTCTTTAATTTTTATCATGGTTAGGAGGACATGTAAGGTTAACATTTTCCATCAAATTTAGAAAAGTTTTGGTCATTTCATATTCACATGGTTTTTTCCTTTCCTGATCTTTCTTCTATAGCTGAGACTCTAATTATCTATATGTTAGATCAATTGATGTTGTCCAATAGATCACAAGTTTTAGAAAAAAACAACATGCTGGTGTGGAAGGAGGGTGGGAGGGGGAAGATTGTAGGGAAGGAAATTAGGGAGAAACATAGAGAAGTAAGACAGCTGTGGGATACAGAAATGGTTTATTACCTGCTGATGATAACATGTATAGTATTCTCAATTTGAGAATGTATTTGAGGTGTATTTCATGTTGGGTAAATTCTCTTTACAAACTCATTGGTGTACAGTGATTGAATGCATAAAAAATAATAATAAATAAATAAATGAAAAGAAAAAAGTAAAAACCCAACATGTTCTGTTCATGTTTTTTTTAGACATTTTTCCTGTTCTGTATTGATGATTTCTACTGACCTACCTTCAAGTCACCAATATTTTATTCTTTAGTTTCCAATATATTATGAAGCCCATCCAGTGGAGTTTTCATTTCAGAATTGATGTCAATTTCTTTTAATTCTAGACTTTCTGTTTTGTCTTTTATCATCTGTGATTTCTTCCATCTATTCACTCATTGTGTCTATCTTTTGGCTTATAATCTTTGAATATATCCATTATGGCTGTTTAAAACATACTTAACTGACAATTCCAACATTTGTGTTATATCTGAGTTTGTTTCTATAGACTTTTCCCTCTAAGGTATGTGTCCCACTTTCTTGCTTCTTCACATGAATAATAATTTATGATAATTTATTTGACATTATATACTCTTTTTATTGATGGTTTGGACTTACCGTTTTCTTTTAAAGTGTATAGAATTTAGTTCTGGAAGGTAGTTATTTCCCTGTTATTAACAGATCAGTCTGATTATACTAAAACTAGGCTTTATTTATTTATTTATTGGTTGGTTGGTATTTTTTTTTTTTTTGGGTACATTTTTATCATAAAGTGTGTGAGAGAAACAGAGAGAGAGATAGAAAGTGAGGAATCACCCCTCAGGGAGGTATGGCCATGCTGCAATCCCTTCTCCATTCTTTTCTCAGAATTTTTGGGCACACACACATGTCTGACATGTTTTTGAAGTTGCAGGGTCTGTGACTGAAACCACAGAGTCGGCCATATGAGATTCAGCACCTTAACATCATGCTACTCCTGGCCTGAGACTTTAAGTTTTTTGTTAGGATAGGTCTAATGAGCCTTTAATGCTAGAGTAGCTATTTTTCCAAGTGTAGTCTTTCTGGAATCTTAGTTGAAAACTTAGATTTAAGTGAGATCGCTCCAATCTGGCTGATTAGAATGCCAATTCTTCCAGCGCTGTTAAAAGCCAGAATCTCGGTCCACCATGAGAGCTGAGATGTAGTGATTTCAGAGATAAGAGCAATGAAAATGTTCTGCTGAGAATCTACCCTGGTAGAGCCCCTGTCTCCTTCTCTCTGTCTCTCTCTGTCTTTTTATGCCTTTCTGTCTCTGTCTTTAAAAAAAAAAATTTCTTAAAAAATTTTTTTAAGGTAAAGTTTTTTCTAGGCTCTGAAAGCCTCCTTTATCTTGGTAATAACCCCCCCCCCCCCGCCTCCCATCTAGGCAAAAAAAGGCAGGCCAGAAGAAGACTGAGTCTGCCATGAGAGCTGAGATATAGTGTGCTGCACGGTTTTCATTAACAAATAAATATTTTTTGTTTGCTTTATCCATTTTTCTCTTTTATTTCCTTTCTCTCTTTCTCTATTTTCTTATCCTTTTTCTTTTACCTCATTACTTTGCTGCTCAGCTTCCACCTACTGAGTGTTTAGACAATTCTAAATGAAAAGTTGCCAAGTCGGAATACTGTTTGGGTCCTTATATTCCTCAACTCCCACTGAATCTGTGTCACAAAGGGAGAAAAATGCAACACTAAAGAGTTTGCAGACAACACCGTCCTGTGCACCTCTGATGGCTCAGATTGATCTTCTAGAATTTAGGAAGAAATGGATAATCCATGAGATGACTAGAAATCACTGCAGGGTCACAAGAAATATGCGAAACAAAGAAAATACCTCACCCCCTAGGGAAAAGAATAACTCCTCTTCATCCACAGACAGTACAATGGAAATCATGGAAATGTCTGATAAAGAGTATTAGAGTATTCATAATGACAAAACTAACAGAGATGGAAGAGGGACAATGAACACCAGAAGAAAAAAGCTGATGAGTCCCAGGAAGTGAGGAATTTCTTGTGAAAGCTGAAAGAGGAAATACACACCACAAAAAAGAGTCAAATGGAATTGTTGGAGATGAAGGATATAATACAGGCAGTCAAAACCTCCTTTGAAAGTGTTAAAAGCAGACTAGATCATACAGAAAATCAAATCTCCGATGTAGAAGACAGGATCACTGGACTAGTAAAATCTACCACAAAAACTGAGAAAATAGCCCCCCCCAATATGAGAATATATGTGAGAAATACTAGATACCGTTAAATATCCAAACATCTGGATAATCGGTATCCCAGAAGGTGAAGAGACTAATAAGGGCATTGACAATCTATTCCATGAAATCCTGGAAGAAAATTTCCCAGAGCTAAAGAGGCATTAAAAGATCCAGTCCCCAAAAATACAAAGGACCCCAAATAGAATCAACCCAAGAAGATCTTCTCCAAGACACATTATAGCCAGCTTGACCAAAACCACAGACAAAGACAAGATACTCAGACTGGCAAGAGAGAAACGTCATGTTACCTACAAAGGATATCCCATCAGGCTAACAGCAGACCTCTCATTGGAAACAATGTGAGTGAGGAAAGAATGAGAAAATATAGTTAAAGTGTTAAGGGAAAAACAATTTCAACCAAGAATACTACACCCGGCAAGATTATCCTTCATGTGGGAAGAGAAGACAAGAACATTCTCAGATAAACAAAACCTGAAAGAATTTACCAACACTAGACCAGCTCTCCAAGAAGTTCTGAAGGGAGTGCTATCCCAGGCAAACTAAAGTAAGACACATAGAAAAAAAGAGTTCTAAAACAGCTAAGAAAATGTCCAGCTTAATGGTAGGGACAAGTACGGAGTTGAATGCTACCTTCTGAATTTAAACAGAGAGATCAGACCACAGCAGGAGATAAAGTACATGAGCTTGAACTGATGAAATAGAATTTTATGACTTTTGACTAAAACAGTACTGACTTTTCTATGGTTTGTTTTCCAGTATTAAGGAGTTTTGTTTTTTTTAAGTTGTGGACAGGTCTATGTACCTACTATTCAAACAGAATCCTAACCTGTTTCCTGGCTTTAAGTATTAAGCAAAGTTTGCTTAACATTTTTTTTCATTTTGATTTATTAAAGCTAAAACTTCCTTTCTTGAAATTAAACACACACACACACACACACACACACACACACACACACAAACCAGAATCTCTGTTTAGTTCAAATGGCTCCCAAAAGTCTCATGCATATATGACTTAAATTTAGCTAGAGACTCAAGGGTACCCTTCTGCAGACTTATGAAATGTCTCTGCACAGTTACCTTTTTTCTGTTATCCTTCCAGTCAATTTTCTAGCAGCTACCCCAGCAGTGTTGTACTCCAGTCTTGTTTCCTTCACCTAGAAAGATGGCTGCTTTCTGTTTGGCTCAATTTCCTTCATTTAGTTTGAGGGGTATTTCCAGGCAGAAAATTGGCATATGGGGGCCAGCTAAGTGGTGTGGTGATAAAGGCAGCTGGATCCTACATAACTGTGCAATTGAATTGCGGCGTGTGTGCTTAAGTGCCCAAAATCCCAAAAGGAGAATGGATTGTAGTGTGGCCATTCCACTAGGGAGTGATTTCTCTCTCTTTTTCTCTTTCTGTTTGTCTCTCTCCAGTAAGCACATGGGGCCCTGTGGTAAAAAGAAACAAAAAAATGAAACAAAAAAACCTGGGATGATTGTGGAGCTCCATTTGGGTATTTCCTTTCTCTCAAGGACCACATCTTTGTGGTGCTGTTGTCTGATGCCTAAAAGAGTTACATCACATATTCTGTTCATTTTTGTAGTTGTTTAAAGTTATAGATTAAGTTCAAAACTTGTTGGGAACCAGCAGTTAGCGTAATGGCTATGTCGCTGGACTCCCACGTAGTCAACCGTTGTTCACGTCCCGGACCCGGTGGCTTAAAAATCACGCCGGGCGCGTGTGCGTGCGTGCCCAAGATCCCGAGAGGAGAATGGAGGAAAAGGGATTGCAGCGTGACCATCCCCTCTGGGGGGTGATTTCTCACTTTCTGTCTCTATCTGTCTCTGTCTGTCTGGCGAGCGCACGCGCCCTATAGCGAAAAAATAAAACCTCTCCCCCCCCAAAAAAAAAAAAATTAAAAAAAAAAAACAAACTTGTTCAACTGTGGCTGAACTGGAAATCTATCTTTTAATAATACTGATATCCTTGATTCATTCATTTTAGATACTATTGTCTTCTTATTATCAAATAGTAGCTTATTTAAACTCTCTCCTTATCTGCATAATATAATTCTCTTCCTATTTTGATTATATTCATATTAATTATTATTATGAATGTGCATGTCCTATTTATTACTAAACAATATTATACCATCTGATTACATTTTCTTTCTCATTCAAATTCTGTTTTTCCTGGAGGATACCTGTTGGTTTATTTTATCTTCTAAATTTCCTTTAAATGTCTAGATTTTCTCTCATCCACCAATAGCTCCCTTATTTCTAAGTGAAAATGCATCTCAAAACCATTTATCTACTAGAGATTTTGAGTTTCAGCTTTGGTCTGAAATGCTTGCTCAGTTGGTCCATGATTTTACAGTGATGTCTCTGGGCTCCCCACTGCTCTGATCCTGGCAATCTCTTTCTACTCACTACTAAATCACATGCCTGGTGGATCTATGTTGTAATCTCTTGTGACTTCTTCATTTTTGTGTAAAAAATACTCCAATATCTTTTTTTCTTCTTCTTTTAATATAAGAAAATAAATGTTATTATTACTTTATTACATAACCTATTAGTAAATATAGCACATGGGATTTTCTTAAATGACAAATAAGGCACATTTCTGATTCCTCTGAGAACCTCAATATCATCTGTCTTTTGGAGAGTCCAGTTTCTTATGACATCTGTGATACTATCCGTGAGGGTACCAACGGTGCTTGGTAGTAAAGAACATTTTGCTAAGTTGTTCTATCATGGGTCCTTGCTCAAGGTGTTCACTTTTCTCATCTAACTTGGATTTCAGCACTTGATCATGTGTTTCTTCATTATTATGCACAGGATCTGGTCTAGGGATAGGCTTAATGGCCTTTCCAGAGGTGTCATGCCCCAGGTTTTTGTGGGTTCATATGGAATGTCCACAGGCATTTCATGGTATTGTCCTGCCATCAGATGTCAAAGCAAGCTCCACTTTGTAATTATAGTCATCTGGAAGAGAAGAATTACATAGATTTATGATACTTATTTAAGATATGTAGATTTATAAAGCTCCATTTTGGGTTGGAAGAAAATGTTTCAAGATCAACTGTCTTTGATATCACCCATTTTTTATCACTGCTACTGCCATGCTGCATCAAGATGCTTCTTAGGTGGTACCAAAAAAGTTGTTCCAAACAGAAGCTGCTTTTAAAATCTGCGTTTAGAAAATTACTTTTCAACCCTTGACAGATTGTCACTGTGAGCCCGCCATCTTGTCTCCACTCCAGTACCTTCTTAAGAAAGGGTACATAGGAAACACGAGTTTTTTTTTAGTCTCTGTAAGCTTCCAAAATGTGTCTTTATTTTACTCTCACAATTGATGATCAGTTGAGTTGAAATACTTAATGCTCAGAATTTTGTGGGAGTGTTATTTCATAACCCTCTAGCATCCAATGAGGCTACTGAAAATTTTGATTGGGCCAGTCAGTCAGGTGTGGTGGTTAAGATGGATGGATCCCACATGATAGACTGTGTGGTTTGAGTCCCAAACTTGGTGGCTTGAAAAACACACTGAGCTCATGCATGTGCATGTGTACCCAAAATTCAGAGAGGAGAAGGGATTGTGGCATGGCCGGCCACGTTGGGAGGTACTTTCTTACTTTCTCTCTCTCTCTTTCTCTGGCAAGCACACATACACTACAGAAAAAATCGGGCGTGGTGGCACCTGCCCTATGGCAAAAACCTGTGAAGGCTGGAGAAGAGTGGCATCAAGTCCATCTCACTATAGAAAAAAAATGTTAGAATAATAAATAGAAAAGTGAATCTTAACAAGTGAAAATAATGGAACATTAAAAAAGGAACATTTTGATCATATTTTCATAAATGATCCCTTATATATCTTACATTTCCTCTCCGGAAGCTTTTGGACTCTAATTAATTTGATTTGTGAAATTCGATAATGATATGTCTTGAGGTGGGTCTTTTTCCAGTTTTTGTGCTTGGTACTGGACTTTTCAAACCAGAGATTGAATCTTTTGATTTTTGGAGTGTTATTTCTTTGGTCATTTCCTCCCTCCATTTTCTTTTTTATTTATTTCTAGAATTCCTAGTACTTGGAAGTAGAATTTCCTGCATAGAGCTTCTTTTGTTTGGCTTCTCCAAAGAACAAGTGCGTAGATTCATGACACAGAAGTACAGTATAGAGGAGTGGTGGTGTGGAGTATTTGCCTGACTACAACGCAGCGATGGGTACCTCGCAGCTTCTTACACAAACTTTCAGACAGTGCTTCTGTATTAAGCACCACTCTCCTACACCTATCTTCCACATTAACTGCTGCCACTAACACTTGAGCATGTCTGGAATTTTGCAAAATCAATGAGCTGCTTTCCGTACCCTGTATCATACCCTGCAAATACTTAGGTTTGAGTTTCCTCTTCTTTGCCGAGTTACCTGCCACTTCTGCATCAGCTTCTAGTCTTTCTCTATTTTTTTTTTTTTGAGAGATTTTTGCTATAGGATGCGTGCGCTCGCCAGACAGACAGGGAGAGACATTAGAGACAGAAAGTGAGAAATCACCCCCCAAGGGGGATGGTCACACCGCAATCCCTTCTCCTCCATTCTCCTCTCGGGATCTTGGGCACGCACGCACATGCGCCCGGCGTGAGTTTAAGCCACCGGGTCCGGGATGCGAACTGCGGTCGACTACGTGGGAGTCCAGCGACATAGCCATTACGCTAACTGCTGGTTCCATAGTCTTTCTCTATTTTTGTTTGTGGTTTCAGATCTTTTAGTTTCATTGAATTTCTAACTTTGTGTTAATTTCTTGTTTTTATTATTTGTATATTTTAATTATTTATTCATATTTTTAGAAGAAAAACAAATGGAAATGGTTTTACTCTGTGTCCTTGGAATCCAATTTTTAAATCTTTGGCTTTCTCTTTGTCTCCCTCTTTTCCCTTCCTTCCTTCCAGGATCTCAAATGCTGTAGATCAAATTCTTTATCTCCAATTCTTCCATTGTTCATGCAAGGCAGTTCTTCATGGTTACAGCAAGGCCTCTGTCTTCATATTGGTGAAATGTAGTGGTACAGACAAAACAGAATAAAACACCAAAAAAAAAACCCCCACAAAAACAAAACAAACAAACAAAAACCCACCAAATTAACAGACAAATAAATAATTACAGAAACAAATCCTAGGAAGAAAATGAACATAGTGCTGAAGAAGAGAGGAAAAGGGAGAAGGGGGTGTGGGGACGTATTTAGATAGGGCAGCCAGGGAAAGCTCTCTGAAGAAATGCCATTGACGCTTAGACTTGAAAAGAAGTTGGCCCTTTGAAGAGGAGTAAAGAGTGTTTGAAGAACTGAAAGGAAGCCAGTGAAGCAGGAGTGTAGGAGACAAGAAGGAGTGGGACTCCGGATGAGATTGTCGAGGTGGGCAGGGGCCCCATCGTACAGGGTCTTTAAAGCAAGCTAAGAGCTCAAGATTGTATCTGAAGTGCGATGGTGGTGGTGGCGGTGGTTGGTGGGGCTGGGGTGGTGGTGAAGCAGGAGAGTGACATCGTTTTTTAAAATCGCTGTGCATGTTGCATGTAAAACAGATTGGGAGAGGAGATGGGAGTCAAAACTGGGACTAGTCAAGGGGCTCTCACAGCAGTTCAGGTGAGAGATGATGGTGGCTTTGACAGGGTGGGGTGGGGGCGAGCACAGCAGTGGAATGGAGAGAAGTGCGGGAGTCAGGAGGTACCCAGACAGGATTTGTGATGGATTGGATGTGAGGAGTGAGGGAGAGGAATGCAGGAAGTTCTCGACAGTAGGTATGTGAGCCTGCAATCACCTCCCCCAGCCCTTGCACTAACATCGGAGATTCTGGTTTCTTTGTACTGTATGCTGAAAGGGCTGTCCTAGGGTAAGTCCACACACGTTTGTGCTGAGGGAGTGGGAACCCGCTGAAGTTCTCAGATGGGTAATGGAGTTTTGAAGGAGAGCTATGCTGATTTCAGGGCATTGCTCCCAGTTTGTGGGAGAAAGATGATATGACAACAATGATGATGATTTAATAATAATGATAAGCTCATTTGTTGGGCCTTTATTATAAGCCAGGAACACACAGCCACCCTATGAGAGATCCAGGGTCTTACCCTACGTCACACAGCAGAAAGTGCCCAAGGGGGGACCTAACCCCAGGAAGCGCAGCTCTAGAATCTACTGTCTCCCACTCTGCTATTTAGTTAGTACTGCCCGAGGCAGATAAACCTTGCTAGAAACTGCCACCCAGTAGCCTTTTGGGATGTGGAAACAGGTAGGTCAAGTTCAAGTGCAATCTGTATTTTAGAAAGAGTTTAGAATTTTAGAATCAAAATTTTAGGAAACCATTACCGCTAACACCACCAACAACAAAATAAGAAATACCTGAAAAAGTCAAAAAGTGCCTGTTCTGGCCAGCCTAAGAAGTGAGGATCCCTTCAGAAGCAGGAGTCACCACCAGCACATCCAAAGCTGAGCGGGTCACTCACCTCATCAGGGTGACTTTGGCACAGACATTGTTCCTGCCTAGGGACAAAAATGAGTCTGCTGCTAACCCTACATGTTGACAACTACTAATGAACTGGCCTTGTGTCCGACCCTCACCTTAGACATAGGACAGTCTGAGGTGCCACCAGCCTTGGAGATGACAAAACTGCATGTTTTTAATTACAGGGAGAAACCCTTATCTCTGGAGGGTCCTTTTCTCTATTAATTTACACCTTCCCTTATCTTTTCCATCTATTGTCTCTCTGCAATGAGAAGTCTTTTCCACCAAGTGCTCCTGCACTGTCACCGTGCATCTGCGCGTAGGGTGCCTGTCCTTCAGCTGACCCCTCGCCGGCCTCATTTGTCTCCCCGCTGCCCTCCCCGCGCCTGACCCTGTCCAGGCTTGCTTTGATCTGTCCCTGCTCCCCTCTGCCTTCACCTAGCCTTCTCCTTTCTCCTTTTCAGGCGTGCGTCCCTGCCCATTCCAGGAATTCTGACTGCAAGGACAGTGTTTCTGGGAATTGGGCCCCTTTGTCCTTCCAAAAGGACAGGAATGCGAGAAGGTGAAGTGGCCATTTGAGTAGCCAGAGGAATGGGACTTGAGAAAACAGAAGGAGTGGGTCTTCTAGGTCCCCAATCAAAAGAAAAAGGGTCACAGCAGAGAGGTAGGAAGTGAGGGGCCCTGCAGGGCCAGCTAGAACCCACTCCCCTGCAAGCAGACACAAATGGGTGCCTACTGCGTGCAAGCGAGGTGCCGTGTGATGGGGCCGAGACACATGCCCAGAGAAGACCTGGCCTGATGGCCGACCAACCCCTCTCTCACCCTGGACTCTCAGAAATGGGAGGTAGGAGAAGGACCATGGCCTGGGCAGGTGGAAGGCTGCCCGAGCACCCAGGCATTGACCCTCAGTGGGGGCAACAAGAGCCGGAGAGGGCTGACCACGAAGGAGTCCAGTGTGATGCCGGCTCTGGCCAGGGCAAGCTGTGCTAGTCTGGCTTGCTTCAGGCCTGTGCTAGCCCGTAAAGGCTTCTGTTAGCCCACCTGTTTTCACCCTGCTTCCGAGGCTGTTGAAACCCCCAGGGATTTTTGTGCCTCTCTTTTTCTCTAGGTGCCTCTTCGATCTGGAATTTCTCCCTGAAATACCAGCACTGGGCCAGTCCTGGGCACACTGCCACCTACAGCAAATAGAAAACGAGGTGTCCTTACTGTCGCCACCAGTGTTTGCTGTGGTCTGCGAGGCGAGGCCAGTCCTGGTGGGCTGGCACACCTGCTGGATGGAAAGAGGACCCATCACCCAGACTGGGTGTCCAGGTGGCCCAGAAAGGCCAGCCTGGCAGGCCCATGTCCAGGACCCCTTCCTAGCACTGTGTTAAGCATGTCATGAATATTTCTTCATTTAATCCTTATAATTTCCCTGTAAGATAGTACTATTATCCATGACAATGGGTATCCAGGGCTGCCGGATGGTCCTTTAAGCCCCCATTTCTCATTTGCAGAAAAAAAGTTCGAGATTAAAAGGTCAAAAACAAAACCTGAACTCTGGAAAGATACATACACAGCCGTTACCTGTAGGTGCCCGAGAGGAGGCAAGAGTGGCTGGAGGGCAGAGGGGTGATGGAAGACCAGTGAGATAGAGGCCTTCGAAAGGACTTTGGCTTCTGTCGCATGAACTGGGGGTCACAGGAAGGTTTGGAGCAAAGGAATGGCATAATCTGACTTAATTTTTTTTAAGAATTGTTTATTTAAATTTATTTATTATCGTCGTCATTATTTTTTTATTATTATTATTATTTGCTACAGGCACACGTGCTCACCAGAGAGAGACAGAAAGAGAGAGAGAGAGAGGGAATGTGAGAAAGCAAGCCACCTGGTCCAGGTCTTAAACTGCAGTGGACAGGGTAGGAGTCCAGTGCCTCAACCACCACACCACCTACTGGCTTAAAAGAATGACTCTGGGGCCAGCAGGTATTGTAGTGGTTATGTCGTTAGACTCCCACATGATTGACCACAGTTTGAGTACCAGACCCGGTGGCTTGAAAATTACTCTGGGCACATATGCGTGCATACCCCAGATCCTGGAAGGAGAATGGAGGAGAAGGGATTGCTGCATGATGTTGGGGTCAACACAAGCATCGATGGTTCTAATGGATTCTCATTTTTATGTTGCTTTCCCTAGCCTCATTTAAATGGTTCTAAAACTGATATAGTAGTGCCTCCCAACAAGAGTTTGTTGTAGGGATGTTGTAAAGAAAAATAAGGTACTTAATGTATATTTCTGAACAAATTCTTGGATCGGTGCAATATAAAAGAGAGATGTTATTTTGGGGAACAAACACCTCGATTAACCAGCTTCACTTTTTTAGTGATCTTAACTGTTTGAGCCACACCTGAAGACAAGGAAGTCAGCAAAGAAAGGACACCCATTCATGGGCCAGCCAGTGGTGCAATGGTAATGCAGTGCTCTGTGATGCCACACCCATGTGGGGAGGTCCTGGGTTCGCATCCCGAGGTCTCCCTGGATAGTCCAGGTCTCGTACCCATGATCCAGGCTGACTGAGGCCGGGGGTGGATCACAGCATGAAAACCCTATCTGTGGTGCCTGTCTCTGATCTCTCTCTCTCTCGTGGAGGAAAGAAAGATAGGAAGTAAAGACATCCATTAAAGCTCAGAGATTTTTTTAACTGGAGCAATTCACAGACCTCACTTGGAGCCTAGGAACTCTTACTTTAAGAATATTCGTAACTGCTTTCTTTCGGCAGACCAGGCTACAGCAGGTTCCTGTAGGGCAGACTGGCTAACAGTATGAGCTCTGAATTTGGCTAGCACAGCTTCCCCTGTCTCCGGCTGTATGAACGAGAGTGAGTTAATTTATCTCTCCATGTCTCTGTGTCTTCATCTGTAACTTGGGATAATAGTACTATCTTGTAGGGAAGTTATAAGGATTAAATAAAGAAATATTCATGACGTGCTTAACACAGTGCTAGGTACATGGTAACTGTCCAGTAGTTTTTAATTTTATCATCATTATTATAAATATTAATATCAGCAGTAAAGTTGGTGCTAAATAGGAATACTGAAAGCAATTTTTAAAAGTCCCAGCCTAACATTGAGGAAAAGAGACAAAAAATTATAAAACATAAGCATAAAATAAAAAATATTAATTCAATGTCTATGAAAGGAAAACAGTTCAATGCACTTCAATAGCACTTGGCAGCAGTGTATTGGACAATACCGAAGTGCCATCATTATAAAATTCGTAATAGTCTGAGTCATCAGTATAAAGTTCAGCATGCTCTGTTTAAGAAGGCAGGGAAAGGCACGATATATATTTTAGTTAATATAAAGCTCTTGTGCCGGACTTGTATGGAACTTATTGTAAAGCCATAATACCAAATAAATGAAACTTCCTATTGGAACATTTCCAGGGATTTACCCCAATGATGACTTGAAAATTTATTTACATGGGGTTACGGTTGTTTTGGTGAAAGTACATTTTGAGTACATCATAATCTCCTGCAACAAAGTCAATGAAGTTATCTTATGTCTTCAATATGCCAGCTGCAGAACCCTCAAGAGGTTATAGATCCTCAGAGGGTTCCCAATTAGGTGAATACAAATTAAAGTAAAGGTGGGCGAATAAACTTCTCAGGGTAAGTCAGAGACAGAATTGGTTAGAAGCGGTAGACTTTTCAATCATACAAGGTTTTTTCTTTTCTCTATTTTTTTGAGAGATTTTTGCTATAGGGCATGTGCACTCACCAGAAAGACAGAGACAGAGAGACAGAAAGTGAGAAATCACCCCCCCAGGGGGATAGCCATGCCGCAATCCCTTCTCCTCCATTCTCCTCTCAGGATCTTGGGCATGCACACACACAAGCCCGGCATGAATTTAAGCCACCAGGTCCGGGACTTGAACCACAGTCAGCTACATGGGAGTCCAGCGACAAAGCCATTATGCCAACTGCTGGTCCTCATACGAGGTATTTAAAAAAAAAAAAGTTTATGGAAAATGCTTAATATGAATAAACTGCACGGATTTCAAATTTTTTGCACCAAGGAACTATTAACAATGTACACACACGCACACACACACATACCCTGTCACATAACATTCATTTAAGAAAATATATTTTAAACCAAAAAATTAGTATGAGAAACACAAGTGTCCTTAGGGGACAATGGAATAGAATATTTACAATGTAGACTTGCCTTGGCCTCTCTAGGCCTCTCCACTTTTCCCCCTGGTTGTGACATTTTACCCTTTATCTGAGCAGATCTTGGGCTTCCAAGGGGCAAATGGTCCCTTTCAATTTGGCATTCAGGGCTTATTTCTCACTGCTAGTCTCGTCTAGTCAGTCCCTCTAGTCCCTGGGTAGATTACCTATTGGCCACTGTTGACGAAAACCATCCCAAGCTGGTTCTTGAGTGGGGATGAACCTCACTCCTTTGAGTCCCTGAGCCCCTAGCATTGAACCTGATGGGCTCTCGGAAAGTGTTTGTTGAATGGTATTGAATTAGCTCGGGGGGGGGGGGGGGGGGGGGGGGGGAGAATTAGCAGAGCTCTCTCGCTTCCTGAGCCACCTGGGTGAATACCTCCAACAGGGCCTCAGCCTAGACAGCCAGGCTAGCCCTGCTGCTGGCCTTGGCCGCCTCCCCTGTGGGTGCCAGCCTGGCTGCCTTCTTCTTCACATACACGCGGGCCCTGGCTTTGGTGAGCGTCCAGCTGGGCCCTGCCTGAAGGCCGAAGATCCACTGAGCACATGTCGATTGCTCTGAAGCAGGATTTTCCCAAGGTTCGACTGTGCTAATTATTCTTCCCCTTCCTGCTGTTAAAACCTTGGACTAGAAAATGAAATCAAGGGAGGGGGTGTGGAAGGGCAGAGGGGAAGGAAAGGAGTTAATAAGCAGAACAAGGTCACCCATCTGCTGCCGCTTTCCACACTCCCTTATCTGTGACGGCACCAGCCCCAAGGTCTCCTCTTTTCATTAAAACAGTTGAATCACCTAAAATGATAAAATTAACTCAATTCTGGCCTTCTGTCTTAGACATAACAGAGCTCGCCTTGATATTGAGGCTGACCTGACGGGATGAACTTCTTTTCCCTGTAGCCCTGAAGGAGGGCAGAAAACCCAGGCACTGGTGGAGAGGCTGTCAGAGCAGACAGAACGATGTGCACATCTGTGAAGGCCTGTTTCCTGGCGGGGGGAGACCCCTGGCAACTCCTGCCCTCTGACTGGGCTGTGACAGCACCTTGTCATTCTGCATCTCTGCAGGGGAGAGGGGATGAGCAGCTAGACTTTCCAAGGTCAGGCAGTCAGAGCACCTGAAAGGCCATGCCTCTCTTGGCAGTGCCCCTGCATGGTCTGTGTACCAAGAAGAGATGAACAGAAATGCACTGGCAAACTCTGACCTTGATGGAGGTGCTGGGCTGGGTGAGAAGGGGTAAGGGCATGTCGCCATGGTGTCAAGTAGAATCTAGGAGTTGTGTGATCTTGAGAAAGTCACCAAGTCTCAGTTCCTTTAATTGTAAAATAGGAGAAGGACAAAACAAAACAAACAAAAACTAAAGGAAACAAGTGTATTAGGTTCTGTCACCTGCTTGGTATATACTAGAAACTTAATGTTTGTTTGTTCAACTAAACAAACCCACTATATAAATATTACTGTACCTATCAAAATCATCACAAAGAAGCTAAAATAAAAAATAAAATCAGGGGCAACATATAAATTTATTTTCCAAGATATGTAAAAAAACACAAACGGAGAGGCCAGCAGGTGGCATGGTGGTTAAGATGCTGGACTCTCACATGACAGACTGTGGTTCAAGTCCCACACCTGGTGACCTGCTTTCTCACTTTCTCTCTCTCTCCCTCTCTCTGGTGAGCACAAATGCCATATAACGAACTTTAAAAATAAAATAATAATAATAAATAATTCTTTTAAAAAAAGAAAAAAACACAAATGGAAGCATAATAAATGCTGTCATGTGTTTCCATTTTTATATTTATTGATACATCTTGGAGGTCATTTTAAATCAGTACCCATAGATCTGCCTCATTCTTTTTTCAAAGTATGGCTATGTGATGGTCTATTATATGGACATACAAGGCCTCTTGGTTGACAGGTGCATATAATCTTTTGTTGCGGTCCACATTGTGACCGTCAGCATCCTTGTACATACTTCTGGGAGCACAGGTGTCAGAACATCTGTAACCCTATACTTTCTAGCACGCTGATCAGCAACACGGGTGAAAAATAAAGAAGGTTCATTTTTCAATTTTGCTGAAAGGGTGAGCTAGAACAATTGGTGGTCAGAAGTCCAAATCTGTCTCCATTAGACTATCAATGATGCAAAGTCATATGTATAAATTACATGTATCATGTTTATATTGAGTGTCTACTATTGAAACTCCATGTCGCAGGCACTTGGGACCCAACAATGAACAAAACCAACAAAAATGTCTCCTTCACAGAAGCGAAAAGCTCCAGATAATAAACACAACAAATTAGAAATTACACACCAGGTTAGAAAAGGTAAGGGTTGTAGAGAACAACAACAACAAAAATAGAACAGACATGGGGATTCTAGAGTTCTGGGGCAAGGAATGCTCTCTAAGCTTCATCATGTACTTCTGTGATCTAGAATATGACTCATGATGGCCAAAAATATATTTCAGCTGGGTCAAATGGAATTCAAATTAATTAAAATTTCCCTACCTGGCTAGGTTTGCAGATCCTCATGCTATTGGCCCTCCCTTCTGTGGGAGAACTCCCAACATTCCACTTCAAATGTGTCACCCCAGAGTACCAGATGGCAGTTGCTGTTTGCGTGGCGGTGACATCATGTTGCTGTCACAGCTTGAATTTACAACTGTTGGAACCTCCTGGGGTAATTGAATTGCTTGTGTGTGTGTGTGTGTGTGTGTGTGTGTGTGTATTTGGGGGGGGGGGGGGTAGCAATTAAGCCAAGTTAGTTTTATTCTATTCCATTCAAGCTTTTATTGATCAGTTGTAAAGCAGGCATTTGTGAGTCTTTTCCCCCAATAGTTCCTTTTTTTCAAGTTTATTCCATGTTTCTACTCTGCTTAGATGCTGAATCTTGATTCTGAGCAAGCAGTTTTTGGGTCCCGGAGGAGGGCTTTTGGCCAAACAAAGGCATCTGGATTTTATTCTGAGGTAATAGGGAGCCATGGAAGGGTTTTGAGTAGGGAGAGTGGTTTTGCCTTCTAGAAATATCACCCAAGGAGCAGTGGTAAGGACTGATTACTGGATGCAAGATACTAGAGAGGGAAACCAGGTTTGCCTGTCCAGAGGAGGGGTGGTGAGGGCCTAAGCCAAGGCAGCAGTGAGGGCTCTGCGCAGAAGAGGATGGGCAGAGGATTGGTGGGGAAGAGAAAGAATGGGCTGTGGAAATGCTGAGGGTGTGCCAAAGGGGAGACTGGATGGAGCCTTTTAATAAAACGAGGAACACGCCTGGGGAGGAAGCATCCGAAGGAGGCTGGGGAGCCTGACTTTTGGTACAACAATGGTGCGGATCTGAACAGAGTTGTCTCCTGGAGCCCTGGAGACAGGTCTAGCCTGAGACCTCGATGTTAGAATTACCCGCTTACTGAGGAAACTAGGAAGGTCACCGGCATAAAAGGACACAATAAGCCTGGCCTTCTGGAGCAGTGGTTAAGCTCTGTGCATAGTGAGCCAGATTCTACGTGGCTGACTGTGGTTCGAATCCTGAACTTGGAGGCTTGAAAAAGACTCTGGGAGTGTATCCCCAAGATCTTGATGATATGGAGAAATGGAGGAAACAGGATTGTGGTGTGACCACGCTCCATTAGGGGGTGCTCTCTCTCTCTCTCTCTCTCTCTCTACTTTCTGTCTCTCTGATAAGTGCAACCCTCTGGCAATTACTTAAAAATAGGCTGCCATGTGGAGGAGGACTTAGACATCCTCTATGTAGCTCCTGAGGCAAAAAGTAGGAAGTAGCTATGCAGCTTTCAGGACAACAGAAGAGCTTCTCAATAGGGCCATTACAATCCCATGGAAGCGGTGGCTGACTGACACTCAGCACTATGTGGGAAGGCGCTTCTACTGAACACCAGAGATGACAAGATTGGTGCCTGCTAGTTAGGAATTCATATTATGGAGGGGATTTCAGAAGGGAAATGACCACTGATTTGATATCCACACACTAAGAGCTCAGAAAGAGACAAGGTAAGTGCTAGAGAGAAAGAAGATGGGAAGGAGGAAGGGAGGAAGAAAAAGAATGATGACTTCCATCTGCAAAAAGAGCCAAGTGGTGACCCCCTAGATCTCTCAGAATGTTGGGTTGGGATCAGCTGGAAATAAGGTCACAGCACAGGTAGGGCCGGTCACACCTCTGTTAGGATCCCTTTAAAGGCTTCCCATCTCACTCAAAGTAAACGCCAAGGTCTTTCCATGGCCTGCCAGGCCCACAGGGTCCGTCTCTGCTCTTACTAACTTACCACCCTTGCCCTGGCCTTCCCAGATGTCCCTCAGCACCCTCCTGCCTCAGGGCCTTTGTAATTGCTATTTCCGGTGCCTGCATGTTCTTCCCAAAGATTTGCCTGTGTCTTCCTCCCACATCCTTTTTTGGATTTGTGCTCAAAAGTCACCTTCTTATGGGGAGCCCTGACTACCCTACTTAAAATAGCAACTCCAGGGGCCGGCAAGTGACGTGGTGGTTAAAGGCGCTGGACTTCCACATGGCTGATCATGGTTTGAGTCTTGGACTTGATGGCTTGCTCTCTCTCTCTCTCTCTGGTGAAAACTGAAAAAAAAAAAAATGGTAATAAATAAATAATTTTTTAAAAAATTAGCAACTCTACCTCCCACTACCAAATTCCTCCCTTTTCTGAGTTTCATTTATCTTCATAATACTTATTATCACCTTAGATGTTATGGTATTTAAGTGACTGCTTTCTGTGTCCCCCAACTACAATGTAAGTCTCACGAGGGCAATGACTTTATCTGTTTTGCTCGCTGCTGTCTCTAGTGCCTAGAACTATGCCAGGCACAAAGTAAGCAGCCTATAAATATTTTTGAATGAGTGAATGAATAAACAAACTCATGGTCCACACCAAGGGATCGTATAATATGAGGCTGCATAAGTGTAGGTGCTCCACACGTGGAAACTCCAGGTCTGGCCTGGAAATTTGGACTAAAATGATTCAAAATATAGAAGCTCTGTTTTTTTCTTAGAGAGTCAAAATAAAAACTGTGTTTTAATAAGAAATATCTATCAAGGAAAAGCAATTCTTCAAGAGGAACTGGATTAGACTCCCCTTGGTCTTGAAATAGCCAATGTATTTACCAGTTCTGTTACTCCAGCTAACTTCCTTATAACCAGCTGCCTAGATTCAGTTATTTTTGGTTTGCTAAAATTTGCAGAGGGTTTATGTGCTTGCCAGTGAGAGAACCCCACAATGGAACATGGTCATGCCCCAATCCCTTTTCCTTTATTTGTCTATCTTGGCATGATTTGGGGCATGCACACACATGTGCCCAGAGCATTGTTCAAGCTGCTGGGGTCAAGATTTGAGCCATTGTTGGCCATATGGTTCTGGCTCCCAATGCACAGCACTTAACTCTAGGGCTGGCCCCACAGTTACAATATCTTTTAAGGGGCTGCTGTGCTTTAATTCCTGCTGTGTTTTTTGGAATCCCCAGAATACAAAGGCTATGTAAACCTTAGGAAACAATGGGCACAGTGTGTGAGCCCACCCCAGAGAGCTGGACAGCTGTGGACCTTTGATGTTGATTGCTAAAGGAATGAACCAATAAATGAATTTGTGATTTTCTTGTGAAGACAAAGCAAATGTGTGTTAAAAGGACTTTGTGAGGTCCAGCCTCCATGGTGTAGCAGGTATTAGACTGCAGAGCTGGAAGTCACATATCAGTTGGGGTTCAAGTCCCTAGCCTGGTTGACCTAAAAACATACTACTAGGTGTGCCTAGGGTCCTGGAGGCCTGAAGGACTGGAGGAAGGGGATTATGGTAAGACTGAGTCCAAGGGAGGTGCTTCTCTTTCTTTTTTTCTCTCTCTGTTGCATACATGTGGCATGCTTCATGTGAATTAATAAAAAATAAATATAGGACTTTGTTAACTCACAAAGCAGCGAATAGAGTATAAGTTAATATCACGGGTCAGAGGAGTAAGAATGAACTCTCTAGTTGTACCTTTGAGGGCAGTAGTGGTTAAAAGCACAAACTCTGAGGTCAAGTCATAGCTCTACTGCTATTAGTTGTGTGACCTTGGGGATTTAATCTCTTGCCTCAGTTTATTCATCTATAAAATGGGGATAACAATAGTACTTTTCTCATTGAATTTCTTGTAAAGGTTAAAGAAGCACAGATAAAGCATTAAACCAGTGTCCAGCACCTTGTAAAGTGTTGACTACTTTTATAACCAGATTTGAGGGGTTTTGGAACCTGGCTTCAGAGTCTGCACTTACACAATTTTCTATATTCTGTGAATTTCAGTTTCCTCATCTATCAAACACAATGGTAAAAATCCTTTCTTATAGGACTGATGCAGAATTTACTTATTCATTTATTTTTAAAGGTTTATTTATTTACTTATTCCTGAGTAACAGAGAAACCAACAGATAGGAATGGCCATGCCACAATCCCTTCTCCTCCATTCTTCTCTTGAGATCTTGGGCACACATGCACATGCATCTGACATGAGTTTTAAGCCACCGGGTCCAGGACTCAAACCACAGTCAACTATGTGGGAGTCCATTACACTATCTGCTGGTCCCCCTATAATAGGTCTTGATGCTGTGATCTACCCCTGGCTTCAGCCAATCCCAGACCATGGCCATGCTCAGAGAGTACCCAGGCCGTGAAGGTCTGCCTCTTAGAGTGTTGTGTTTTACTGCTGTGTCGCTCACCATGCAACCCTAATTGATGTAGAATTTAAATAAAGTTCCTTTTTTCAGTGCATGGCCCATAATTTGTGCTAGATAAATATGCATGGAATGGATTACATGTTTGGATCACTACCTAAAGTGAATTAGGAGCGAGAGAACCTTTGAGGAATGTAAGCAATGGAATATGGGAAGTGTGTAGGTGTGACTGGAGTGTTAACTGAGAATGAACATTTTGAATCAGGTTTTGAAGGGAGAATGACTTACAGGTTGACAAGAAGAAGAGAAAACTCATTCTAGGTAGATGAAATAGCATGTGGAAAATCTCCAAGAAAATGATGCTTATTTGCTGAAAGGAGAATTAAAAATAGAGTTGATAGGATGGGAAGACCAGTTTTCCCAATACTTCAAAGGTCAACGATTCTCCTTTGTACCTAGAGCTCCAAATGAATATTCTCAAACCACAATCTGCCTTCTGTCCTGGCCAATGAGACTATAAAACTCAGGAATGCATGCCATTCGGTTTGGGAAAAATGGACCTCTCAGATGGTTAGGGTAATTCCGGTACCACTTCCTATAGTCTAGTAAGAGTTTTCAATAACATTTTTTGAAATAAGGAAACCACCTTAAAATGATGAATAAACTTCCTGTGATTCTGGGAATATGTTTTTCATGGAGGTCAGAATTCCATGAGAAATACCAAATTCAGGGTAGGTCATGAGGTTTTTCTCAGCAGCAGTGATAGCCAGGGGAGTCTGGAACGCCTTTAAAAACTCCCCCAAATCTTTCAGCACGAGCACAGGCACTTTGCTGGGAGGTCAAGACCTGATGTTGCCAGCTCTGAAGCCAGCCTGTAGAAGGTGAGAATATGAGGATGCTCCATCAGAAAGAAATAACCCTTCTTGAAAGTAAATTGATTGGCCTCAGCCTCCTCCTCTAACAGACCCCCATCTCTTGCTGCAGGGAGTGTTTACTTCACTACCAACATGCTGTTGGGGGGAGGGAAGGTATTAGAGCGCATCTCTTCTCATCCTTTCTTTCCTTTTCTTTTGGAGCGATGTTTGCTATAGAGCGCGTATACTCGCCAGACACACACACACACACACACACACACACACACACACACACAGAGAGAGAGAGAGAGAGAGAGAGAGAGAGAGAGAGAGACGGAAAGCAAGAAATTGTTCTCCAGTGGGGAATGGCCATGCCACAATTTCTTCTCCATTCTCCTCTTGGGATCCTGAGCATGCACGCACATGCTCCCAGGGTGAGTTTTAAGCTGCTGGGACTTAAACCATGGTAGACTACATCGGAGTCCAGTGACATAACCATTATATCATCTGCTGGTCGCAGTTCTTATAATTTCTTACTTTGTGGGTGTCATCCCCCTTTGAGAACTGAGAAATATGTAGGCCCCCTCCTCCAGGCAGATTTCCAGGCTCACCCATGCAAACTTTGTCAGCAAACCCTGTAGGTCACAGATGGGGACCCCATCCATTGGTCTCAGGTAACACCCACTCTGCTTTGACTGTTTCCTCATCTTATGTTGTGTTTACACATCTGCACAGTATGTTACACATTCCTTGACAATGGGCACAAGTTATAAATTATCTTGGTATTCTCTCTAGTCTTGACACAGTTTCTGGAACTTTCTAGAAGCTCATTAAATATTTTTTGACTTGAATGCTTCTCCCCACCTTAACTATAGGATGAGCTGCCTTTTTTTTTTTTTTTTTTTTTTTTTTTTTTTTTTTTTTTTAACATAATGAAACTGGACTTATTTATTTTCCCTCCAAGTAGAATCAGTATCCCTCCAAGGGAAGAAAATACAGGTCTACAGTGAAAAACAGCTTGGGGAGGGGACTCACGCAACGATAACAGCCCGGTACCAGGAAATAAAGTGTGCGGCGGAACTATAACAAGGTGATCTTTAGATTTTTTTTTTCCTTTCTGCTTCAACCCTGAGCTGTGGCACTTGAATAATCCTGGTTTCCGGAGAACAGACTACTGTAATGATAATCCAGGAAGTAAATTGCCCTTTGAAAAGCAAGGAAGAAACCAATCGACTAAGTATTTATTTATATTTAATGCTCCAGGGCTTCTGTTTCCAGCTTTGAAGAGTTCCTGGCAAATGCTTTTTGAAGTCATTAATCCTAGGGGCAAATCTAAATGTCTTGCAGGCGGCTCCTGGCCCCCAGAGCCTGGCACACTGTGTTTATAACCCTTGGGCTTTCCAGAAGACTGGACATGGGGAGAACCGAGCTGGCGGCAGTGAGAGAGAGAGGGAGGAGCGGCTCTATTTGGAATCTGCTCTGGAAACTTTGGTCAGGAATTAATTCTCCAGAATGGATTGATGACGTTTTATTGGGTGGCACTGACCTGCCCACCTCCTTCTGCCCTGGAGTCAGGCATGACCTTCCTGATCCGTGGCTCCTCTCTCTCTCCAGCTCACGTCGGGGGCTGCCCAAGGAGCAGCATCAGCACTGGCCCACCCTTGGGTGACTGGCTCCAAAATCATCTAGATTTTTTTTTTTTTTAATTTGCCAGAGGACATGTGTGCTTGCTGGAGAGAGGCAGAGAGAGTGGAGAGAGAGAGAGCAAGCAAGAAAACACCCACTATGGGGAATGGTCACATTGCAATCCCTTTTCCTCCATTTCTCCCTCCTTTTGATATTTTGAGCGTGCACGCACATGTGCCTGGTGTGTTTCTGTTTTTTTTTTTATTTTTTTTGAGAGGTTTTTGCTATAGGGCCCTTGCGCTCGCCAGACAGAGAGAGAGAGATAGAAAGAGAGAAATCAACCCCCAGGGGGGATGGCCACGCCGCAATCCCTTCTCCTCCATTCTCCTCTCGGGATCTTGGGCACACACGCACACACGCCCAGCGTGAGTTTTAAGCCACCGGGTCCGGGATGCAAACCGCGGTCGACTATGTGGGAGTCCAGCGACATAGCCATTGCGCTAACTGCTGGTCCCAACCTGGTGTGTTTCTTAAGCCACTGGTCCAGGACTTTAACCACTGGGAAAGCCATGTGGGATCCAGCTGCTTTAACCACCATGTCACTGGCTGGCCCAAACTTAATTACCTCTTTAAAGATCCTATCTTCATATATAGTCACGTTCTGAGGTCTTAGAGACAGGACTTACAACATTGTAAGTTTGGGGTGGAAGGGACACAGTTCAGCCCATAAGAATAGCTATTATTTTTAGAAGTCTTATTATGGATGAGAAATTGTGCTGATTGTTTTATATAAGACAGCTCACTTAATTTTTATTTTTTTTTTTTTTTATTTTTTAGTTTTTGCTATAAGGTGTTTGTGCTCACAGGAGAGGAACAGAAAAAGAGGAAGGGGGTTGTGAGAAAGCATGCTCGGGGGTGAAGGCCATGCCACAATCCCTTTTCCATTCTCCTCTTGGGATTTTGGGCACGCACACTTGCTCCAGGATTCAAACCATGCATTGGCCATGTGGGATCCGGCCCTTTAACAACTGTGCTTCTGGCTGGCCCTCATTTAATTTTTTAACAGTCCTAAGATGCAGGCACAGGGCCAGCAGATGGTGTAATGGTTATGTTGCTGGACTCCCATGTAGTTGACTGCCATTTGAGTCCTGACCCAGTGGGTTAAAACTCATGCCAGGTTCGTGTGTGTGTGTGTGTGTGTGCTCAAGATCCCGGGAGGAGAACAAAGGACAAGGGATTGTGGCGTGGCCATACCCCCCTAGGGGGTGATTTCTTGCTTTCTGTCTCTCTGAATCTCTGGTGAGGGCACACACTCTATAGTAAAAAATCTCTCAAAAAAAAATATGTGTGCACTATTATCCTCAATTCACAGATAGCAAAACTGTGGCACAGTAACTTATTGTGGCTCAGTGAACTTTGGTTTCATAACTTACTTCGAGGTCACACAGGAAAGGGTAGCGTTGCATCTAAACCAGGGAAAGTAGCTTGAGTCTGTGCTCTTAGGCACTCAATATCCTTCTAAGCTGGCTTTTTAACTAGTTTTACATTATTTCCCATTCACTTGTCTGATTTGTTACCTAGGATAAAATGAAACGTCTGGGTGGATGTATTTGAGCATTTTTAGCATCTTTAATACAAATTGCCCTCTCCCAAGGCCTATACCCATTCACATCTCCGACAGCAGAGCATGAGAGGGTCTACGAAGACATTTCTTGGTTGTTGGATGCGACTCCTCTGTGGGGTGTGGGTATGTGTGAGATAAACTGATTGACCGAGATGCAATATTAACCTAAGAAAAATGAACCATGATTAAACATGTTTCGAGTTCATCTCTTAGACTTCTGTTCTCATTTCATTCATCCTGTTATACAAAGAAGAGTATGAACCTCTGGTCAAAATACTGTTGGCAGGCCAGCATGGTGGCACAGCACTGATGTTATGTTCCACAATGCTGAGGCCATGTGGGAAGGTCCCTGGTTCATGTCCTCAGGTCTTCCTGTGCCTGCGATCCCACAGGGCTGAGGTTGGAGGTAGGCCTGTGGCATGAAGATCCTTTTTGAGCCCCTCTCTCTTTCCTTGTCCCTCTGTTCCCCATTTCCTACTCTTATGAAATAAATTTAAAAACTGATGGAGGCACTTAAGCGAACAAGGTACATAAACACATTATCTTGAAAGTGAAAAGAGAAGTCTCCTACAGTGCTTTTTTGGGGGCTTGTTATTTTTCTCATCGGACTTCTTGAGATAAAATTTATACAGAGTGAAACTGGCCAGTTTCTGCTTTGGTCCTATGAGTTTGGATGCACACATACGATTGTGTAACCACCACCGCAATTAAGATTTAGAGCATTTCTATCAGCCCACAGGGTTGCTCTATGTCCTTTTATTGTCAGCCCTGATCTCTAGCCCCTGGCAACTTCAGGTCTGTGATCTGCTCTTTCAGTTTTGCCTTTGCCAGGATGTTATATAAACGAAACCTTATAGTATGTGGCCTTTGGAGTCTACTTTCTTTCCCTTAGCTTAACGCATCTGAGGTTTAGCCATCCAGTTGCACGCATGCCTTACTAGTCTATTCCTCTTTATTGCCAAATAATTTTGCATTGTATCTATGTATTGTTGCTTATTTATCCATTTGTTAATTGAATGGATAGCTGCCAGCTTTCTTTTTTTAATTTGCTATAGAACCCATGCACTTGCTGGAGAGACAGAGAGAAAAGAGTGAGAGCGAGCGCGCGAGAGAAAGCACTCTCCAGGAGGGATGGCCACCCCGCAATCTCGTCTCTTCTCCTCTTTGGAGTTTGGGCACACGAGCACACATGTCTGGGGTGTTTTTCAAAATGCCAGGTCAGGGACTCGAATCATGTAATTAGCCATGCGGAATCCAGCTGCCTTAATCTCCACACACCACTGACTGGCCGCAGCTTTTTACTACTATGAATAAAACCACTATAAACATTCTACTAGATGTTTTTCATGCAAACACATGTTTTCATTGATCTTGGGTACCTAGAAGTAGGATTGTCACATCATTTGTTTAAGTGTGCACTCAAGTTTATGAGAAAATGACACACTATTTTCTAAAGCAGCTGGGCCATTTTGCATTCCCACCATTGATGTGTGTGAATGCAATTGCTCTGCATTCTCACCAGCACTTAATATTGGCAGTTTCTCTGTCTCTCTCTTATTTATTTATTTATTTATTTATTTATTTATTTATTTATTTATTTATAAGAGAGATTTTTGCTATAGGGCATGTATGCTTGCCAGAGAGACAGACAGAAAGTGAGAAATCACCCCCTACCCCCGGGGGAATGACCACGCTGCAATTTCTTGTCCTCCATTCTCCTCTCAGGATCTTGGGCACGCATGCACACACGCCCGGCATGAGTTTTAAGCCGCTGGATCCAGGACTCGAACTGCAGTTGACTACATGGGAGTCCAGTGATATAACTATTATGCCATCTGCTGGTCCTGGCTGTTTTTCTGTTTCTATTTCTCTCTTTCTTTGGTTTAGTCATTCAGAAAGGTGTGCTTTGGTATCACACTGTGTTTTTTTAGTTTATTTTCAGATTTTTTTACCCTTATTTATAATAGAGTGTGTACACATATGCACATGTGCATGAGAGAGAGAGAGAGAGAGCGCCATGCTCCTCACAGTCTGGCTGTGCTCTGCCCCCCTTCCCCTAGTCCACTAACCTTTGGGATCTTGAGCACTTGTGTACATGCCCTGTGTGTTTCAGGCTGAGCAGGACAGGGATTCAATCTGTGGTTGCCGCATGGGATCTAACTTCTTTACTGCTGTGCACAGAGCCAGCCCCACAGTGTGGTTCTAATTTGCATTTCCCTAATTCCTACCAGCACCAAACAACTTTTTTTAAAAGAGAATTTTGCTGTAAGGCATGTGCACTCACCAGAGAGACAGAGAGAGACAGAGAGAGACAGAGAGACAGAAAGCGAGAAATCACCCCCCTCGGGGGGCTGACCATCCACAATACCTTCTACTTCATTCTCCTCTAGGGATCTTGGGCACACATGCATATGGTCCTGGCATGAATTTCAAGCCCCTGGGTCTGGGATTTGAACCATGATCAGCCACATGGGAGTCCAGCAATGTAATCATTACACCATCTGCTGGTCCCACTGAACAACTTTTAATGTGCTCATTTGCCACTCATCTATCTATCTTCCACAGAGAAGTATCTGTTCAAATATTTGCCCATTTAAAAAACTTGTTTGGTTTCTTATGATTAAGTTATGAGCATTCCTTGTGCATTTTAGATACCAGTCTCTTTCCAGGTATGTCTTTTGTGAATGCTTTATCCTAGTCCGTGACTTGTCTTTTCGTTTTAAATTTTTTTAAAGAATTATTTTATTAAACTTTTATTTATTTTTGTGATTATTTTCCAGTTTGATCTGGGGGGGTGGGGAGGAAGCCACCAGATCTGAGACTCGAACTGCAGTCAGCTATGTGAGAGTCCATTGCCTCTAACCACCACCCCACCTGCCAGCTCCCGTCTTTTCATTTTTTTAACCACATCTTTAGAAAAGCAGGTGTTTTACATTTTGATAAAGTTCAACTTATGAACTTTTAAAGAATCGTTTGTGCTTTTTTGTGATCTACCTAAGAACTTCTTGCCTAACCTAAGATCACAGAGATTTTTCTCCTATTTTTCTTCTAGAAGTTTTGTAGTTTTTAGTTTTACGTGTAAATCTGTGATCCTTTTCAAGTTAATTTTGTGTATGGGGCAAGTTTCATTGTATTTTACATCTTTGGCATATAGATATTTAATGATTCCAGTGCAATTTGTAAAACATGAAAGTATCCTAAAACTACTTAACACATCAGCACATGAGGTGAGTTATTTCTGCTGGAGTCTGGAGTCTGGAGTCTGGAGTCTGGGAGGGGGTGAAGCCTGGAGCTGGCTGCAGAAAGGCTCTCATTCCACAGATGCTGTCCTGAGAGCCCCCACCACTCCTCTTGCAAAATGGGTGTCCTCCTGAAGGGTGTTAAGAGAAAGGATCCCCACAAAGCACCTTTTGGGAACTCTTAGTTGAGCTCATTAAAGACGGCACTTGAAAATCTGCAGAGTATGGTGGTCTGGGGGCTGGGGCAGCCACTCTGGGATTTGTGATGTCCTCAGAGTTGAGCCTGGACTACTTCGGCATGCTTGTTACTGTGTGTTTGGTTCCACTTTGGAGACCTGGGAACAAGCCTGAGCAGCTCTTCCCTGTGAAAGATACACAGTTGAGGAGCTGGCAGGTGGTGTGGTGGTTAAAAATGCTGGACTCCACATGGCTGACGGCAGTTTGAGTCCTGGACCTGGCAACTTGCTCTCTCTCTCTGGTCAAATTAAAAAATAAATAAATAAAGTTAAATAAAATAAGTCTTTTTTTTTTTTTTAAAAAAAAGAAAGATACACAGTTGAAAATGCGCTTCTGT
This sequence comes from Tupaia tana, assembly GCA_026018925.1. Lineage (NCBI taxonomy): Eukaryota > Metazoa > Chordata > Mammalia > Scandentia > Tupaiidae > Tupaia > Tupaia tana. The sequence goes on along the minus strand of JAKSZU010000007.1, from coordinate 55,657,166 downwards.
GTGGCCCAGTGGGAAGTTTTGGGGGTCAGAAACCCTCTCTGTCATGTGATGGGAACCTCATGTAGGCATGCACTGGCACTCCCCAGGCTGCGCTTCCTAGAGTCGTGTACAAGTCTGCGCCTCCATTTTTCCAGTTGAGACGCTCAGGATAGAGAAACTGAGGCACTTTACTCAAAGTCATGCAACACTTTGGGCCCCAATGTTGTTTCTGGCAGGTTGGAATATTTAGCTGCCTTCCAGGTCCTCCACTGATGGTGGGACTCTCGGCTTTCCAATTCTGTCATGTCCAAATTAGAATCCCTTCTTCTTCCTCCTGCCCTTCACCTCCACATCACAAACTGCTTTTTATCTTAGCTCCCCTCTCTTGGTAATATTTCATCAATTACCCAGTTACCCAGAGAGGAAGCCCAGGGAGCATCTTAACATGCCCCTTCCCTGCACTTCGGGTACCAGGTCAGTTGACTGTTCTATTGACTCCACCTTCTACATCTCTTAAATTTGGGCCTAGCCTTCCACCCCCCTGGGTGCTCCCTTAGTTCAGAAAGTCAACATCAATCATCTGGACATGTGCTAGTCCCCCTTTTTCCAAAATGTTCTTTAACTAAGCTGTTGTCTGTACAGCTACCGAAGTCACGTTCCTGAATGCATTCTTGATAATGTCACTCCTCAGCTTACAAACCCTTTAGTGACTCCATGTTGCCTTCCAGATCAAGATCAGAGTCCAGGTCGGCAGCCCAGTTCTTGTGCTGGCTTGGGCCGTGTGGCCTCTTGCCCTTTGTACTTTGGCAATAAAGAGCTCTTATTATATGTCTGGCCTTTTCTCCTATATGAGGGCCATCTCCCTGTAACAATTTGTTTATACACCTGTCTTCTTCACTCAGCTATGAAGCACATGAGGGCAGGGCCTGTGTTTTGCTGTTGTAGCACATCACACAGGGCCTGTATAAAGTTGTTACAGCCACCACTTGATGAACGTTTGTGGCAAATGTGTCAAATTTCTAGCATATATTAAGACTTCTGAGGGGCTGGCAGGTGGCGTGGTGGTTAAGGGTGCTGGACTCCCACATGGCAGACCACGGTTCAAATCCTGAACCTGGTGGCTTGTTTTCTCTCTCACTCTGTCATTCTTCGGTCAAGTTAAAAATAAATAAATAAATAAATAAGTAAAGTCAAATAAAATAATTCTTTAAAAAAAGAAGCAGCAGCACTTGTTAAAAATAAACAACAACAACAACAACTTCATGTTGTCCTTTTGCCAGTCTCTAGCAATTTTCAAGTAAAGGTTGGTAGCACCACATCTTAGGAGAGGACTGAATGCTGACCACCCGGGAGTCACTTTCTACAGTGAAGCATGTTGTAAATGAAGATGTCAGCATCCGAAATGCTCAGGTGGGAATATCATGCTTTGTGCTCAGTTGTCCGTTTTGCTCTCTGGAGAAGATCAAGTGACAAGGCCTTCTCTTTGTCAGAGGAGCATCTCAGGCTGATTTGGAGGGAGGATGAAGAGCTCTGTAGTGATAGAAAAACTCATGTAGGGGCCACTAGGTGGCATAGCAGTTACATCACTGGACTCCCACATGGCCAGTAGTTGTTCGAGTCCTGGACCTGGCGACTTGCTTTCTCACTCTTTCTCTCTCTGGTGAGTGCACATGCCCATAGCAAATTTAAAATAATAATAATAATAATAATAATAATAAAATTAAATAAATTTTATTATTAAAAAAATCCTAATTAGGCTTGAAAATAAAATTTAAAAGAATTATAAAAATATTCCAAATAAACAAAGCAATTAAAAATTTTTAAAAAGAAAAGAAAAGCTCGTCTAAACTGCATTCATTGTTCATTTAATTGAGCCCTCCGATTGCTCCACCTGCACACTCCGTGTCAGTTAATGGCGTCATTGCAAGGCCGGTCTCCTGATTTTCATCCTTCACACTCTATTCCAGTCTCTTGGAATTTTCCCGGGTTTCTGAGAGTTCCATGGGCACTGTCATACCATCTCCCTGCATCTGCTCGTGCCAAGCCTATGGCCTGCACTGCATTTCCATTCACCCTTGACTTGGTGGGTTCTCCATTCATCTTTGTGCGTGTGCTCATATGCGTGTGTTTGTGCATGTGTGTGTACATATGTGCATGTGCTTGTGCATGTTTTTGTCCTTCTTGATCCTGTTCAAACGTCTGCCTTCTCAGCCATGGGATTTTTCTCACATCCTCTGGGAAGAATTAGTTCCTTGTTACTGTGCCTTGTTTAGACAGTTCCCGTGGTTGTGATCATTTGTCTTCATGTTTCCTTGTGGGGACTGTGGATCCCTACAGTACAGGGCTGTGTTTTCTTTTTCTGAATAGGAACCCTGCACCCGGGCACAGTGCTTGGCATGGACTATGCCTTACTTGATGTATAAATTTTAGTGTTAAAGCCATTCATTCACTCGCTGACTCCATTCATTCATTCAGTCAGCCACTACCAAGCTGGTATCTATTTTTCCTAACCTTCTTCCCATCCAGTGCATGAACTCTGGAGTCAGAAACCCAAGTCTGTGCATTCCTGAAGTCTTATTACTTCCTTACATGCTAGTAACACCCCCACATTCTTTCTGGAGCAGGAAGGTTGTTTCTTTTTTCCTTCTTTTCTTCTTTAGGATACCCTTGTCTATCTTTCTATTTGGATTTCCTCTGTATGTGTTCTGAGGGTGACCTTTTTTTTTGAGAGTTTTTTGCTATAGGGTGCGTGCATTCGCCAGCCAGCCAGAGAGAGACAGAGAGAGAGAAAGTGAGAAATCACCCCCCCCCCAGGGGGGATGGCCACGCTGCAATCCCTTCTCCTCCATTCTCTTCTTGGGATCTTGGGCATGCACGCACACATGCCCGGCGTGAGTTTTAAGCCACCGGGTCCGGGACTCGAACCGCGGTCAGCTACATGGGAGTTTAGCGACAGAGCCATTACGCTGGTCCCCTGAGGGGTGATCTTTTGGAGAAGAATAACAGAACTTTTCAAGATGAACCTCCAGTGGTGTCTAAGGCTATGATTTCCATGTTAAGAAACAATCTCTTTGGCTGTATCTTTTATTCAACCATACTGTCTCTATCTCAAGTATGAGTGAGCAGTCATTTGAAGAGGAGGAAAGGCTGAGTTGGCAAAAATTCTAGAGTAAAATGAAACTACTTTGAGTACCAGGAGAAAAAGAGCTCTTGAATCCACAAATGAAGGGAAGTAAGAGGACTGAGCAGTTCTGGCTGCTCAGAGGACACCAGGCGTTGAGACTCAGTGACTCTCTAGTAAAGGTTCTGCCCTGGCTTGTTGTCATCTCTTCCCATCTTTCCTGGTTTTATTTATCCCTTATCTCCTCCCTTCAAATCTCTCAAAATAGGGTCATTAAGACTTTTCTCTTTCCTTGCCACCGTCTCTTACATTCTACCTGTCACCCCATTTTTGTCTTTGGCTTCTTTAAGACATTTCTACAGGGCCAGCACATGGTGTGGTGGTCAGCATGCTGGACTACCACATGGCAGACCACAGTTTGAGTCCCAGATCTAGTGGCTTGCTTTCTCACTTTCCCTTTCTCTCTCTCTCTGGTCATTAAAAAATAATAATAATAACAAATGATATTAAATAAATAAATAATTATTTTTAAAAAAATCTCCCTATAATCGGGGCCAGCAGGCAGCATAGTGGTTAAAGCACTAGACTCCCACATGGCTGACTACGGTTCAAATCCTGTACATAGCAGCTTGAAACTCATGCTGGGGCATGTGCATGTGGGCCCAAAATCCTAAGAAGAGAATGGAGGAGAGGAGAGTGCAGTGTGGCCCTCCTCCTAGGGGTAATTTCTCACTTCCTCTTTCTCTCTCTGTGTATCTCTGGCAAGCACATATGCCCTATGGCAAAAGTCTCTTAAAAAGTCTCTAAAATAGGCCCTTTATTTTTCCCTCCACTCACGTTCAATCCCTGAAGCTGATCACTCTCCTCTGCAGTTGGTTCTGCATATGGTGGAGCGTGATCCTGTCTTCCAAACACACATCTTTAATGATGCCCTTCCCCAGGTGGAGAAACAAGAGCAACTTCAAGGCCCTTCAGGATGCACTTCCTCATAACTATACATGTTTCTTATTCTGCCCTAAAAGAAACCTTTCCATGCAGTTGATGGAGCTGTCTCCATGCTTAGGTGGACTCCCCCTCTGGCTGAAATTCTTTTCTTTCTAGTTACTCTGCACCCTACCATCTGTTAAAGGAGCTACTCTGGCCCATGCTGATATCTCCTTTGCTTGCACATCAAACATGTCTGCCTACCTTAGTTCACTTTCTGATGCTACAACAGATTACCTGAGACTGGGTTATTTATAAAGAATATACATTTATTTCTGTGGTTCTGGAGGCTGGGGAGTCCAATATTAAGGTGAAGCATCTGAAAGGGCTTTCTTGCTGCATCATAACTTGGCAGGAGGCAGAAAAGCAAGGGAACACAAGAGAGCAAAAGTGGCCATACCCTCGAGATAACTAACCCATTCCCGTGATAATGACATGAATCTTTTCCTGAGGACGAAGCTCTCATAACCTAATCACCTCTTGTTAGGCCTCACCTCCCAACACTGTGACTTTGGGGATTCAGTTTTCTGCACTTTGGAGAACCCATTCATACCATAGTGTTGCCGATGCTAAGCATGTCACCATTCTGTTGCTGGTTAAAATCTTCTTACTTTCAATGGAAAGCCCTTGCAAAATTCACAGAGCTGTGTGATCTGTTCCATAAACTGCAAAAAGCAAAATGGGCAAAGTTAAAGCAAATCTCTAATTGCACAGGGTTGTTTGCATAGGACCCCATAGATGTTTGTTTTGACCCACCCAGTTTGCTGCTGATGATGGGGTGTCTTTGAATGTTACTCAGAGCTGGGCTCAGGGGTGATGCTCACTAAACACACATGAATTGATTTATTCAGTTAGTCATTTGATCTTTGGCAAACATTTGTTTACTGCCTACAGAGAAAGCTCAAGTAGACTTTTTCTTCTCTGCCCAAGCTGCACCAAAATTCAACAAGAGCTACCCAATGCCTGAAAGAGGACTTTGACACAAGAAAGCAACCTGAGAACAGGTTTCTCTGCCTTCAGCTCACCTTGAGCAATAGCCAACCTCTGGGCGCTGGGAACGTGCACAGAAAGCACACTAGCGGCGTGCTATTCACTCGGCCGTAGCTTTCCTGAAACTGAGTTCTCGCTTCAGGTCTGTTGGCAAGAACTCGGCCTTACAAAGTCAACAGAAGGCTTCTGGCTGATTCTCCAGGATTTGGGCTGGTGATATCTTTCACCCAGATCCAGGGCTTCCTGTCCTCTAGGTTAGTAATTGCACAGTGCTGGAGCCCTGGCTTGGGCCTTCCCTCTCCTAGGCCTGTGCTCAGGGCTAGGTGTACACTATAGGGAGGAACTCGTGAACCCATTTCGATACGTGGCCTCCTCAAGCTACTGCTTTACAGCTGGCTCTACCTCTCCCTACCCAGCTGTCACTCCTTGGGCCTGAACCAGGAGCTGCATCTGAGTGGACAGGAGGAAGAGTGACAGAGGGATTTGAGGTCTGTGGGTAGCTTCTGAGGCAAAGTAAGGGACTAGTGAGAATATATATATATATATATACATATATATATATATATATATATGTATATATATATATATATATATATATTTGAGAGGTTTTTGCTATAAGGGCACGTACACTCGCTAGAAAGACAGAGAGAGACAGAGAGAAAGTGAGAAATCACCCCCCAGGGGGGATGGCCATGCCGCAATCCCTTCTCCTCCATTCTCCTCTTGGGATCTTGGGCACGCATGCACACGTGCCTGGTGTGAGTTTCAGCCACTGGGTCTGGGACTTGAACCACTGTCAACTACATGGGAGTTCAACGACATAGCCATTATGCTAACTGCTGGTCCCAGGTGGGAATATTTATTGACAACGGAAATGCAAACGTACCTTCCGGTCATGTTTAAAAGCCTAGTCAATGATTACATAATTTTATTAGTTCCCTGGTAAAAATTCCCTTAAAGGGAGAGAAAGAGAGAGAAGCTTGATTTCCTCCCTACATTTGAAGGTCTGTTCAGTGTTTTTGTGGCCACAGGGGTACATCGGGGACCTCCAGCTTCTGGGCTAGGGTAGAGCAGGACAGTCCTTTGAGAGGCTGAAGTCTTGCAGACCTTGGCCTGGAAGACGGTCTGCTTGAAGCAGAAAGAATGGGAGCGAGTGGGAGGTTGTAGCCCAACAAGGCAATTCTCCCAGCCTCCAGATGACAAAGGTTGCATTTACACCTGGCCAGGAGGTTTAATCATCTACCATTTCCAAACACAGCAGGTTAACAACCGACTGGGCTGAAAATCATAAATTAAAAAAAAAAAAAATCACCCACAAGAGACAACACAGGAAGGAGGGAAGAAGTGGGTCTGTATCTTTGCTCTAGAGGATTTAAGTCCTGACTGGGAGGATGTCGAAGGGGGAGTCTTGGTGAAGGCCCCTCAATGGGAGTCTTGGGTGGGGCCCTGAGTGAGGTGTCCTGGGTGAGAGACTGAGCCAGTGTTCCCTGAACAAGCTGGAACAGCCCAGTTGCTCTGAGCCCCATGAGAAAGTGACCGCCTGTGAATCTGGGTTGTCTTTCTCACCACTGCCAGGAGGAAGGAAGTGTCTGCCAGAAAGATCTTCCCTTGGGAGCTTGAAGAGGAGATTGTGCCATGTCATTGATTCCTGAACACCATCACCTCCTTGTTAGAGGAGGTCAACCTATCTTTGAGTCCTTTGTCCGGTAGTCTGGCATAGAGCTGTATGTTCTCCTTTGAGGGGATGGTATCAGATCTCAGTCACTTAGCTGTGGCTGCGGGCAAATAACATGAACTTTCTATACCTTGGTTTCCCTATCTATAAAATGGAGATGGTCATAGTATTTGCGTTATAGAGCATTGTCAGGGTTAAATGAGATAATGCATCTTTACAGGTACTTCATGGAAAAATTTGATTCAGGGACAAATGGATAGCGTTAGCTACAGGTGGACGGTGCCTGAGCTTGGTGCATGGGAGCCAAACTGATGGTAAACTTATCTGTAGGAGAAACTTGGAGGTTGTAATGGCCAGAAGGCTGCAGTTCCGTGTTAATTTGTTGCAAATTGATTTGCTCACACTGACAAAGCCGCAGAACTCCACCGATGAAAAGCATCTTCATAGTCAGATTTTTATGATGCAGGAAAGATCAGTATTTTGGATAATTAGCAATAAATATTCTTAAATGTCATTTATATACAAGAAACCCTTGTCAGCATGGGGAACAGTGAAGAATTGGATCCAGGTTCTCTTTTCTCAATAAATTTACCATTCTGATAGGCAGACAAGACATACATGTAAATAGATAACAGCTCAAGATAACGTATGTCAGATGCCAAAGGAGTTGTATTGTAGACCGAATGTATTTGTGCCTTATCTCTCCTACTCACTCCATGAAGACGGAAACCACATCTGTCTTGCTCATCACGATTTTCCCCCACCACAGCTGCAATGTAGCTGAGACATACTGAATACTCTCTTTGGCCCAGCCAATGTTCCTAGCCCTTTCTAGGAATTAAGCTTAAAGGTAAGCTTAATTCCTACGGTGGTGCAGGAACGAGGGTACGGATCTGCAGTGTTGGAAGTCACATGGTCGACCAGCTGGTTCAGTTCCCTAGTTGACCTGGAACTCACCAGGTGCGCATGTGTGCTCAAGATCCTGACTCGCTAGAAGAATCTAAGGAAGGAGATTGAGGCATGACTAAACTGTTGGGAGTGTCTGTCTCTGTCTCTCTCACATTCCCTCTTGTGTTTGCTTTCTCTCATGAAAGAAATAAACAAGTAAACTTTTAAAAAGCTTATAATGTGGACATTATCACTAACCCATTTTTAAGACAGAAAAACTGGGTTACAGAGAAATAAAAAAACTTGTTGCAAGTCACATCAGTCCAGCCATGACTACTCTGCCATGCTGGGCACACACTGGGAGCTCTTTCCTCTGCTTCCTTCATCCTGTGCCAGGTGCAGGGCCGGGCACAGGAGATGGGGAAATGCATTTGAGGGAGCTGCCAATGCTCCAGACACTACGAGGCACTTCCTTGTACGACTGCACTTTATCTTTGCAAAGTCCACTGAGGTAGACGTCACAACGTCCACAGAGCAGGAAGAAAGGGGCTCGGAGAGACCAAGGATATACGCAGGTTATAGACTGGCAAGGGATGCCACCTGAATGGTTCATCAATCAATGACTGACCTGGACTGGGACAAATATTTGGAATATGGGGGATGAGAATGGTGAAAGAGGGAAGCAGTGTATCCACTGGCTCCTCCAGGGCCCAGATCTAAATGAGCAGAGAATGTTGGAAGGAGATGGAAATGGGGCGGGAAGGCTAACCAGGAGCTTGGCGGTGGGCACTCTAGCAGGCTGACTGAAGCGAATGATATGTGCAAAGATGTAGTGACTGGGGTTGTGAGAAAGGTAGATGGGGTCAGATTATACAAGGCCTTGAATACCAAGCAAAGGAGAGGAGACCCTGAAGAAACAGATCCCACAGAAATAAGCTGGCCACGTCTTGAGTACTTAGTATTTCTGGATCTTCAGCTAGGTCTAAACATTTGATAAGCCTGGTGTGGCCTTTAATTTCCAAGCTACAGTTATATGGAATTGCACAACATCTTTAATCAAGGCTGCTGGAAAATGACACAAAACATTTGTTCCACATGGGTTGGGAAAGTTTAAAAGCCTTGTAGAAAAATGCCAGTATCCTTCAACCCATTCTCCCTCCACCCCTTTTTTGTACTTTTGAGTTAAAGGAACACTGCAGTTGTGCTGCCTTATCATTGAGGAAATGGAGAGGGCAACGAAGACCAAGATTTGAACCTCGTAGGGTCTCAGGAAAGCCTGGAGCTGCTTAGCTGGGCTTCGTTTCGAAACCAGGTGCCTGGGATCCATAGCTATCTGTGCTCTGCCCCTAGTTTGGGTTTCCAGCTGTGTGTGTGACCTTTGACACAGCTCTTTACCACTCTGGTTTTTTTGTTTTTCCACCTGCAGAGAAGAGGGTCATAACGGTTCTATTTCCTTTGCTCACCTGGGTGTGGCGATGAATAAGTCAGTGTTTGCTGAAGGCCAGTAGGCTCCTAGACATCACATAAGCACCTGCGCTGTGGCTCTGGGTAGCACCCAGATGGTGGTGGCGTTTCTCTATTTGCTCTCATTACAAAGGCAGAATCTCATTCAACGCCGGGGTCCCTGGCTAATGTCCGTGAAGCCAGGAGTGGAGGTGGTGGGAGAGGGTTGGGGGGAGTGTGACAGAAGAAATAAAGGCACCACGACTATTGCCTGTGTTTTGTTGGTGTTTCATCTTATTTCTAGAAAGGTTTCTTTTTTAATATATAACTTAGGATTTTACAATCTATACTTCAATTAAAGCATATAAAATTTACCAAAGCTAAAAATTGAAAGATGAAGGTGCTGGTATTTAGTGCTCTCATTTAGAATAAAACTCTTCTAGTATATAAGGGATCTTTAAAAATGCCTGTGAAAAATGTGTGTTATGAAAGAAAACTATGCAGATTTAAAAAATTTTTGCAATAAAATAAATTTGTACTTTAATTTCATTTTCCACAAACTTTTCAAAGTCCCCTTATATAATTCTTTTAGCAAATAATTCTTCTTTGCTCATTTGGGGAGAGACTGGATTTTTATTAGAGAGAAAAGGTAAAAATAGCTTCTAAGGGGTCATACAGTGGCACAGCAGTAAAACGCCTTGCTCTGTGAGGGAATCCCACATGAGAAGGTTTTCAGTTCAAGTCCAGGGACTTCCCTGAGAGGAGGGAGGCACTGAGCACACGCTTGCCCATGATCCAGGGCTGGCTGAAGGCTGAGGGTGGGTCTTGGTGTCAGGACACGGTTGGGGGTGTCCTGCTACCTGGACCTAAGCTCCTCCTAACTTTATCCACTTTATGGTATGCCCTTCTATCTGTCTCCATCTCCTCCATCTCTCTCATGAAAGAAATAAATTTTAAAACTTCACAAATCAGGGGGAACAGCAGTTAGCGTAATGGCTATGTTGCTGGACTCCCACGTAGTCGACCGCGGTTCGAGTCCCGGACCTGGTGGCTTAAACTCACGCCGGGCGCGTGTGCGTGCGTGCCCAAGATCCCAAGAGGAGAATGGAGGAGAAGGGATTGCGGTGTGGCCAGCCCCCCTGGGGGGGTGATTTCTTGCTTTCTGTCTCTCTGTCTCTGTCTGTCTGGCGAGCGCACGTGCCCTATAGCGAAAACCTCTAAAAAAAAAAAAAACTTCACAAATCATTTAAAAGAAAATCTCGGGCCGGCAAGTAGCATAGTGGTTAAGGTGCTGGACTCCCACATGGTCAACCTGGACCTGGCGGCTTGCTTTCTCACTTTCTCTCTCTCTCGTCAAATTTAAAAAATAGTAATAATAAATAAAATTAAATAAATAATTCTTTTTTTTTTTTGAGAGGCTTTTTTTTTTTTTTTTTTTGCTATAGGGTGCATGCGCTCACCAGAAAGACAGAGACAGAGAGATAGAAAGGGAGAAATCGGGGATGGCCACACTGCAATCCCTCCTCCTTCATTCTCCTCTCAGGATCTTGGGCACGCACGCACACACGCCCAATGTGAGTTTAAGCCACCGGGTCTGGGACTCGAACCACAGTCGGCTACATGGGAGTTCAGTGACATAGCCATTACTCTAACTGCTGGTCCCTAAAAAATAATTATTAAAAAAAAAAAGAAAATGTCATTAAACTACCAAAAAATCATTGTTAAAAGGTCTTTTGTTGAGACTAGCAGATGGCGTAATGGTTACTTTGCTGGACTCCCATTTGGCTAACGGCAGTTTGAGTCCTGGACCTGGAGCCTTGAAACTCACACTGGGCACATGTACATGTGTGCCCACAATCCCTAGAGGAGAATGGAACAGAAGGGATTGTGGTGTGGCCATCTTCCCAGTGGGTCATTTCTCACTTTCTGTCTCTGTCTCTCTCCAGTGAGCACATGGGCCCTATAGCAAAAATCTCTCTTAAAAAAAAAAGTCCTTTGTAGCTATTGTAGAAACTTCTCTCATTTGTTCTGAGCCTCAGAAAAGAAAAATCTAAAATACTTCACAAAATATGGTAAAGCACACAAAATACAATGTGGGTTGCATGAAACTTAGAAGAGAGGAGCAGAAAATATGTTTGGGACTGTCTGCAAAACGCCATGCGTTTTCCAAATGGATATTTGAAAACCTTTGATTAAGCAAACCAGCCTACTTGTTTTCCTGTCTTCTATCAAGATTCAGACTAAGTTGGCCACCCACTGATACAAATCTGTAAATAGACTAAATCCTCCCTTTGAACACGCTGGTCCCTGACTTGCTATCTTATGAAAATGTTTGGGAGATGACAACATCAGAGGGCCCAGCAGAGATGAGCTCGTCTGCCCTTTGCTAAGGAGTCCTGGGAGACTGTAGGTTTTTTGGAGAGGAAAGGGAGAGCCAGAGAGTTATAGAACAGAAAATGCTGGCACGGGTTCTAGATCCCTGGCCCCTCTCACCGTGCATATGTGAGTCGTTGGTGAGGATGTGGGTTCTGCAGTGATCTCTATTGAATTTAGTCTTGGGCCTTGTAGTGGGAGGGAGAAATGTGAAAAATGGAGATTATAAAAACGTGATTTTGGGAGCCAGCAGGTTGCATAGTGGTTGTGGTGCTGGACTCCCACATGGCTGACTGCAGTTTGTATCCTGGACCCAGTGGCTTGAAATTCACACCGGGTGTGTGTGCGTGAGTGCCCAAAGTCTCAGGAGGAGAATGGAGAAGAGAATGGATTGCAGCATGCCCAGGGGGCTGGTTTCTCACTTTCTCTTTTTCTCTGTCTCTCTGGTGAGCACATGCATCCTATAGCAAAAATCTCTCTCTAAAAAAAATAAGTATTTTTAAATTGTCTCATTTCTAAAACCTTGTTTTTCTTTCTGCTGCTAGCATTCCATGTTTTTCTCTCACTTCTTTATTTTGCTTCTTTTTTAAATAGATCTTTTCTACTCCCATTTTCTGTAACTTTTCTGTTTTGTAAATGTTTTTATTTCTTTCATGAGAGTAAGAGAGAGAGAAAGATAAGCACTCTCAATAGGGTCTCATGCCACTGTCCCCAAAGTGTTCCCGGTCAGCCAAGATCATGGCACACATGCCCCTGTGTACGAGAGGACCATAGAACTCAACCCCAGATCTTCCGTATGGACCCAGCGTCGCTTGGGCAGTGTGTTACAGCTGCATCACTGAGCCGGCCCTTCTGTCTATCTTTCAAACGTCATCTCCTTTTTGTCTATTTCCTTATTAAATTTTTTTTCTGTCTTTCTCCTAGTTCTACTATTAAGCTACCTCTTCCTCCCCCCCTCCTATCCGTTCTCTCTTGCAACTCTCCCCAGGGGCTGTAAGTCAGAGACGTCGAACTTGACCCAGGTTACAAGTCCGAAGCTGTACTCTAGATCATGTTTCTTTAAACTAAAGCCTGTCAGCTCAAGAGACTTGAGGAGTTCATTGCAGTGTGTGCGCTCAGGTCTCTGACTTTGTTCTGAATTCTGAAATCATATTGTGATTTTAATAACCGCTAATCAAATAGAGGGGCTGTCTTTCCAGTCACTGGGAAGCTGGCAAGGGATGAAAGAAGCAGATGTGTGACAAGGAGGTGGTGAGGAGATTGCACTGGGAAAATAACTGAGCTGCTGTTTCCCCTTCCCTCCCCTGCATTCTCTCTCTACCTGGAAGTTACAAGGAGAATCCTCAGGGTTTCTTTTTTCTTTTTTTCTAATTGCCAGAGGGCATATGCACTCTCTAGAGAAGGCAGAGAGACACTCGGGGATGGGGAGGTGGGAGAGAAGCACCCCCAATGGGGAGTGATCATGCCTCAACCCTTCTCCATTTCTCCATCCTGTCAGGATTGTGGACACAAATGCACACATGCTCAGTGTGTTTTTCAAGCCTCTGGGGCTGGGATTTGAACCACAGTCGACTGTGTGGGATCTAGCTCCTTTAACCATGAGGCTATGGTGCTGGCCCATGATCCCCAGGGTTTCTAAATTAGAAGTAAAGTTTTAGAAACTATTTTCAAATGATGTCACAGCTACGGAATAGTGGTGAAATAACCAGGATGAGGGTATGAGAGTCTAGAGAGAAGACCTAAGCTAAGAGCCATCTGGATTTTTTTTTTTTTCTCATATTCTGCCTGCAGCACCTCTGAAGCTTAACACCACTTCCTATCTGCCTCCATACTTGTATCCAAATTCCCAGCAAAACAGAGGCTTTGGCACAGTGGTTCAGGCCTCTGGAGTGAGACTTGGTTTGAATTCCAGGAAAATAACCCCTCCAAAGCTCAGTTACCTCAACTGAAAATAGGTACAATCGTGGCCCTTGTTAAGCTACATGATCCAAGTAAAACTCTTGGCACCGTGTCAGACACTAATAAGTGCTCAAGTTGTGGTTGTTATCCTTACCCATTATTGGGGAAGTCTCGTCTCAAAAAGAGTTCATAGAGAGCTACATGTCAGCTCCTCTTCCCTCCTCCAGCGAGAGCCACACCCCTCAAACCACACACCAGCCTGCTGGGAGCACTTTGCTACCTGGGCCTCAGCCCCTCCTCACTTCACCCACATCACAGTAAGCCAGGAACTATTTTGAAGGGAGAAAATGTCTTTTAGTGTTGGGCTGGCTCCACAGTGTGGCAACCATGCATTGCTCAAGAGAAGTCAGCTCTCTTGTGACTGTGGTGATTATGGTTTGAATCCCCTCCTGGTCAGCCTAAAACACTCTGGGTACATGTGCAAGTGCCTAAGATCTGATGGGCTGGAGGACTAGAGGCTCTCTCTCATATGGGTGTATACATGCTCTATCATGGGGGAAAATGTCTTCTAGGACCATCTCTGTAGTGCAGTGGCTAAGTGCAGTGCATCAGAAGCTGGATCCCACATGGCCCACCACAACTCAAGTCCTGGCCCTGAAAGCTTGGAAAACATACCAGGCACATGTGTGTGCATGCATAAAATCCCAACAGGTTGAAGAAATGGTGAAAAGATTGCAGCATGAGTGTGCTCTATTGGGAGGTGCTCTCTCTCTCTCTCTTTCTGATGAATTTGCAAACTTCCTGGCAATTAAATAATCATAAATATAAAATATACTGGCCCAGAACAACCATTTTTATTAACCCATGACTGTGTGTCAGCAGCTTGGCTGGGGCTCCAGCTGGACATTTCGGCTGGTCTGGACAGCTGGGAGGAGAGACCTCAGGTGGCTTCACTCACTTGTCTGGCAATTGGTGCTGTCCACCAGCTCGGCTTCTCTCTTCACATGGTCTCTCATCCTCGAGAAGGCTGCCTGGGTGGTAGCCCTCCAAGAGTCAAAGCTAAGGCCTTTGGAACGCGAGATTCAGATGTCAGGGTGTCACTTCTGCCACAATCTACTAAAGGCTTCCTGGATTCAGAGTGGGGAAATTAGGCGCTACCTCTTGATGAGAAACAAAGCAAAGTCCCACTGCAGATTGGCATGTGTATAGGGCTGGGAGAAATTATTCTGTTTTTGCAAATAATCTCTGAGAATTGCCTCTGGCTGTAATAAATCACATCTCTCCTCCATGAGAAAACCTATCCCCCCCAAAAGCTCATCTCAATAAGGTATCAGGCTTGAAGTCCAGGATATAGTCATTAAAATTAGGTCCAGATCTGAAGGCTCCTCCAGTACATCACAGAAAGTACAATCGTAGGCATAGGGGCAAATGGTACAGAGAGCTTGTATTTCTAGTGGACAGGCATTTCCACCATTCTGCTCCTAAACACACTATGGTGCGAGGTAGACGAAATAGCCATTGTAGACATGGCCATTCAGAAAGGACGAGACCTGGAGCCACACTGGTTCATCACAGTTCTGAAACCCAGCTGGGCGTGTTTTCTGCTCCTGAGGACAGGGAGTTTTCCTTGACGAGGGACCAGTTTTGCTCCCTGGATGTGGTCTCCTAGTCCATTGTTCTCCTTGACTCTTGGATCTTCCCTCTAGGTTCTTGGCTCCAAGCATCTGAGATGTTATGTCCTTCTCTGTAGGGATTTGCCTATGTTTTCAGCTGAATAGCTTTCTCAGGCTGCTTTCTGTGCACAGGAACTTGGGGACTTAGCAACCTGTTTTCAGTTTGATCTCTGTTCCTTTTAGTCTAAATATAATACAATTTCTTTAAAAATTGTGTGGATTTCCAGTATATCAGATTAAAGTCTACTCTGGTAGGTATGTCTCTTTTAGTTGGAGTAGTGAGGTAAGCAGCTATAGGAAAATGCCTTTAAGATTTCTAGAGCTCTTTTGTCCAACCAAGATTGTCTACTAAATGTTCTAAGGTATGGATAGAGAGTTCTTAAAACCACTCCTTTGGTTTTATCTTTTCTTAAAGCCTTTTCTTACTCTGAAAATATCTTGCCAACTGGAGAGAACTGGAGATAAAAAATGATTTTATTTTCAACCAAGCACGTACCAGACATTTGGTATTATCTTTCAATTCTGCTTACAAACTGAGCAGTCCCTCCTTTAGCTTATCTCTTGCTCTAAGATAGAAATCTTACTTAGATCCACAATTTACTAGGTAAATTTCTTAAAAGTTAATTTATTTCTTTCATGAGTGAGAGAGCTAGAGAGAGAGAGCCTTCCCCCAAACAGGATTTTTTTTTTTTTTCAACATTCAACCACTGGCTATCATCCCAACAGAGTCTTTTTTTTTTTTTTTTTTTTTTTTTTTTTTTTTTTTTTTTTTTTTAAGAGCAGGAGACCTTTGCTATAGGCCATATGCACTCACTGGAGAGACAGAGAGAAACAGAAAGACAGAAAATGAGAAGTCACCCTCCAGGGGGTTTGCCACACCTCAATCCCTTCTCCTCTATTCTCCTCTTGGAATTTTGGGCATGCACACACATGTGCCTGGCATGAGCTGCTGAGTTCAGGACTCAAACCACAGATGACTATGTGGGAATCCAGTGATGTAACCATTATGCAATCTACTGGTTCCCCAAATGGGGTCTTGATGCTGCAACCCACCTTCAGCCTCATCCGAACCCAGGTCATGGTCAAGTGTGTGCCTGGTGTACTCAGAGAGGTCTCTAGAGCCCAGACTTGAAGCAGGAAACTTCCCACATGAAATTGCCCCACATATTGTTGCATTTTACTGCTGTACCACTGTCCGGCCCCCATGAGGACATTTTCTATTTGAAGTCATTGCAGGCAACATTTGCCAGTTGTTCTGTCACTATATAAAACATTGCCTTTTTCCCGGTCTTCTATAGCTCTTTCCTCATTTTATTTCCACTTTTTTAAACAATTTCCTTGTCATTTTTTGAACTTATGCCTTCTATCTGGTCTTAAAGCAAATTCCACTTGTTTTAGGTTAGTTGTAGCACCCACTTCTAGTCCCAATTTCTGTGTTTACTGCTATAAGACAAACTTTCCAGAAATGTAGTGGCTTTCAACAATAACCATTTATTTGCTCACAATGTTGGGGTAGGAATTGAGGCTGGGCTCAGCTGGGCAGCTCTTCTGGCTTCTCACTCATGTGGCTGCAGTCAGATGACAGGGGGGCTAGACTGGCTGTGTGGATGGTCTTAACCACATGGCTGGGATCGGTGTTGGTGATCAGCTGGGCTTCTTTCTCTAGGCAGTTGCTCATCCTCACAGAAGTTAGTCTGGGCTTCTTCAGAAGGATGGCACTGCAAGAGGGCAAGCATGGGTGCTGCAAGGTTTCTTAAGGCCTGGGCTCAGACATCACATGATGTCATTTCTGCTGTATTTTTTTGGTCAAAATAGGTCACAAAGTAGATTCAAGGGATAGAGTCATAGATTTCAACTCTCAGAGAAAGCAGTGGCAATGTCATGTACAAAGGAACTTATGAACGGGGCGGGGGGGGGGTAGACATTATCTTAGCTTATTTTGCAAACATCTTATTCAACAATAGTCTTGAACATAATGTTCAAAACCGTCTATCCTGGGACCAGCAGTTAGCGTAATGGTTATGTCGCTGGACTCCCACATAGTCGACCGCGGTTCGAGTCCCGGACCCGGTGGCTTAAAACTCACGCCGGGCGCGTGTGCGTGCGTGCCCTAGATCCCGAGAGGAGAATGGAGGAGAAGGCATTGCGGTGTGGCCATCCCCCCTGCGGGGTGATTTCTCACTTTCTGTCTCTCTGTCTCTCTCTGTCTGTCTGGCGAGCGCACGTGCTCTATAGCAAAAACCTCTCCAAAAAAAAAAAAAAAAAAGAAAAAGAAAAGAAAAGAAAAGAAAAAGTCTATCCTCCTACAGCTCTATATAGTGCATAAAACATTATTCCTCCTCTAACTTTTTATTGTGGTAAGATACATAAAACACAAAATTTATCATTCTTTCTCATGTGAGGGGGGACTGCAAATGCTTATAGAAAAGTGGAATTAAATTATGAATTTATATTGGTGCCCCCAAAAAACCTTAAACATAATTTTCCATGAACTTTTGGAAACCCTTCCCTCATATTTATTAACCCATTCACTGTTATCTGAGCTTCTTTCATTTTTTTTTTGACATTTACTTATCTATTTCTTCCATAAGTGAGAGAGAAAGAGAGAAAGAAAGAGTACCCTCAACAGGATCCTGACACTCCAATCTATCCCCAACCTCAGCTCACCCTGGATTACGGGCATGCACATACCTGGTGTACTGAGGGAGGTCTCCGGACTTGAACCAGGAACCTTCCCACGTGGGATTGCCTTGCGATGTGCCACCATCTGGCCTCATATGTGAGCTCTCCCATCCCATTTCCCTATTCAATAATCTACTGATTGCCTAGGCTAACAGTATTCAAGCATCAACTTAAAACCAGAATCTGCGTCTCTCCCTGTTCTACACCTTGCTCATGAAAAGCCAATAAAAAGGTGAGGCATTGTAGTAAATCCTCTGAAAGATACTCCTGCCTATTTTTTGTAAGATTCTGTGTACACGAGTCACTATTTAACTTCCCTGGTATTTATGTTTTACTGTCTGACGTCTTAGTCATTTCCAGCTTCCTGGGAATAAAGTTAAGAGTAGGTAAGAATTATTATCCTGATGAACTGCCGAGGCTGCAGCTTGATTAAGAAGCCATTCCTAACTCCCTATTGTCTCTTATTTGAGTTAAAATGTGAATAAAGTGCTATCTTCAAGAACTGCTTCATCGTTTTATTGGTATTCTGAAAATTAAAGTTGCTCAGTCAAGCAACTCTTAGCAAAGCTAGTTTACATTGTAAAGTCATTTTCTTCTCCTTTTATTAAAAAAATTACTTATTTTATTTTATTTATTATTATTATTATTATTTTAAAACTTGCTATAGGGCACATGTGCTCCCCAGAGAGAAACAGAGAGAGGGAAAGTGAGAAAACAAGCCACCAGGTCTGGGACTCAGACTGTGGTCAGCCATATGGGATTCCAGCGCCTTAACCACCATGCCCCTTTTGGCCCTGTGAAGTCATTTTCTTAAGGTGTAAAAAAAAAAAAAAAGAATTGAGGGACCAGCAGTTAGTGTAATGGCTATGTCACTGGACTCCCATGTAGTTGACCGCGATTCGAATCCCAGACCCAGTGGCTTAAACTCACGCCGGGCGTGTGTGCGTGCGTGCCCAAGATCCTGAGAGGAGAATGGAGGAGAAGAGATTGCAGTGTGGCCACCCCCCGGGGGGGTGATTTCTCACCTTCTGTCTCTCTGTCTCTCTCTGTCTTTCTGGCGAGCACTTGTGCCCTATAGCAAAAAAACTCTCAAAAAAAAAAAAAAAAAAAAAAAAAAAAAAAGAAAGAAAGAAAGAACTGAGTGGACTCCCAAACTCTATAACGGGCTGTGAAGGAAGCAACAGGAGTGAAAGAACAATTAGAACAGTCTTGTGAACCACTTTTACGGATTATCTCACTACCCTATGTGGCTCTACAGAGCAAAGCAACTTGATTCCTGATGGGCAGTGAGTTAGCGTCTAGCATTTCTGGGGCAGCCATGGCGTGTAAGACCAAACACGGGGGAGGGGGTGGGGGTGGGGGTGGGGGTGGGGGGGGGAGTGAAGGTCTAGTTTCTGGAGCTTTACTGCTGGGGTTTGAATCTGGCATCACCACTTGCTAGCTGTGTAACTTGGTGCAGGCTGTCCAATTTCTCTGGGTCTGTTTCTTGGTCGATGAAATGGGAATAAAACTAGTGCATCCTTCTTCAGGTTATTGCAAGAATTAATGATTAAAAATGTCCTTGGTACTCGGAAATGTTATATGTGGTAACGCATTCCTTAAGACTTAGAAGAAAGAAAATCCTCTTTGCTCACAATCATGTGGGTCAATAATTGGGGCTGGCGGAGAAGATTCCTCATGGATACTGGGAACTAGATATTTCAGGGCACAGGAGAAATGAAGATTTTCTACTCATAATTCAGCCTCCAGCAAGCAAAGCTAGTGTGGTAGGGAGCCCCTCTGGCCTTCTATCTCTGTCTCTCTCTGCTCCTGTCTCCTAATTTTTTTTTGGTAATTTTTCCTTTTTACGATTTTTTTAAAGGTAGAGTTTCTCTCTGGCTCTCAGCTCCATCTTTTGTTTTGTTAATAATCCCTTCTGCTCCTTTCTCCCAGGCAGGAGAGTTGAGCCAGTCTCTGAGAAGATTCCTCATGGATACTGGGAACTAGATATTTCGCGTGGCGCGCTTGCGAGCCGTGCGGTTTTCTATTTTGTGATTTTTTTCTTTAAAAAAAAAGAAAAGCAATTATAATTTCTTTTTGTCTTTTTTCTCTCTTTTTGTTGTTGTTTCTCTCTCTCTTTTTCATTTTCCTTTTTCTTGTCTCTCCACCCAATATCTACTGAATCTGCTGCACAAGCGATCACAACAGAACGGCAATCAGATTCTAGAACACCTCTGTCTGCTTGCTCCTGAACATTGAGGCTTAACTTCAAGAATTTGAAAGAAACACGCCATTCATCAGATGACAAGAAATCACCGTCGGATCACGAGAAATATGGGAAAACGAGAAAATACCTCTCCTCCAATGGAAAAGAGTAACTCTTCTTCATCCACAAGCAGTTCGGTGAAAGTCATGGAAATGTCTGATAAGGAATTTAGAACATTCGTAATGTCAAAGCTAACAGAGATGGAAGAAAAGAGAGATAATGAACTGCTAAAGAGAAAGGAGAAAGAAGTTGCCGAGTTCCAGGAGATGAGGAAATTCTTGCAAGATCTAAAAGAGGAATTACACACTTTACAAAAGACTCAAACGGAACTGCTAGAGATGAAGTCTATAATACAAGAAGTCAAAATCTCCCTTGAAAGTATTAAAAGCAGACTAGATCATACAGAAAATAGAATCTCAGATGTAGAAGAGAAAATGGCTGGCTTAGAAAAGTCCACCACGAAGACTGAGAAAATGGCTCAAAAATTTGAGAATGATATGCGAGAAGTACTGGATACCATCAAACGTCCAAATATCCGGATAATTGGCATTCCAGAAGGTGAAGAGACCCATAAGGGCATTGATAATCTATTCCATGAAATCCTGCAAGAAAACTTTCCAAACCTAGAGAGGCATTCGAAGATCCAGTCCCAGGAAATACAAAGGACCCCAAATAGAATCAACCCAAGAAGATCTTCTCCAAGACACATTATAGCCAGGTTGACCAAAACCGCAGACAAAGACAAGATACTAAGATTGGCAAGAGAGAAACATCAAGTTACCTACAAAGGACATCCCATCAGGCTAACAGCAGATCTCTCATCAGAAACAATGCGAGCGAGGAGAGAATGGGAAAATATATTCAAAGTGTTATGAGAGAAGCAATTTCAGCCAAGAATACTGTACCCGGCAAGATTATCTTTCAGGTGGGAAGAAAAGACAAGAACATTCTCAGATAAACAAAACCTGAAAGAATTTACCAGCACCAGACCAGATCTCCAAGAAGTTCTCAAGGGTGTGCTGTATCAAGAAAATTAAACACAGACACACGGAAATAAGAGTCCAAAAACTATGAAAGTGGCCAACTTAATCATAGGGACAAGTCTGGAGTTGAATATTATATCCCAGAATTTAATCAGGAAAATTGAACCAGAACAGAAGATAAAAGTACATGAGACTGATAGGTTCATGCACCTTCCATTTGAACAGAATCCTAACTTGTTTCCTGGCTTTAAGCAAAGTTCCTTGGCATTTCTTTGAGTTAAGTTAAAACTGGTTTTCTTAGTAGTAATGAGTGAACTCACCATTGAAAGTAGTTAGATTATGTAGGAAATTGTGTGATCAATGCAACGTGGGTGGGAAGGGAATGAAGGACAATTGTAGACACCGGAGGTGGTGTGAGAGGAGGGTGGGAAGGGACAGAGGGTCAGAAAGAGGGGTGGAAGTAATTCTAGGAACTAGTAATGGAAAATTTTTTGTAATGTGCATGATTGTATCACTATGCAGTGTGTACTGGATGGGAGATTGCATTTTGTATGCTGTGATGAAGCTTAGGGAAGGAATGTAAATTGAGTTACAAAAAAAAAAGTTTCAGAAAAAAAATATATCTATTCAATGACTGCAGTAGGATATGTAGCCACAGCTAGGTACTACTTTATAGGATGCGTAAAGTAAGACTTGTGTTCATGGAAATGTGGGTATCACCTGTGTTTGCTATGAGGGTATTTGGATTGATTAGGGTCTTTGGCGTTACAATAAAATGTGAGGAGAAAATAGTATAGAAAGCAAACATAGATACCAGAGACTGTGGGAGGAGAGTGGGAGATGGCAGAGGGTAAGAGATAGAGAATCTAGGATGGGGGGAAAAAAGCAAAACATACAGAAGACAAGGAATGGAAGATCATTTGCTGACAATAACATGTTTGTTGATGTGCTTGATTGAGACAATATATAGTGTAATTTGGATGGAAAATCTCATTTTGTATGCTGTAATGATGTTCAGAGAATAAAATAAAATAAAAATGCAAATAAATAAATTAAAAAAAAAAATTGGGGCTGGCCTCAGCTTGGCATTTCTTCTGGAGTCTTCTGGGGTTTGATGGATGTGTGCATACAAAAAGAAAAATTAACATATTAAAATGTCTGATGAACCCAAGTTCACCCAAGGGTGTTGAGAAGAGAGGCTTTGTCTCCCTGTGCCCTTGCTGAGAAAAACCCCTTTCTCTGAGGCTTAAGGTGGGAATATATTATTATTATAATAGCTATAAAATACTGTCTAAGTTGTATAATATTTCAGAAGTCTCCTTAAGGAAAGTATTATTTCTTGTCCTCAGGCAATCTCACTATCCCATACTCACTCCCTCATGGGAGACAGACAGTATCATTTAGGGTTTAAGTGCCAGGTTTTGGAGAAAGGTGACTATGTAGTGACTTAAACTCTGTGACCTTTGAGCAGGTCTCAGTTTCCCTATCTATAAAATGGATGTGGAGTTTAATGTGAGAATTAGGTCAGGCAAATAAGTAAGGCGCTTACCATTTGGATCAATAAAAATGATTATTTCTATTTTTCTATGAGGTTTTGTTTTGTTTTAGAGAGATTTTTGCGATAGGGCATGTGTGCTTGCCAGAGAAAGAAAAAGACAGAAAGCAAGAAATCACCTTCCAAGGGGGATGGCCATGCTGCAATCCCTTCTCCATTCTCCTTTCGGGGCCTTAGGCATGCATGCACATGCTCCTGGCATGTGTTAAGCTGCCAGATCCAGGACTCGAACCACGGTCAACTACATGGGAGTCCAGTGATGCAACCATTATGTCATCTGCTGGTCCCAAGTATTTCTATTATTTTTTTTATCTTTTTTTTTGGAGAGGTTTTTGCTATAGGGCGCGTGCGCTCGCCAGACAGACAGAGAGAGACAGAGAGATAGAAAGCAGGAAATCACCCCCCGGGGGGATGGCCACGCCGCAATCCCTTCTCCTCCATTCTCCTCTCGGGATCTTCGGCACGCACGCACACGCGCCCGGTGTGAGTTTAAGCCGCTGGGTCCGGGACTCGAACCACGGTCGATACGTGGGAGTCCAGCAACATAGCCATTACGCTAACTGCTGGTCCCTATTATTTTTTATCAGAAAGCTGCAATTGTCACTTATGACAATTGGCAAGTGATCATTGCTGATAATATAATGTGATTGATGCTAGAATTTTTTGGAAGTTTTTTTGGAGGCCAAAAAAAATAACAAGAAAAACCTCAATCTGGAACATTCCAGAAAATCTATTCTGAGGCCAAAAGAGAAGTGAGAGAAGACTGAGCTTTTCATGTCCCCAAACTTCTTTGGTCAAGAGCCCCAAGTTTGACTTTGCCCTTGGGTTGCTGGGGGAAAAATCCCTGCCTTTTTTGGGTCCTAGTTTCCTCATTTAAAAATTGAGAGGTTATCTTGAAGGTCCTCTTTACCTCTGAGATGTCTGGGAATGACCCACAGGTACCAGATGGAACTGGTTCCAGCCAGGTCATCCATCCACTCACTACTAGAAAGGAAACCAAACAGAGCAAAGATAAGGAATTCCCTTTCACCAAATATCTTGTAATTATGCTGATTTTCAGTCACATAATCAGTCTAAAAGCAAATCCCATCTCAATGGAATTTATAAAAGGATTAGGAAATGGAGAAAAGTGGGGTAAGTTAGCAAGCCCATTTGATTTAATTTAAGCCCATTTCCCTTCATCTGTTAGTTTTGTTTTTTTTTTTAGTTGAAGTGGGTAGAGAGCATACACAACTCACTGATTGTCACGCCTGCATTTAATTTCCTCTATTCATGGCTGGGTATATATCCGACCTGCTTCTAAGGGGCTCATCCCTTAGTCGTGACACTGAAGAAATAGAACAAAACAGGTTTTGAGAGTGGCCCACACTGATGCTTCGTCAATATGAAAAACGTAAATTAGGACAGGACACAAGGATTTTTTTTAGTCTCAATCTAGAAAAAGGACATGTGTGTGTTGCTTTGGCTCACATTAGTAGCTATAGACTTGATATCTCAAGTCACTTTCTGTTTTACTCTCTTGTTTTATTTTTGTAAATTACTGCAAGTTCCAGATGAACAAGCCACGTCAAATGAAATTCCACTCAATCTGATTAGCATAGATGGTGTTATATGACTTCATGTGACTTCTGTCCTCATGAACTACATAGATAAACACAAGGGGACTTGAAAAATTTTGTAGAAAAATGGAGCTACAGTATGAATTTATTTTGGTGCAAAAAGGAATTTCAAATCTACACATGGTTTTTCCATAATATGCATTTTCAATGAACTTTTTGAAGACCCTCATAATGGTGCTGTTATCAACTTATCAAATGCTAGCCACATCCAGATCTCCTGCCTGAAACCTGGCCTAGCTCTGGGTCAAGTTCTCCAGTTCTAAAAGAAGATACTTTGAAAGGGACAATGTCCAGATTTTCATCTTTGATTTCTGGTTTTCAACTCAGAGAAGGAAAGAAGATAAGATGTTAAATTAATTTTAAAATGGTATAGACATATGTAGCTCTTCAAGGTGTTTAAAGACGCATATGAAATAAATGCGTCCTTACAACAATTCTCAGAGGTATATCCTGTTAGCAATTTCTTTTTCTGATATCTTATTTGTATATGCTGTTTTTTAAAAAAATATTTATTTATTTATTCCATTTGTTATTATTTTTTAATTTAACCAGACAGGGGCAGAGAGAGAAAGAGAGACAGGGAAAGCAAGAAAGCAAGCCGCCAGGTCCGGGACTCAAACCGCAGTCAGCCATGTGAGAATCTAGCACCTTTAACCACCATGCCACATACTGGCCCCTTGTATATGCTTTATAATTTTCAAACTGCAATTTTAATTCTCTCAGCAAATTAGTAATTTTGGCGTTATCATCACTATACTGTAATGAGTATGGCAGTCCCTTCTCATCTAGAGGGGTAAGTTTCAAGACCCCCAGTAGTTGCCTGAAACTGAATAGTGCCTAATTCTATAGAAAGTATTATTTTATACAAACATACCTATGATAAAGTTTGATTTATAAATTAGGCATAATAAGAGATTAACAACAACATTATTATACTACAACAGAGCATTATTATACTACAATAGAAGTTATAGAACTGTGATCTCTTTCTTTCTTTAAAAATACCTTTCTTTGTTTTTTGAGAGAGAGATTTTTGCTATAGGACATGTGTGCTTACTAGAGAGTGAGAGAGAGAGATAGAAAGTGAGAAATCACGCTCTGGAGGGAATGGCCATGCTGCAATCCCTTTTCCTCCATTCTCCTCTTGGGATTTCGGGCATGCACCCAGAGTGTTTCTCAAGCTGCTGGTTCAGGACTTAGCTGTGTAGTTGGCTATGTAGAATCCAGTGGCTATAACCATTCTGCCACCAACTGATCCTCAAAATATCTTATTGTACCATACTCACCTATGTTTGGATCACAGTTGAAATTGCACAAAGTAAAACTGTGGATAAGAAGAGACCACCATAAATTGAGATTTGAAGTTCCATTGGCTTCCCCAAGGTTTATCACTGCTCAGGATCAGTGTCCTGTGGGCCTACCACTCAGTCCCGGCTCCTAGGAAGACATTATGGTGTTCTGCTTTCACGTGACACCAAGTCTGCCCAGGATCTGCTTCTGAGCCACACAAACTCAAGTCCACTCTGTACTGTAAACACACTGACCCCCTCATTAGAGGGTGAGAGCCTACCCTATAATATCTTATAAAAGGATTAGGAAATGGAGAAAAGTGGGGTAAGTTAGCAAGCCCATTTGATTTAATTTAAGCCCATTTCCCTTCATCTGTTAGTATTTTTTTTTTTTTTTTTTTTTTTTTTTTTTTTTTTTTTTTTTTGCTCATTTACCTGCTAGTTTCTGCTCTCTGTTTGTGAACTCGAGGACAGGGACTTGCTCCGACTCTTTTTTCGAATGCCCAGAATAGGGTCTGACATATATGGCACTTGGTCTATTAATGAACAAACAGACAAGTGAATTCACCTCATGAGGCAGATTCTAAAACTTACAAAATACTTTACAGGTACTGCAATTTTTGCATTTAAATATGTTAGTGTAAATTAGAACTTCAACTATACCTGATAAGGAGAATTAAGAAGTTTTGTATATAAAACCATTTATTTTTCCTTATACAAATGTTATTCATTCACTCCCATCTACATCTTGGAATCTTATCAGTCAACAAATATTTGAGTATCTACCAGGTACAAGGCCTGTACTGGATTCTGTAGAGGAGTCACAGAAATGCAAGTGGTGAACCCTACTCTCAAGGGATTTACAGCTTTATGGAAGGACTGACACATCTTTCTCCACTCAAAGGTCTTTCCATGGATTTTCTAGAACAAATACTAGTCAAGGAGTGGGAAAAACCATAGCAGGGTGAACATGAAGCTTTTCAGAAAGCCATCGAATTGTTCATTTAGAGTTTCATATTCCAAGACTCTCCACTATGACTGGAGAATAAGTTAATTCTTCAGATACATAAAAGGGACATTGCAGAAGCCTCCATGTTACAAAATGCTAGAGACTGGGAAGTGTGGGGAATAGTAACCCTTTCATCTTTAAGGCAAAAAATACACATATTGCGTGAGTCCAAGACAAACAAGCCATATATCTCAGGCTTGAGCGCCACCAGAGCTGCTGCCTAAATACAGAACAAATCAGGGCCGTTGGGATGGAGTTGCTGGCGATCATGCAACATGGAAGAACGGGAGCGCTCCTTGACAGTCAGTGTCAGCTCTCAGGTTCTCAGGGGCTGGTCTCGTCTCTCCCAAATCCGACTTAATCTCTCTTGGACTCCAGCATTGGAAAGCAACAAAGAGATAGAAACCAGTGGTGCAGCGCAGGACACCTGACGTGGCAGGGGAACAGACTCCTAGGGAAGCCAGAACTCATCAGCTGTAAAACTCTCAGGGCCAGACAGAGGGAAGGGAGCCGATTTCCTTGGGGTTCTGTTGTTTATACTTAAGTGTTTGGTCTTAGGAGACCCAAATGGGTCTGTAAAGGCTTTGTCGTTAGAGATTACAAAGATTATTACTTTGGTGTAGCCAGATGCATCTGTCTCTTTCTTTTTCTTTTTAATGTCTTTTCCTATTCAGATAGTATCAGAAGTTAATGTGTATGGCTTTGCGAGCTCAGGTTCTGTGTATATTTTAAACAGTGAGATCAGGGACCAGCAGATGGTGAAATGGTTATGTCGCTGGACTCCCACGTAGTCAACCATGGTTCAAGTCCTGGACCTGGTGGCTTAAACCTCATGCTGGGCACATGTGCGTGTGTGCCCAAAATTCCCAGAGGAGAATGGAGGAGAAGGGATTGTGGCATGACCATCCTCACTGGGGGTATGTGATTTCTCATCTTTTCCTTTTTTAAGAGAGAGATTTTTTTCTATAGTGTCTGTATGTGCTTGCCAGAGAGACAGAGAGAAACAGAGAAACAGAAAGGAGAGATCACCCCCCCCCCCGGGGGGGCATGATCATGCCACAATCCCTTCCTTTAGGATTTTAAATTCTCCTTTAGGGATTTTAGGCATGCAGACACACTTGCCCAGCATAATTTTTTTTTTTTTTTTTTTTTTTTAGAGATTTTTGCTATAGGGCATGTGTGCTCGCCAGAAAGACAGAGAGAAACAGAAAGTGAGAAATCATCCTCCAGGGGATATGGTCACGCCGCAATCCCTTCTCCTCCATTCTCCTCTTGGGATCTTGGGCACCCATGCACACGTGCCTGGCATGAGTTTAAGCCACTGGGTCTGGGACACGAACTGGGGTCGACTACATGGGAGTCCAGCGACATAGCCATTATGCTAATTGCTGGTCCCCCCAGCATGAATTTTAAGCCACCAGGTCTGGGACTCAAACCGTGGTCAACTACATAGGAGTCCAGTGATGTAACCATTATGCCATTTGATGAGCCCAGTGATTTCTCACTTTCTATCTCTCTGTCTCTCTTGGCAAGAGCATACACTAACAAAACAAAACAAATCAACAGCGAGAACCAGCCTTTATTAAATGCTTACTACTGTCAAACACTGTTCTACACCCTGTGTGGTGGATACTATTATTACTGCATTCTTATTTTACAGATGAGGAAACTGAGACGCAGAGAAATTAAGTACAGCTGGTAAGTGGCGAAGTTGGGATTTGAACCCAGGATGTGTGCCTTCAGAATCTGCTCACAGAACCACTATGCTTCCAAAGTACAAATGGTGCAGGTTCACATAAGGAAGGGAAAACCAAATCGGGAGTAGAAAAATCGTTCTGTAAGTGCACTTGGACACACACACACACACTCTCTTTCTCCCAGGGATACTTTCTAAAAAGTTTATTTACTTATTCCATCCTTGGACGAGTGTGTGTGTGCGCACACGCATAGAGAGAGTGAGAGAGAGAGAGATACAAAGAGAGAGGAAAGTACCCGTAATGTCTTGATACTGCAATCTACCCCCAACCTCAGTCAGCCCCCGTTCATAAGCATGTGAGGGCCTGGCGTACTCAGAAAGGTCCCTTGATGCAAACCCACAATCTTCCCATGTGAGTCAACCTTGCAGAGTGTCATGTTGTACTGTTGGCCCTCCACTCCTGGAGAAACTAATCTACTCCCCCAAACGGGCCTTGTTCCTGGTTATCTTCTGTGGATCTCCCTTAGCCAAGATGTTATCAAATTCATTCTGTAAGTTTTATTGGGAATGGACTAGGCATTTGTTTTCATTTTCTACTTATAAAATTATAAGTAGAGGGACCAGCAGTTAACATAATGGCTATGTCGCTGGACTCCCACGTAGTCGACCGCGGTTCGAGTCCTGGACCCAGCGGCTTAAACTCACGCCGGGCGCGTGTGCGTGCGTGCCCAAGATCCCGAGAGGAAAATGGAGGAGAAGGGATTGCGGCGTGGCCATCCCCCCTGGGGGGTGATTTCCTGCTTTCTATCTCTCTGTCTCTGTCTGTCTGGCGAGCGCACGCGCCCTATAGCAAAAACCTCTCCAAAAAAAGAAAAAAAAAAAAATGATAAGTAGAAATGAAATAAGTAACAAACAGTGCATTTCCTTTTTAGTTTTTGCCAAAGGGTAAGTACACTCTCCAGAAAGAGACAGAGAGACAGAGAGACAGAGAGGGAGAGGAAGAGAAAGAAAGCACCTCCCATGAAAAATGGTCATGCTGCAAGCCTTTCTCCTCTGTTTTCTCCTCCCTGTAGAGATTTGGGGCCCACACATGTACCCATAGTGTTTCTCAAGCCATCAGGTCAAGGACTTAAACTGTGAGGGCAGCCATGTGGAATTTTAGCTGCCTTAACCATGAGGTTAAGAAGCCAGCCCTGGGACAAGCAATTAGCGTGATGGGAGTCACTGGACTCCCGTGTAGTCAACCGCGGTTCGAGACCTGGACCCAGTGGCTTAGACTCACGCCGGGCATGTGTGCGTGCTTGCCTAAGATCCTGAGAGGAGAATGGAGGAGAAGGGATTGTGGCGTGGCCATCCCCCCGGGGGCAGGTGATTTCTCATTTTCTGTCTCTCTGTCTCTCTCTGCCTTTCTGGTGAGCGCATGCGCCCTATAGCAAAAACCTCAAAAAAAAAAAAAAAAAAGAAAAAAAAAAAAAAGAAGCCAGCCCCCAAACGATACTTTTCAAGCTACACCCACCCTCTCCAGAAATTTTGAACCTCCCTTCCTCTCAGTACCATTCTCTACCCTAACTGTGGACCTGGATTTTCCTAAGACCACTGGTTGCAAAATAAATCACTGGTGGAGGAGAGGATGACTCAGGGCCTTAAATATTGCTGTGGTGACCTCCCTTGCACCTGAGACCCATCCTTCTTACATGAGATGGGCAAAGGGGGGCTGCGCAGGAGAGCATAGGAGAAGAATGAGCACACCTCCATGAGACCCTCTGCAGCTTGGTTCTTGCGTGGGGAGGAGGTCTTGATATGTAAAAGAACTTGATTTGGTTGACTGTGAGTCTGGGGAGTTGGATTTCATGAGTCCTAGATTTCCTTATCCCAGAAAGCTGGAAGACAAGAATCCTTCCCATTGGCAAGCTCTGCAAACTTCATTTACTTAGGAGGAACTTGATTTACTGTGTTTAGTTTTAACTTGTGATCTCTAGGTAGTTGTGGGGGGCATGGAGTAGGAGGTTCTATAAGCCATTTTAATGTTATGAATGGCAACACAAAAATGAATGCATTGACTTGGGCTAAGATGCATAGGTTAAAAAGACTCAAGTCCTTTGTTTTGGGCTAGAATTGTATCTATCCAGTCTAGTAGTGATGTTGGACATCTCTCCTGAGTTTAAGGATGTATTATTACTTAATAAATGCAGTTGGGGGGCCAGCAGGTGGTGTGGAGGTAAAGACAGCTCGATCCTATATGACTGACTGCAGTTTGAGTCTCAGACCGGGAGGCTTGAAAAATCATGCAGGAACGTATACACCCAAAATTCCAAAAGAAAAGTGGAAGAGAAGGAATTTGATGTGGCCATAACCTCTGGGGGTGATTTCTCCCTCTCTCTCTCTCGCAAGTGCACATACCCTACAGCAAACTAAAATACTTAAAAATGCACTTGGTTCGGGAGACAGGATCTTCTAGTACATGGCGTCCATGAAATAATGATAATAATACAAACAGACTGAGCACAGACAGGAGTTCCCTATTCTACAGGTCTGTTGAGTAATCAAGGAGAGAATCAAGTTTTGCCAAGCAAGAGGGAAAAAGGATATGGGAGAGTGACAGAATCCTGGCAGAAGTGCCTTCTTCCAAGGGAAGGGCCCTGGTCAAGACCATTAAAAAGAAACTGGGAGAAAAAAAGAGGCAGAGAGTCTTCTGTCACTTGTTTCTGCTAGTTTTTGAGTGGTGGTCATTCGCAATCAACCTGAGGAAGATGCCCTGTGTCTTGCAGGCTTCCTACCTAAATGTGGCATTTGCTGGTATCTACCCAATGATGCCTAAAAGCACTGTGTGTGTGTTTTATTTTTTTTGCAGAGGTTTTTGCTATAGGACATGTAAGCTTGCCAGAAAGACAGAGAGACAGAAAGCAAGAAATCACCCCCCAGGGGGGATGACCACGCCGCAATCCCTTCTCCTCCGTTCTCCTCTTGGGATCTTGGGCATGCACACACGCCCGGCGTGAGTTTAAGTCACTGGGTCTGGGACTTGAATTGCAGTCGACTACATGGGAATCCAGCGAAATAGCCATTACGCCAACTGCTGGTCTCAGCACTGTTTTTTATTTTTTTTTTTAAGTAGCCTGACTCATCTTTCTACCCTTGCTGCTTTCCCCATTCACAACCTAGAGAAACCACATATAGGTTAGTACTGAGAAGAAGTTAGTTTTTAATCTCATAAAGTTTTTTTTTTTTTTTTTTTGGAGAGGTTTTCGCTATAGGGCGCGTGCGCTCGCCAGACAGACAAAGAGAGACATAGAGACAGAAAGTGAGAAATCACCCCCCGGGGGGATGGTCACGCCACAATCCCTTGTCCTCCATTCTCCTCTCGGGATCTTGGGCACGCACGCACACGCGCCCGGTGTGAGTTTTAAGCCACCGGGCCTGGGACACGAACCGCGGTCGACTACGTGGGAGTCCAGCGAC
The DNA here is from genome assembly GCA_026018925.1 of Tupaia tana. Lineage (NCBI taxonomy): Eukaryota > Metazoa > Chordata > Mammalia > Scandentia > Tupaiidae > Tupaia > Tupaia tana. Next base: position 55,625,604 of record JAKSZU010000007.1, on the reverse strand, counting down.
ATAGCCATTACGCTAACTGCTGGTTCCCAATCTCATAAAGTTTTTTTTTTTTTTTTTTTTTTTTTTGAGAGGTTTTCGCTATAGGGCGCGTGCGCTCGCCAGACAGACAGAGAGAGACATAGAGACAGAAAGCGAGAAATCACCCCCCAGGGGGGATGGTCACGCCGCAATCCCTTCTCCTCCATTCTCCTCTTGGGATCTTGGGCACGTACGCACACGCGCCTGGCGTGAGTTGTAAGCCACCGGGTCCGGGACGCGAACCGCGGTCGACTACGTGGGAGTCCAGCGACATAGCCATTACACTAACTGCTGGTTCCCCCAATCTCATAAAGTTTTGATGGTAAGGGCCAGCCTGTGGCCTGATGGCTAATATAGCTGGAATGCACAGGGCCCACCATGCGCTCCAAGTCCCTGTCCTAGAGGCTTGAAAAACACAGCAGAGGGGGCCTAGCAGGTGGTGTGGAGATTAAGTTGATTGGAATCTCACATGGCTGACCACAGTTTGAGTCTCAGACCTGGCAGCTTGCTTTCTCACTTTCCTTCTCTCTCTGTCTCTCTCTGGTCAACTTCAAAAAATAATAATAATAATAATAATAATATAATGACAATGAATAAAATTTTAAAAAGAAGAAAGAAAGAAAATAAAATGCATCAAGAGCCAGTTTGTGGCATGACGATTAGGGTGACTGGGTCCCACATGGCCAACTACACAGTTCAAATCTCAGACCCAACAGCTTAAAAAACATGCTAGATGCTTGTGTGTGCATGCCCAAAGTCCTACGGTATGTGTGTGTGTGTGTGTGTGTGTGTGTGTGTGTGAAGATGGGGTTGAGATGTGACTATTTCTCATGAAGGATGCTTTCTCACTCTCTCTTTCTGGAGAATGCATGCAACTTCTGGCACATTTTTAATAAAAGAAAAATGCTGGGTGTGTGTGTGCATGTATCCAAACATCTCAAAAGGAGAGAGAAATGAAGTGATGTGATCATTTCCCATTGGGGGTGCTTTCTCTCTCTTCCTTACTCTCCCTCTGTGGTGAGCATGTGCCCTCTGGCAAGTTAAAAGAATGTTTTTTAAATGATAGGAAAACTTCCTTTCTTCATCCACCCATTTCCCCATTTGTTTATTTAACAAATGGCCTTTGTGCCAGGCATGTAGGGGATGTGTGAGCCTCCGTCTCTAAGCCCAAGGTCTATGAAGTTGATGACACCCTATACATTGTAGTACCAGATGAGGGACAGTAATGGGGATGATGACTCTGACACTCTTTACAATTTTGGTGATGAACTGTAATTAGCCAGTCTTTGGTCTGATGGTTAGAAGCCTCCTACACCCACCGGCTAGGAGAAGACCCAGGCAGGTTGGGCAGGCAGCCGTGGTACCTGGGAAAGTCAAAGCCTGAGGAGAGCAGTAAGAAAGCAGCAGTTGGGGCAAGATTGGCCTGAGACACTGGCCTCTCCAAGGAGTGCTCCTCCCTACAGCTTCTACTACACATCTGGATGTCTGCCCACACTGTTTCCCAAAAGTGGATCAAGTATGAATTGGGAGGGCACAGTGTCATTACACATATGTTTCTCTGAGCTGCTGGTGTCCCAGCTGGTCATACTTAGGAGACCAGCGATCCTAGGGCCCTTCAACATTTAGCCTTCATTTCCTAAACCGCCCTGGTCTGGTGTTGCCTGCAAATGGAGCAACTGCCTGTGCTGTGGGGAGGGTCAGAGCAGGCTTCCTGGTGTCGGCTCACCCAGCGTCTTCCAGAAGGAAGTGAGTGGAAGCTGGTGCACTTGACTGAGCACAAGTCTCTGGATTCTCTCAGCCTTAGTCAATGGGCCAGCCAACCAGAGGCCAATAGAAATGTGCTGCTTTTGAAAGAAGAGGAAGGAAAACAGGGGCCCCATTGAGCGCCTACCAAGCACGCTCCCACTTTGGCACCTAAAATGGTCAATTTTAGCTGATCAGGTTCATTTCGCAACTTGGTTATGTGATTCCCGAGCATTACCTCTTATCTCTAAACAGAGGTGTGAAAACAGAACCGACTTGGCACAGACTAGCTGCCTGAAGGAGGGTCTTTGTGTGAGGCTCAGGCTCGTAGGGTAGAAAAGAGCACATGACGCCACCCTGTAGCCCTCCTGCCTTATCTAGCGTTGCTCTCCTTCATTCAGCCAAGAGCAGACCCTGGTGTACTCGCATTACAAAGTGTCCCTGGCCTGGTAGAGAGGAGAGATCACACTCATGCCACTATGTGAGGCATTGGTGTGTGCCTGGGGTGAACTTGCAGCCCCAAATGAACTACTCAAATAGCGTGTGGACGTCTCCCAAATGTGTAGTGAGGCTTATGCACAAATATGCAGCCGGCACTGTTCACTGCCCTCTTGGGAGAGAGAAGCAAGATGGCGCTGGGCCAGCAGCCTCACAAAGTGGCGTTGTTAACTCCCCTTTAGATGTTCCTGTGTGGCTTCATCAGAGCAGAGGAGGATCTGCTTACACCGACTGGCTCACGCGGATTCTTTGGGGGATGGGAACGACAATGCTGGCCTCTGTTAGGCTCTGGAGTGTGTTGGAAGTGCTTGGCCAGTGCTGGAGGGTGTCCGTGATCCTTCTGGGTTGGTGTGATACTGAGTTACACCCCTGGAGGGTGAGCTCATTCCTGGGCCTCAGAAAACAAGTTTCGGACTGGGTTGGGGACAGAAGGAAAACTTCAGGTTTTGAATTTTTTTGAGAAGCCTATTGTCTCCTTGAAGAGAGCTGAGGGCACTTTCTCAGCCTTGGATCCCTGGAAAATCAAGGGTCTAAGGGCTCATCCAAAAGATACGTGCCAGTGACCTCTGGGGAATCAAGAATGTCTTCCCCAAATCACTGCAGTGATAGTCACAGCCTCTTAGGTTGAAACTTTCAGCTGTCATTCTGTTGTTGTTTATCCTTTTCCCTTCCAGAAAGGTGTGGGTGGACACTTTAGGCACTTTTCTTTTTTTTCCAGGCACTTTTGAATAAAGGGAAGCAGGGAGGGTCATCTGGAAGGTCAGGAGGTAGGGCTCAGGTTAAAGAGGTCACCTGGAGCCTGAGGCCAGCACCCTGCAGGGCCTGAATGGTCACTTCCAGGGGCTGTCCTCACCCCAAGGTGGGGCCCTAAAATGTCTTCCCTGTCACCTTCTTTTTTAAAAAGAGATTTTTGCTATAGAATGTGTACACTTGCTGGAGAGATAGAGAAACAGGAAGCAAGAAATCACCCCCCAGTGGGCATGGCCATGCCACAGTTCCTTCTCCATTCTCCTCTCAGGATTTTGGGCATATTTGCATGTGTGCCTGGCATGAGTTTCAAGCCTCCTGGCCCAGGACTCGAACTGCAGTTTGCTAAGTCGGAGTCCAGTGCCTTAACCACTCTGTCACCTGTTGCCACCCCCCCCCACCCTGTTACATTCTTAAAAGACTTCCTTTCAGTAGACGTAGGGCTCCACTGCAACTCCTTGCTGACCCAGCCTCACCAGCACGTGTCATTAGTAAAATCAGTACAGTAGTCTCTCCTTTCCCTTGGGGGATCCATTCCAAGTTCCCCCACCCTGTGACTGCCTAAAACAGTGGAGAGTACTGAAGCCTACATGGGCTATATTTTGTCTATGTATACCTATGATAAAGTTGAATTTATAAATTAAGCACAGTAAGAGAGCAACAATGACAATAATACAACAGAACAATTATAACAATATATCATAATAAAAGTTACGCGAATGTGGTCTCTCTTTCTCTCAAAACATCAGACCACAGCTCACCACAGTTACTGAAACGGAGGATCGGGGGACCACTGTATATTCCCCAGCAAACTTCATGAAGCTCTGTCTCTCACATCTCTACCCCCCCCCCCCCGGACCCCCAGCTCCCAGCTGAATAAAGTTCGAACTCAGTACTCTGCCTTGAAAGCTCTCTAATTTGGCTGAAAGGATCCTTGCCAGGTCCCTATGTGCAGAACTCTGGAACATCTTAGCCCATTTTCTCATTTCTAGTCAACCTCTTTTCAGTCCATTCTCCACCCTCTAGGTAGGAGGGCATTCTAAAGTGAGAATCTGCATCTCATTTCCCAGTTCAATAGTTTATAGGAAAAGGTATAAAGACCTCATAAAGCATTTGGAGTCCTTAAGGGTCTGACACTTTCTTCCTATCAGCTGTGCACAGCAACTTCTTTCAGCCGGATCACTTCAGTGTCTCTCTCTTTACACTCTCTCGGCCCCCATACCTCTGTGCTACTGTGACCAGCCTCTGCTTTTTCTTCCAGACCTTGAACAAACAAGGACAGGGCCAGCATCTCATTTACCTTTCTCCCAGCACCTTACATAGTAGCAAAATACAGGGGTTCAGTAATTGTTTACTGAGTCTTTTGTAAAATAAATCTTCCTAATGTGCGTTAGGTATCTTCCTCAAGTGATCTTAACAAAATATAACTATTTTCAGCTAGCTCGGTCATTCTCCTGGATAGACCGTGCTAGATCACAATTGCATTTGGATACTGTGAAGTCCTTGTGTTCCAGACCTAGAGGAAAATAAAGCATTTTTAGAGGTCATTTTTGTATGAAGTAAGAGCTTTTAAAGACAAGTTTGGGGCCAGCAGATGGCATAATGGTTACGTTGCTAGACTCCCACGTAGTCGACCGCAGTTTGAGTCCTAGACCCTGCGACTTAAAACTCACACTGGGTGTGTGTGCATACATGCCCAGAATCCTGAGGGGAGTGTAGAGGAGAAGCGGTTATGGTGTGGCCATCTCCCCTGTGATTTCTTGCTTTCTGTCTCTCTGTCTCTCTGACAAGTGCATACACCCTATAGCAAAAAAATCTCCCTTAAAAGAAAACAAAAAAAGTTTGACCAAATGATTTCACTTCTAGAATCTATTTCATAGAAATGCAGCTTTTTGAAATAAAAATATTTAGCTAGCAGCTTAAATACCCATGGACATTGATATAGCAGGAAATCATACAATTAATAAGAAGGGAGTAGATTTATTTTTCTCATGGTGTACGTCCATAGTATCAAATGGAAAAAAGTGAGTGGAGGAAAAATCAGAACAGTCAACATTTCAGAGTAATTTGTGTGTATAGAAAAAGTTCTGGGGGAACCAGTAGTTAGCGTAATGGCTATGTCGCTGGACTCCCACGTAGTCGGCCGCGGTTCGCATCCTGGACCCAGTGGCTTAAAACTCACACCAGGTGTGTGTGCGTGCGTGCCCAAGATCTCGAGAGGAGAATGGAGGAGAAGGGATCGCAGCGTGACCATCCCCCCTGGGGGGTGATTTCTCGCTTTCTGTCTCTATGTCTCTCTCTGTCTGGTGAGTGCACGCGCCCTATAGCGAAAACCTCTCAAAAAAAAAAAAAAAAAAAAAAAAAAAGAAAAGAAAAAGTTCTGGAATGATGCACATCAACTGGAAGACCATATTCAGACCATATTCATTCCTAGGTAGAGGATATAGAAAATAGTGGAGAGAATTTCTGATTTTTATGCTATGCTTTTTTTTTTAAAGTTTTTGCCATAGGATGTGTGTGCTCACCCTAGAGAGACAAACAGAGACAGAGAAGGGGAAAGTGGAAATCTCCCCCCAGGGGGATGGCCACACTGTAATCCCTTTTCCTCCTGGGATTTTGGGCGTGCACACAGACATACCCAGCATGATTTTTCAAGCTACCAGGTCCAGGACTTGAACCATGGTTGGCCATGTGGGCGTCCAGTGCCTTATCCACCACGCCACCTCCTGGCTCCTATGCCATTCATTTTGGAGTGGCTGGAGCACTGAATTATACCAGGGTCCAGTGGGGGTAGTATAAGGTTAGAGGAGATGATCTTAAAGCTCTAACACTGTTGTCACTGAGTGGTTGATTTTTCCCAGCCTTTTGTCTGCCAGAGGGAAACGTCTTGCCTTCAACAGACTGTTCTCATGGCTATTTGCATTTAAAGAGGTCATTAGAGAAGATGGGAAGAAGATGGTTTCTTCTCAAGAACTACGTCATGGTTTGCTGATGGAGAAATTGATAGTGGAAGAAACCCTTTCTGTCAGGATTTCTCCCTGACATTCTCTGTGGAGGTCTCCAGTGTGGGTCTGAGTTTAGACAGTTTGTTTGGGGTGCAGTGGGTTCTGCAGTGGACTTTGTTTTTGTCAGTTAACTACTGGAGAGAAAGTCTGCGTTCAGATTCATGGGCAGGTGCTCAATGGGAAGAGGAGGAGAAACAATATAAACGCTAATAACTACTACTTACTCAGTGTTCACTGTGTCCGCAGTGTGTGAGAAGCTTTATATACAGCTCCCCATGTGACCCCATGATTCAATTATCTCCATATGACTTCAGGATTTATTTTATTCTCTCTATGTTCTTCATGACATGAAAATTAAAACTCACAGGTAATAAGTAATAAGGGCAGAATTGGAACCCAGGTCTGAATGAATCCAGATTTTTTCATGATATCACTACATGGTCTGTCCTCCAGTAACCTAAGGTAGTGAGGGGTGAGTGAGGAGAGTCTAGTTAGTTTAGCCACAGTCACATGGGAATTTAGAGAGGAATTTTTCAGGAGACATCAGTTTGAAGATGACACAAAGGGGCAGTGTGGTGTAGTAGAAAGAAACTGGTTTAATCCCGATTTTCAGCCAAAGTCAAGTTGCCTCTCGGAGCTTCAATTTTGCCATCTATAAAGTGGAATACTAATCCCTATCTCACGGAGCTGTGGTAAAGAATAAAGGACTGGTGTATGTGAAGCACTAAGCCCTACTTGGCACACGGGAAGATGGCCAGCAGTGGTGTGGCTTTGGATACAACTTCATGCTCTGATAATAATGACCAAGTTTTACAGGGCACCGGAGTTACTAGGCCCTTTCACATGCATTATCTCATTTGACCCTCATAGCATGCCATCAAGCTGTCTCTATTCCCTTGAATTGCCCTGCATGAGGGAAGAGTTGTTTAGATACAGCTCTCTGCTTCCTCACTTCCAAGTATACCTGAGACTGCTGAGATCTAGCTTGGACCCACCACTCAGCTGACACTGCTCCGGCCAAGGTCATGTGTGACTTGTTCTGGACAAACTCAGGTAGACATTTTCCAGTCTTTTGGGATTCCCCATTCGAGCATTCTTCCCTTAGCTTTAGGGCCTACTGTGTCCTGTTTTCTTCCTGATTTTCTGCCTCCTTCCTGGGCTTCTCTTCCTAGGCAGTGCCTGGATGGTAGGTCTTAGTGTGTATCCTGGATCCAATTCTTATACCTCCAGTTCCTTACTATTTTTGAAACTCACGAGTTTGCCTCACTCAGATATGACCATGTCATTCCCCTACTTCACGAAGCAGACCTTCTGAAAGTAGAGGCCATGGTCTTCACTCAACACCACTACGAGGCCTGGCCCACCTGGCTCTTGCCGACCTTTCATGATGAATGTCACCCACTCCTGCACTTGCATCCTGGGCCGCTCCCTGTGCTGGGCCTCTGATGCGCTAAGCCCCGTTGACCCCCTACCCTCTGGCCCTTTGCACTTACACTTGCTTTTGCTACCATGCCCCGCCTCCCCGGCCATGTCCTTCCACTTCCATCTGTACCGCGCTCTGACTCCTTTACCACCACAATGTCCGGTCTTAGTCTAAATAGCCCTTCCTCAGCCACCCACACCAGGATGGGCTTCCCTGGTTATATGTTATTCATGGCACGCTGTATCTCTTTTTCCTAGCATTAATCATGATTGTAGGAGCCAGCAAATGGCATGGTGGTTAAGGCACTGGCCAGTCTTGGTTCAAGTCCTCATGATTTGCTTTCTTATTTGCCCTCTCTCTCAGTCTCTGTCTGTTTCTGGTGAGTGCACATGTCCTGTAGCAAATTTGAAAAAATGATAAATAAAATTAAATAGTTCTTTTAAAAATCGTAATTATAATTCATTATTTGTGCAATCATTATTTCATTTTTTATAAATGCATTTATTGATTTCTTTCATGAATAAGAGAGACAGAAAGGCACTAAGTACTCCCAACAAAGAGTGTACTCCCAACCCAAACCAGCCCAACTCATGGGCAGGCAGGTGCTCAGTGTACTAAAGAGATCCCAGGACATGAACCTGAAAATTTCCCAGGGAGTTAGTCTCACAGAGTCATGTTTTAATTGTGCCAGTTATAACCATCTAGATCTTGTTTAATATTTTAAAAGAATTTCATTTTTAAAATTTTGTTTAATATTTTTAAAGAATTTTATTAATTTTTTTTTTTTTTTTTTTTTTTTTTTTTTTTTTTTTTTTTTTTTTGGCTATAGGGTGCATCATGCACTTGCCAGAGAGAAGTGAGAAATCACCCCTCAGTGGGGATGGCCACACCGCAGTCACTTCTCCTCCATTCTCCTCTTGGGATTTTGGGCACACACGCATACATGCCCAGTGTGATTTTCAAGTGGTCCAGGACTCTAATTGTGGTGCAGTTGGCTACGTGGGATCCAGTGCCTTAACCTCCATGCCACCTGCTGGCTCCCAAAATGTAGGCTTCCCCAAAATAGTCCCCATTGGTCTTATATACCCCTCAATTCCTTTTGAACCCAGTGCCTCTAAGTGCTTAATAAACCTCTGGGGCCAAAAGAATAGGTCTGTATGGCAATGCCCACTTCTCCTCCCTGGCCACCTTCTGCTCTCTCTGCCTCCCGTTTTGATTCTCGTCTATCCCCCAAACTTCAGATTTATCTTCTGAACATACAACCGTGACTGTGTCATCCCCTACTTAAAAACCTTCGATGCTGTAATTGCAGTGACTTAGAAAGCTGAGCTGGAGGATCCCAAGCTAGAGGCTGACCTGGGCAAGATAGTCGACTACATGGGAGTCTAGCGACATAGCCATTACGCCAACTGCTGATCCCCAGAAGGTTTATTTTTGTCCATCTCAGGTTGTTGCCTGAAAGATGCTACTGCCTTCATAACTTCTTTCCCAAGGTAGCCAAACTCCAGTGGTCCTCTTGTGTAACCTGGAGGGCATGCTATTTAGACTACTCTCTGTGATGGCTCATGATGGATATTGGACCTGTATGCACCACCAATCCTGACACCGCTCCCCACCCCCACACCCCGGCTACCACCGAGACTGTCTGTCTCTGGAGAATTGTCATAACATAGTCTGGAATGCCCAGAGCATTGTGGGTTCTTTCTTAACAACTAATAGATTGAAGTCAGTGGAAATCTTATCTGAGCCTGGATTCCCTAGGGTTGTCAGGGAGTTGGACCTGCTCTATGTTAGATCAAGAGGCTGTACCCTTTCTCTTCTTTACTGATAATTTGCTCTTCATGAGGTGGGTCACACCAACTGCTGTGATTCCAGTCTGGGTCAAACATTCATTGCAAGGTTCCTTTGAGGGTCTTGGGAAGCACTTGGAATGGTTCAGGCAGACATAGAGCAGGATAGTGAAGCCATGATTTGAACACTGTTCTGCAAATGGATGGATCAACTGGTAAACCTCATACGCTTTATCATAAAAAGTAAAAGTCACCCCCCCCACACACCAGGTCTCAACTGCTTTGGCATCTGAAACTTCCTTTTCAGATGCCAAAGCTGCCTGTCATAAGCCCAACCAGTTTCTACTGTTCCTCTTTAAATATTCCATGCCAATGGACCACCAGCCATTTTGCTATAAACTTGCACATTACTCAGTCCCTGCTTTTTCCTCACACTCCTCCCTCACCTATTATAGATTTCCTGCTATCACTGGAAAAGTCTACTCACCATTCAAGGTCAAATACAAATGTCAACTCCTGTGTGTCCCCAGCCAGAAATAATATTCTGCTATGGAAATTCTTCTCTCTCTCTTTTTTTAAAATTTAAGTGTTTTTTCCCCCCTATGGGTAAGACAGACAGACACAAAGAGACAGAGACAGAGATAGAAAGAGGGAGACAAGTACCCCCAACAAGGTCTTCATGCTGTGATCCACCCCTCCTCCCAGGATTTTGGTTCCTGGTATTCAAGGACATCTCTAGATGTGCATCCAGAACCTTCTCAGTTGGCTTTCTTGCTGTGCCACTGTCTGGCCCAGATAATTATTTTCTTACCATTAATCATTCTTTGTTCAGTAAACATTTAGTGAGCATCGAATATGGGCCAGATTCACTTGTTCTTCATCTTACTTTATATTGTATTATAATTATGCATATCATACATGAGGGCAGTGGCTGACTCTTGCTCCTTTTTCTTTCCTTTCTTTGTGAGAGAGATTTTTGCTATAGGGTGTGTGAGCTCACCAGACAGACAGAGAAAGACAGAGAGACAGAAAGCAAGAAATCATGGCCACACAGCAATCCCTTCTCCATTCTCCTCCCAGGATTTTGGGCACACATGCACATGTGCCCAGTGTGAGCTTTGAGCCACCGAGTCCAGGACACAAACCCCAGTTGGCCATGTGGGAATCCAAAGACGCAACTGTTATGCCATCTGCTGGTCCCTCTTGTTCCTTTTCCTAGCTCTCTCTCCTCCACCCTCCTTTCTACAGTGCTTTTCATATGGTCATATGCAACAATGGGGTTGACTGAATTGGGTATTGTGAAAGATAGTCTTGGCAGTGTGAACTGGACATACGTTTTTTCTGGCTATGGGTAAAGGTATTTGTGTTGATCTACCAAGGTTCTGTAAGGCATGATATCTGAAGAAGTTTGGGATGTGACTTCTGACTGAAAAGGAAGCCTCCAGGAAGGGACCACTTAGTACTACCCTCCAGATTATTCCAGTTCTTACCATGCATGAGAAATGCCTTCTCCAGAGTCCCTTTCTTAGCTTCGAAGTTCATAGTCATTTGGCAACTGAGTTATGATGTCTTTGCCACTGTCCTGCCTCCACTGTCTCCACTCACTGCAGGTGATTTGTTTGTGATTGCTTCCTGCCAGGGCTGGTGCTCTGTGTTCTGCATGAACACTCATTGGAGGCCCTGCTGACCGACATTGCTAGAACGTTCCCTGCCGGGCTCACGTGTATGTGTGGAGGGCAGGTGCAGACCTTCACAAATCTGTTCCTAGACACCCCAAATTCCCCTTACTTCTCCTGACAAACATCTTCTTTGGGTTTCTTCTGCTTGTCTTTCACTTAACCTTCTACTAGCCATCAAAGGCTTCTCTGGCAAGGTATTTGCTTTCCTTGTGATCAAGTGAGAGCTGTTATTTGGTTTCTTGAGAACTAGGTCAGTATTTCTCTAAATCTTAAAAGAAATACGCAGCCCTATTTTCTAAAAAAGATAAAAATAAATCCCATCCTAACACTGATTACAAATTCAGAACACAATCAACTCCCGAGCTCCACGTCTTTTATAGATCTGTCTCCAGTGTGCAAGGGTGAGCTCTGTCTGTGTTTGTCCTTCCCAACTTGGAGAGTGCTTTCAGCTCTATCACGGACTTGTCAAGGTGAAGGGAGTGAAAGATTGAGGGAAAGAGGTAGTAAGAAACTAGAACAAAAGCTGGGAGAAGTGAAATGCTGCAGAATGAAGGTGGCTTTGTGCAAAATGTTATTTCTGTGGGAAACAGTGTCTACAAAGTAAAGATGAATTGGTGTGTTAGCACAGAGATTTTTTTCCTTCCTTCTACAAATGATCAAGGAAAATGGATTTTCAAATGTAAACATTCTCTTGTAGTATTTACAGCTTCTCTAATATAGGAGGACAAAGGTCTCAGAGCTTAAAGTAAAAAGGCAGTAACGGGGAGATAACACTTCTTTTACAGTTTGATTATAATCTAAATATAACAGGAAAAATCACTCAATAAATAAAGCACCGTGATGGATAAATATCTGGGTGAGGAGATTATTGAGTCTTTTTTTCCTTTTCCTTACTTTTTTCTTTCCTAATAAGTTTTCTTTCTTTGAGAAAGGCCTTTGGTGATGAAGATAAATAGTATTTGAGTGAAAAGCCAATCCTAAGCTTTGCTGATAAAGGATTTTTGGGGAAACGATTTGCTAGGACAGAGAAGCTAATAGATTAAATGTGATACCTTAGAGACCACCAGGTTCAATACTTCATTTTACATATAAAGGTACTGAACTCAAGCTGTACGGTTCAAGGAAACATGCAACTTTATCTCATGACATTTCAGGACTCACCTATGTCCTATGTGATTGTTTTAGTTCAGGATTGCTTTGCTTACAGAAATATCTGAGACTGGTAAATTTAGAGGTTTATTTGACTCATGATTCTGACCATGTCAAGGTCCAAAGACATCACAAGATGACAGAGGGTAAGATCAGATCGTGAACAGAGCAGCTGTCCATAAGCTTCTGCCCATTCTGTTCTCCTTTCCCCTCATATGTACACACAATAACTCAATCATAGGTGCCTTGCCCTAATGACTTTATCACACCCAAAGGCCGACTCTGGGACACCATGAAAGGACTAAGTTTCCATTCAACCTTTACAACACAATCAAATCTCAACACATGAATTTTGAGGGAACATCCAAATTATAGTGGTGATATATAAGGAATACACTTATTTTTTTCCTACCAAACTTGTAGTCTGATGGAATATTTCCTAGAAATGAAATTCTTAAGTCACTCCACAATGACCTCTTTTTCTCTCCATAGCAAAACCACTCTCAAGTAGAAACTTTGTTGTTTGTGGAATGTCATGATTGCCCTGAGCATTTGATTTCTTGTTCAGTGAATTTAGTTATGCTGGATCTCATTCTGTTGTTGATCCTTGAGATGTATTTGTACTTCAGTTTTGCTCCCTGTCCCCTGGTTACCTACCCTAGTGTGTTCAGGCTGTTATATCTGAGTATCATAGATCAGGTGGCTTATAAACAACACACATTATTTCTCAGAGTTCTAGGAAGTCTGAGATCAAGGTGCCTGCAGATTCAGTGTTTGGTCAGAACCTGCTCCCCAGTTCACACCTGGGTGTCTTTTCATTGTATCTATACATGGCAGAAATGAGAGAGCTCTCCTGGGTTTCATGTATAAGGGCACTAATTTTATTCATGAAGACTCCATCCTCATGACCTAATCATCTCCCAAAAGCCTACCTAATAATACATTCCATTGAAATTAGAATTTAACATATAATTTTGGGAGGATTCAGGCATTCAGTCATCGCATCACCCCAAAGTCTCATCCCCATAGAAGAACATTTGGGGAGTGCTGTGGAGGGAAGTGGTACAATAGGGGCCCTGATGGCAATGCTGGTACTGCAGGTTTTCTCAGGGCTCAGTACACAGGTCTACAAGGGTTCATGAGACCATGAGACCATCTGACTTCTCCACCCTGCTCCACATGGCCCCACAGCTCTGGCTCTGTCAATTGCCCAGCTCTGGGCTTCAGGGTTGTTAAGCACTATTTTGTGTATGGGTGTATATGTGCGTCTGTGTGTGCGTGTGTGTGTGTATGTGGGTGGGGGGGTCTCCTCTGTGAGAAGGATGATCCACTCGCAGGCCTGAGAGATCCTGTGGTGAGTTCAGCTGTACTCTCCCTCCTGGGAGAGGTGGCCAGCGCTCTCCCTGCTCCTTTCCTAGGCTTAATGTAGCAATTCTTTCATTGCTGCTTACTGGTTTGCCTCAGTGCACTGAGCTCTTTGAGGACAATGACTGTGTCTCATTTATCTCTGCATTCATTTCTGTTTAACTCAAGGGAGGGCACTGAATAAGTGTTTCTGTTGCATGAAGTAGTGCTAAACGGCCTTTCAAATGTGTGGGAAAAATAAAAACAACACTACAGCTTTTTCTGTATTTCTGTTTTCTAGAGGGCATGTGTGCTTGCCAGGGGAAGAGAGACACAGAGAGGGAGAGGAGAAAGCACCTCTCCATGGGGGATGGTTATGTTGTAATTCCTTCTCCTCCATCTGTCCCTGCTTTTGAGGTTCTGGGTATGCATACACACATGTCTGGCTTGTTTCTCAAGCTGCAGGGTCTGGGACTTAAACTGCATGGTCAGCCATGTGGGATCTGGCTGCCTTAACCAACAGATCATGGGCACAACCCAAACTCATACCTTTTATTTCAATCATTTATTAATTAAACAGTATTTCAGCCTACCCTATGGGCAGGTGCCAAAGTAGTACTGAAATACAATTTCTGCTTTCAAAAGACCTCCAGTTAACTAATATGATAAAAAACAAATTGAATAATTCAGTTCAAGTGTGCTCACTAGCAGCCTCATGATAGAGACGAGGCTCTCATCTTCATTGGCAGGCACTGGAAGAAAGCCAACGGTCTCAAGTCACTTGGATGTGATCACTGCCATTGATAAAGTGCAGTTGGTATTGGGTAAAGTGCAGGTAGAAAATAACGGCTGGTCTCTCTTGGTTACGAAGATATCTACATGTCTCCCAAGTCCTTTTCTATTACCCATCTCCAATAAATTATCTGAATGAGTCACTCCAGGCTTGAAGGTGATGCCAGGGGGCACATGAGTTTATGTCCTGAGCAGACTGCCCTTTAGGGTAGCTATACCGTGTGACACCAGCAGCTAGATTTGTGAAATATAGTCTATGATGTTTTACCTAAAAATACAAGCAAATCATATAAATTACATTTTGGAAAATGCATCCCACTGTCTCCGGAAAATATGACTGAGTGGAGAGCAAATTCCACCCATGCTTTGCTGGGTTTCAGGGAAGAAAACTTGCTCGGGGTCGGGAGGGGTGTTTGCTCAGCATCCAATGCCAGGCCATGCTTGTGACAGTCTGAAATGTGACTGAGAATAGCAAGTATATCACAAGGGTTCTCAAATACGAAAGTGGAGTTGGAACAAAGAGCAGGCACCAGCCAGACTTCCTCTGTTAAAGATTATCCAACATGTCACCTGGGTGCCAACATTCCCATAAATCCCAGCAGCTATAAGCAGCTCTATCTCACCTAGTGTAACTTAACGGCTCTGAAACCCTGCCCAGGACCTCATAGCATTCCATGAAACGACCTCATCACAGGGGAATGAACTTTATCTTGAAGACTGTAAGTGTGTTTGCTCTAAAGATGATTTACCATGCTCAACAATGACCAAATTTCCTAAATTAAACCTGATCTCTTGTTGTAATTATGTATCTCACAATTTCATCAAGAGGAATATGTCAGTTATAGAAGTGTAAATCTCTCTGGTTTGGCCTTTAAATGAATCCAAAAGCCAATTCCCAGTTCTGTGGAAGCAAAGCTAGGAAAGCTTCTCATTTGGAGAAGGCAGGAACCAGATTCAGTGTCCGGGAAAGGAGACACGTTGGAAGAAGCTCCCTCCCAAATTCTGCCCCATCTTCCTCCTTCTAGGTCCTAACTCTTTTTTGTTTCTTTTTTCTTTTTTTGGAAAGTGAGACTCTCAAGGCTCATGGTTTATGATAGAGAATTGGTCTCTTTTTTTCTCTTTGCACAGGCCAGTAAGAGAAGCTTGTCCCTATGAACAGAGATGGTGTTGATCTCCTAGGGAAGCCTCTGCAAACCTCCTTGCTCCATCCTTCAGCAACAATGCCTTGGTGGCTTTCAACCTTATAGCCTGGTTCTGAGAGGGGACTGGCCTACATTCCTGGCTGACATTTGTTCCCTTGCTCTACTTCCTTCAGGGCACTTACTATCCAGTTAGAGGATAGGGGCTAACCCAAGAAAACCACTCAAGACAACAGAATCTGAAAGGGGAGCAGGAGGTGTGTGGGTCCTGATATGCTCCGAAAGACTTTCCGGGAGGGTGATCCTTGAGCTCCTAAGCATGATTAGGGTTTGGAAAAGCAAGCAGAGGGTGTTTTAGAGGAAGAAAATCAGCAAATGGCAGCTACATGCTCATTTTATAGACATCCATCCTTCGTGCCATTTTTTAGAAACATGGAGCAGCGCTAGGTGGTTTCAAAGTAGAACCAGTTCCAACCACAGTAGCACATTCTGGACTCTGTTGCTTGGCAAGCTGAGGCCACATGAGTGGCCCAGGTTCAATTCCCAGCTCACTCTAAACACCAGACATGGGGGTGTACCTACAGTCTTACCTACTCCAAAAGCTGAGGCAGGCAGATGGCGTCATAATGAGGCACTCTCAAAAGAACGAAACAAAACAAAACAAAATGCCACTGCACACATGGTCCCCACAAGAATAAGTAAGTACATAAACAAAAAGTAAAGTAAAACCAAAGCCTCATGCTCTGGAATTGGGCAGTAAGTCTCAGGTAGGAATGGGATTAGAGAAAGGATCTCCAATCCCTGGACCCTTGGCTGGTGCAAGTTGGGTCCATGGCCTGTTGGGAGCTGGCCTTCTGACTGGGGCAGGGCTGCTGGGCTTTGCAGTGGGGCTGGGGTGAGGGTGGGGCAAGCAAGCAAGGCTTCCTCTGCATCTCCAGCTGCTCCCTGTCACTCATGTTGCCTCCTGGGCTCTGCCTCCTATAGGGCCAGTGGTGGTGTTGGACTCTCGGGGACAGTGAACCTTATTATTGCATGAGTGTTTCATCGTATAGTGCAATGAGGTAGTGGTAGAAATGGGGTGCACAGGGGATGTGATGTGCTTGCATCATCCCAAGACGAAACCCCCAACACCCTTCCATGGAGGGATTGTCTTCCACGAGGCCGATTCCTGGTGCCGGGAAGGTTGGGGACCACTGGACTGGCAGACCAGCTCTAAAATGCATAATATCTTCCACACACATAGACATGGGTGGACACTGAGTGGCTGATAGACATTCTGCTCACCTGAAATCACTTACCTTTCTTAGGCACTGCATTGTACAGGGACTAGCAAGGATTATGGAGTCCTGCATAGCGAGGAGGAAATTCTGACTCTATTCTTGCAAGCCTTGTGCTAGTTTGGATATGTGACTGATTTAAACCACTTGGCAAAATGGGAATAATGATGCCCTCTTTCCAGAATTAATCTGCAGGAAAATATGAGGTAATACACAAAATGCCAGGGGCACGATAAATGCTAGTTTCCCTTTTTCTTCCTGTTTTGCTCTTCTGGAGAGCTTTTTCTCCTCTTCTAAACTTTTATTTCGCCTGGCTGGAACTTCCTTTCTCACTCCCCTCCACCCACTCCAAATTGTCCCTGGGACTCGTTTGAAGGACCCAAGTGTGTGTACGGAAAGATTAAACTGTCCTTCTTATAAAGGAGAAATGTATTCAAAATGGGGCACATCAAAAGCAAATGTAGGTGACAAATGTTTATATTTGGAAAGTGCTTCTGCTTTGATCCTGGTTTCTATTTTTCGAGAGCTTGACAAATGTGCCCTCTGGGCCTTGGCTTCAAACATCTTCAGTCAGCAGAGCACTTTACTTGACGTAAAGCTCATTTGATCCTGTGCTTGCTGTTCCTCCCAGGCCAGGAGATTCTCAGGCACAGAATAGGCCTCCTCTCATCTCCCTGTCGCACTGCTCGGAGCCAGCGTGGTCGGCTGGGCCAAGGATGAACGGTGCCTGCTTCTCTGAAGTTTGGTTCTTTGGACTGCCACAGCCAGAGTCCAGTGGAAGCCTTCTCTGGCTCTTTTTTCTCAAGTGTACTTGGCTACCACAAATGGTCCCTGATATTCTCTGCCTCCTTTCCTCCTCTACGAGGTGACAGTGAGCCTTTTCTGAGCAATTCTAACCCAGCTACTCAGGAAGGTGCCAAAGGTGATTTCCCCAAATGTCTCAGGAGTGGTTGTATAGCACTGAAGGCTGATGAAGTCTCCGTCCAGTCAGCTACAGAACGGTTTGTCCAGGCTTTCTTAAATTTTTTAGAAGAAAAATCTTGATAGGCTTAGACCAACATGATGGGCACCACGTCTTGCCCAATCCTTGCAGGCAGGTTATAAGAACTCTCTACCTGTGAGGTGACTCAGCATAATGACCGTGCTCTGCAGCCTCATGCCAGTTTTCAATGCTTTAGCATTTTCTTTCATTTTTTATTCATTTATTAGAATAAAAAAATGCTAAATGGGTTTACAAACTGATTCATTGATTTTCTAGAACAACAGAACAAAATAATACAAAATATATAAAGAATAAAGAAAATGGGTCCAGCAGGTGGCATGCTGAAGGCACTAGATTCCCACATGGCTGCCCACTGTTCAAGTCCCAGGCCTAGCAGCTTGCTTTCTCACTCTCTTCTCTATCTCTGTCTCTCTCTGCTCAAGTTGAATAATAATAATAATTAATTAAATTAAAATTAATGACTCTTAAAAAATAAAATAATAAAAGAATAAAGAAAATAAAAAAGGAACACCAAATACTGTTTTTGGTTTTTTTAGGGGGTGAGGAAGAGCAGAAGATTTTTGCTATAGGGCATGTGCACTTACTGGAAAGGCAGAAAGACAGAAAGTGAGAAATCATCCCCTGAGGGAGATGGCCATGCCACAATTCCTTCTCCTCCATCCTCCTCTTGGGATTTTGGGCATGCACATGTGCTCGGTGTGAGTTTTAAGCCGCTGGGTCTGGGACTCGAATTGCAGTTGACTACGTGGGAGTCCAAAGACATAACCATTATGCCATCTGCTGGTCCTACCAAACACTGTTTCAAAAAAAAGCTAAAATACCAGTATTAGTACAGACAAAAAGGAACAATTTATTCTGACAATGCATCAAGAAGGAATAATATGATGTCCCTAACAAAGCCTAGAAAAATATAAAGAAAAATCTGACAACAATAAGGACATATGGAAAAACACATATGCACCCCACATCCACCCTCCACCACCCACTCTCTACCATCCACTCTCCTCCCTTACAGTCTCTGGCATTTACACCCTTTCTCTCCATCATCACATTTTCAAGTCTCTCAACCTCTGACATAGCACTCAATACAAACTGAGTGGGGATATATGATGTGTATCTTTCAAAGTCTGGCTCACTTCATTCAACATTAAGTCTTCCCTATTCATCCATTTTGAGTCAGAGATTAGGATCTCATTGTTTCTTATAGCTGTGTAATATTCCATGGTATACATGTACCACAGTTTTTAAATCTAATCATCAGTTTTTGGACACTTAGGTTGGTTACATGTTTTAGCAATTGTAAATTATGTTGCAATAAGCATGGCTGTGCAAATATCAGCTTTTGGACACTTAGGTAGGCTCCCTGTTTTAGCAATTACAAATTATGTTGCAATAAGCATGGGTGTGAAATGTCTTTCTGATAGAGTGTTGTTCCATCCTTTGGGTAAATACCAAGAAACAGGATTACTGGATGATATGGAAATTCTATTTGTAGATTTTTGGGAAACCTCCATATTGTTGGACTAATTTACATTCCCATCAATAGTGTAAGAGAGTTTCCTATTCACTGTAGCTTTGCCAACACTTATCATTCTTATTATTTTGATTCTAGCCATTCTAACTGGAGTTAAATGGTATCTCATTGGATAAGGTTGATTTTCACTGGATGACCTCCTTGTCTGCAAAGTGTGTTTTCATTTCTTTTTCTTTTTCTTTTTTTTTTTTTTTTTTTTTCCATTCTGGACCAATTTCTTCCCATTTTGGGGGAACTGACAGTGGGACAGTATCTGCTATACAGTATCTGCTATACCTCCTAGGGTCAGGGTTCCACCAGGAAAAACATGACCCATTCTGAATATTTCCAACAGGGTGTCTTCAATGCCAGGAGTTGTTTATGGAGGTGAAGGAATATCTGAGAAGCTAAACAGGGGACAGTGGTGCAACCAAGAGGTTAGTGACAGCAGGAAGACATTGTCACTCCAGGCTGGAGGGCCAAATGGGGGGAAATGGCATTGCTTGAGTATGGGGCTGGGGTCAGCAGCTGGGATCACACAGTGTGTTCATCTTTCAGGAACTGGAACCCTAGAGGAGTTGCATCCCTCATCATCATGGTGGAGGGTATTCTTCCTCCTCTTCCTGCCTGTCACACACCAGACTCTTTCATCGGCCTTGTTTGTCCCAGCCAGAACCATTGACACAGTTACAGGAAACACCCTTCAGAGGCAGCCATGCTTTCCTTGCCCTTCAGATAGAAAACAGAGAAGGAAAAAGAGAGAAGGTTCTTGGCCACTCGTGTTTAGAAGCCTGCCTTGGGACTTCCCTCTTCTCTGAAAATCAGAAAGTAGTAGGAGGGGAGAGGACTAGGATCCTGGAAAGAGAATGGCAGAATATGATGTCAAGCCTGAGCTCAAGACAACAGTGCAACACTCCTGAGGGGGGATGCCACCAGACACCAGTGTTCTTACCAACATGCTCATCCCTAAGTAACTTTTGAGATACCTTTGCCATGACTGTGACCCAGTGCTCTGTCTTCAGGACATCTGGGTTAGGCTAGTGGCATTTCCAGGAATACTCTGGGCTGAGATTAGCAGTTTATGAAGTTCCCCAGGAGACCATGCACAAATGTGACTCTTCTGTGGCACATAACTAAGGGGAGTATTATTTGGCTCCTTATGGTACATGCTGGGTTGTGGTGACATTTTGGGTATGAGGACATGGTTGATTCTGGGAATTTGCAGTCTGGATCACACCTCTTACTCGATTACTACAGCCTCAAAGCATTCTATGTGTGATGTGCGAGTTTTGAGAGTTGGGCTAGGGTCATGGGCTGCTAAGAAACTCTGAAAATGCAGGGATGCAGATTTTGTACTTCTGAGTTACCTTGGGAGACACGATCTGCAGTCCTGGGCTTTGATTCTCTCTAGAAAATGACAGGTTGGAGCTTCATAACAGCGTGTTTCACAGATACACACTCTTTGATGGTGTTTTAACAATCGTATATTTTTGGAATATAAATTATATGGTCATTGTAGAAAATTTGGAAAACATAGAAATATGATTGGAGAACATGAAAGTTGACTATGATTTCATAACCCCAAAAGAATCTTTTCTAATAATTTTGTAAACTTACCTTTGTGTTTGGTTTCTTATTTAGTGCATATATTTATACACACACGCACACACACACACACACACACACGAATAGATACATATATGTTTTCTCCTTCTTAGATTTTTGTCATAGGGTGCATGTACTCGCTGGAGAGGAGAGAGATGGAAAGAGAGAGAGAGAGGGAAAGTGAGAAATCACCCCCCAGAGGGGGGTGACCACACTACCTTCTCCTCTACTCTTCTCTTGGGATTTTGGGCACACATCCAGATGTGCTGATGTGAGTTTCAAGCTACTAGTTCTGGGACCATGTGAGAATCCAGCTACCTTAACTGCCATACCACCTGCTGGCCCCATACACATATATTAAAGATGAAGTATCTTCAAAGAATTAATGAAAAATATATATTATGAAAAAAATTAAGCATGAAGGAGCTGGCAGGTGGCATGGTAGTTAAGGGCGCTGGACTCCCACATTGGCCAACCGGAGTTCAAGTCCTGGACCTGGCAACTTGTGTTCTCTCTCTCTCTCTCTTGTCAAATTAAAATAAATAAAAATAAAGTTAAATAAAATAATTCTTTTAAGGGATCAGCAGTTAGCATAATGGTTATGTTGCTGGACTCCTACGTAGTCGACCGCGGTTCACGTCCCGGACCTGGTGGCTTAAAACTCACACTGGGCACATGTGCGTGCGTGCCCAAGATCCCGAGAGGAGAATGGAGGAGAGGGGATTGCGGCGTGGCCATCCCCCCTGGGGGGTGATTTCTCGCTTTCTGTCTCTCTGTCTCTCTCTGCCTGTCTGGCGAGCGCACACGCCCTATAGCAAAAACCTCTCAAAAAAAAAAAAAAATTAAGGATGGATTTCAAAAGCCTTTGTGCCAAAAAACTTATACTTTAATTTTTATTTTCCATGAACTTTTTGAAGTCCGTGTTTGTGCATGTGTGTGTGTTTAAGACAGCATCTTGCTACATTACATCTTCCTGCTATTGCCTCCTGAGTCACTGGGATTACAGGCTGATGCCACAGTGCCTGGCCTTTAGGTTGGATCAGGAATTGAACCTAGGCCTCCCATGTAATCTCAGCCTACAAAGCAAGGCATCTGAGCAGAGCTTAATTTAATATATAGCTTAAGTTGAGGTCATGCTGTATATATAGTTTTATAATTTTCCATCAGTATTAGAGAAAAGGTATATGAGTATTTTACTACTATTTAAAAACATGTTTAGGGGGCCAGCCAGGTGGTGTGATGGTTGAGGCAGCTGGATCTCACATGACCAGGTGCACAGTTCAAGTTCTGGACCTGGTAACTTAGAAAATACCCAGGGCACAATTGCATGCATGCTCAAAATCCTGAAAGGAGGGAGATATGGAAATGGGGTTGCAAGGTAACCATCTACCCCCCCCCCCCCCCCGTGGGATCCTTTCTCACTTTCCTTCTTGCTTTCCATCTGTGTCTCTCTGGATAGTACACACACACACTGTGGTAATAAATAAGTAAGAAAATTTAAAAACTTGAAGCATTAGGTAGTGCCTGGAAGTTAGAATACACTAAGACAAAACAAAAAGCAGACAAAAGGACAGGACACATCAAAGGAGGAACCAACCCAGAAGAGCTCCCAGTGGACAGAGCTGGAAAGGTTTGTACAACAACATAAATAATGCAGTACTGGGTTATAACTCAGTGTATAAAATAAACTTCCATCAGTCCATACCAATAAATGAGGGAAGAAGAGAAAATCTTTCTTCTGGAATTCTAAGTAATTTATACAAATACTTCCCTGCCAGAAGGCCGAGCTACGTTCTCATCCCTACCCTTCCTTCACTCTCCCTGCCTTTTTATTCTTTTTTTTCCTTTTTTTTGGAGGCGCGTGCGCTAGCCAGAAAGACAGAGAGAGACAGAGAGATAGAAAGCGAGAAATCACCCCCCAGGGGGGATGGCCACGCCTCAATCCCTTCTCCTCCATTCTCCTCTCGGGGATCTTGGGCATGCACACACACGTGCTCCATGTGAGTTTAAGCCACTGGGTCTGGGACTCGAACCACGGTCGACTACATGGGAGTTCAGCGACGTAGTCATTATGCTAACTGCTGGTCCCAACGCTCCTTGCCTTGAGTGTGGGCTGCGGTGAGTGACTTGCTTCCCAGGAGTAGAGTACAGAAGGGCAAGGATGGAGAGCCCTGGCAGTTACTCCTTGGCCTGGCAATGAATATTCATCCACAACCAGTCATGCTGACAGCATGTACCCTTGATGTGATGCGATGACGTGGACACTTCACCTCTGTGGTGCTCTCACCCGCAACCCCAGAATGACAGAAGGAGAAATGTCAGACCCAAATTGATGACCTTTCATAAAAATACCTCAACTGTACTCCTCAAAACTGTCAAAGTCATCAACAAACAAAAAAGTCTGATAAACTGTCACAGGCTAGAGGAGATGGAAGAGACTCAATGACTAAATGTATTGTGATATCCTGGATGAGATCCTGAAACAGAAGCAGTATATTAGTGGAAAAAAAAAAAAAAAGAAATCAGAATAAAGTGTAAAGTTTAATTAAGAGTTATTTTCTTCTTGGGACCAGCAGTTAGCATAATGGCTATGTCACTGGACTCCCACGTAGTCCGCCGCGGTTCGCGTCCCGGGCCCGGTGGCTTAAAACTCACGCCAGGCGCGTGTGCGTGCGTGCCCAAGATCCTGAGAGGAGAATGGAGGAGAAGGGATTGCGGCGTGACCATCCCCTCTGGGGGGTGATTTCTCGCTTTCTGTCTCTATGTCTCTCTTTATCTGTCTGGTGAGCGTACGTGCCCTATAGTGAAAACCTCTCAAAAACAAAACAAAACAAAACTAAACTAAACAAAAACAAAACCTCTCAAAAAAAAAAAAAAAAGTTGAATGAATGTTACAAAGTTTATTGTAGGTGGTCCAGCAGGAACACAATACTCTGCAAGGCCAACCTACTTGGGAAGGTTCCACATTTGCACTGGAGACCTTCCTGCATCCACAGGGCATTACGTGTGTCCGTGATCTGGGGCTGGGTAAGGTTGAGAGTGGATTGTGGTAGAAAGGACCCTATTGGGATGCCTGTCTCTCTTGATCTTGGAAAAAAGAAATGAAAAACTTAAAAAAAAAATTACTGTAGAAGGTGATGACAAATTTTGTGGTGAATCAGATGACAAGCACTCTCTGGGGACAGGGTAAGGAATGAGCTGCCTAGATAGAACCAATTTCTCCTTCCTTCCTTTCTTCCTTCCTTCCTCCCTCACTCTCTTCCTTCCTCTTCCTTTCTTCCTTCCTTGTTTCTTTCTTTCATGAGAGAGGGAAAGAGAGAGAGAAATGTAAGTACCCTCGATAAAGTCACATGCCATGATCTTTCCCCAAGACTGCTCAGGCTGAACTGGGAACTGAAACCTGATCTTCCATAGGCTTCCAGTATCACAATGGCACAATACTGTTATGTCAGCATAGTTGGCCCTGGAGAGAAAGTCTACACTGAGCCACCCAGCAATTTGACTCCCATTCCTTCTTTTATTCTTTAAATTAAAAAGAAATTATTTTTATATTTGAAGTTTACCCATCTCCCTTTGTTACTAAAGGATATATATAATTCCTGGACCTTAGAAATTTAACCTGGAATCACACACAGAGATATACACAATGTCTTACAGAATCCCTCCTGAAATTTCTATTAATTTTTCCTTGTAACATTTGAAGACTACTTTGATGATCACTAGAAGTAAATAAGCCAAAATTTCTTGGGCCCTCATTTTTTTAAACCATCTTTACCTACTTTTTTGCTCACACACACAACAGGCATGTTTTTCAACCCTTCAGGGTGAGAGTCAAACCACAGTTGGCTATATGGGATCTTACTCTCTTAACAATTAGGCTATGGGGCCAGTCCTCTTTTTCTGTTTAAAGATATTATGTTTTTTTAATTAAAAAAAAACATATTACCAGAGAGAGAGAGAAAGAACACCCCCCCCCAATAGGACATGATCATGCTACAATTATTTTTCCTTCATTTCTCCATTCATCAGGATTTGGAGCATATGTGCACATCCACCTGAAGTTATTTTCAAGCTACTGTAGCTGAGATTTGAACTATGGTCAGGCATCTGGGATTTGGTTCTACTTCATAGCACTTATCCACTGTGCCATAGGGTTAGCCCTCAAAGACGTATTCTATAAACATCTTTGACTTTGCCCTTTTGTTTTCTTGAGCTTTAAATACAGGACCAGCTACATAATTTCAGGACTTAGTGTAGAAAGAAAACACCAGGCCCCTTGATCAAAAATGATTAAGAATTGTAAGAGAATGACCACAGAACGTGATCCAAGTGCGGGGGCTCTCTAAGTACTGGTTCGGCCCAGGTCGCATGCTGAAGAAGGGGACTTTAGGTTACGGAGCTTCTCAGTGTGCCCCCTCCACCTAACTCTGGAAGAAAAGGAAGAAAGCACTTCAGACTCCACTGTCCATCATTCAGAGGGGCTTGCAGGAGTTGGAGAACCAGGTGTCTATTTTCCAGAGGCTCAGCCTAGTCCTTGTGTTTAGGGAGCCTTAGGGATGTAAGGAAGGGACCAGGATGGCCTAGAGCCAAGTTTCTATAGCCAGGTAACAACAGTACCTTCTTCAGAATACCAGTGAGGGGAGGATGAATCTCAGTGGGTCACCAAGGCCGCCATTTTCTCCTTTATAAGGAAGTGGTGGCAGGTACCCATCTGAATGTTTGCTGAGACCATCTGACCCTGGGCCTCCCAGGATGTGGATGTCAGTTCAGTTCAGCAGTTTTTAAGCAGCTCCAAAATGCCTGATATGAGCTAGAAACTCTGTATTAAAGTCTCAGCTATTAAGAAAAAGAAGAAGAAAACAACCCTGGGCCAGCAGATGGTGTTGTGGTTATGTTGCTAGACTCTCACATGGCCAAAGATGGTTCAAGTCCCAGACCTGGCAGTTTGAAAATCACCCTGGGTGTGTGTGCCCAAGATCCCAGGAAGAGAACGGAGAAGAAGGGATTATGGTGTGGTCATCCTTTCTGGGGTGTGAATTTTCTCTCTCACTGCCTCTTTCTCTCTCTCTCTCTCTCTGGCAAGTGCATGCCACTCTAAGGCAAAAATCTCTAAAAAAAATTCTATCATGATTTGCAAAAACATTTTTCATGGGTCCTTTACAACTTTAAATCATCTTTTATAGTGTTTTCTTAAAATCAAATACTTCTCTAATACTTCTCTAAAGCTTATAGTTTGACATTTCATATCATGTGGTAGGTTGGGATTATCAAAAGGAATTGATGGATGAGTCCACATAAATTTTTATAGATTCTGTTCGCTTGCAAAGACCCCTGGATCCACAATGGATCAGAACAGCCATCTCACAGGTCATAGTACTCACATTTTCCCCGTCTAAAATTGATAATGATGCTTTTTAAGACTTTCCTAGTCATTTGACAATGATGAGCACACTCACAGTGTCAACAATTTAGAGAGTTTTAAACTAGGACCGTTGCTCACTGGCAAATTTCTCCTGCCTTCATAGCTGAGGTCACCTGACATATTCACCTCTCTCCTGCACTGTAGCTGTCCCTGGGCATTTTTATTTTATTCTTTTAGGTTTTTTGCTACAGGGTGTACGTGCTCACCAGAAAGAGAGAAACAGAGAAAGAAAAAGTGGGAAGGCATTCCCTCAGGAAGGAATGGCCATACTGCAATCTCTTCTCCTCTAGTCTCCTCTTGGGACTTTTTATGCATGCACATATATACACCCAGGGTGATTTTAAAGCAGCCAGGTCTAGGACTGGAACCATATATGTGGGATCCAGCGCCTTAACCTCCAAGCAACCTGCTGGCCCCCTGTGCATTTTTCTGACCTGATTGAAGCCCATTTGGTGACCAGCAGGTCTGTCTAGGGCTCCAAGCCCCTTCCATCTCCTTATTCCTATGGCAGGCTAGGTGCCCAACACACACTTAGGTCTACATGCAATACTGATTGGACGAATGAATTAATGATGTTCATTTCTTCCTGCAAGCAGCTTTGCAAACCCTCTTCTACTGATTTTTAATGGTCTTGAGTTGTGGGTAGGCAGAAAGAAGGCCCATTTGTGCATGATAAAACTGAGATCTTGGGAACCAGCAGTTAGCGTAATGGCTATGTCGCTGGACTCCCACGTAGTCGACCGCGGTTCGCGTCTCGGACCCGGTGGCTTAGAACTCACGCCGGGCGCGTGTGCGTGCGTGCCCAAGATCCCGAGAGGAGAATGGAGGAGAAGGGATTGCGGCATGACCATCCCCCCTGGGGGGTGATTTCTCGCTTTCTGTCTCTATGTCTCTCTCTCTCTGTCTGTCTGGCGAGCGCACGCGCCCTATAGCGAAAAACCTCTCCAAAAAAAAAAAAAAAAAACAAAACTGAGATCTGGGGCCAGCCTGAAGTCTAGTGTTTAAGGAAGCTAGATCCCACATAACTGACCCTGATGGAGTCCCAGCCCCAGTGGCTTAAAAAACACATCAGGTGCTTGTGTGAACCTAGTCAAAATCCCCACAGGCTGAACAAATGAAAGGATTGCAGTGTGACCATGCTCCACTGGGGGTGATTTCTCCCTTCCGGTCTCTCTGGTGAGCATCCGTACCCTCTGGCAACATAAAAGAGAAAAGAAACAGAAATCTTACTAAGCTAAATGAATTACCCACAGTGACTCGGCAAATCGAGATGGAGCTGCAGACTCAGTCTCCCGCTGCTTTTTACTACTCTCATCTATAGACCCTGTTAAATAAGCAAGGACACAAATGTGGGCTCTAAACTCTCCTGTTATAGTTGGGTAACTGTGGGACTTGCTACCTAAGAGTACCATCAAAAATATTTGACAGTTTGCTGTTAACCTCTCTGGAGAACTTATTTTTGGAAACAAGATGTTAAAACCCTCAATGAGCTGGAGAAGAAAAACACCAGCTGACACCCAATCTGTGCTTAGGTATTTGACCTTCTCTTACTACTTGCCTCCTTCCCACTTCTCTTCCTTTGTAAACAACACATAAATAATAGTAATGGGATGTCTGGGATCAGTAACTCAATTTTCTATGATTTAAGAAGCATTAAAAGGGATTGGCAGGTGGCATTGTGGTTAAGGTATTAGACTCCCATATGGTTGGCTGTGGTTTGAGTCCCACACCTAGCAGCTTGCTTTCTCACTTTCTCTCTCTGGTCAAGTTAAATAATAATAATAATAATTTTAAAATAAATAAACAAATAAAATAAAATGAAATAATTCTTTTGTAAAAAGCATTAAGAAACAAAACAAAACCTGGAATATAGTTTAAGGAAATAAAAGTGTTAACCACACGATGAAAGAGGTCAGGGGTCTAGGTGCTATAAAAAGGGAACTAATAGATCTTTCTTAAAAGGAGAAACTAAAGGAGAACTAAGTTGTGACTGTGCTCTGAGGGCAGCAGAAAGGCCAGAGCTTAAACAGAGCAATTAACAGAATTATTTTTTAAGAGGTTTTTGCAATAGGGCGCGTGTGCTCGCCAGACAGAGAGAGAGACAGAGAGACAGAAAGCGAGAAATCACCCCCCAGGGGGGATGGTCATGCCGCAATCCCTTCTCCTCCGTTCTCCTCTTGGGATCTTGGGCACACACGCACACGTGCCTGGCGTGAGTTTTAAGCCACCGGGTCTGGGACGCGAACCGCGGTTGACTACGTGGGAGTCCAGCGACATAGCCATTATGCTAACTGCTGGTCCCAAACAGAGCAATTAACAGAATTAACCTGTCATGATGGAAAGAAAAAGAGATGTTGGCAGAAAAAGAGAGAGAAGGGAAAAGAATAAAAATCTGATGCTTTAATTTTTTTTTCTGAAATGAAATTTTAAGTAATATCACTTTATACACATGCACACATACTCAGGCATCAAAAATTTCATAAAAAATACATATTATGAAAAAACTATGCATAGATTTCTTGGGGCTGGCGGTTGGCGCAGTGGTTAAGGTGCTGGACTCCCACATGGTTGACTACGGTGTGAGTCTGGACTCGATGGCTTGCTTTCTCACTTTCCCTTTCTCTCTCTCTCTGTTTCTCTATGGCCAAATAAAAATAATAACAAATAAAATAAAATAAAATAAATGCATGGATTTCAAAAAGAAGTTTTTTTCATCAAAATAAACTTTTATTTCATTTTCTGTGAACATTTTAAAACAATTGTTAGAGGTTACGTGTGCTCACCAGAGAAAGGAAGAGAGAGAGAAAGCAGCCCTCCATGGGGCTCTGTCAAGTTGCAACCCACTTCCTCCATTTCTCCATCCCATCAGGAACTTTGGACATGCATGTACAACCCTGGTGTCAAGCCAGTAGGGTTGGGACTCAAACTGTGGTCAGTCACGTGTGACCTGGCTTTTCTTTTCTTTTAAGAGAGATTTTTGCTACAGGGTGTGTACAACTCACTGGAGAGAGAGAGACAGAGACAGAAAGTGAGAAATCACTTCCCAGGGGGGATGGCCATGCCACAATCCCTTCTCCTCCATTCTCCTCTCAGGATTTTGGGCATGCACACACATGCATCCAGTGTGAGTTTTAAGTCGCTGAGTCCAGAACTTGAACTGTGGTCGACTACGTAGGAGTCCAGCAACATAATCATTACGCCCGGGACCTGGCTTTCCTATGCACAGCATTTAACTTGCTATAGGACTGGCCCTTCTGTGAACTTTTTCGAAGTTTCCTTTTGTGTGTGTACATATACACAAGGATCTTTAAAAAGTGTTTGGAAAATATATACTATGAAAACACTCTGTGTAGAGTTAGAAACTTTTTGCTCAAAAGTGAACTTGTCTCTTAATTGTTTCCCAATGAACTCTTTGAAGTCTTTTCATAAATGTGTGTGTGTGTGTGTGTGTGTGTGTGTATGAAATATTTTGTTTGTGCTGGAAAAAAAAAACAAACTGGCAATAGAAAGATAGATACATATGAATGACTAAATTTTAGAAAGCAGCCCAGGGCATCCGCACCTCTGGCGGGTACTGGTTGATCAGTTGCCTGGAATGGCTGAGGGTTCATTTGCTCCAGAGCAAAAGGAGACTGTTCTGCACCAGCCTGGGAGTGGGCAGCCTGATTCCAAGGGGAAGCCAGCAGCTAGCTGGGACGTCATCACTGTTTACCTTTTTATTAGCAGGTAACACTGTGGTCCCCATTTTACAACTGAGTTTGGCTCTCAGATTTAATAGTTACAATTTGTTTTGGGTTGTTTTTGAAAAATAGCATCTTTATATGGGTGGGGCTATGAAATGAACTTTCAAAATGAGAGTGGAAATACAGGAAGGCCTAGAAATTCTGCTGTGTGGTTTTAAAGGTAAACTTTTTACTTTTTTTTTGTTTGTTTGTTTGGAGAGGTTTTTCGCTATAGGGCGCATGCGCTCGCCAGACAGACAGAGAGAGACATAGAGACAGAAAGCAAGAAATCACCCCCCAGGGGGGATGGTCACACCGCAATCCCTTCTCCTCCATTCTCCTCTCGGGATCTTGGGCACGCACGCACATGCGCCCGGTGTGAGTTGTAAGCCACCGGGTCCGAGACACGAACCGCAGTCGACTACGTGGGAGTCCAGCGACATAGCCATTACGCTAACTGCTGGTTCCCAACTTTTTACTTCTGCCCCTAAGTCCGCTCTTTTTCCACTCAGCAGTTCTGCTGCCCGAGAAGAACTGACCTCCCACCACTTCCCACAAGTGGTTAGGTCACTGCCTGGCCCTCTGGGCATGAGAGGCTGCAGAGGGCTATGGTGATGGTAAAAGAAGAGGACTCACGCTTTCCTCTTCCCTTTCAACTTGGAACTGCGTCTAGTATGAACGCGAACACTTTTCTCAGTGGGGTTGGGTTCAGGGAGAACTTAGCCTCTTCCCACCCTCCTGTCTCCTTCTCCACACTCCAGTTTGCATCAGGAGAAGTTAGCGGGCAACTAGGTACTCATTAAATAAAGCTCTGCTTCCTGCCTATATTTTACAACTAATGCCAATTTTTAAACATTTTATTTGTGGAGACCAGCAGATGGTATAATGATTACATCCGTGGATTCCCACATAATCAACTGTTCAAGGCAGCTGTTCAAGTCCTGGACCTAGTAGCTTAAAACTCACGCTGGTGGGACCAGCAGTTGGCGTAATGGCTATGTCACTGGACTCTCATGTAGTTGACTGCGGTTCGAGTCCTGGACCCGGTGGCTTCAACTCATGCCAGGCGCATGTGTGTGCATGCCCAAGATCCCAAGAGGAGAATGAAGGAGAAGGGATTGCGGTGTGGCCATCCCCTTGGGGGGTGATTTCTTGCTTTGGGTCTCTCTGTCTCTCTCTGTATTTCTGGCAAGCTCACGCTTCCTATAGCAAAAGCCCTCTCCAAAAGATTAAAAAAAATCCCGAGAGAAGAATGGAGGAGAAAGGATTGGGGTGTGGCCACCCCACCAGAGCGTGATTTCTTGTGTTCTGTCTCTGTCTCTCTCTGTCTCCCCAGTGAACTCATGCACCCTGAAGATGTCTAAATAATAATAATAAATTAATAAATAATAAATTGCTAGAGGGTGCATGTGCTTGCCGGAGAGGAAGAAGTAAAAACACACCCCTCATTGTCACATCACAATTCCTTTCTTCCGTTTCTCCTTTTGGGATTTTGGGCACACACACACATGTGCGCTGTGTGTTTTTCAAGCTGCTGCATCTGGAACTTGAACCATGCAGTCAGCCATATGGGATCCACCTCCATACCATCAGCTGGCCCCACACCAATTTTCATTTTAATGCCATATCCCTTCTCAGAAGGGGCAGTTGATTATTCTGTGCATGTGCATGCTTGCACATGCGCATTGAAATGTAAATGAAGGCAAGACTGAAGGAGAGTAGCCTCTTTAGACTGAGTTATTCTTGATTCAGGGCACTGCATAGAATGAAGTCACCATTCCTCTGCTTTCAGAGCTTCTCATAAAGACTGAAAAAGGCATCAAAGGACAAGGCTTCTTCTGCAATCAGAAGTCTGACAGTTTTGGTAGACACAACCCTACACAATCTTTCTTTGACTGACTTGAGCTTGTACAATAATCCCTTTAGACCAAACCACCTGCAACGTGGTAAGCTGGTACACAGGTAGACACCATCAATGCTACCCTGAGAAGTTTATGCTGTAACCTCATGTTCCAGAATTAAAACTTAACAATAAAGGTTCATCATAGTCTTTCAATCAAATGAGGAAAATTGACTTCTTTTCTGAGTTCTCTATTTTCTTTTACTTTGCTTTATATCTAGGGGTATGAAGTATCTTATGTGAAACTTGATTCTCTAATGAAAAAAAATGGAAGATAATGTTAGAAATGTCCTCTCTCTCTTCTACAGGTGTTATTGACCAAGTCATTTTGAATTTTTCAGACTTCTAAAAAGCATATACCACAAGAGGAAAACATATATGAACCTCTTATTTCTTGATATTTAAGTCTGCCATCTTTTTGAGGTAATTCATATTGAGATTTAACAGTCTAATTCAGAGGTCTAGTCTTTCTCTAGTTTCATGACACGCCTGGGATGTTGAAGCAGACATGCCAAACACAGTCATAGACAAGACACATTGGAGACACTCTGGAGGAGAAAGTCCTGGTGAAAAATCCTAGAGATTTCAGTCTTGTAAGAGAAGGTGGGTAGATGGGTAAGGGAGAGGTAAAATGGTAGGAGGTGAGCAGTGATCTCCTGAATAGGTTTAACTTGACCTTGTGGAATTTATTGCCTTATTGTTGGGTTGAAGTTCTAACTGGAGATCTAAGGATCTTCTTTAATAATACGCATAATTTGGGGATGGGCAGTGTGGGAGGTACATTAGTCATGAGATTTAGTTATCAGCGAAGCTCAGAACTGGGCAGGGAACAAAATGTGGCTCTGTATGTATCATTTGCTATCTATCCATTTGATATTAGGACTTCCCATTGTTCTCTTTGTGAGATTACAGCTTGTCACCCACCCTCTGATCACTTTTTAAGTTTCTCTGTTCTCAAAGTCCTCTGGAAATGAGGCTCCCAGAGGGGTGGGCAGGCAGGCAGCTCTGAAGTCTGGACCACTTGCCTCCATGTTCTCTTAGCCAGAAAGTGGTAGAGATAAGCACAGTGGCCACCCGCCCAGCCCTGCTCTGGTGGAGCTGACCCAACCTTGTTGGCTGAAGGGACAGCTGGCCGGTGTCTGGCAAGAACAATAAGGAAGACGGACCGCAAAGGTAGATCAATCAGGTCATGTGAGCTCTGGCCAGCAGGACCCTGCTATTGCTCAACTCTTCCCTTTCTTTCACTTCAAGTTTCCAAAAGGTCAGGCTCTTTATTACAAATTCTCCTCCAGTGAGTCCTCACCCCTAGATCCCCACATTGCAACTGCAGACTCTCAGTGAAGACCCAGAAAGCATGTTCTCTCTAGTTTTCAAATTCCATGACTTTTCTAGGGACTAGAAGGGCCAACTCCTTTGTAGACCAGTCTAGTACCCACATTGTGTAGAGGTGAGGGAATAGACTGAAGAGAGGACCCAGAGCCCAGGAAACAGCAGCTCACAAGCTCATTGTAGAAGGTATTGTAGTTTCTGGGCAAAAGCAAGAATTGTTTTCTCCGGAGCCTTGTGAAGGGCCTGGGCATTTGCCAGATGAAAGGTGCAATGTTTAAAAGGGGTTTCCTCTTTAGCAGAAAGTCTTTAGCAGACGTCTGACCGACCATTTGGAGGAGGGGAGATATTATGCCAATTAAGTCAAGACAATAGCATCTTGTTCCCCTTGCAGTGAGCCCTGATAAAATTGCCTGTACAGGGGAAGGAAAGTATTTCATTATTGTACCTTTGAAAAAGGATAATCCTTTCTGTATTTCCTCTCTGGGGGAGGGTGCCCTTTGTTCTTGTGCCTCTGACCCATAGCTACTCCTCATGTTCGGTTTCAGGGAAAGAACTTAGTAGTTTTTTAAAAAAAAGAGAGAGGGTGATTAAATGACTGAGTTGTTAGACAAGGAAGGACCGATTTCAGGGATTCTGTAATCAATAAACCGAGGGTGATACTATGGTAATCCTACAGGATTCTCTTTACAGTCTGGGGCTGCTAATACTCTGGAGGCTCCCCTTTATCCCTGAGAGTCCCAGTGGGCCCTTAAGCACTGACTCCTGCCAGTGGGCTTACTGAGTATGGGATGTGCAAGTCTGGAGAGGACCTTGTAGATTCAGAGGGCATCAGTTACAACTCTGATGATCTCGCCATAGAATAGAAAGTGTAGGGACCAGTAGTTGGCGTAATGGTTATCTCGCTGAATTCCCTTGTAGTCAACTGCGGTTTGAGTCCTGGACCTGGTGGCTTAAACTCATGCCGGTGCGTGTGTGTGCGTGCCCGAGATCCCAAGAGGAGAATGGAGGAGAAGGGATTGTGGCGTGACCATCTCCCCTGGGGGGTGATTTCTTGCTTTCTGTCTCTTTTCTTTCTGGTGAGCATACGTGCCCTATAGCAAAAAAAAACAAAAAACAAAAAAACAAAACAAAACAAAACAAACCTCCCACCTCCCAAAAAAAGAATAGAAAGTGCAACAGGGAAAGGGAAAGTAAATGCTTTCAAGAACCACAAAATATGTAAGTTAAAGCTCCTCAAGTCTGAGGTCTCCGTGTTACAGTTGAGGGCACTGAAGTTGGGGCTGCATGAGAGACTTTCCCAGGGTGGAACTAGAAGTAGGTTGGATGAGTCTAACATGCTTTACAGCACACTGTGGCTCAGTGGTACGGATAGGCCCAGGAGCATTACAAACCCTGTTTAACGTAGCTCCTCAAGTCATTGTGTCTTAGCGTGGTCAGGAAGTTTCAAGTATCCTTTCACCAGCTTTCAAAGTTGCTTCAATCATGAAGTATAACCATGAAGAGAGGAGTGTTTTCCTAAGTATTAGTGAGAAATGTTTATTTCTTAATGTCCTCCTTCTTTGGGGTGACCTTTGCTTTCAAGTGAAATTCTAAGACCTCATCTTTAGCTTTTTTTTTTTTTTTTTTTAATTTATTTATGTCTCAATCTACCCCTAGCCTCAGCCAGCCTGGATTATAGGCATGCTTATGCCTGGCATGTACAGGGAGGCCTTGGGTTGTGAATTAGGAATATTCTCACGTGGATCCGGTTCTGTTACTGCTGCACCATCGGGCCCTCCTCATCTTTTCTTAGGAGAGTCAGTGACTGACTTTGATCATTGCCTTTTTCTGGCCCTAAATTCAAAGGAGTGAAGGCAGTCAGAACTCAGGACTCTCTGCTGGCCGTATCAACTCTGGCCATTGGCACAGGTGACCTAAAGGGATCAACAGGTGGGAACAACAGAGTCTACCCAGGTTTGCAAGAATGGGCAGGACTTGACTCAAGAAAGCTGACCTTCGGGCCAGCAGGTGGCATGGTAGTTAAGGTGCTGGAATTCCCACATGGCCAGCCATGGTTTGAGTCCCGGACCTGGTGACTTGCTTTCTCACTCTCCCTCTCTGTCTCTCTCTGTCTTTCTCTGGAAAAACTCATGTGAAAAATAATATTAACAATAATATCAATGAATAAATAATTCTTTAAAATAAAAAAAAATAAAAATAATTAAAAAAAAGAAAGCTGATCTTCATCCCACTACAGAAGGGAACCCTTTCCAGGAACAGATTTAATATCTTTTGGGATATTGACTAATTGATATTTTGTTAGGAGCAGTGGCTTTCCTGGGGTACCTGATCATAGGCATTGGTTTCAGCCTTCCCTGTGGTATAAGTGTCCATAAAGCTCAGTTTTTGAATAAATAGCAAATTGGTGAGGCTTAATAATGTAAGCGAGGATTGATACTGGCCTGCTGCTAGACTCAATCTTTTGGGAAGGATATTTACTGAAAATGAGAGCAGACTGGGGTAGAGCTTTCAGGATCTCCTAACAAACAGCAGACGTTCTTTGAACAGGCAAAGCGCAGACATCTCCAAGTCCCCAGGGCTATCCTTATAAATCCTCAGTAATTTAGTTAGGGCATGCCTACTGCCCAAGATTTGAAGATTATGCTGTATCCTCATAAAGCATTTATTCCTGAGCCTTTCTCTTTTTCTTTAAGAGAGATTTTTGCTATAGGACACGTGTGCTTGCTGGAGAGACAGAGACAAACAGAGAGACAGAAAATGATAAATCACCCTGGGGGGATGGCCATGTCACAGTCCCTTCTCTTCCATTTTCCTCTTTGGATTTTGGGCACACATTCACACA
This sequence comes from Tupaia tana, assembly GCA_026018925.1. Lineage (NCBI taxonomy): Eukaryota > Metazoa > Chordata > Mammalia > Scandentia > Tupaiidae > Tupaia > Tupaia tana. The sequence continues at coordinate 55,589,664 of JAKSZU010000007.1, read as the reverse complement.
CACCCAGCGTGAGTTTCAAGCCATGGGGTCTGGCGCTTGAACCGCGGTCAACTACATGGGAGTCCAGTGATGTAACCATTTTGCCATCTGCTGGTCCCATTCCTGAGCCTTTCTCATCAAAAGTCCTACTGACTTGTCTTCTTAAATTAAATTTTAGGGACCAGCAGTTGCCTTAATGGCTATGTCGCTGAACTCCCATGTAGTCGACTATGGTTCGAGTCCCAGACCCAGTGGCTTAACCTTACGCCAGGCGCGTGTGCGTGCGTGTCCAAGATCCCGAGAGGAGAATAGAGGAGAAGGGATTGCGGCATGGCCATTCTCCCGGGGGGGGGGGGGGGGGGGGGGGGGGGTGATTTCTCGCTTTCTGTCTCTCTGTCTCTCTCTGTCTTTCTCGCGAGCACACACACCCTATAGCAAAAACCTCTCCAAAACAAAAATAAATAAATAAATAAATATAAATATAATTTTAAAAAAACCTAAACTCTCCAAGATCTCAATTTTACTTTTATTTGGAGTTTAAAGTAATCTTAATATTCTTGATAGTAAGAGAATAGTAAAGAGTAAAATATGAAGAAACCCTCACTGTTTACAATTTTATGATGTCCCTTTCATCTCAGAAACAGAGCAGAGGGACCCCGAGAACCAGAAATGAGTGTGTGCTAGCACTGTTGGATGGAATCCCAGGGCAGGTAAGGAACATGTGTGACTCTCTTCCATTGTCCTAGCCATGACCTCTTCATTACTTAGCCTTTCCCAGAATGAAAGACAGCAGTACTGAGAGTGGCTGGGGGGAGGTCAAGGGGCAGCCGGGGAAGGGGTTATTAGGGTTATTTCTTGGTCATTCGTAGCACAGACAGTGGCAAGAGCACCAAACTACTCTGAATTATGGCTTTAAATAGCCCAGCCAGAACTCATCGCTCCTCCTGGCATATAGAAACATTCGCATTTTCTGAATCTTACACAACTTCAGATTGCCTGAAAGCACCAGAAAAAGTTGTTTTAAACACCAACATATCATTGCAGTGCACCACAACCCTAACCATCTTAAACCCTCCGCCCTCTGGCACGTGACTAGTGTGCATTTCAAGAGGTGAAAGCCAGGCCTTCTATTATTTGTTAAAGCACTCAGCAAACCAGAAATAAACATGGATGCTGATGCTGATTTGAGAACTAAAGGCTATCTTTCAAGTCTAATAAATGTGATAAAAATAAACAACATCTTTTCATAAATTTAATGGAGCATGGCTCTGTGTTTATCTTATGTCATGTACTTGAGATTACCCCATTGAAAGAAGAAAACACTTGATTAATGCAGTGAGTCTATTTTGTAATCTGCAGTGGTTGGAAAATGTTTTTTTTTTTTTTTTTACTTCCTCCCATGTCCCTTTTTTGCTTCTCTAAAGAGGTTATTGCTTGTGTACTTTACAATAGAGAACGCTGCAACTTCTAATGAGAAATGCAAGACTCTCAAGTTGCAGTCACTCTCCCACTTGGTAGTTGATTATGAAAGGATTCCATGTCCTTTTTCTTCTACCCTCTGGCTGAGGAATTTTACTCTGGGTCTTAAAAGACCTGAGAATGATAATAACAACAACAGTAATAGTAATAATGTCAGCAAATCTATCTAGCATGTATTAAAGTACAGGCAAAACACTTTCTTTTTCTTTTCTTTTTTTAATTACCATAAGGTATGTACACTTGCCACAGAGAGAGAGGGAGAAGGAGAAGGAGAAGGAGAAAGCATGCCCCCAGTGGGGCATGGTCATGAGCTGCAATCTCTTGTCCTCCATTTCTCTAAACTATCAGGATTTGGGGCTTACATTCTCACATGCCCAGAGTGTTTTTCAAAAGCCACCAGGCCAGGACTCAGCCTGTGGTTGGCCATGCAGGATCTAGCTCCCTTAACCACTAGGTTACAAGATATTAGAGACAATACAGGAGGTGGGTAATAAAGGGTAGGTAACAGGGAATGGGAGGGAGGATAAGGGAAAAACAAACAAACAAACAAACATTTAATAGACACAAAAATGAAGTTGTCTGTTGATGATCATGCACTGGGTTGTCAGGAAAGTCATTATGTACTTTTCTGGGTTTTTTTTTTTTTTTTTTTTTTGGAGAGATTTTGCTATTGGGCATGTGTGTGCTTGCCAGAGAGACAGAGAGAGAGAGAAAAAAAAAGAGAAATCACTCTTCAGGGGGGATGCCCATGCCACAATCCCCTCTCGTCCATTCTCCTCTTGGGATTTTGAGCATGCGTGCGCATGTGCCTGTCATGTTTTAGGCCGGTCCAGGACTCGAACTGCAGTTGACTGCATGGGAGTCCACAATGTAACAACTACACCATGCACTATGCCATCACCATAGGATGACTCAATATATGGTAACATCTTTGATTTGACTAAATGCACTGTATTCATGCTGGGAAAAACCACACTGTAAAGATGTACAATGATTAAACGTAAATAAAAATAAATTTAAAAAATAGAAAAAATATAGTTAAATGGTGACATAAGACATAGATAAAAGTAAATTGGAAAATGAATATAGAGGGTATGAGAGGAGGATTGCAATTTTAAATAGGGCAGTCAGGGAAGGCTTCATTAGGAAGATGAAATAGATTTCAGGGCCTGCAGGTGACATGGTAGTTAAAGTGCTTAATTACCATATTGCTGACCATAGTTCAAGTCCCAGACTGGGCAGCTTGAAAATGAAGCTGGGCATACGCATGTACATGCCCCAAATCCCAGAAGGAGAATAGAGGAGAAGGGATTGAGATATGGCCATCCTCCCTGGGGATGATTTCTTACTTTCCCTCTCACTGTCTCTCTCTGTCTCTCTCCTGTAAGCACACACACCCTAATAGCAAAAACCTAAAAAAATAAAAGAAAAGAAGGCCGTGAGATTTCAAGGAGCTGAAGGAGAAAAGAGATTGAGCCATATGGCTATCTGAGGGAAGAACCATCTAGGCAGATGGGACATACAAAGTCCCTGAGGTAGGCTATGCTTGTTGGCATGTTTGAACAACTGCAGGGATGGGACCATCAGTTGGAGTAATAGCTGTGTCACTGGACGCCCATGTAGTCGACTGCAGTTTGATTTCTGGATCCGGTGGCTTAAATTCACGCCCAGTGTGTGTGCATGCATGCCCAAGATCCCGAGAGGAGAATGGAGAAGGGATTGAAGTGTGGCCACCCCCTCTGGGGGGGGCGATTTCTCACTTTCTATCTCTCTGTCTCTCTGTCTTTCTGGCGAGCACACACGCCCTACAGAAAAAAACCTCTCCAAAAAAAAAAAAAAAAAGACAGAAAGAACTGCAGGGAGACTAGTGTAGCTGCCGAAGTACTGAAAAAGTGGGAGAATAATAGATGATGATATGATTAGAGGAGAGGAGATGAGATGAGATGAGAGAGGTACCTACAGGCTGATGGGTGTAGAGCTTTGAGACTATTTAGGATTTTATCTTTTACTCAACAAGCTGTTGCAGGATTTTGAGCAGAGAACTGATGTTATCTGACAAGTATTAAGAGCATCTTTTTGGCTGCTGTGGGGAGATAGATTCCAGAGGGACAGGTCAGAAGCTGGGAGCCCAGTTAGGAGACTCTTGCAGTAAACCGGGCAGAAGATGGTGGTGGCTTGGACCAGAGCTATCACGATGGAAGGGATGAGGAGTGGACAGCTTCTGAAAATAAATGAAGGCAAACTAGAATTTACTGATGGAGTGCAGGATGTACGATGAAGAGAAGCTTACAATGCCTCAGAGGTTTTCATTTTGGGTGAATCCATGACAGGAGTTAAGGGGCCTTAAAATCAAACTAGGAATGTATTTTACTGTGGGAGAGATCAGAGAGAGAGAGAGAGGCTTGAGGAGGGAGAAGATAAAGGACTTCAAAACATTCTTGGAAAGATGGAAGTAAGGTATGAATTTGTCTGGATGCCAAAAAAATTTGAAATCCATGTGTAGTTTCTTCATAATATGCATTTTCCATAAGCTTTCTGGAGACCCTTTGTATTTCTAATTGGTTTGAAAAGTGGACTTTCAGGAAACCGAAGGGTTCTATGACCAGCTTATACCCGCACAGTCAGCTCTCTGACAAGCTGGAGACCTGAAAAGGGACTTCCTAGCATTTGCTTGGTGAGTGCAAATTGAGAGGAGTTTATCCTGGGTGACAGGAAATTCTGTAAAGATAAGTCTTTTCTCCAATCTATTTTATTCTGGAGAAAACCTTTTTTAATCCAGCCTGAGGGAAGAATATCTGTCACAAACCATCACTGCATAGGAACCAACAGTTAAAACTGAATGGAGACAGGTTGGATAGTGGATGATAGAGGTGAATATTCTGAGGGTGAGGGTGGGTCCTGAGATATGCAAAGTCTGACTTCTAATGGGATGTGCTTATCAGACCGGAATCTTGCAGGTTCCCAGAGGAAGTAGGGAGTAAGAGATAGGGAAAGGTTTAGCTGGAGTGGGGCAGAAATGGGGAGGACCTTGGTTTCTCTGGGAGGTCTAATCTAGGAGCCTTTGGTGACATCAAAGATGAAGACTCTAAAACCAAGATGTGGGGTTTGGGAGGGGTGGCTGCAGCTCATCCCCGTGGACCAAGGTAGTTTAGAGATTAGGAAACTAAATCAAGATGGAACTCCCAGGCAATCTTCTATTTTACCTCACCCTCATCTATCAAATTGCTCTACACTGTGATATTGATTGTAAAGTCAAAAATATTTTTTAGGGTATTAGAAGAATTTTTTCACACTTAGTTGAGATAATTACAAAAGTCTGAGGGTTAGAAGACTCTGGGAAAACCAGTGGTATAGGGAATAATAATAATAATAATAATAATAATAGTAACACTTCAATAAAAGTGTGCTTGTTATAGGTCAGGTGCTGGGGCAGGCAAATAAACTACCTTTCTCATTTAATTCTCACACAATTGGTCTGGCCCCCGTAGCCTAATGGTTAAGGAAGCAGGATCTCATACAGTTCACTATGGTTGGCGTCCTGCCCTCGTTGACTTGAGAAACGTGCCAGACATGTGTGTGGGTACCCCAAATCCCGATGGGATGGAGTAATGGAAAAGAAAGAACCATACCCCATCGAGAGTGCTTTCTCCTTCTCCTTCTCCCTCTCTCCATCTCTCTCTGGAGGGCATATTCACCTTCTGGCAACTAAAAAAAAATATTCCTTACACAATCTTAGGAGATATGTACTATTATTATCCATGTAAGAGGGTCTTCAAAAAGTTCATGGAAAATGCATGTTGTAAAAAAAACTACCCATGGATTTTAATTTTTCTTGTAGTAAAATAAACTCATGCTTTAATTCCATTTTTATGCAAACTTCTATAAGTGCCGCTATTTTGCAAGTAAAGAAACAGAGACTTGGACAATCAAGTAATTTGTCCAATCTCACTAAGGCAGTAAGAGGCAGCTCTGAGAGCTTGACCTCTGTTCAGTTGTCTTGGAAACCTGCCCTCTCAATAGGTTTGTGTGCAGAGGCCAGGCAGAGGCACCCCAAAGGGGACAAAAAGCCTTTTTGGGGGTAGAAGGAATTCTTTTGTTCTACATTCTCAGAACTGAGGTGCAAAAGGCTGAAAAACAGTTACCTGTGATTTCAAATTAGAGTCATTCATATTTTCAAGATTTGACTCAGAAACACCTACATTTTTCCTTCTTGAAGTAATTTGATTTTCACATTATACTTCAAGGGATATCCTCTATTTACCTAATGCTTTCCTGTTCAGTCTTTTCAGACTACGAATCTCGTATATTTTATATACACAAAGGTGACTTTTCCTTCCTTTAATGACCAACGCTTATCAGCACAAGCACCCGATACTAAGCTCATAAATATGTCACTCCGAGTTCAGTCTCAGCCCTTCTCTTTTCTAAGAGGATTTCTCGTATGACAGTCCCCCCCCCCCTTTCTTTTCCTGACCCTGTGCAGACTGCACTTGTGCCCCAGAAGCACCCTCAGACTATGTTTTGGTTTCACTCCCCGTTGGCAAATATAAAGAAATGAGTGACTGATGCTTACACACCACAATCATTTCAGCAGGAGTCTGTAGACAATATAAAACAAGGCCCGTGGAGCCAGCGCCTTCCGATTCCAATTAAATATTTCCTGTAAGTCGGTGCCAATTGTGCATCTTGTAAGAACGTTTGAAAGCAGAAGTTTGAACTCACAGGGACCCTGTTGCCTTAAAAACCTGCTTCCTGTTTGACAAGACTTGACTAGTAGGAGCAAAGTAGCACATTCAGCAACAAAAGTCATTGTTAGTGGCTCACATGTGCAAAGGTGGTGGTTTCCTCTCTGGAGTGCCACCATCACAGCCTTTGAGTTGTAGATTTCTCTCTTCTAGATAAAGTCTCTCTGAACATTAGAACCCTATTCCAAAGGGCCCTAATGACATTTCTAGGTTTACAGGAAATATTTGCTTATCTCCCTATCAGTAGATCCTACTGTGTACTATCTTGTAAAGTTGCAAAAGCTCTTTGAGACAACCCTCTAGATGCTATTATCTTCCTCTTACAGATGAGGAAACTGAGGCCCAGGGTTCATATCTTTTTTTTTTCTTTTTAAAAAAATTTTCAGATAAATTTCACATTTTACATAAAATCCCTACCTTTTTTTCCAACAGAGAACCCTGTGCATATCTTTTTATGTTTAGTCTAGAGAACAATAGATTGTCTGGGACTGGACATTCAAGGATCTACTTTGCCTCTTGTGGCATGACTTTGCAAAATGCTTGCTTGTTTCCTGATCCATACAATGGGGTGAATGCCAGTAAATGTCAGAAGGAATGTAACATCACAGATATGAAATACCTTTAAGTTGGTCATCAGAAAGGCACTATATTGCAACAACAATGGTGAATCTGGAGGGCAGTGTGCTAAGTAAAATAAATAAACCACAAACACTATATGATCTCACTTACACATGGAGGGTTTCAAAAAGTTTGTGAAAAATAAAGTTAGAGTGGGACCAGCAGTTAGCGTAATGGCTATGTCGCTGGACTCCCATGTAGTCGATCACAGTTCGAGTCCCGGACCCGGTGGCTTAAACTCACGCTGGGCACATGTGCATGTGTGCCCAAGATCCCGAGAGGAGAATGGAGGAGAAGGGATTGTGGCATGGCCATCCCCCCTGGGGGGTGATTTCTCTCTTTCTGTCTCTCTGTCTCTCTCTGTCTGTCTGGCGAGCGCATGTGCCCTATAGCAAAAACCTCTCCAAAAAAAGAAAATAAATAAAAATAAAATAAATAAATAAATAAAATTAGAGTTTGACACATTTTTGGGTGCAAAAATGGTTTGAAATCCATTTTTTTCCTGATATGCATTTTCCGTAAGTTCCTCAAACATGGAATCCAAAGGTAACTTTTAGAAGCAGAGAGTAGAATAGCGGCTGCCAGGGCCTGGGGAATGGGGGGTGTGGGGACATATTGGTCAAAGTGTTTAGTTTCTGTTTTGCAAGATGAATAATTTCTAGAGATCAAAAATGACTATAGTTAATGATACTGTATTGTATTCTTGAAATCTCCTGAGAATCTTCTGAAGCTTATAAATGTTCTCACCATAAAACAAAAACTACGTGAGGGATGGGCATGTATTAATAAGTTATTGCGATTGTAACAATCATTTTATGTATATATTAAATGTGCACATATATCAAAACATCATATTTAAATATATATATTTTATTTGCCAATTATAAATCTGGAAAAAGGCACTATAATTACAAATTAATATTATTATTATAATATCATTTAAAAACATTTTCTTGTATGCTCACCAGAGAGAGAGAGAGAAACTGAGAAAGCACTCGGGGGAAATGGCCATGCTGCAATCCCTTTTCCTTCATTCTCTTCTCCAGATTTTGGGATGTGTACTCAACATGTGCCTGGCGTATTTTTCAAGCTGCTAGGTCTGAGACTTGAACCTCCCAGTCAGCCATTTAGAATCCAGTCACCTTAACCACCATGCCACTGGCTGGCCCAGTATTATTATTATTATTATTATTAAGAAAACAATAACATTATCGGGAACCAGCAGTTAGCATAATGGCTATGTCGCTGGACTCCCATGTAGTCGACCGTGGTTCGAGTCCCAGACCTGGTGGCTTAAAACTCACGCTCGGCGTGTGTGCGTGCGTGCCCAAGATCCCAAGAGGAGAATGGAGGAGAAGGGATTGCGGCGTGACCATCCCCCCTGGGGGGTGATTTCTCGCTTTCTGTCTCTATGTCTCTCTCTGTCTGTCTGGCAAGCGCACGCGCCCTATAGCGAAAATCTCTCAAAAAAAAAAAAAAAAAAAGAAAAAAGAAAACAATAAAACAACAACATTATCTTAGGAAACTTCAAGTAGTCCATGATTTGGTCCTAACCTGCCAATTATTTTTTTTTCAGTCATGGTACCTTCCTCTTACTCCTCTCTCTATGTGTGTGTCTCTCTCTTTTACACACACACACACACACACACACACACACCATCCTTCCTTTGAACTTTTCCCTCTGGAATTTTGTCCATGTAGTCCCTTCTACCTGGGACACTCAGCCCTCCCTACTTGGTCTCACTACCAAGGAGGCAATCCCAGCTCTCATGGATCAAGCTGGTATAATAAAGAGCGTTGGCATTCGAGTAAGAAAGGCCTGCATTTGAAACCTAGTTACTTCAGAGTGATCTAGCCAAGTGTTTTATCCTCTCTGAGCCTTAGTGCTCATCTTTGAGAGGGATTAACTTTTTTTTTAAACGATAGAGAGCATGAGCATGTGCATGAGAAGCAGAAAGAGAGACAGAGACAGAGAGAGAAGTGTCCTGACAGGGTTTTGTTGTGGTGTAATTACCCCCCCCCACTACTCCAGCTCCTCAGAATCTTGGGCACCTGTGCACATGTGTATACCACGCATGTTTTCAGGCCAACCCCAGGATTTGAAACTGTGGCCTGCCATGTGGCTTCCAGCACTGCAATGCAGTAAACTATGGACTGTGCCACCAGGGTGGGCCAGGCTAACACTGTTTGCCACACAGTATTTGAGGACAAAATGAGATAACACATGTAATATACATGACCCAAGATGGTCCCAGAATGTTCCTGAGCCCCTATCCCTCGTCCCCTCAGATAAAGTGAATGAGCTTTGCTCGTACCTCTATTACAGCATCCACCTGGTTCTACCTTACGTTATTGTCCCTTGTGTAAGCCTGTGCAGCCTACGTGAAATTGTGAACTCTCTGAGAGCCAGGGAAATGCCTGATTTCTTTTCCTGTCTACCATTGTCCCAGCCTCAGTAAGTCCTCAGTGTTTTGATAGAACTCCAGGAATGTTATCAGCTGGCTCTCTTGGACCTGATTGCTTTGTGGGCTGGGCTGGTGATTAACACTCACTGACTAATGTGTGGAGTCTTGGAAGTTGACCCATAGACTGCCTAAGTGAGTCAGCCACGGCCCGAGCTTTGCAGAACTCATCCTCCAAACTGCCTTCACTTACCTCATCAACTTTGTACAGATTTTATCAAGTGAAATTTTGCTTGACCTTGTGAGTATAATTGGATAAAGTGAGATTCAAACATTTATCTAACTAACATAGTACTTCTAATGGATAGGTATCACATTCTAGTTAGTGTGCTAGGCCGTTTACTCATACAATATTAATCTCTTGAAAATCCTGAGAGGTATTGTTTTTTTTTTCCCCCCCATTTTACAGCAAAATGGTGCTTACACAGTACTTGCGATATCCTGTACTAGGTTCTAGAGGTACCCATGAGCAAACACAGAGCTCCTGGTTGTTAAGATTACAATGTAGTGGCAGAGACAAATAAGCAAACACATCATTAAATGCCTCATGAGGGGGACCAGCAGTTAGTGTAATGGCTATGTCACTGGACTCCCATGTAGTCGACCGCAGTTCAAGTCCCAGACCCGGTGACTTAAACTCACGCTGGGCACGTGTGCGTGCGTGCCCAAGATCCCGAGAGGAGAATGGAGGAGAGGGGATTGCGGCGTGGCCATCCCCCTGGGGGGTGATTTCTCGCTTTTTGTCTCTCTGTCTCTCTCTGTCTCTCTGGTGAGTGCACGCGCCCTATAGCAAAAACCTCTCCAAAAAAATAAAAATGCCTCATGAGGCACATACACTAAGTTAAAATGCGGTTGTAGGGGGAAGAATCATTTACATTATCGGGAATGAGGAATAATTATCAGGAAAAGAGATGCTATTTGAATAGTATCCTAAAGGATGAGCATCCGGAGGACAGATAAGAGACAAAGGGCAATTCTGGAAATAGGGAAGAGTGTGTTCAAGGTTATGGAAGAACAGGGCCTGTTTCCACTGTGTTAGAAAGAGGAGGCAAAACTTGGTGCAGGACTATGCCCTGTACCAAAGAGCTAGGCATTTTTTTCTGTATACAATGAGGAGCTAATGCGAGCTTTACACTGAGAGGGGATTTACTTCAGTGTTTTCAAACAATCACTTTGGTGACCTTGGGGTGGTGTAAAACAAGGAAGATAGCCAAAGTATGTGAGCTATAAAATTATATTAATATTAAAAGTTATTTCAGGGCCAGGCCAAGGCTATGGTTAAGGAAGCTGGACCCCACATGGGAACTGTGATTTGGGTCCTGGCCCTGCTGGGGCCTGAGTACATGCTTGCTCCAAATCTTGACAGGATGGAAAAATGAAAGAGAAAAGATTGTGAAATGGCCGTACCCTCTTGGGAGTGCTTTCTCCCTTTCTCTGTTTCTCTCTGGTGAACACAGGAGTCCACCGACAACATAAAAAAATTTTTTTTTCAAGTGAACATGTGAATGAGTCATTATTATCATCCTTGGATATTGGCAAATAAAGCTTCTTCCATGTCAATGCTTACTTCTTCCGTGGATAACGTTAGGAGGAAATGTGCTGTGTATCCAAAGACTTCCTTTCAGGGGCAAAGGAGCTCAGAGAAAGTTCAGTTTGTGGAATGTTTTGGCCCATAGTATGGTAATTGTTAATCTTTTAAATGACTGTATTCTGTTGTTGTTGTTAGTGAAAATACAGTTTGTCTGAGGTGGAATGACTCAGGTGATAGCTGTCAGGGCAATTTCTTCAGCATTCTTCTGCCAGCCCTGACTATCCCCAGTAACGCTGTGCGTAGAGTGTTTTGTAGCATCCACCCAAGCCCAGCCCCAATTGTTCCCCCGCAAAAAAAATAGCATCTTCAGACACACTTAAGGGGACTTCAAAAATTCATGGAAAAAATATAATTAAAGTACAAATTTATTTTGGTGCAAAAAATTTAGTTTTTTTCATGATGTGCATTTTCCATGAACTTTGTATGCAGTGTGTATTCCATGTGTATGTATTTATACATAATTTTAAGTTAGGGTGAGAAGAATATATAGAGTACTGGAGATAATCCAGGACCTTTAACTAAGCCCAAAGTTTCCAAGATTTCCCTCGTGCTGGCCAGTCTAACTCCTGCCCTAGCAAAACCCTGGCTGCAGAAGCCTCATGTTTGCAGCTCATGTTCCTCCCTGCTCCACCTCATGAAGGGAAAGTGAAAGGGTGGGGACCCTGCCCCTATAATCCCCTGTGGCTGTCTCATATGATAAACTCTGTAGGGCAGGGGAGGATGTCTTTAAACAGCTTTTCTTTTCTTTTGTTTCTTTTTCTTTCTTTCTTTTTTTCTTTTTTTAACAAACACCTGATCAATTGCATGTGAAATATCCTTAATGAGGTGAGCTCACCAACAGATGGTGCCACTGGGGCCCATCCCTGCACAAACAACCTCCTGCCCCTTGGAAGTGCTGGCTCCTCCCAACTGGCCATACCAGGCTTATAATGTTCCTTCAAGTTGTAAGCTACTGAGTTGTTGATCATTTGTGTTTCTTACAGTTGTCCTACCAGGAAGCCATCAACTCTGTTAGGAGCTCCCTGGGAGTGGGACTTTCCCAGGGTCACATGGTTGGGCTCATCACCACGACTCCTGTCTCTAACCCCACTTTCCCCATGAGCAGCCTGAACAGACTATCATACTGTTCTTTTTTTTTTTCTTTCTATATATGTATATATTTGACCCTCTGCCCTTTCCCACTCTCTTATTACACTATCTCTGCTATATACAGTTGTCTTCAATTCCTTTTCCCGCAACATTTTGTTGATCACACAATATCATAAGTAATCTCACTACTTTCTATAGCAAGTTCAGCTGGTAATTTCAAGAAAAGCAGTTTTGAACTGGTAACGCTATTTCCTTGAAACTTAAAGCCTTAAATAGTAGGTACATGAACCTATTGACAGCTCAAGACAGGACAAAAATCATTAAAAACCGGACAACAAAGCTTAGAAGAAAAGCAGCAATATTTTAGTCAAGTCACAGAATGTTGTTTCATCAGTTCATTCTCATGTACTTAATCTTTCTTCTGTTGTGGTTCGATCTTCCAGATTGAGTTCTGGGATATAATATTCAACTCCAGACATTGTCCCTACAATTAAGGTGCCCATTTTCTTAGATTTTGAACTCTTATTTCTGTGTGTCTGCATTTAATATACTGTTCTAGAGGCTTCTTCTAAGCACATCAGGTATTGGCTCCGGGTCTGTGATGGTTCTAGAAACTTGGAATTCTATCCTCAAGCCCAGATCTGATGCAGGTCTAATATGGTCGTCACACAGTGAGGGTGGCCTTTGGGGGACTGACCTTGGAGGTAGGGATAGAGATCCTGGTGAACTCTTCATAGTTCTGGGTAGTGGTGGCTGGGAGCAACGATGAGGGTGGCTAGAGGCCAGTCCCTCTCATCCAGTGCCTTCACGTCTAACACTTTGCCATCAGCATGTTAAAAATCCCCAGCTCAGGGCCAGGTGGAGGCACAGCAGTAATACAATTAGGCCCACAGGGCAAAGGTCCAGAGTTTGTGTCCTGGGACCTCCCTAAACATACTGAGTGCTCTGTGTCTGAGAACTGAGGCTGGCTGAGACTGGGGGTGGAGCATGCCATGAAGACCTTTTTGGGAGTGCCTGTCTCTTTCTCTCTCTGTTATTCCCTCTCTCATGGGAGAAATAAACAAGTAAACTTAAAGAAAAAATTACCTGTTATTTTTATCAGGAACATATCACAAAGGTATTGATGAGGTGGTTAAAAAACCTGTTGGGTCAAAAATCCAAAGGTAATGAAATTTAAAAAGTAAACTAAGCCATAGTGGCACATACTACAATACTAAGGCACCATGTTCCTTAGACAGGACCACATGGAGACCCTGGTTTGACTTCTGGTCCAACCTGAAGACCAGACACAGAGACACAGGCCTGTAATCCTAGTGACTCAGGGAGGCTGAGGCAGGAGGACAGCAGAACCTGTCTTTTTTAAAAAATGAGAAAGTAACTAAAGGAAGAAAGTAAGAAACTTTTTTTTTTCAAAAAACTATTTATTTAATTTTATTTATTCATTCATTATTTTAATTTGACCAGAGAGAGAGAGAGAGTGAAAGTGAGAAAGCAAGCTACCAGTTCTGAAGACTTGAACCATAGCTGGCCATGTGGGAGTGTCTAAGGACTTAACCACCATGCCACCCGCTGGCCCCAGAGGTAAGGAACTTCTATGGGTTGAGCATTTACTATTAGCACTTAACATGTGTCAAGCACTTTAAATGATCTTATTTGAGCCTCCTCAAAACCCTGAAATGTAGGCTTTTTCCTATCCATGTCACAGATGAGGAATCTGGGAGGCTAAAGTGATTTGTGTGAATAAGGTGAGCAGTAAGGAAGGATTTGAATTCAGGCCTGCTTAGCTCTGAGACTGATTCTTCTTCACGTCAACCGGAGACCAGGTGAAAGGTGGACAAAGAGTCGTAGCCTGGGCGGGATGTATTATGGGGACACAAACACTTCTCTAGCCCTCAGTGTCCTCAAATAGGATTAAATCGAATACCCCTTAAACAGTTTTTAAGGCATAAAAGCATTGCTAGGCCAGCCCACAGCCTAGGGTTAGATTTTACGTAGCTGACCATGGTTCAAATCCCAGCCCAGTGGCTTGAAAACACCCCAGGCTCATGTGCTTGCATCCCCAAATCCTGACAGGAGGGAGACATGGAGGAGAAGGATTGTTACATGACTCTGCCCCATTGGGGAGTACTTTCTTCCTCTCTCTCTCTCTCTCTCTCTCTCTCTCTCTCTCCTTCTCTCTCTGGCAAGATTTCATACCCTCTGGCAAAGGAAAAAAATAATAAAATACATTTTTACAAAAATAGACTTTGTGCATATTTTTCTAAAACCAAATGTATCTGGCTCCTCTGTTACACTTTTAAGTATATATCTGTGATTGACATTAAAAATCCAGTTGATCTCCCCTCAGGTGTATATTTCCATGGTTTCTATTACCGCTGAGGATTACAAGGGCCCTAGACTAGTGTTACCTGATGTTCGGCATCGGCCCTGTGCAGGCACCTGCTTTATAAGCATACTGAGAATTTCTCCATATGTCTGATATACATGACTGCTCAGTGGGGAGCATTTCCTACACCAGGCTACCGCTGACCTCGTATGAACCGCTGCCACACTTATTTTATCTACACTTATCTGGAACATTTGGGCCTCCTTGATTTATGTGAGTGATTGAAAGAACATCATCTCTGCATCTAAACAATTAAAAGATAGCAAGTGAGAAAGTTAAGTCCAGTAGTGAGACGACCAGTTTCCTGCCTGTCATGGACACCCTACAGGGGACCCTGAGCCAGGGTGACCTGCATCACCCTTGGGTCATCAGTCCAGAGTATTCTTGCTGTGCAACTGTAGGGTAGGGAACTTGCTTTCAGAAGAGACACACTGAGCAGGCAGGCGATTTCCTGTGACATGGCAGCTCACTCTCCCTTGCAGAGATAGGTGACTTCCCTGGAGGTCTAAAGATCTTATAACTTTGTGGACTTTCATCATGAATCTCAAGAAAAAAAAAAAAAGGCCAAAATGTTAGGAGTGAAGGGAGACTCTGTAGCGCATGGTTAAGTGCTATACATAGGTGGATCCCATTGACTGACCGCTGTTGAAATCCTGGTCTCAGCGGGTTGAAAACATGCTGGGATATCTGCGTGTGTGCCCCAAATACTTATGGAAGGGAACATTGGAGGAGAAAGGATTGAAGCCTGACCCTGCCCATTGGAGAGGGCTTCCTCTCGCTTTCTCCCTCTGAAGAGTGCGTTCACACTCTGGTAATTAAAAAAAACAAATGGCAGAACCAGCAGATGGCATAATGGTTATGTCACTGGACCCCCACATAGTGGACTGTAGTTTGAGTCCCGGACCTGGTGGCTTAAAACTCATGTTGGGTGTGTGTGTTTTCATGCCCAAAATCCTGAAAGAAGAATGGAGGAGAAGGGATTGGAGTATGGCCATCCCCGTAAGGGGTGATTTCTCACTTTCTGTCTATCTCTCTGGCGAGCACATGTGCCTTATAACAAAAATCTCTCTTAAAAAAAAAAAAAGAAAGAAAGAAAAGAAAATGCATGTAATGAAGAGTATGCATGAATTTCAAAATGTTTTGCACCAAAATAAATACATACTTTAAAACCATTTTTTCCACAAACCTTTGAAGTCCCCCATATTCAAAGGAAGGAGGGAGGTGGGTGTTCAGTACTCCACAAGGGACAGCTGTTTCTCCAACAACCAGGCTCCAGGGTTGGGAGTAATTTTCCAGGTAGTAGTTATTTGAGCAAATCAAAGAATGTGAACTTAGTGCTCCTTTGCCAAGTATCTTTAAAAGCCTTATTGATAAATGGAGTGATTCCTATTTGATAAGCATAAACCAGTGGTTCTCAACTCTGGTTAAAACCACTAGAGCTCAAAATCTTAGTGATTTTATAGATCCGTAGTTGAACCAGAAACAGGAAAAGGTGCTTCCATCAGACTTTCTCTTTCTGAAACCAACCCAATACTGTATTAAAAAAAAAATTGTTTTCAATTTTTGCCACAGGGTATGTGTGCTTATCAGAAAGAGAAAGAGAGGGAAAGTAAGAAATCAACCCTCCAAGGGGGATGGTCATGCCATAATCCCTTCTCCATTCTCCTCATGGGATTTTGGGCATGCATGCATACACACCTGATGTGTTTTTTGAGCCACCAGGTCTGGGATTCAAACTACAGAACGGCCATATGGGATCTAGCGCCTCAACCACCACACTATCTGCTGACCCCACGATACCTTAATTTTGCTCTTCATTAATTTTATTAGAGTTGACCCAAACAAAATATACATCTCATTTCATCCACCTCCCTTATCTGCCACCTACTTAGCAAGGAAAATAAAGATGTTGAGGAGTGGAACTGGGTGTCCTGCGTACCAGTGGCATGTCAGCCAATGTGAGATGCTCTGATGAGCCAGGAGCTGGCCATCCCCCAGTGTGGAGATTCTTACTGCACGATTCACAGCACCAGCACGTCCAACTCACCCCTTCCAATTCCCATACCAGTTTCCAGGCACGTCAATGGGTGGAGGTCAAGAGCAGGGCATCTTGGTGGCAGAAGTGGGGTTGCCTAAATCCAATTATGTTACTTAACGAAAAAACAATAACAACGAAACTCTTGACTTCTGTAAAAGAGGGGCACATTTCTTTTGGTGATGAAAATGACAGCATCCACGCTGAGAAGGAATCTCTAGGGTTGAGTGACCGGAGAATAACAGAAACAGGTAGAGTTTGATTCTAATGTGTAATGTTTTTCTTGACAGCTTGTGTTTCTGTAGAGTAAGACACGACAAAAAAGAAGGGGAAGGACATTGGGTCTTAAGAAAACTAGAAGCTCAAGGAATTTGTTGTTGATGTTCCAGGTTGTTCATAAAAGAAGAGAGTGTAAACCCTTACACCTGTGTTTTCTGAATAGCTAGTTTGGGTGGAGCTTTAACTGCCTGGAAAGGCAGAACTTAAAGAGAAGGAAAGGGATGGCCTTAGGACGCCTCTGTGTGTGTGTGTGTGTGTGTGTGTGTGTGTGTGTGCTCGCGCGCGCTGTCATCATCCCTCTAAGTAATTGCAGTTTGATAGGTGTTCTTGTGGTGAGGTAAAGCAAAACCTGAGAGACAGATTGCTGGGCATACTTGCCGCCAGCATTCATGTTCCTTTAAAGCAGAGAATTTCTAGGAGAATCTTAGTTGAAGTCCTGAAGAAGAGAGTTTTATGCCCTCTCCTCGAGGGCTGGCTGAGCTGGATCATTGACATGGTTTGAGTTACAACCAGTCAGCGATGTTGCTAAAAACAAACAAACAAGCAACCCTAACTAATTTTAAAAACGAAACAAACTTCAGAGTGGACTTTAGTAAGAAATACACACGTACTGCAAAGGCACTCTATGGTCATGTGACTTTTCAGCTTCTGAAGTCCATGCTTTGTGAATATTTAGGTAGGAAGGAAGGGCTTGGTCAGGCTGGTAGGGAGCAGAGAGGAAAGGGGTGGGAGAACTGCTCCTCGTCCTGGGAACGTGAGAGGGGAGCGTGACCAGCACCTCCTAGACTGGGGCTCGGAAGCAGAGGCAAGATCCAGGTGCAGGCGCAGGTTTGTACTCCTGAAACACTTGTGCGGCACTCCTAGCAGGGTGTTCATGTTGTTTGCTGTGTCAAGAAGAACCAGACAGTGTGCTGGATGTTGTGGGAGACGCTGGCCACTTCCAGTTGTAGAAGTATCCTGGATTTGGGGTGCAAAAGCATTTCCACTGGGGGATGCTCTTTCCCTCTCCCTGTCTGTCTCCCTGGCAAGTGCGTACACCTTTTGGTGAAAAACAACAACAACAACAACAACAAAGAAAACAAAACAGGAAAACATGTTCCAAGTTCAAACATGAATACTTTCAAAGATGTGTTAACATACTTGGAGAGACAAAAATTAAACTTTGGTGTAGTTTTTTTTTGTTTGTTTGTTTGTTTGTTTTTTTTTGAAGAGGTTTTTCGCGGGAACCAGCAGTTAGCGTAATGGCTATGTCGCTGGACTCCCACGTAGTCGACCGCGGTTCACGTCCTGGACCCGGTGGCTTAGAACTCACGCCGGGCGCGTGTGCGTGCGTGCCCAAGATCCCGAGAGGAGAATGGAGGAGAAGGGATTGCAGCGTGACCATCCCCCCTGGGGGGTGATTTCTCGCTTTCTATCTCTCTGTCTCTCTCTGTCTGTCTGGCGAGCACACGCGCCCTATAGCGAAAACTTCTCCAAAAAAAAAAAAAAAAAAAAAAGAGGTTTTTCGCCCGGCGTGAGTTGTAAGCCACCGGGTCCGAGACGCGAACCGCGGTCGACTACGTGGGAGTCCAGCGACATAGCCATTACACTAACTGCTGGTTCCCTGGTGTAGTTTTTTAAACATGGAAATAGGGAGGGGTCATGATGCAATTCTTTTCCCTCCATTTCTCCACCCTGTCAAGATTTGGGGCACACATGCACATATGCTTCATATTTTTCAAGTGGCCAGGACCAGAATTCGAACTGTGGTTGGGCATGTGGGAACTGAGTCCCTGGGCAATGCACTTAGCTGCTGTGCTGCAGGGCGAGCCCCTCATCATGGAAACTTTAAGGAATGTATTACTGTGACTATAGCTGCAAGGGGAACGTGGCTTAAAAATCATCCAAACAGAATTGTCTCTTGCTCTCAACTTTGCAGTAGAGAATGTGGGTTTAGATGGTTGGGAGATATTAAATAAGAAAATCCATGCACATCTCTGAGTGTTTAGGGTGGGAGAGGGGTGAGTGGTGTGACAGAACAGAAAAAAAATAATTACTGTATTTCTTAATAGCAGCATAGCTTCCAAAAACTTCACCATGTCATATTGTTGTATTTTTCAAAAGGATTTTTCAGGTCAAGAATATGTTCCTGGAGTTATGAAGTAATGTAGGAAAATAATTGTGTTCCCCCCAAAAAAACAACTCCATTTCAAACAAGAAATAAAAACACCTTTTAGGAATGGCACAGGAAGGAAACTGTGCCTTGTGTCCCAGCGTGAACGGGAACAATTAACATTATTGAAAATCATTCCTGATGGAACAGTGTGGTGCACCACACATCCAAAGAGTTTCCATTTCCACTGGTTCCCTTCGCAATAATTGAACCTTCTAATTCCTTTTAGGAAAGAAAACTGAAAGTGGACATCGCACCTAAATTCTTTTCAGCTCACAGTCCCTCGTTCGACCGAGATCTCTAATACCATCAATAGTTGGGATGGTTTGGATCATGGTTCCCCAAAATTTCATTTTTCAGAATTTGATGGTGGGAAGGGGTGAAGCATAGTGGGCGTTGATTGGATCATGATGGTTCTATCGTAGAGGCAACACTCATGAATTGATTAATAATGTCTCTTGAGACCTGGTGAGTTCTAGCTCTCTGAAAAGGGGCTAATTATTGTGAGAGCTGGTTGTTATAAAGGAGAGAGCTTCTTGCAGCTAGTCCTCTCCCTCTACACCCACCAGCCTCTGTGCCTCCACCTGTAGTGTTGTAGGCGGGCCTGAGGCCAGGCCTATGCCTTCAGACTTTCTAGCCACAGCATCGTGGAGTTTGCAAATACATCTGTTTTCTTTATAAATCATCAGGTCTGAGGTATTTCTGTCAGCAACAGCAATAACAGATGAAGACACTGTGAAGATGACAAATGGGCTCACCCTGCATTCCAACAGGCTGCCTCGGGTCTGGCTGGAAAAACCCTTGCTACCAGCTTGCCTCTCTAACTGCCACTTGCCTTAGGTCCCTCTGGTCCTAAGACGGAAAAAGTGTCTCGCAGGTGTCCTGCAGCACCTGGCTGTCATGTCAGCTGAGCGATACGCAGTATGTGGCTCTCCTTGAGGGAAAGCAGAGGAAGGTGGGAACTCACCCATCCCCTTACACAGGTGCCATCTGTCCTTCATGATTCTTTCTTCCAGTTCATAGGATTATCTCCTGAGAACTTTCTAGTGGAATTTTAGCGATATTCTTTCTTTTTTTCCTCTTCCTTTTTTTAAATTTATTTTTTATTTTGCTATAGGGCATGTGCACTTAACAGACACAGTGAGGAGAGAAAATGAGAAATCATCTTCCATCCCCCCCCAGATGGGACCAGCAGGTAACGTGGTGGTTGGGGTGCTGGACTCCCACATGGCTGGCCACAGTTCAAGTCCCAGACCTGACAGCTTACTTTCTCACTCTTTCTAGTGAGCACACGTGCCCTACAGCAAATTAAAAATAATAATAAATAAAATCAAATAAATAATTTTTAGAGAAGAAATAATTCCTGAGAGGGGAGGGCCATGCCACAGTCCTTCTCTGTTCTCTCAGGATCTTGGGCATGCATGCACACATGCCTAACATGATTTTCAAGCCACTGAGTTTAGGACTCGAACCATACAATCGTCCATGTGGGATGCAGCTGTCTTAACAACTACACAACCTACTAGCCCCAGGATACCCTATTTTAAGTCTTGCTTCCAATAATAAAAATAGAAGTTCCTTCATTTCAAGTGATAAAAATCAAATTTGGTGGTACTGGTGGTGTGGTGATTCAGGTAGCTGGATCCCACATGGCTAACTATGTTGCTCCAGTCTTGAACCTGGCAGCTTGGAAAACACACCAGGTGCATGTGTGTGTACACCCAATATCCTGAGAGGAAAATGAGGAGAAGGGACTATGGCATGGCCCTCTCCTGTGGGTCATGTTTCTAACTCCCTCTCCATCACCCATGTCTGCCTTGTCTCTCTGCAGCAAGCATATGCACCCTGTAGCAAACTCAAATAATAATAATAAAATAAAATTTGCTTCCCAGATTTTTCCCTCTAATTTACTGTTATCATCGATATTTAATCATTAATGATTTAATATAATTGCTTTCAATATAAATTTTATTTATTTTTATTTATTTATTTATTTAATTTTTGGAGAGGTTTTTGCTATAAGGCATGTGCGCTTGCCAGAAAGACAGAGAGAGACAGGGAGACAGAAAGCAAGAAATCACCCCCTGAGGGGGTGGTCACACTGCAATCCCTTCTTCTCTATTCTCCTCTTGGGATCTTGGGCATGCATGCATATGCCCCTGGCGTGAGTTTAAGCCACCAGGTCTGGAACTCAAACCACGGTCGACCACATGGGAATCCAGCGACATAGCCATTATGCCATTTGCTGGTCCCTTAAATATTATTAGTTTATAATGAGAAATTAAAACTTAGGAAAACATTAAGAAGTAAAAGTAAGAGACTGTCACGTATATTTCCATTAATCAAAACATCAAAAATGATGCTTTTAATTCATTGTGCTTCTAATAAGGGTTTTTTCTACATAATTATGTTTTAAAAACTTAATATAAATGTAATATGGAGAGTGAAAAGGCAAGACATAGACATTTTTGGGAAAAGATATTGGTAATAATCATATCCAGAATATTAAAAAGCTCCTAAAAATGGGAAGAAAGAGGCAAACTAATAGAAAAATGGGCAAAAGACTTGAATGAGCACATTGTTAAAAATGA
This sequence comes from Tupaia tana, assembly GCA_026018925.1. Lineage (NCBI taxonomy): Eukaryota > Metazoa > Chordata > Mammalia > Scandentia > Tupaiidae > Tupaia > Tupaia tana. The sequence continues at coordinate 55,568,258 of JAKSZU010000007.1, read as the reverse complement.
TTTGCAAATTATCAATAAACATATGAAAAATGTTCAACTTCACTAATCATAAAGGAAATACAATTAAAATGATAATAACATACCACTGCACACCTACCAGACTGACAAAAATCAAAGTGACTGAGAGTACTAAGTGTCATTGGGTTGGAATCAACTGAAACTCTCATTTACCTCTCATGAGAGTTCACATTGTCATAGCTCTTTGGAAAACTTTAAGTCAGGATTTACTAAAAATGAACACACATATACGCTACATTCAATAGTTCCTCTCCTAGGTATATATCCAACAGAAATGTGTACATCTGTGCAACAAAAGAGAAATATAAAATATCCATGGTTGGCCAACAGATAGTGTAGCAATTAAGTTGCTGGACTTCCACATGGCCGACTGCGGTTCAAGTTTTAGATATGGTGGCTTGAAAATCACCCTGGCACATGTGTGTGCACGTGCCCAAGATCCCAGGAGAAGAATAGAGAAGAGATTGTGGCGTGGCCATCCCCCCCAAGGGAGTGACTTCTCACTTTCCCTCTCACTGTCTCTGTTTCTCTCTCACTTTGTCAAGCATACGTGCCCTAAAGCAAAACAGTCTTAAAAAAAAATTGTTCATGGTGGTACCGTTCGTAATATCCCCAAATTAGAAACAAAGATGTCCATCAACAGTAGATAGATACGTATGGGAGAAGATATTGGTAATAAAAATATCTGACAAAGGACTCTTACCCAGAATATTAAAAAACTCCTAAAAATTGGAAGAAAAGGGCAAACTTTTGAAATACTATATGACAATAAGAAAGAATTACTGCTAAATGCAGCAGTGTGGATGAATTTCATAAACATAACATGAAACAAAAGACGACAGATACAAACAAATACATATTGTGAGGCTAGCCCACAGTATAGTATAGTGGTTAAATTGACTGGATCCCACATGGCCGACTTCTTGGTTTGAGTCCCAGACCTAGCATCTTGAGAAAAAGGCTAAGCATGTGTGTGTGTGTGTGTGCACGTGCGCACATGTCCAGAATCCCTTAGGGAGGGAGAAATGGCATAGAAAGGATTGCAGCATGACCATGCCACCTGAGGGGTACACTCTCACTTATACTCTGCCTGTCTTCTCTGAGTGCACATACCCTCTGGAAAATTTAAGAACAAGCATGTGAACAAACAAACAAAAACCCAAATACATATTGTGTGGTTCTATTTATATACTTCAACATTAAGTGGGCAAGCTTTGTGGTCTGGTGGTTAAGGAGACTGGATCCCACATGGCTAACCACACAATTGGAGACCTGAACCTGGCAGCTTGAGAAACACACCAGGCACGTGTGTGTGTGTCCAAAATCTCCAAAGGAAGGAGAGATGGAGAAGGGATTGCTCTATGACCATTCCCCATGGAGGGTGCTTTTTCCTGTCCTTCTCTCTCCATCACTTTCTGGTGAAGCACATGTACCCCCTAGGGGAAAAAAAAAAATCAAAAAACTTATTTCAGATGATGCAAGTTAGAATAATGGCTACCTTTTGTGGGGTCGTGACTGAAGGACATGTTGGGGGCTTTGGAACGTTGGCATTGTTTGGTTTCTCATTCTGAGGAGTGTATACATGGCTGTGTTCACTTAGTGAAGATTTATTGAGCAATAAACCCATGATTTCATACTCTGCTGTGTGTATAAATGTTAAGAAAAGTCCACTCTAAAAAATGTCATTGAACAAAGCAGAAAATACTGTTTTCATGGTGCACATAAAGACCTTTTTTTTGGTCCATAAAATGAGTGGGGAAACAAAAGCAACATTTTTAAATTGCCATATTCTTTTATATATTATGTAATTTTTAAGTTTGGAAAAAAGTTAAAATTAGATATTACAAATAGAAACACATAGTTATAAACCTTGTAAGAATATTACATTTATTTCAGTTGGCATAAAGAAGGGACCAGCAGTTGGCGTAATGGCTACATCACTGAGCTCCATGTAGTCGACCACGGTTTGAGTCCCAGACCTGGTGGCTTAAACTCACACTGGGCGTGTGTATGTGCATGCCCAAGATCCTGAGAAGAGAATGGAGGAGAAGGGATTGCAGTGTGGTCATCCCCCCTGGGGGGTGATTTTTTGCTTTCTGTCTCTCTGTCTCTCTCTGTCTTTCAGGTGAGCGCACATGCCCAATAGTAAAAATCTCTCAAAAAAAAAAAGGGGGGGGGGGGAACCAGCAGTTAGCGTAATGGCTATGTTGCTGGACTCCCACATAGTCGACCGCGGTTCGCGTCCCGGACCTGGTGGCTTAAAACTCACGCCGGGCGCGTGTGCGTGCATGCCCAAGATCCCGAGAGGAGAATGGAGGAGAGGGGATTGCAGCGTGACCATCCCCCCTGGGGGGTGACTTCTCGCTTTCTGTCTCTCTGTCTCTCTCTGTCTGTCTGGCGAGTGCACGTGCCCTATAACAAAAACCTCTCAAAAAAAAAAAAAAAAAAGACATAAAGAACATGTCACTAAAAATGTATCATAAATATAATTTCTTTACAAAATGTGTTTACATTCCTAATAGAGCATGTGAGTGCATGTGTGCATTTTCCACAGAGTGAGCCCCTTCTTCCATAAATGTAATTTCTGATGTGCTATATAGAATAAAAGTTTGTAAACCCTTCTCTTCCTGCAACACTGGATAATTTTAAATTTAGGGATATTATTAAAAATGATGCAATGAATATCTCGGTGCATAATTTTTTCCTATAGTTCAAATTATTTCCAGATGTGGAATTACTGGGTTAAAGAGTTTAGAGAGTTTTAACCCTTACTCTATATTATCAAATTGCTCTCCTAAAGGGTTGCTCTCCTATATACCCCTACCAACAATGTGTAATTGTGCTTACTTTCTAAAATTTCACAAACACTATTTTTTCCTATATTTCTTAATCTTTGATCATTTGATTTGTGTAGAGTGGCATTTCATTGCATAGATCAGCATTTATTTGAAAAACGTTATGTCTCCAAAATTGTCACCTTTGCATATATCTGTAGAATAGATTCATTAGCTACATAAGTATGTTTTCTACCTGGATAATGTTAACCAACTTTCAAACGCCTATGTTGACCAGATATTTGAAGTCATTTCAAACCTTTTTTTTCTTGTTATATCTTAGAAACAAAAATTATTTGTAAATATTTTAGTATGCATCCTAAAAGGTAGGAATTATTTTTTAAACCATACTTAAAAATTATTAATTTCATGACATAACCAGCCAACATTAATTTTATTTTCCAAATTTTCTTATAAATGTGAGGTTTATTTTATTTTATTTGTTGTTAAGATTCAGATCTAAATAAATCTAGTTTTATTGTTGTGGACAATTTTGAAGAAAGTGCTTTTAAGTTCTGTAGAAGTTTCTATAGTCTGGTGTACACATTCACCTATGTCCTAATTTTCCCATTAATTGATAAAGCTTAAGACTTGATAAAATTCTGAGTTTCTAGGGCCAGCAGATGGATTCCCACGTAGTTCACAGCAGTTTGAGTCCCGGACCCGGCAGCTTAAAACATACATCAGGCAGGCACATGTGCACACATGCCTAAGATCCTGAGATAAGACTGCAGGAGAAGAGATTGCTGTGTGGCCATCCCCCTGGGGGGGGGGGGATTTCTCGCTTTCGTGATTTCTCGCTTTCTGTCTCTCTGGAGAGTGCATGTGCCCTAAAGCAAAAATCTCTCTAAAAAAAAATTCTGAGTTTCTGTCAAAATCAAGATTACATCCTAGGTAGTCACGTGTACTTCCCTCGGGAGATGAATGATGTCTGGCCATCTCTCTTTTCAGATATTTGTAGCCATTGATGAGCATTGCCTTGATAATGAACTCATCAGAGCTTGTGAGCTGGTGATGAAGTCTATCATTACTTTGTCCTCTGTTACTTGGAACACCTCAAGGAAGAGAACCTTCCAGTAAGCCCTACAGTGGGGAAGACAAGGGACCCTGATCCTATATGGTTGAACAGTCTTGCAGCTTGAAAAGCATGCCAGGTACATGTGCATGTGTGCCTAAAATCTTGAGAGGATAGAGAAATGGGAAAGAAGGGATTGTGGCATATCTCCTTGGGAGGTGCTTTCTTCCTGTCTCCCTCCCTTTCCTTCTCTATCTCTGGTAAGCTCATGCACCCTCCGGCAATAAAAAAATTAAAAAAAAATGAATCTCTTGCCTCAGTTCTTTTTATTTATTTATTTGCTAGAGGACAAGTGCCAGATAAAGAGACAGAAAGAAAGAAAGTAGGAGAAGGAGAAAGCACCCCGAGTGGGGCACAGTCACATTGCAATCACTGCTCCGTTTCTCCACCCCGTTAGGATTTGGGGCATGTGCACACACAGGCCTGGTGTGTTTTTCAAGTCACTGGGGCTAGGACTTGAACTATGCAGTCCATGGTCATATGGGATCTGGCTGCCTAACCATCAGGTCACAGAGCTAGCTCTCCCTCAACCCTGAGATAACATTTCTATGGGAAAGGCAGATTAAGTGGTTTCTCTGGGCCAGTTCATGGCCGAGTAGTTAAGGGAGCCAGATCCCACATGGCAAACTGCGATTCAAATCCCTGCCCCTGCAGCTGAGAGACACGCTAGGTATGTGTACACACATGCCCCGAATCCCGATGGGATACAGAGATAGAGGAGGTGGAATTGCAGCATGATCGCACCCCACTGGGGAGTGCTTTCTCCCTGTTTCTCTGTTTCTTTCTTTCTCTATAAGAGCACATATCTTCTGGCAAGAAAATAACTAAAAAAGGTTTTCCTATTATTTAAAAATAATAGCCTGAGTCCCCAGGAGAACAAGGAGTTTCACTGGCTTTTGAGTACCATTAGGATTTGAAATACTGAAAAACAGTTCACGTGTTTCAATCCAAAGCCATTATTACACTTTTTGATGTGGAAATGTGGAAATGTGGAAATGGTCACATCTTTGTGGGTAGGTACCTCTTAAATTTGTTCCTTTTGAAATAAATCTTAATACTTTTGTTTTGTTTTGTTTTGTTTTTTATATAACAAGATACCCCAGGCTCTTCACATTTCTTTAAAAATTGAATTTACTGGGCCAGTCCCTGGCCTGGTGATTAAGGCAGCCAGTTCCCACGTGGCTAACTGTGAGGTTCAAATCCGAACCTGGCACCTTGAAAAACACACTGGATGCATGTGCATGTGTGCTCAAACTCCCAAAAGCAGGGAGAAATGGAGGATAAGGGATTGTGCCTAGACCATGCCACAGAGGGAGTGTTTTCTTGCTTTCTCTCTCTCTCTCTCTCTTTTTCTGGTGAGAGCATGCCTACTGCAAGGTTTATTTAAATTGAAATTTTCATTAAAAAATAAACATTTGAAGCCATTGAAAATACTCAGAAGAAGAACCTTAGAATATGAACACATCTCTCACATTGGAATGCCCAAAAATATTCTGAGGAAGGGCAGCTTTTTTCAGAATACAGAATAGATATTGATGAGGGACAGTATAATTTTCATTGATTCATAGGTTCCAGCATACATGTTTTAAAAGCCAATGGCATAGCAGTTATGTCACTGGACTCCTGCATGACTGACCATGGTTCGAGTCCCAGACTCAGTGGCTTAAAACTCCTACCAGGTCCATCCATGTGCATGGGTGCCCAAGAGCTCAGAAGGAGAATGGAGAAAAAGGAATTGTGGTGTGGCCATCCCCCTGGGAGGTGATTTCTCACTTTCCCTCTCACTGTCTCTGCCCACTCCCTGCCTCCAGCACATTCACCCTAAGACAAAATCTCTTAAAAAAAGATTGGGGCCAGCAGGTGGCATGGTGGTTGAGGGCTCTGAACTCCCACATGGCCTACAGCAGTTGAAGTCCCAGACTGGGCAGCTTGCTTTCTCACTTTTCCTCTCTCTCTCTCTTTCACACTCTGTCCCTCTCTGATCAAATTAAAATAAATAAATAAAGTTAAATAAAAAATAATTATTTTTAAAAAAGATTATTTGCTTTCTTTCATAATTATACACTACAGGCAGTTTCTGTGTCTGCCTCTCTTGCTAGCTATTCTGACAGCAAAAATCCTATTTCACTCATTTTGTATTGCTAATACAGTGTTCGTCACTTAGTAAGTATTAATACTTAAGTGATATATTTTAAAATATTAATTAAAAATTAATTTAATGAATGTTTATTATACTTTATAAGTAATGCAAATGAATTGTGAAGCGTGATATAATATGGGTAAGCGAAAGTAAGAGAAATCAATCCTGACATTCCCAAAACTGTACACAATCCTGGTTAGCAGGTCACCTGTCTCTTTGGGTGACTTGTTATGTACACATCAACCTAAATTTAGCCATTGGAGTAATATAACCTGTGATTTATATAATAATGTCTGTACACATATTTAAAGATATATACAATTGCTTTTATTCTTAAAATATTTTAATTTGTATTGCTGGCTTTTGATTCTCCAGTTGACTAGTAGCATATATAACACAGGTGTGGCTAAGGCTATTTGTAAACTGGAAGCTAAGGAACAACAAAATAAAATGATTTAACTGAAGTCACAGAGGAAAGTCAAAGCTGAGAAGGGACCTTGAATTATCTTGTTCTCAATCCCATGGCTGAGGCATCCCAGGCATTCTCATTTCCAGGACCCTGGGGGCAAAAATGCTGGGATTACCCTTGGGTTTTGCTCAGAGCATTTGATAGTCCTCCAGGTTTAGGGGACAACATTGCTGGCCTAACCCTTTAGAAAAGTATTAACATAAAAAGGAATAAAATGTGGAGATTTTCTAGAGAATAGAGAACAGAAATGTCACCCTTTCGAGGGCTAAATTTTGCCTACATTTTTTTTAAAGTGAAGTCTTCTCCTTTTATTTTTATTTTTCAATTAATTTTTAATTTGCTATAGAGCTCATTTGCTTGCCAGAAAGAAAGAGAGGGAAAGTGAGAAAGCACCCTCCAGGGGGCATGGCTATACCACAATTCCTTTTCTTCCATTCTCCTCTTGGGATTTTGGGCAAGCAGGCATGTGTGTCCAGTGTGGTTATTGAGTTGCTGAGCCAGGGACTCGAACCATGCAGTCAGTCAGATGGTATCCAACTACCTTAATCATCATGCCGCTGGCTGACCCTTTGCTCACTTTTTTTTTTTTTTTTTAGAGGTTTTTGCTATAGCGCGCGAGCGCTCGCCAGACAGAGAGAGACAGAGAGAGAGAAAGTGAGAAATCACCCCTCAGGGGGGATGGTCATGCCGCAATCCCTTCTCCTCCATTCTCCGCTCAGGATCTTGGGCACGCACGCACACGTGCCCGGTGTGAGTTTAAGCCACTGGGTCTGGGACTTGAACCATGGTTGACTACATGGGAGTCCAGCGACATAGCCATTACACTAACTGCTGGTCTCACTCTTTGCTCACTTTTAAATACTATTTGAAAATTCAAGTTACTCATTCCACTTCAAATTAAATTACTTAAGAAAAGAACTGTAGCATAAGGTATAAAGAGTCCGAAGTTTTGGAGACAGAGGGCTGATTTCAAATGCTGGCTCTATCCTGTGTTGACTCTTTTGCAGCTCAGTTTCTTACATGTAGAATGGCGGTAACACTCATCAGGAGTAACCTAGATTAGGATTCAGTGAGGAAATCTGGATAGCACTAAACTCATATAGTACTCAATAAATATCTGCTGCTACTGTTATTATTAGTGCTCAGCAGGATGTCAGGCTATTAGAATCCAGTAGATGAGAGCTAATGGTTTTATTAGGTAAGAATTTTCCTTTGTGGCTGTTGACATTGACCAAAGATAGGATACTGTTTGAAGAGGAACTACTTAGGAATGTGCTTGGGGAGGTGGTAAAGGCAGGTCAGCAGGACAAGGTCGCCTGTTGACATTAAGTGAAAGAGAAGAGGTCGTTGAGTCCTGGGGCTGAGGATTTCTAAGGTGTGAGCAGAAATATGTTGTAAATTCTTTCTTTTTTTAAATTAATTGCCAGAGAGAATGTGCACTCACCAGGGAGAGACAGAGACAGTGACAGAGGGAAAAAGCATTCCCCAATGGGGCATGGTTATGTTGCAATTCCCTTCTCCTTCATTTCTCCATCACATCAGGTTCTGGGGTAAGCACACACATTTGCCTTGTGTGTCTTTCAAGCTGCTGGGACCAAAATTTGAGCTGACGTTTAGTCATGAGGGATCCGGCCTCCTTAACTACTATACTACAAAGCTGGCCCATGCAAATTCCAAATTTCTCAAGAGACCAATAATTCAAGTGCTCCCACATTCCAAAGAGGGGATTTGGTGCTGTGGAGTCAGATCAAAGCCTTGGGTAGAGTAGAAGGCAGGTCTTGATTCACTCTGATCACTAGGTGCAGTCTAGTGGTCTGAACCTGAGAAAATGATCCCCGGAGACCCACCAGTGGAGCCAGGTCCTAGGCTGCTGTATCGCTGCCATTCCCAGTGGCAGGATTTGTGCACAAATAGGTGTATACACACCTGCTGGCTGTGTGGACAGATTCTGAGTGGGTAGAGTTCTAGATTTTAGGTCTTTAGTCTTCAATGCCCTTTCAAATCTCTTTTGAGCCAACAAGCTGGCAGATAAAAGTGTAGGGAGTAGACCCGAGGCTTGCAGAGGGACCCTTCCAAGACAGAATTAGCATACTGTTCTCTGATAGCCACGTCTCGCCGATACCCCCTCACAACCAGACGTAACCCCTGTCAATACTTCAACAGACTTTAGATCCTGATAGGATGCTGCCCTTTGGAAAGAATTAAACTCATCAAACTCAACACCCTAGGTATTATGACCTGGAAATCTAGGGACCTCCTTTCAACTATCTTTTTCCCTTAACCTTTTTTCTCTTGAAAAATGTCAACCCTGCATAAAAGATGAAAGGATAAGGGCTACGCAGTGGTAAAATGCGACTCTGCAGGGACCAGCAGTTAGCGTAATGGCTATGTCGCTGGACTCCCACATAGTCAACCGCGGTTCGAGTCCCGGACCCGGCGGCTTAAACTCACGCCGGGCGCGTGTGCGTGCGTGCCCAAGATCCCGAGAGGAGAATGGAGGAGAAGGGATTGCGGCGTGGCCATCCCCCCTGGGGGGTGATTTCCTGCTTTCTATCTCTCTGTCTGTCTGGCGAGCGCACGTGCCCTATAGCAAAAACCTCTCCAAAAAAAGAAAAAAAAAAAAAAAATGCGACTCTGCAAAGCTGACTGCATAGGGAGGTTTCGGGTTCACATCTGGAGCTCTCCCTAAGTATAACCTGGCATGTGCATGCCTATGATCCAGGGCCGGCTGAGGGTGAGGGAGTAACATGGCATCAAGAACTTGTTGGGGTATGTTTCGTGTGAAAATACAAAAACAAACAAACAAACACTTAGAAAAAAGTTTTAAGGAAAAAATTTGAAAGAATAGTACCTGTAATATATCCTTTGCATAAACTCACCAATTCTTTCAGCTGACATTTACTGACTGGGATTTCGAGATGGGGCTTGTATGTGGGGAATAGTAAAGAGAGCAGCTGGTTTGAGCCTATTCCTGCATTACGTGTATGTCGCTGCAAGCTAGGTGTGGGGGCAGCCTTTGGATATGCAAAAAGGACAAGTGGCAGTTTCTGAGCTCAAGCTGCTCATGGCTTATCAGAAAAGGGAGACGATAAAACACAAACTTACATGGCCTGATAATGTTTTATTACTGGTGGCATAAAGCTCTGAGGGAACAGAGGGAGAAGGAGACACTTTCTGATTGGATATCAGAAAATGCCTCGAGACAGTGAGATTGCAGAGAAGCCTGCTTTGGACAAACAGAAAGGCATGGGTGAAGGCATGGGGATGTGAGGAGTCCTGGTAGATCAGAGGAATTGCAACTCAATGACAATGTGATTCCGAAAGACCCAGTGTTGATCCTTGTAGGCTTTAGGGACCTGGTGTTGGGCAGAACCATCACAGCTCTGAGTAGGAAGTGTAAGATTCATACACAATGTACTGCTGGCTCTAGACGATATGGAAGCTGACCACTTTCAAAGCTTTAAGTAAAAAGTATGTTCTGAAATTTGGGACTAGCAGATGGCATAATGATTACGTGGCTGGACTCCCACGTAGTTAACTGTAGTTTGAGTTTCGGACTGGGTGACTTGAAACTCATGCCAGGCTTGTGTGTGTGCGTGCCCAAAATCCTGAGAGGAGAATGGAAGAGAAGGGACTGGGGCATGGCCATCTCCCCTTGGGGGTGATTTCTCACTTTCTGTCTCTCTGTCTTTCCGGTGAACACACATACTCTATAGCAAAAATCTCTCTCTTAAAAATAAAATCTGTATCTATCTACAGATACATAGATACATATAGATATTGATATATACATTCTGAAATTAGTAAAGGGATTATATAGGCTTCTCCAAGATGGAAAAAAAAAAATGTTCTCTAGAGCTGGTGGCTGTCAGGGTTCTTATTTAAGATCGAGGGTGATTGGGTTACTTAGGGTGACTCAAGAGTGATTCTTACTAAGAATTACTGCAGGGACAAGTCTGCCCTGGCACCTGTAATGCACATGCCGGGGGCTCCTGCTTTAGTGAGTTCTTGGGGTCCCTGTCTTTTGGCAATAAAGAACAATAAATTGCTTCCCATTTTCTGGAATGATCAAAAATGAGCCTTGAAGTAGAATTATCCAAAATTGTTACAACTAAGGTTTGGATGAAAGGGAATGAACTCGTTTTACTTATTTGAAAAGAAGCAAAGGAAGACACTTGAAATGTAAAGAAATCATTCAAAAGGGCTTATTTCTTCTGCCAACGAGAACAGAATCTCCTGGTTTTCCCAATTGCCTCTGAAGTGATTGGTGGTACAGAGCAGCCATGACACTTAAAAAGGAGTCTGGAGGGCCAATAAGTGGCATAGAAGTTAAGGCACTGGATCCCCCTTGTCCAGCTTTGTGGGTCAGTGGGTCAAGTACTGGACCCAGCTTGAGAATCACACTGGGTGCATGTGTGTTCATGCCCAAAAACCCTGAGAGGAGAGTGGAGGAGAAGGGATTGTGGTATCACCATTCTCCCTAGGGGGTGATTTCTCACTTTCTCTCTCTCTCTCTCTCTCTCTGGAAAGTACATAAACCTTGTAACAAACAATTTTTAAAAATTAGAAATAAAAAAGGATCTGGAATATACACAGCAAGCTGTTCAGTTCTAGGGAAGAGACTGTGATTTCATGTGGAGAATATTAGAGAAGTTGGTTTTGACCCCATTCACGTATTACTTGTATAATTAGTGGTGTGCTGGGTAAATGCTTAAAAAGGAACTCCCTTTCCCCACTCTCACTCAGCCCTTGAAGAAAGTCCCTATTGGAGTGTTTTGTCAATTTCAATTTCCAAGCAACCAATGTATGGTCTGAGTTATTCAAAATTTCTTGAAAATTTAACAATTTAAGCACTTACTACAATGCCCGGCTCCAAATCAAGTGCTAGAGAAGATCAAGAAAAGATTATGATGCAGTCTTTGTCTACCTGGCAACAAAAACGTGGTGGGGAGGTAAAACAGGTACTAGAAGAAGGAGAAATTATTTTTGGCAAGGTATGGGAGAAAGGAGGGGTGGTCAGAGACATCTCTCTGAAAGACAAGATCATAGTCAATTTGGAACTAGAGAATGTGGAAAAGCCCTAAGGCACAGAAGTGATAGATACATTTGGGAATTACAAGTTGCTCTCTTTGCTCAAAACTACTGGGACAAAATGAAAGATAAGGCCAGAAAGAAGGGTTGGATCTTTATTATCAAAGGTGTTGTATTTCGTTATGCAGTAATGAATCTACTGATGGTTTTTGAGAAGCATTAGGCAGTAACTCTGGTGGCAGTAGGGAGACTTAACTGAGTCAGTGACATATAAAGGAGACCCCTGAGATGTGTCGAGCAGAATATAACGAGGACTTCAGTATGACAATGCAGTGGAGATACATAGAAATGGTGCAGATCCAAGAAGCATTTAGGGAGGAAGACTAGACAAGACAATGGTTTATGACATGAGCCAGGGATAGGTTATTTAAAGATAATATTCAGGATTCTTGAAAAACAATCACCCTGCCTTCCATGAGAATGAATGGCTTCATCAGAAAAGAAAGGAAGCATTTTTAAGACATTATTGAGTTGGAACCAGCAGATAGCATAATGGTTATGTCGCTGGACTCCCGTGTAATTGACCGCAGTTTGACTCCCAGACCTGACAGCTTAAACCTCATGCTAAGTGTGTGTGCGTGCGTGCCCAAGATCCCGAGAGGAGAATAGAGAAGGGATTGCGGTGTGGCCGGCCCCCTGGGGGGTGATTTCTTTCCGGCTGTCTGTCTTTCCTGTAAGTGCACACACCCTATAGCAAAAATCTTTCTAAAAAAAAAAAAAAAAGAAAAAAGGAAGAAAGGAAAAAAAGAAAGACTGTGGAGTTTAGGACTTGGGAGACCATCTGGTTATTGTCTTCACGTCGTGCTTGTGACACTTGTAAGTCTGAAAGGAAGGAGGTATGACACACTAGTGGCAGGCCTTGAAGATGGTTTTATTTTACTGAATTTATATTTATGGATCTTGATTCTAGGTAGTTATGTCATTAAAATGATGGACTTTTGGTTTGGTGTTCTCACAGAATTAGGAAATAAAAATTAACCCACGAGTTGACTGGATAAATCATAATTTCTTCATGGAGCTTAGAAAGAGAATAAGTAGAGTCTGGCAAGAGGCGTGGTGGGTAAAGGTGCTAGGTTCTCACATAGTTGACCACAGCTCCAGTTCTGAATCTGGCGGCTTGCTCTTTTACTTTCCCTTTTCTCTCTCTCTGTCTCTCTCTGGTCAAATTAAAAAATAATAATAACAAATGGAATTAAATCATTCTTTTTTTAAAAGGTATATCTAAAAAAAAGAGTAAGTAAGGAAAGGGAGGAAACAGCCAGGTGAACCTGTGAATCCAGCCACTCTGAACAGTAATAGGCAAAGCATGAAAAGAAGAGAGTGGGAGGTGCTTGGTGATTCACATGAGAAAGTTGGGAAGAAGGCCCGAGGCAGTGCTCAGGGCTTTAGATATCTATGTACAAACACACAGGGAATAGGTAACAAGCAACGCAAAGTCGGGATTATAGCAACAAGTGGTAAACATGACGATCTCATTGCAGCCTCATGGAATGGGCCCGAAGACTGACGTCCCGTTATGCAATAGAAGCTATATCCTGTTTAAAAGAAGCATGCCTTCGAGGTGGGGGAGGAGATTGGTGTGTGTTGTAGACAAAGTGGAAGCCCAAGAAGAGCTTCAAGATGAATATTTAGGAGGAGAGGATCACTAAAGCAATCACCATATGTGATTTGTTTAGAGGATTATAGGGAAAACATTAAATATCAAATGTGTATAAAACACTCAAATAAAATCACTCTGAAATGATAATGACAGTGCCAGGTGGTGGCATAGCGTAACATACTGAATCTACACGGTCCTGGATTTGCCCCTCAGGACTGCCCTGAGCACACTGCGTGTGTATGCACATGGCCGTGATCTGGGCTGGCTGAGACTGGGGGTGGTTTGTGACATGACGACTCTGTTGGGGGTGACTCTCTATCTCTTGATCTCTGTCTCCCTCTCTTACGGAATAAATGGCTAAGTAAACTTTAAAAAATTTTAATAAGAAATGTGAGTTTATTTCATGTACATAACATTTTTATACCCCATTTTTATACTTGAAATGACTACATAAAGTTTCTGACCAACAACAACAAAAAAAAAAGATCTCAGGCCAGCTGGTGGCATGGCGGTTAAGATGATCAGCTCCTGCTTTCCATCTGACATCTTAGCGAGGCCATGGTGGCCACTGCTGTTCTCCCAGCTTTGCCACGCTGCCCAAGGACGATGAGAAGAAGAAAGATACCAGAGAGTCGGCCAAGAAGGAAAAAGGCCCAGTGAACAAATCTGGGGACAAGGCCAAAGAGAAGTGGTCCAAAGGTAAAGTTCGGGACAAGCTCAACAACCTGGTCTTGTCTGACAAAGCTACACACGACAAACCGTAAGGAAGTGTGGTCTCTGAGAGGCTGAAGATTCGCGGTTCCCTGGCCAGGGCAGCACTTCAGGAGCTCCTTAGTAAAGGAGTTGTTAAACTAGTTTCAAAGCACAGTGTGCAAGTAATTTACACCAGAAACACTAAGGGTGAAGATGTCCCAGCAGCTGGTGAAGATGCATGAACAGGCACAGCCAACTGTACATTTGGAAAAATAAAAATTTATTAAACCAAAAAAAAAAAAAAGAAGAAGAAAAGATCAGATCCCTCATGGCCAACCACATGATTTGAGTTCTAGAGCTGGTAGCTTAAAAAATACGCTTAGCGTATGTGTGTGTGTGTGTGTGTGTGCCCAAAATCCAGAAAGGAGGGAAAAATGGAGGAGAGAAGACTGTGGCATGACTATCTCCCATGGGGGGATTGCTTTCTTACTTTCTCTTTCTCTCTCTGACAAGTGTACATACCCTATTGCATACTTAAAAGAAAAAAAAAAAGTCTTGAAATTCTCAAGGTACCATCATTAAAAAATTTTTTTGTATAAATAGACAATTTAAAAAATAAGATTTAAAAATCACTATTTAAAAATGTACGATAGTTGAATATCGAGGATCTAAAAGTATTCCTTTTTCCACTGACAAATGTAATGTTGAAATTCATGTGATAAGACAGATTCTTTATAATGGTCAGACATGTTCCTGACTCATCTGTGGAGACTCATCTGGCCAGATCAATAATCCCCTGTAGTTAAGAATTGTGAGTCTGTCCAAGGCAATCTGATAAAAAAAATTCAACAGTAGGATTCTCTTGGAGGTGTCAGGTCAGAGGCTTTATTGATTCTCTCGGGTGGTCTATCTCTGAAAGAGATAATATTACATCAGTATCAGGGAATATGAACATTATAGGTTGCATTGTGGTCTCCCCTCCACCCCCGCAATTCATATGTTTAAGTCCTCACTCCTAGGGTAGACCCTGATGCCATGACTGGTGTCCTTATGAGAAGAGGAAAAGGAACACATATAAGGAAGACAGTGTGAAGAGACACCAGGAGAAGATGGACATCAACATGCCCAGAACAGTCTTGAATGAATTCTTCCCTCATAGTCATCACAGGGAACTAACTCCACTGTTACGGTTTGAATGTCCCAGCCAAAACTCATGTGAAATGTAATTGCCAATGTGACAGTATTGGAAAGTGAGACTTTTTTTTTTTTTTTTTTTTTTTTTTTGAGAGGTTTTTGATATAGGTTGCGGGCACTCGCCAGAAAGACAAAGAGAGGCGGAGAGACAGAAAGTGAAATATCAACCCCCCCAGGGGGATGGCCATGCCACAAACCGTTCTCCTCCATTCTCCTCTCGGGATTTCGGGCATACGCACAAACACACTTGGTGTGAGTTTTAAGCCAGGTCTGGGACTCGAACTGCAGTCAAGTACATGGGAGTCCAGAGACATACCTATTATGTCAACTGCTGGTCCCAGGAAGTGAGACCTTTATCAGGTGATTAGATCACTTGGGTTCTGCCCTTGTGAATTGATCAAGGCCATGACCTGAGAGTGGATTAGTGAATGCCGGAGTGGGCTCCTGATGAAAGACTAAGTTCAACCAGCCCCCATTCCCCTCTCTGTTTCAAGCACTCATTTCTACCTTCTACTCTTCTGCCATGGGATGATCCTCACCAGGTACCAGCACTATGCTCCCTGACTCCCCAGCCTCCAGAAGTTCAAGTCGAATATGTTTCTGATCACTATAAATTACCCAGTCTGTGGTATTTTATTACAGTAGCAGACAATGGGCTAAAATATCTAGTGACTCTTTGAGTTTGGACTTCTAGACTCCAGAGTCATGAGACAATTCATTCATGTCGTTTAAACCATTCAGTTAGTGGCACTTTGTTAAAGCAGCTCTAGAATACAAATTATAATGGGAATAGAATTCAGTTCCCGAGAATGGGGTGGGGATATGGGAGTTTGCTGGCAAGGACCAGGCGGTATGTTAGGGTAACAGCCAAACAGAGGAGTAAAA
Source organism: Tupaia tana (assembly GCA_026018925.1). NCBI lineage: Eukaryota > Metazoa > Chordata > Mammalia > Scandentia > Tupaiidae > Tupaia > Tupaia tana. Next base: position 55,552,259 of record JAKSZU010000007.1, on the reverse strand, counting down.
CTCAAGCCCCAGGGGAGATATAAAAGTAAAAAAGAAACCAAGAAAATGTTTTGTGAACTTTGGGTGCTCGATGAAGTTCAAAGCTAGAGATCAGGGGCTTCCCCCATTCCCCAGGACTAACCTCCCCAACATAAAAGGTATTACATCAAATGTAGGGCAGCAAGAACCTCAGAAGCTGGCTGCTTCTGTGGGAAGTGGCCTGGTGGCTGGGTTAGGTGGGCGCATGTGGAACTCCCCAAGTACCTACGGTTGAAGGGTGTAGTAAGGAGTTATATAAAGTGAAGTTTGGAATTTTGGCTCAGTATCTGGAAAATCTTCAATTCTTTAAAAAATAAAAATACTTCAACTTCAAAATATCATAGAAATTTAGAAAATAGGGGAGGAAAAGTCTCCCTACAATTCTATCACGTTAACCAAATTCATGATATATTTCTTTTATCTCTCTTCATGCATGCATATTTTACATAGTTGATTTAGAAAATGTACATCCTGGGCCCGGCAGATCGAGTGTTGGTTAAGGGCACTGGACTCCCACATGGCTGACTGTGGTTTGAGTCCTGGACCTGGCAGCTTGCTTTCTCGCTTTCTCTATCTTTGTCCCTCTCTAGTCAAATTAAAATAAATAAATAAATAAAGTTAAAAATGTGTTTGTAAAAAAAGGAAATGTGCATCCTGCTTTTTAAAGAAAACTATGGCATTGATATTTTGCTCCATGATTTCTCTCTCGTAACATTTAAAAGTTATCTAAGTCTATGAAGAGGGTAAACCATAGTAATTGTTTCCTTATTGTTGGATGTTATTGTTGGCTTCTTTCTTCCTTATCAATATTCTACTTATCAATATTCTATTTAAGATTCCTTCCAGTTCGAGATTCTATGGTTGCCAAAGGAAAATGCACTTAAAAAAAATTGCCAAAGGGTGTGTGCACTAGCCAGAAAGAGAAAGAGAAAGAGACAGAGAGACAGAAAGAGATGGAGCAGGAGAAAGCACCCCCTATAGGTAATGGTCACACTGAAATCTCTTCTCCTCTATTTCTCCCAACTTTCAGGATTTCGGGCAGGCACGCACATGTGCCTGGCATGTTTTGTTTAAGCTACCAAGGTGGCCATATGGGATCCAGGTTCATTAGCCACCATGCCATGGGCTGGCCTGTGAATCCTTCTTCAGTTAATCTTTTCTGTCTCTAATTCCTCTTTTCTTTTTCGTTTTAATTGCCAGTGTGTGCCTTGCCAGAGAGAGATAGAGAGAAACAAAAAGGAGAAAGCACCCCCCAATGGGATGTGGTCATGCTGTAGTCCCTTCTCCTCCATTTCTCCATCCTGTTGGGACTTTGGGCATGCACACACATATGTCTGGCGTATTTTTCAAGCCACTGGGACTGGAATTCAAACTGCCTGGCCAGTCATATGGGATCTTGCTCCTTTAACCACCAGGCCACGGGGCTAGTCCAAACTGAATTCTTAATGACAGCCTTAAATTCTTTTATAATGTTTTTTTTTTTTTTTTTTTTTTTTTTTTATCTTGGGCATGCACACACATGTGCCCGGCGTGAGTTTAAACCACCAGGTCTGGGACTCAAACCGCGGTTGGCTACGTGGGAGTCCAGCGACATAACCATTATGCTAACTGCTGGTCCCTTTTAAAATTTATTTTTAATAAAAAGAAAAATGGAGAGAAATAGGTGCTCTTGATAGAATCTTAACATTATATGATCCTCTTAACAGCCTCTCAACCAGCCAGGATCTCAGGTACATTCAGGTGTGCCTGCCATGTTCACATTGACCTAGAATTTGAATCCTGGCCTCTCATGTGGTTCCAGTATCATGCAGCAGTGCCCTACTGACTGTGGCATGGTGGGCGGGCCTGATAGCCTTAAATTCCTAATGCAGAACATTCTATTTATCTAGAACGATTCTGAGGTTCTGGTTAATTGAACATTATCATCATTGCACTTCAAAATATTCGAACACCAATCTGAAGGAAAAGTATTTTGAAAGTTGGGCAGTATCTCACATTGGTATGGAAGGCAACTCTCAGTGTATTATAGTTTCACTAAAAAAGGAGGTAGATTGGGCTGGCCCTGTAGCCTAATGGTTAAGGGAGCCAGATTTCACATGGCTGATTGCAGTTCAATTCCTGGCCCCAGTGGCTTGAAAAGCACCTGGGCACATGTGTACGCATGTCCCAAATCCCAAAAGGATAGAGAAATGGAGGAGAAGGAGTTATGATATGTCCATTTCCTATTGGAGAAGTGCTTTCTCTCTCTCTCTCTCTCTCTCTCTCTCTCTCTCTCTCTCTCTCATCTCTCTTTGGCTAGCACATGTGCCCTCTGTCAATTGAAAAAAAAAAGGAGGTAGTTCAGCTTATTTTTTATAAAGTCATCTCTTATGCTATCTTCTTTTTAATCTTTTTTTCCTACTAAACAGTATGTAGAAGAAAGAAATTTTACTTTATTAGAACTTTCTGGTGAGTGGTATCTTGAGTTTTATAGTTACTAGTATGCCTGTAACTAGCTTCTTTTCTGTAGCATACCAGCCAAATGTGGACAGCAAGCATTCGTACCTGTACACACTATCAACACTCATTTTGAACTCCGAACACCACAGTGGATGACTCTCCCTGGTTGTTGTTGTTTTGTTCTAAGTCATTTGCGTTCCCAGTGTTTGTCCCCACGGTTGGCACAAAGCAGGCACTGGATAAATATTTGCTTACTGACCCGCTGACTCACTGACAGCCAGACTGACTTCACACCCAGGGTAAGGGCCCAGCCTGGGCCTTCCTGAATTCCTGGAATTCTTTTCCTATTTCAAAAAACAATACATGCTCATTATAGGAACTTGTAAAATAGGGAAAATCACAGCTAAGAGAAAATAAAGCTCTCCATAGCTTATTAGCCAGAGACATGATCATGCCATAAAGATGAGCATTTTCCCATTTATTTTTTTCAATTTGCTGAAGAGTGTGTGCACTTGCCAGAGAGAGACAGAGTCAGAGAGAGTTGGGGGTGGGGGGGGGGAGAGAAAGTGAGAAAGCACCCCCCAGGAGGTGTCCACACTACAATCTACTCTCCATTCTTCTCTTGGGATTTTGGGCAAGTGCGCACACACACCTGGTGTGTTTCTCAAGCTGTCAGATCCAGGCTCAAACTCCACAATCAGTCATATGGGATCTGGTTGCCTTAACCACCAGACCACAGTGGTTTTAATGTTTTCAATGACAACAGAATGATCAGTTGTGTGGAGGTGCCATATTTAACCATTCCTGTGTTGTGGGACAAATAAATTCTTACAATTTGTCACCGTTGTAAACTAAGTTACAATGTTACACAATAAACTCTGACTATTAAAGCTGATTATCAAGTTACTTTACAAAAAGATTATATCCATTTAAGTACACTTGAGAATGTCCCATATATTTTAAATGTTGAAAAACTGAGGACTTAGAAATGACCCCTTTCCATGTAAAGAACCTTCAGTAAGATGAAAGTAAAATAACCTTTTCCTCTAGAAGTAACCCTAGGCCTCCATGCAGAGTAGAGTAAATCCTATGTGAGTAGATCATTTGGAAAACACGTCTTGAAATCTCAACTTAAATTGAGGAAAGAGCAGGCTAGCTGGTGGCCTGATGGTCAAGGCAGCTGGATCCCACATGGCTGACTGTGAGGCTTGAGTCCTCGATCGGGCCACTTGAAAAACACTCTGGGCCCATTATGTGTGCCCGAAACCTCAAAAGGAAGGAGAGATGATGGAGAAGGGATTGCAGCATGATCCTCTTCACTTTGTCTCTCTCTCTCTCTCTCTCTCTCTGCCTCTTTCTCCAGTAAGCACAAGTGACCTGCTTGCAAAATTTAAAAAACAAAAAGTTCAGGAGAAGGCATTAGCTAGAAAGCTTCTACCTTTTAAAAGAAAAGCTTGTGAGGGGACAGCCCATGGCAAGATGATTAAGGTGGCTGGATCCCACATGGCCAACAGTGTAGTTCAAGTCCTGGAGCCAGTGGCTTGAAAAACAAGCAGGGCGTGGGGCCGGCAGGTGGCCTGGTGGTTAAGGGCACTGGACTCCCACATGGTTGACTGCAGTTAGAGCCCCACACTTGGTGCCTTGCTATCTCACTCCCCCCCATCCCTCTCTGGTCAAATTAAAACAACTAGCAAGTGTGCTCCCCACACTCGTACACCTGCCTGCACTAATCTAGCTTCCTTATTCCATCATGCAATGCCTTCCCGCCATGGTGGGTAACGTGGTTTAGTGGGCATTATTGGTTCTCTATCTATTTCTTCACTTCACCCACCTCAACAGACCCTCATATTTATTTCAGTTTGCATCATCACCCATGTATGAGGGACTTTAACAGTTTGTGAAAAAATGGAATTAAAGTACAAGTTTATTTTGATGCCAAATTTTTTGAAATTCATGAATATCTTTTCATTATGTGCATTTTTCATAAACTGTTTGACAACTTTGTATTTTAAAGGGAGAAAATCTGAATATTAACTTTTCCCTTTTTTCATTTTTGTCAGAGGGTTCTTTTTATCTGGAGGTTTTTGCTATACATTGTGTGCACTTGCCAGAAAGAGAGAGAGAGACAGAGAGACAGAAAGCGAGAAATCACCTCCCAGGGGGGGATGGCCATGCCTCAAGTCCAGCTACATAGCCATTACTCCAACTGCTGGTCCCATCAGAGGGCTCTTGCACTCACCAGAGAGAGAGAAAAAGAGAAAGAGAGAGAGAAATGGAAAGAGAGAAAGCAACTCCCATGGGGGATGGTCACTCCACAATCTCTTCTTCATCTTTTCCTCCTTTTGAGATTTTGGGGATGCATATACATGGCCCCATGTTTTTCAAGCTGCCGAATCCAGGACTTGAACTATGAGGTTGGCCATGTGGGCCCCAGCTCCCTTTCTCAAACTAGCTGGCCCAGAACCTTAACTCTTGGTTGACTTAAACCCCGCATCCCATTCCATTCCCAACCTAAGGTCATATTCCCTATGGGGTCCTAGCAAGATGAATCTTGGGATTCCTGCCTGGGATCCTGTGACAGGGGTTTCCTTTCTTTCTCTGGATGCCAGGGAGTGCAGGACCCATCACAGTCCTTTACCACTTCAGAAGAGTGACCTATAGATAAAGTCAGAAAAATGGGAAAAAGGCCAGATGGTGGCACAGTGGTAATGCAACTAGACGCTCATGGGAAGATCCCAGGTTTGCATCTTGGGGCATCCATATACATGCTGGGCGTGCACACGAGGGCCCATGATCTGAACAAATGAACTTTGAGGGACTGTCTGGCTCTCAGGTTTCTCACGAGGGAGTAATAGTTGTGTGAAATTTGAAATAGCTTCTAGATTTGACGTTCTATGATTCATCGTTACTTGTTCATTTTAAGTAAGTCAAAGTGAATCCTTGCAATACGGCAGCATTCTTGAATAATATAACATTTGGAGATTGTTCATTCTCTGATCAACAAGTTATATCTTGTTTATTTTCACAGCAGTTTAAGATTTGCCATCATTATTTTAACTGTTTTTGAACTTCTTGCATAGCACATACACTCTTGCCACTAACTATACACAGAATACTTTATTTGCTACAGTGAACACATTTTTTTTTTGTCGGTTTTATGGAAACCTGAGAGATCCAAACATGCTCACATTTCTAAGCAAAAGCAAATAGTCATTTCTTCCTTCCTTCTCCACCCACGAGTTAGTCAAAGCAGGGACTTTTTTTTTTTTTTGGGGGGGGGGAGAGGTTTTTCGCTATAGGGCGCGTGCGCTCGCCAGACAGACAGAGAGAGACATAGAGACAGAAAGCGAGAAATCACCCCCCAAGGGGGATGGTCACGCCGCAATCCCTTTTCCTCCATTCTCCTCTCGGGATCTTGGGCACGCACGCACACGCGCCCGGCCTGAGTTGTAAGCCACCGGGTCCGAGACGCGAACCGCGGTCGACTACGTGGGAGTCCAGCGACATAGCCATTACGCTAACTGCTGGTTCCCAAAGCAGGGACTTTTTATAAGAGTAGAGATGTTGACCATCTTCAGATGGTTTCAACACAAAAGTACAATGGTTCCTAATTCTGTTAAGATAGTATTTAAGTTACAGATTGAAAACAAGTGATTCACTATGCACAGAGTGACTTGAAATAAAATTATCCATGTTCGAAGTGATAACGAGGCTCCTGCTTTACATATAGGCATGGCAGGTGATTGCATACCTGATAGGAAGTAAGATTACGAAGACTAGTTCTTAAGGATCATGTCTGTGAGTCCGAATTCCTGCTCAAGAGTCAATAGCTAACTCCCTGGCCCAGTGGTAATGTGGTGTTCAAGAGAAGTCAGCTCCCACATGGTGACCGTGGTTCAAATCCCCGGTCTGGGCAGCCTGAAATATGCTGGGCATGCACGTGATTACCCAGGAGACATGTGATTACCCAGGAGACATGTGATTACCCAGGAGACATGTGATTACCCAGGAGACATGTGATAACCCAGGATATGACCAGCTGGAAGACTGGAGGAAAGGGACTGCAGTATCACTTCTGAAATGTACTTCTTTTTCTCTCTCTGATGTATGTATGTACTCCATCACGAATAAAGAAAAAGAAAAGAGTCAATGGTGTGCAATGAGACAGAGTTCAAAAGTCATCAAGAATAGCTGGGGTGAGGGGCTGGCAGGAAGCATGGTGGTGTGTAAGTGCTGGACTCCCGCATGGAAGACTGTAATCTGTGTTCTGGATCTGCTGACTTGCTTTCTCACTTTCCCTCTCTCTCTGTGTCTCTCTCTGGTCAAGTTAATATGATAATAATAATATTAATGGGGCTGGCAGATGGCATAGTGGTTAAAATGCAGGATTCTCACATGGCCAACCCCGGTTCGAGTCCCAGACCTTGCAGCTTGCTTTCTCACTTTCTCTCTCTTTCTCGCTCTGTCTCTCTCTGGTCAAATTAAAATAAATAAATAAAGTTAAATAAACATTTTAAAAAATAATTATAATAAGTAAAATAAAATAAATAATTATTAAAAAAGAATAACAGAAATGAGATCTTTTACAAAGAATTATTTATTTATTTAATTCCATTTGTTATTTTTTAAATTTTCCAGAGAGAGCCAGAGAGAGAGAAAGGGAAAGTGAGAAAGCAAGCTGCCAGATCTGGGACTTGAAGCGCGGTTGGCCATGTGGGAATCCAGCACCTTTAACCACTACTCCACCTGCTGGCCTCATGAGATTGTTAATAGCTTATAATATGAACCTCTCGGAGCCTTTCCTCCACAGCATCTGTGCCTATGGTTCGAGAAACGCTCTGCTATGCAGTAATGAGCTATTCTTTCTTGTATCAAGGGTTATGATAAGATCTTCCAAGCCCAATCTGGACTGGAAAAATGGCCACATTTGCCGTATGAATTCTGCAGCAGATTGATTTGGATCTGAAGGCCATCCAGGCCTTGGTCCTGGCACCCACTCAAAAATCAGCTCAGTGGACAGAAGGTGGTCATGGCATGGGATTACATGAGTGCCTCCTGCTGTGCCTGTCCTGGGGGCACCGTGATCCATCCTGAGGTGCAGAAGTTGCAGATGGAAACTCCTCATATCATTGCGGGTGCCCTGCCCACGTGTTTAATATGCCTAACTGGAGATACCTGTCTCCCAACTACACTGAGATGTTTGTACGGAATGGACCTGCTGAAATGCTGAGCCATTGATTCAAGGATCAGATCTATGATGGTTTCCAATAACTCAACTGCAACATCGAGGGGGTTTGGCTATTAGCTACAGTGCTGTCTGATGTGCTTGAGGAGACCAAGAAGTTCATCAGAGACCCTATTTAGCTTATTTAGAGAAGGAAGAGTTGATCCTGGAGGGCATTCCTCAATTCTTCATCAACATAGAACATGAGGAGTGGAAGCTGCACACACTGTGTGACTTGTACGAAACCCTGACCATCAGCAAGAGGTCATCTTCATTGACACCCAAAGGAAGATAGGGGGCCGGGACCAAAGACAATTTGACTTATTTCATAGCTTTGCCTTGGGCTTTCCCTATATGAAGCATCTTCAATGAGTTCATAAAAAATGCATATTATGAAAAAACAATATAGAAATTTCAAATTATTTTTGCACCATAATAAACTTTTGGGGCTAGATGGTGGTGCAGCAGTAAAACACAACACTCTGTGAGGGAATAGATGGCAGTACAGTAATAAAACACAACACTCTGTAAGGCTGACCCACATGGGAAGGTTGCAGGTTTGTGTCCAGAGACTTCCCTGAGTACACCAGCACACACGGCCCATGGGCGGAGGCCAGGAGTGGATGGTGGTGTCAAGACCCTGTCAGAGGTACTGTATCTTGTCTCTGTCTCTTTCTCAGTGTCACTCTCATTCGTAGAATAAACTTCATAGTGTTCTTTTTGTTCATTTGTTTTATTGCTATGGGGTGCATATGCTTGCCAGAAAGAAAGAGGGGGGAGAGAGAAAGCACTCCCAATGATGTGGCTAGACCAATAAGCTTTAAAAAATTATTTCAAAAATAGAAGCAGCCCTGTAGTGCAGTGGTTAAGGACTATGCTTAAACATTGTTGCCAGAAAATAGCCTCCATAATTATAGGCACCCTGGGGCTGGCAGGTGGCATGGTGGTTAAGGGTGCTGGACTCCTACATGGCCAACTGTATTTCGAGTCCCAAACCTGGCAGCTTGCTTTCTCACTCTCTCTCTTTCTCATTCTGTCCCTCTCTAGTCAAATTAAAATAAAGTTCAATAAAATAATTTTTAAAAAATTAAAAGTATCCAATATGAAGTTCATAAAAAAAAGAAAATACGTCTGTGGAACTGTACTTCTGTTCCACAGAGTCAGGACCAAATTTGGGTCTGGGTCTGTGCTGTCTTCTTTTGAAAGGTCTTCAAGTTCATGAAAAATGACTATTCTGGGACCAGCAGTTAGCGTAATGGCTATGTTGCTGGACTCCCATGTAGTTGACCACAGTTTGCGTCCCGGACCTGGTGGCTTAAAACTCATGCCAGGCGCAGTGAGTGCGTGCCCAAGATCCCGAGAGGAGAATGGAGGAGAAGGGACTGCGGCATGGCCATCCCCCCTGGGGGGTGATTTCTTGTTTTTTGTCTCTCTGTCTCTCTCTGTCTGTCTGGCGAGCACACGCGCCCTGTAGCAAAAACCTCTCAAAAAAAAAAAAAATGACTATTCTGAAATAACTATGTGTAGATTTCAACATTTTTTGCACCAAAATATACTTGTACTTTAATTCAATTTTTCATGATCTTTTTGAAGTACTCTTGTATTGAGGGCTTCTAATTATCATATGTAGGAGATTTTATGATAAGATTTTTTTAAAAATAATAATTCTAGAGACCAGCCAGTGGCTTGGTGGTTAAGGTGGCTAGATTCCACATGGCCAACTGCATGGTTTGCATCTAGGTTCTAGCAGCTTAAAAAACATGCCAGGCCCACGTGTGTATGTGCCCAAAATCGTGAGAGGAGAATGAAGGAAATGGAACTGCAGCATGGCCATCTCCCCTGAGGGTGACTTCACACTTTCCCTCTCATCTATCTGTCTGTCTCTCTCTCTCTGGCAAGTGCATGCACCCTGTAGCAAATTTAAAACAAACAAACAAACAAACAAAAATATTCTGTAAAATGGGAACCCTATCTGCAGTATACTCATAAAGGTTTCACTTAAAAAAAAAAAAAACTATTTATTTTTTTTTCCATGAGTGAGAGAGAGAGAGAAAAGGGAGAGAGAGCACCCCCAACAGGGTCCTGATCCACCCTCAGCCTCAGCCAGTCCTGAGTCATGAGGGCAAGCGTGTGCCTGGCACACTCAGAGAGGTCTCTGAGCCTGAATCAAAACCCCTCCCACGTGAGACTGCCTCTCAGAGTGTCTGCTTTTATTGCTGTCACTGTCTGCCTCTGCCTTTCATCTTGTGTGAGAGCATGTTTTGACTTAGTCTCCTTAGCAAGTCTTAGCTCTGGTTCTCTCCAGGAAGGGAGGACTGTTGTCGTGAATGATGGCTGGTTTTCCTCACGTAGAGCACCCGTTTACACACGATGCACAGTCCCTAAGTGAAGAGAAATCTGGTCTGTCCCAAACGAAACAATGGAAAACCGAAGTAAATTGAATTAGGAAAAAGTGGGGTGGGGGGAAATCACATTTGATTTAAATGAAGACTTCAGAATAATCCTCGTTTCTCTTGTATTCTTTCTTTTTGGTGTGACCTTATCCTATTTTATTTTTGGTAGGTGCAAGTCATAAGGAATTGGTACTTAACCCCCCAAAAAGGAAAAGTTCCTTTTATGTTATAGCTACTGGCAAAAGAAAGTTGCTCTTGAGACTGAAATCTGTTCCTCAATGTTAAAATGATGGAAAGAAAGGAGGAGTGTTTATCCAGTGCTGAAAAAAGAAAGTTACACTTATGCTTTGTGTTTATGGTGCTAGAGATGCTGTTGATGCTTAATAAATTCTAACTTGTAGTATTGTTATTCAATTTTTTAAAATGCTCATTCTGGGCCGGCAGGTGGTGTATTGGTTAAGGTGGCCAATCACAGTTCAAGTCTTGGGCCTGGCAGCTAGAAAATCATGCCAGGTGCGTGTGTGTGAGTGCCCAAAATCCTGAGAGAAGAATGGAGAGGGGATTATAGTGTGGCCATCCCCCTGGGGAGGGTGATTTCTCACGTTCCCTCTTTCTATCTCCTTCTGGCAAGTGCATGCACCCTGTAGCAAAAACCTAAAAAACAAAACAAAATTCATTCTAGTAGGGCTTAATAAATTATTGGCTAATGTAGGATTCTAAATACAGACAATATGATGTTCATAAGCAGATGAGTAAGAGAAAAAATTGTGGAGCACATTTTGCAGCTGAGGAAGTAGAATGTGGTGCAGTATGAAGTCCATACAAGCTGGGCATGGTGGCATGTATTGGTAGTCTCTGCTTCTTAGGAGGCTGAGGCAGGAGAATATGAGTTTGAGCCCAGCCTGGGCCACATAGTGAGACCTGTCTAAAAACAAAACCAGAAAACCCTCAGACAAAGTCTAAGACATAAGAGAACAATGCCCTGTTGCAACAGTAGCCTAACAGTAATAGCCCCTTTAAGGACCAATTATACATATGCTGAGATTAGACATTTTCTACCGGCTACAGTGAGAATTTGTTTGTATTAGGATCATTCAATCAAAGTAACTTATCATGATATCATTTAACAATTGCATTTTATATGAAATCATCCTAAAGGTTGTGCCTGTATCTTTGGCTTAGGATTCTATTTAGGATGATGTGGGGGAAAAAAACCTTGAAATTTTTAAAGCCACATTTAAAAGAATCTTTTTCTTCACTGTGGAATGGTATGTTCTGCCTTGAGCTTGGCACAGTATCTAACGCCGTGCGCATTATTGTGGCCAAGCAGCACTTGTTCAGTCCTGTGCGCTAGACACTGTGTCGATGAGGTGTGATCAGCCCTCGGGTCTCACAGGCTCGGGGAGCTAATGAACACATCATGCTGACCTGGTGGTCTTTCTGAACCTGGCTTTCTGATTGGTTCTCAGCAGTTGGCCTGTTTCCATGAAATGGAGAGGATTAGCCTCTCAGGTTGGTCAGGCAGAGACCTGGGCGAGAGGACTGGGACTCTTCAGGCCTTAGTTTCTTCATCTCACCCTCAGGACATGACAGTACCCCACTCACAGTGCCACTAGGAAAATACCAAGGTCATCTGTGTAATGGTCTTGGCTCATGGGAAGCACACTGACAGGTGTGACCTGCTGTCACCACCACTGGTACTACTGTCCCCGAGTATTTAGAAAAACATTTCCATTTCTGAAATTATTGGCATATTTGTTGTTGTGAAGATGACATATTAAAAGGAAGAGCAAATGTCTTTGCCTTTAAAAAAAAAAAAAAAAGTATTTATTGAGACCAGCAATTGGCGTAATGACTGTCGCTAGACCCCCGTGTGGTCAACTGTGATTCGAGTCTTACACCCAGTGGCTTAAACTCACGTTGGACGCATGTGTGTGCGTGCTCAAGATCCCGAAAGAAGAATGGAGGAGAAGGGATTGCATTGTGGCCGTCCCCCTGGGGGCTGATTTCTCGCTTTCTGTCTCTCTCCGTCTTTCTGTCTTTTTCCATCTCTCTGGCGAGTGCTCATGCCCTATAACAACAACAAAAAACCTCTCCTAAATAAATAAATAAATAAAAGTATTTATTATTATTATTATTATTATTATTATTATAGCCTATTGTTATAGGCTACAGAGAGAGAAGAGAGAGAGAAGGAAAGTGAGAAAGCAAGCCTCCAGGTCCAGGACTCGAACTGCAGTCAGCCACATGGGAGTCCAGCACCTTTAACCACCACACCACATGCTGGCCCCTTCTTTGCTTTTAAGTCAGGAGCTCTGACATCATGGTGTCACCACTCATGCCAATGCAACACTTTGGTTAGTATCCATTACTTGAAGATGGCAAAGAGACTATACTCAAGGTCATCAAAAAGTTCTTAGAAATGTGAGTTGTAAAAGAACCATATATGGGCCAGCAGGTGGTGTGGAGGTTAGGATGTCATGTGGCTGAATATCATATGACCAGTTGTACTGTTCGAGTCCCCAGTCCGATAGCTTGAAAGTCACACTGAGCATGTGTGTGTGTGTATCCAACATCCCAAGAGGAAAATGGAGAGGAAGGGATTGCAGCATGGCCATATACCCTGGGGACTGATTTCTCTCTCTCTCTCGCTCGCTCTCTATCTCACTTTCTCTTAGGTGGGTATACATGTCCTATAGTAAAAAACAAACAAACAAACAAAAAACAGAAACACAAAGAAACAAACAAAAAAATGCATGGATTTCAGTATATTTTTTGCATTCAGAATAAACTGGTACTGAGCTAATCCCATGACCTAGTGCTTAAGGGAGCTGGGTCCCACATAGTTGACACCATGGTTCAAATCCTTGCCCTGGAGACTTAAGAAACGCACTTGGTGTGTGCACATGTGCTTGCGTGCTCCAAACCCTGGTGGGACAGGGAAGTGGGGCAGAAGGGATTACGAGGTGACTACGTCCCACTGGTGGTGGTGGTGGTGGGGATGCTTTCTCTCTCTCACTCTCCTTGATAAGTGCATGCGCCTTCTGCCTTATAAACAAACAATAAATAAAATAAACTTATATTTTAATTCCATTTTTCACGAACTTTTTGAAGTACATATATGAGCAAGCCTCTTTTATTTGAGGATTCTGCATTTGCAGATTGACCCACTCAACTAAAATTTACTTGCTTATATCCCTTAAATCAGTACTTGGTGTTTCTCTGGTCTTTCTTGGTTGTGCAGGAAAAAACACGGACTTGCTGGGCCAGCCAGGAGCATAGTGGTGAAGGCAATTGGATCCCACCAGGTCTACAGTGCAGTTCAAGTCCAGGATTTGATGTCCTGAAAAACATATTGGGCATGGGTGTCCAAAATCTCGTAAATTGAGAGAGAAACAGAGGAGAAAGCATTGTGGGGTGGCCATCCCCAATACGATGTGTTTTCTCACTTTCTCTCCTCTCTCTCACACGCACCCTCTAGCAAATTAAAAAATAAAAGACTCGCATATTCATTCCCAGGTGAACAGGGTGATGATGTTCTTTTTTGTTTCGGCGCTCGTACAAATGTCTTTTTTGGTCTTTTGTAGGGTCACGTTTTTTGCATTTTTTGTGCTTTTTGTTGATGATTTTGCTGTTTGGAATGGCCCCCAAACATAGTATGGAGCTGCTGTCCAGCGCTGGGAGGAAATGCATGTGTTAGAGAAACTTCACTGAGGCCCAAGTTGTGGTGCTGCTGGCTGTGAGTTCAATGTTAATGAAGCAACTCTATATAGGAAATAAAGTGTCTTTAAACAGAAACAATTGTAAAACAAGGTTGATGAAATGTAGCCACCAGCGGCTCCCAGAAACTTAACTGTATAGTTCTTCTAGGAGCAACAGTTTAGTGCTCAGGCTGCAGGGACTTCATAGAACACAACTACCATGACTAACACTGATTGTGTATCTGTACACGTAAATGTACATATGCATGCATGTGCTTTTTTATTTTTAGAAAACCACTGATAAATTGGTCAAAAAGCAAATGAGTGAGGCTCATTTGAAATATGAGTCAATTTTGAGTTGGACTAAGATATTGGAACAAGATTAATGTGTTCAAGGGCAAAAAATCATATTTATAAGAGATCATTTTACATTACACATTACATTTAAAATGTGAAAGTAGGGGCCAGCAGGGGGCATAGTGGTTAAGGCGCTGGACTCCCACATGGTTGATCACAGTTTGAGTCCTGGACCCAGCAGCTTGAAACTCATGCTGGGCGCATGTGCATGAATACCCCAAATCCCGAGAGGAGAATGGAGGAGAGATTGCAGCATGAGCATCTCCCATGGGGAGTGATTTCTCGCTTTTTGTTTCTCTGTTTTTCTCTCTCTCCAGCGAGTATATGCACTTGATAGCGAAACTTCCTCTTAAAAAAAAAAAAAAAGTGAAACTAGCTCCTCTTTGAGTGGTTTAGGAAGAGGAAATTAATCATGTTCTAGTCCTTTTGAGAGATTAGTCTTTATGAACTCTTGTCGCTGCAAGAAAATATTCAGGTTTAACAGATTGGCTGAAGCCTCTCTTATTGATGGGAAGGAAGAGCCACAATAGGACTTTGAAAGTCTTCGACATAAAAGGTGTGATACAGTACCTGGGCTCTGGAACCACATCACTTATGTGTGAAGTCTCTCTCTGTCACTTCTCTAGCTGAGTCACCCTGGTCAATTTCTGAACCTCTCTGGGCCTCTGAAAAAACGAGGTTAAAAAAAGTGCCTACTATGAGTTATAGTCTCTTCATGGAGTTAGGAAATCAAGATGTTAAAGTTCTTCGATCAATGCCTGGCAGGAGGTATGTGCTCATCAAATATTAACTCTTACTGACATTATTAATCATCAAAGCTAAGGACCACTGGTTCATTCACTGGACACTGACCGAGCATGTTCTATGTGTTAGCAATTTGGTGAGCTAATAGCTGACCATAGATGTGAGCTCACAAGCGGTCGCTCCAGAAATATTTCAGTCTCGCCTTGGCAGTTACTCCAAGGAGGTACTATCCACTGCAGAATATGGCTTCTCGTGTTTTGCTTTGTCAAAGGAGGCAGAGGGCTGTGGCATTGGTAGAGGCAGTCATGTCCCCTGCTGTGTGGGTTAAGGAAACCCTCACCAGTCTGGAGCCAGGAGGAGTACAAGGCTCTAGGGATTCTGTACAGAAATGGCAAGAGCACTGTCAGGGAAATCTGAAAGGTTCTAGTTCTAGACCAAAGGCAGACTGAGGCCCTGAGAGACCAAAGAAGTAATTCCATCCCCATCATGAAAAACATTTGCTAAATACTGATACGGACCATGCCCTGTGCCAAGCACTGCCCAGCAAATTTCTGAGTTTTCTACCTGAAAAAAAAAAAAAAAAAAAAACTCATGGTATTAATTACTGCTGTAGAGATAGCAAGAGAAAATTATCAGAGAGCACACAGGCGCTTCAACAATTTTGACATTTGTTTTCTTAAATTGGATGAGGGGCACACAATGGTTTTTGTTTTAGCATTATCTTATAGACCACAGGTATATGTGAAATATACTCTTTCCTATATACATTGTTGATTACTTAATAATATACAGTTTTGGGCTGCAAGGATAAAGCCCAAAGTAATGATGACTTAAACAAATTAAAAGTTATTTCTCTTTTTTAACAGTCTGAGCTTAAGTGGTCCTCTTCTAAAGCTCCATAGCATCACTCTTTACAGCCGTTCTGTGCAAAGTGCAGCTTTCATCTCAGGGTCCAAGATAATTGCTCTAGTACCTGCCATCACGTCTAAATTCCAGCCAGCAGTTTGAAGGAGGGGGAAGGGAAAGCATGTTCCTTTCCTTTTAAGGGTAAGACCCATAAGTTGCACTTCTACCTCTTCTCCCATTGTCTAGACCTTGTCCCTCAGTCTCACTTAATTGCAAGGACATCTAGGAGATGTCATCTCTAACTGGGGGCAAAGTACATGGCTAAACATCTACAGCTATGGAGGAAAGGGAGAGTAACTATTGGGAGGTGAAAAGCAGCCTCAGCCACAAATATATAAAAATATGTAGGTGATTAATTTAAAGAGCTGAAGGTAAAACTACACTCCCCAATGCATTAACTGTGAACTTATTATTATTATTTTTCTTGGAGAGGTTTTCGCTATAGGGCACATGCGCTCGCCAGACAGACAGAGAGAGACATAGAGATAGAAAGCGAGAAATCACCCCCCAGGGGGGATGGTCACGCTGCAATCCCTTCTCCTCCATTCTCCTCTCGGGATCTTGGGCACGCACGCACACGCGCCTGGCATGAGTTTTAAGCCACCGGGTCTGAGACGCGAACCATGGTCGACTACGTGGGAGTCCAGCAACATAGCCATTACGCTAACTGCTGGTCCCGAACTGTGAACTTATTTAAAAATCACGAGGGCCCTGAAGGAGAGTCAGTAGACAACAGAGGGACATAAACCACAGTAAATGCTGGACGTTATTGCTAACTCACAGCCAGTGTGAGAAGAATTAATAGCTAGTGTTAGTCGATCAGAAAATGAGCTGACTTGCATGCTGCATGCCCACAGCTCTTCAGGACCGTAACTAGCACTTAGAGCAAGGGAGACTTCCAGCACACAGGGACGGAGTCAGGACGGGGCTATAAACCATATTCTGCCGTCGACGAGAGCAAAGCAGGAACCCACGGGCCTCTTCTAATCTGTCAGGTGAAATTTCATTGATGAGGCAAAATCTCAGGGATGGGTGGGACAAAAGGAGGGCGTTTGGAGAGTCATTCTGCCAGAGGACACAGCCTGAGAGGAGACTTGGGGAAAATGGGAAACCAGCGATGGGACAGTGAGGAGCGCTGGGTGTGGTGCAGGTGTCAGAAGAGACTAGGGAAGAATTTTGAAAGTGAAAGATGATGATGAGAAAGTGGGAAGCTGGACACCAGGTAGAGAATTCACTTAAGGCTCCAGCGTGAGGGTCCAGCACCCAAGGCCCTGCTTTACAGGAGGCCTGCAATAGTCTAGGTGAGAGATGGCCAGGGCCTGGTCAGAGTGCACAGCAGGTCTGACAGAAGTGGCAATATCATCAGTGAAAGCAAGTAGTGGGACCAGCAGTCGGTGTAATGGCTATGTCACTTGGACTCCCGTGAAGTCGACCGTGGTTCGAGTCTCAGACTTGGTGGCTTAAACTCACGCCGGGCGCGTGTGCGTGCGTGCCCAAGATCCTGAGAGGAGAATGGAGAAGGGATTGCGGCGTGGCCATCCCCCCTGGGGGGTGATCTCTTGCTTTCTATCTCTCTGTCTCTCTGTCTTTTTGGTGAGAGCACGTGCCCTATAGCAAAAACTGCTCAAAAAAAAAAAAAAAAAAAAAAAAAGAAAGAAAGAAATCAAGCCAGGCGCGTGTGCATGCATGCCTACAATCCTGAGAGGAGAATGGAAAAGAAGGGATTGCAGCATGGCCATCCCCTGGGGGGATGATTTCTCGCTTTCTGTCTGTCTCTCACTGGCTCTCTGGCAAGCATATGCTCCCTATAGCAAAAAATCTCTCTACAAAAACAAACAAAAAGAAAGAAAAAAAAAGAAAAGAAAAAAGAAAATAAGCAAACAGCAACACCCTGTGATTTGGCAATAGAGGGAGTATGCAGAGCAAGAGGCACTGCTGAGTGAGAATTTCTATCAGATGGAGTGTCTAGGAGGCTGGCCATATTCTGGCTCCACCGGAGAAGTGAGTGCAAGCTTACAGGGAGGGGCTCTCCTGTTTTCATATGCCATTCATTCAGTGAACATGTATCACATTCTTATTATGTGCCAGCCCTACCCTGGACTCCAGGAGATCAAGAGGGAACAGACAGGGACCAGCAATTAGCATAATGGCTATGTCGCTGGACTCCCATGTAGTCGACCGCGGATCGTGTCCCGGACCTGGTGGCTTAAAACTCATGCCAGGCGCGTGTGCGTGCATGCCCAAGATCCCGAGAGGAGAATGGAGGAGAAGGGATTGCGGCGTGGCCATCCCCCCTGGGAGGGTGATTTCTCGCTTTCTATCTCTCTGTCTCTCTCTGTGTGTCTGGCGAGCACATGCTCCCTATAACAAAAACCTCTCCAAAAGAAAAAAAGAAAAACAACAACAAAAAAAGAGGGAACAGACAGACAAAAATCCTAGGTTCATTGTGCTCACATTCTAGTCCTCTATTCTAATTTATTGTTATTTTATTTGTCAGAGGACATGTACACTTGCCAGAGAGAAACAGAGAGAAAGAGAGAGGGGAAGTGAGAGTGGACCTTCCATAGGGCGAGGCCACACTGCAATTCCTCCTCTATTTCTCCACATTTTCAGGATTTGGGGGCACACACGCACATGCACCTGAAGCATTTTTCTTCCTTTTTTTTTTTATTATGGGGTACATGCATTCATCAGAGAGAGAGGGACCGAAAAAAAGAAAGGAAAAGTGAGAAATCACCCCCCCCCAGGGGGCATGGCCACACTGCAATCCCTTCTCCTCCATTCTCCTCTCAGGATTTTGGGCATGCACGCACATGCACCCAGCATGATTTTCAGGTCACTGGGTTGAGGACTTGAACCGCAAAGTGGCATTCAAGCCACCCTAACCTCCACACTACCTGCTGGCCACCAACCTAGAGCATTTTTCAAGTTACTGCAGCTGGGATTTGACCTGCAGTCAGCCATGTGGGACCTGGTTTCCTTAACCACTTGGCCACAGGGCTGACCAATCTTAACTGTATTATTTTTGAGTCCCAACTCTGACTATAATTTCCTTTGAGAGTTTCAGTCATGACCTGGTCCTCATAACACACAACAGTGATCTAGAAAAGAGATTTTCATTCATGAGGGCACTCTTCCAGAAAATGCACTTAAGAATTTGGTCATTTCTTCCTCATTGACATGGCCTATCTTTATTCTATTCTTTGCATCTATAGTTTTAGTATAACAAATATTATAAACAACCTCAGAGACATCATAATCCTGCCAACCTCTCCACTTTCTTGTTGACACTTCATACCTGGGCTCCAGTTAGTTCTCATTGCTTCCTCTCATCTCTTAACCCTTGTCTGGTTAAGCTTTAGTAAGGTGACACCTCCTCCAAGAAGCCTTCCCTGGTTACACTACAACTGTCCTCTGGCTTCCTTCCCTCACAGCCACCTGGCATGGTGATTTGCTCTTACCGTGTCTTCTCTCCTGTTTGCTTGTGAGCAGTTTGAGGACAGGGCTATGTGACTTACCTTTGCACCTCTGGTTTCCACCATTATGTTGTCTCACTGCAGGCTTTTGACCAAGGACTTTTTAAAAATTATTATTTTATTTAACTTTATTTATTTATCTGAGTTCGACCAGAGAGAGAGAGAGGGAAATTGAGAGAGAGAAAGAGAGAGACAGGGGAAGTGAGAAATCAAGCCACCAGGTCAGGGATGTGAACCATGGTTGGCCATGTAGAAGTCCAGCACCCTTAACCACCATGCCACCTGACCAAGGATTTCAAATGACCAAATGAAAGAACAAACTCAGACTGACTTGCACTGTATGTCATACACAAAGGATGAGGTTATGGTCTCGCTAGTAGGACATGTCTGATACCCTAAGGGCTTGTTCTGCTGTCTTCTTTATGCCTCGATCACCTTCTTGCCTAACTTCTTTGAGCCCTAGGTACCTCTGTTCCCCTTCATCTCCTTTCCTGTAAAGTTGTGTTTCAACCTATCTCCCAAATACTTCAACTAGCCTCCGTGTTGAGCCAGGCACTCTTCTCAGCATTTGATAAATATTAATCCTGTTAGTCTTTGTGACAATCCTATGAGGTAGCTACTGTTATTACCACGCCCTTTTTTTTTTTTTTTTTTGAGAGGTTTTTTCCTATAGGGTGCGTGCGCTCACCAGACAGACAGAGAGAGACATAGAGACAGAAAGCGAGAAATCACCCCCCAGGGGGGATGGTCACGCCGCAATCCCTTCTCCTCCATTCTCCTCTCGGGATCTTGGGCACGCACGCACACGCGCCTGGCGTGAGTTTTAAGCCACCGGGTTCGGGCCGCGAATGAAGGTAGACTATGTGGGAGTCCAGCGACATAGCCATTATGCTAACTGCTGGTTCCCCACGCCCTTTTTAACAGAGGAGGAAAACAAGAAGTAGGGATTAAAGAATTTACATAAAGACATACAGCTCCAGAATGACAGAGTGCTGAATAGCAGGGATTTGAACACCTGCCTCCTGGTGTTCAACCTCCACAGAGGTACCTCATCTAGCTCCAGGCTGAGGAGCAGCCAGCCTGGCGACCTGTCCACTGGGTGGACGACCCTTTCCACATCTGCTCAGAACATGCTGCACCCTGGACAGAAGGTGCCTTTGAAATGCAAAGGCTCACGGCTGTATTTGTGGATCCACGCTGTGGTTTTCGGGGAGTTTGCTGGGCATCAGCTATGTGGTAGTTGGTCTCTTAAAATGGTGTAATAGTCACATTGTTTTTATTGGATGATGGCATGCTTTTCATTTGTGTTATTATAAACAGAGCAGTAATCTGGCTCAGGAGTAGCCAGGAGAAGTTATTTGATATACAGTAAGTCAAGTTTTTTTCTTTTTTGGAGGGAAGAGATTTTTGTTTGTTTGTTTTTGTTTTTGCCATGGGGCACACCCACTGGAGAGACAGATAAAGATGGAGAGAGAGAAAGTTGAGAAATCACTCCCCAGGGGGGATGGCAAGGTCACAATCCCTTCTCCCCTGTTCTCCTTTTGAGATTTTGCATATGTACACACATGCGCCTGGTGTGAATTTCAAGCCACCAGGTCCGGAACTCAAACCATGGTCAGGCATTTGAGAGTCCAGTGCCTTCACCTCTATGCCACCTGCTGGCCCCATCAAGTTTCTATCTTTATTTACCTCTGCAGAGGTGACTTTTTTTTAATTTTTAAAATTTAATTCTATTTGTTATTATTTTTAAATTATGCTATAGGGCACATGTGCTCACCAGAGAAAGAGAGAGAGAGAGAAAGAAAGCAAACCCCCAGGTCCAGGACTCAAACTGTAGTCAGCTATGTGGGAGTTCAGCACCCCAACCACCACATTACCTGCTGGCCCATCAGTGAATATTTTTATGGTCAGCATAAAGCAACACTGGGGACCAGCATGTGGTATAATGGTTACGTCACTGGACTCCCACCTAGTCAACTGTGATTCTGGTCCCCAACTGATGGCTTAAAATTCACACCAGGCACATGTGCATGTGTGCCCAAAATCCCGAGTGAAGAAGGGAGGAGAAGGGATTGCAGCATGGCTATCCCTTCAAGGGGGTAATTTCTCGCTTTCTGTCTCTCTGTTTCCCTGGCTAGAGCATGCACCCTATAGCAAAATCTCTCTCTCTTAAAAAAAAAAAAAAAAAAAAAAAAAAAAAAAAAAGCAACATTGCAATATATTCCCATGGGTGGCTTCTGACTGGGTACAAGAAATGCCTTTTGAAGAAGCTAGGCAACAACTCTGCTTCCTTCTGTAATAGTGAATACAAGCAATCTTTTAAAAGTTCATAAAAACACATACTATGAAAAAAACTATGCATGGATTTCAAATTATTTCATACCAAAATAAACTCATACTTTAATTCATTTTTTTCCATAAACATATTTTTTTAGAGATATTTTTGCTATAGGGCATGCACGCTTGCTGGAGAAACAGAAAGAGACAGAGAGAAATCACCCCCCAGGGGGGATGGCCATGCCGATCCCTTCTCTTCCATTCTCATCTTGGGATTTGGGGCATGCATGCACATGTGCCCAATGTGAGTTTTAAGCCACATCTAGTCCAGGACTAGAGCCGCAGTTGACTATATAGGAGTCCAGGAAGGTAACCATTATGCCATCTGCTGGTTCCCCTTTTCCATAAACTTTCTGAAGTTCACCCATACAATTTCCCCCTTAGGTATTATGACAATTTAGCTTTCTTTAGGTTATGAATATTAAAAGTGGTGGAGATGCAACAAATCATACCTTTTTTAGTTTATAGACTTGGAACAGTGATTAAAAAAAAAAAAACTACTTAAACTGCTGCTTCTACCAGAGATGTTTATCTTTTTTTTTTTTTTTTTTTTTTTTTTTTTTTTTTTTTTTTTAAGAATTATTGAGGCTGGCAGGTGGCATGGTGGTTATGGCAGCTGGGCTCCCACATGGCTGACCATGGTTTGAATTCCAGACCTGGCAGCTTGCTTTCTCACTTTCCTTCTCTGTCTCTCTCTGGTCAACTTTAAAAAAATAAAATAATGACAATAAATACAATTTTTTTAAAAAGAACTAGTTTATTTAACTATCTTTCTTTCTTTCTTTGACCAGCGAGGTACACAGAAAGAGAAAGAGAGAGAGAGAGAGAGAAAGAGAGAGAGAGAGAAAGCAAGCTGCCAGGTCAGGGACTTGAACCATGGTTGACCATGTGGGAGTCCAGCATCCTTAACTACCATGCTACCTGCCAGCCCCCAAAGATGTTTACCTTAATCAGAAAATTCTGATAGTTTAAGATAAATGAAAATATTATCCCAGGCAAAAGCATTACTTATTTAGTAAACACAGAGCCCCCATATAGAAACCATATTGAGAATAAGGCTGTCCAGCCTCAGTGACTGCTGTGGATCAGTGTTCTGTGGCTTTGGTGGACTTTTACATAGAAAAGATGTTTAGATAGTGTCTTCCATCAGAAGATGGTTTGAAAACTCGAGTCTAAGTCCGCTGTTCAGCCGTTGGAGCTGAATCATTCCTTTTGTTTAGCCCACTAGTGTAGTATTTAGATTAATGTGTAAGTTTGTATTTAACCTGACAGAAAGGAAAGAGCCAGGTCCGACATATGCTAGCAGTCTTCCCACGGCCTTGACAGCTATGCGCGTGTAGAGAGGAGAACCCCAGTCATTACGTAGTGATTAATGTTTGTAGAAAGTAATATTTCTACCATTTTATGGATGGAGCCACTGAGGCACCAGAGGTTAAGTGTTTTGCCCTGGATCACAAGGCTGTTTAGTAGATCAGGGGAAATCCTGCACTCATGCATGTGGACCATGATCTTGCTCTCAGTTCTCACCAGCTCTAAGTTTTGCAAGTTATCATTCCTGTACTTGCCCACCGGCAGGTTACAGATTGGAAGTTGGAACTGAAACAAGAGGAGGTGGACCATTGCTTCCTAGAGAAAGGAAGCTGCCAAGGTTTGCTGTGGCTAATGGAGCAGACACGGGGTTAAGGTTCCCGTGGGCTTGACCCCTTGGGACCCGCTGGCTTTCTGCTGATCCCCAATGGCTTCTGTCCATGAGGATTCAATCAGCCTTGGGAAGGCAGGCCGGGCTGGGGGGGGCAGGAGGATTGTAAATCTGGGAGAGCTGCAAGTATTCAGGGTCTTGAACTTTATCAGGTTTGAATGTGTGATTGTGAAAGTAAAGAGCAGAGAAATGACAGCACTCAGTAAATCAAATGTAGAGAAGATCAAGACTGTCAAAGACAGAGAAAAACAGACTCTGGGCACAAACTCGGCCGAAAATCTGCATGGAGGGGAAGACTTTCATGTTCCCTCCAGACTCTGCCTTCTAAAAACAAATGTTCCCCTGTCATTTTATCTAGAGAACAGTATTCTTTGTTACAGCCTACAGATTCCTTTTTTTTTTTTTTTTAAGTTTTCATGACTGAAATTTAGATCTTGTTTTAGAAGACAGGGTGCTATAAGAAAAAAAAAAAGAAAAAAAATGTGGTTGAAAAATGTCTGGAGTGGTTTGAATTTTTCCCTATCAATAATATGCTTCATAACTTCTCAGAGATCTTTCTTTTTTTCCTTCCTTCAAAAAAAAAGTGTTATTAAAGTAGAATATGTCTCTTGCATCTATAGCAATTCCAAACTGAAAGGATAAAAGCATAAGAGAAGTATAAAGTTAGATGACCAGGTCAGTGCGATTAGTTCTTTTTTCCCCAATATCTTAACGCCAGTCTTCAAGGTTGCCCTCCTTAATGGCCTGACTGTTAATTCATTCCTACCCACTGCCTGAAAGAAGTTTCCAAGGAGGGGTGCTGCTGCGGCTGGGATTCTTTTGTTTGAGGAGCCTCAAGATTACTATCTTTGTCCGTAGTAGATGTCTGCTTCTAGCATTTGCAAGGGGAATAAGGAATGTTTCCTCTTCAAAGGAACTGAAAGCAAGTAAAAGACCTGTGTTTGTCTCACCCCTCGCCCCCTTTCCTACCATAATGCAATAAATAAAATCCTCACTGCTGGTACGAGGCTTGAAGGTCTCTGGAGAAGGGCAGGTCCCAAAGTTGAAGGGGCCTTCAAAGAAGTTCTTTCTTGGGAATTAATTTAATTTCCAAGAGACAACTGGGTCACACAAGAGATTGAAATTAGATGTAGTATCTGCGAGCGCCTCATATTATAGATCTTCGTAATAACAGTTCACACCTTACATCTTGCTTAAAACATGCCAGGTACTATGAACACTTCACATACAAGCAGTCTTCATCCTGTCAACAACCCTGTGATGGAAGTGCTTTTATATCTCCATTTTGCAGATGAAGAAACTGGCACAGAAAAGGTAGGCGATTTGCCCTAGTCAAAGAGCTAGGCATCAGGATTCAAACTCAGGCAGGCTGTCCCAGAGTCCTGTGGTGGCCCAGTGCTCCTAGAAATTTCCTCCGTGTTGAAGCTAGAGCAACTGCCTTCTTTTCAAATCCACTGCAAAGCCTGAAGTACAGTCTGAACTCCACCAGAGGAAAAAAAGACTCAGTCATTTCCTACCATCTTGGAAGTCATGGGTCTTTGCCTAACAGGCTTTACAAGAGGTACCAACCTTCTACACCATGAACACTTCAAAACCAGGAGTTGATGCTTCTGTTTCTTCTTCATGTGGTACATTCTCAGTGTGTGTGAGGCAAGTGGCAGGAAACTAGAGTACTGCATATTGGCAGACAATCCCTTGCCCCTAATTCTCTGCATATGTGCAATATAGGTAAATGGCAAGGTCCTATATGTGGGTGGCAAATGCAGTAATTAAAAAAAAATTCTGCCCACCCCATTGACTCAAAGAGGAATACTGATAATTTAGCAAATCTCTGAAAGTGTATTTCCTTCTTTTTTCTGCTTCCTCTCAGCAATTCCTCCCTAGCGCTCTCTCTCAAAAAAAAAAAAAAAAAAAGTAAAATCAAAAACTACTCAACAATCAGGAAGGTCTCATGCTGAGACAGAGCTGGGACAGTGGTATCTGGACCCTGACCCTAGAATTAGCGTAGCCTGCATGCTTAGTGATTTCAGTAAAATCTAAGAGTCCAGATCCTGCCTGTCTGGTAGGCTGGAAATGTCTGCTTTTCTTTCACCTTCTTGGAAGCAGAAATAATTCCTTTTTCTCTGATGCTCTGGTTTTTCCAGTCCTCAGAGACTGGATTGGGGTAAGGATTAGATAAGGTGATTTTAGAATCTGCCTTATTTGGAGGGGATGATGAGAAAAGAGGAGTATCTTTAACTTCCCAGTCCAGCCAGGGGTGACAGACAGAAGATCCTGGGTTGCCTTTTGGAACTGAGAATCCTGTCTCCAACATCACTCAGAGAGCAGACTTAGGAAAGCAGAAGGCGTGAGAAGAAGCCACCCTGCAGGGAAACCAAGGGGGGTTTCATCTGCACTAGGCCCCCTAACCCCCCAGCTTTTTATCTTGGTCCTATTTCAAAGATAGTAAGAAAAGGCTTGTGCTGGTCTGGAATATGGGGGAATAGTCCATCTTCTTAAAGGGTGGAGAAAACATCAAAACGTCAGCGTCTGACTCCCCCAGCCCACTTCAGAGTTCTGGATCAGGAAACCAGATAGTCTCTGCTTCACCCTTTGGTGAAAGGGAAGGGCTCACTCCAAGGGCAGGGCCTTGGCCCAGCTGGCAGCCCTAGGCTTTATGTAGTGATGCCAACAGTAATTAATAATGATAATAAATACCACACTTCATAACCAAACCCAACCTGAGGATGACTGAATGACTGGACCTCTGCCTCCCACCTGCACACTGTTAGTCTGTGAATCCACACCCTCCAGGTTGGCCTCAGTCAGCTGTCGGGTTCCACCCACCAGGTTCTGCCTGGGGTTCAAAGGAAGGTCTGCTCAGGGCGATCAGAGACGTGGAGCAACACGCCGCCCCTTAGCAAAACCGCAGGGAGTGCTGGCGGGCAGGTACGGGGTGGGTTGGCATCGTCTTTATTATTTAATATCAAGACTTCCTCACAATGGGATGGTAAATTTAGGCTCCGCTGAGCTGGGCTTAGTTCTGCCAAGTGTAGAGGGGCCATTTTGGGACCCCCACCCCCAATTCCGAACTGAAGGTCCACCGCTCCCGGGATTCACAGTGTCCGACCTATCACCAGGGCCTGGCGCTCCCAGACGCCATTCCCCCCGACAGTGGTCCCAGGTCCCGCCCGGCCCATCTGAGATCTGTGGCCTGGCCGCTGAAGTCTCGATCTCAAGGTGTCAGGCCGCGGGGAGGCCGGCGCGGGTGTGGAATGTCTTTATCCGGACTGGAGCCCACGTTTCTCCCTCGCTGCTTTAAGCGACCTCCGGAAGACACACCTTTCGATCTTTTGTCAGGCATCTTGGCCCTTAATAGCTAAATTTATTTGGTTTAAAGCGGCCTTGGGAGAAGCTGGGAGGGAAAATCTTTCGTCGGTCATTGGGTGGCCCAGATAACAAGCTTTAAGAGGGGGAAGAAGAAAGTAAAAAGGTTAATGGACGAGGGGAGGGCTAGAGGCGCCCAGCGTGGGGCTTTTACAGCGACTCTCCCCTGGCCGCCCCCTTATCGCGGCCCTAACTTACCCGCGGCGTATGAAGTACATTAAGTCACGTAAACAGCGCGCCGAGAGGAATGCCACCGCGGTGACCTTCGTGCCGCCGCAGCGAGCCCACCTCCGCGCCGCGCTGGCGGCAACCGGCCGCGCGGGGGTCGGCCCGGGGCTGCGCGGGGCCGGGGGCGGCCGGGCTGGGCCAGGCCTGCGGCCGCGGTGCTGCGCTCGGCCGGACCCTGCGCGTCCTGGGACCCGATTTCCACCGCGGGAGCATCCCGGCGTCTGCGCTGCAGGTTCCTTACCGGAAGCGGTTGGTGGCTGGAAGAGCGAGCGCTGAGCCGGGGCCGGGGGTTTGGGTGACCTTCGCTCTTCCGCTGCCACCACCTGACATTTTTAGAGTATTTTTTTCTAGAATTAAAAATAATAATAACAATAAAGAAAGAAAATGAAAAGAAAAGGCCACTGTCAGGACTCCGGTTGATGGCCTGCGTTGGACTGAAGTCGCTGAGTCGGGGGACACGCCATCTGGACCAGGCTACTGGCCCCGGACCCTGGTGGGGTTAACGGGGTGCCGAGGTGACCTGGTGTCCTTGGGCGAAAGAGTCTCCAGGACCGGAAGAAATACGGCGTAAGCGAGAAAGCCCCATGAATCTGTTTTTTGGTTTTTTTTTTTTTTTTTTTTTTTACTCTGAAGTTAAAACTGTTGAAAATGAGACATTGTATTCTGTTTCTGAGACGTCGCTGGAGCAACCAGGAGCTCTGGGAAATGGCAATATAATGAGCTGGGGATTGCGGGGTAAAGGTGCAGGGCGACTCGGGTCCTGGCCCAGGTCTCGCCGCCGCTCCGGAAGCAGCACACGACTGGGTCCCCAAACACCTCTCGGCGTTCGGAAGCAAAGCCCCCGCCCCCGGCCCCATTGGCTCTCGAGTCCTAGTCGAATTCGAATCGCGAATGGTAGCGCGGGGCGGCCCAAATAAATCAGCCCTGGGGACAGGCCGCGCCCCGCAACCAGCCCTCTCCCAGGGAAGGGATAGCTCGCTCCTTGGTCTGAGTAGCCTGGCGAGAAACGGTTTCGTTCAAGATTTCCAAGTCTTGAACGAGGAGACAGGCGGAGGTAAAAGAAAAGAACAAGGAAATTTTAGAAAGGAAAAGAAAAAAGAAATAGGAAAAGAAGCGGAATGAAAAAACGCGGAGAAAACAAAAACTTCTAAGAGCCTGTTTGTCTACCTGGGGCACTGTGGGGGGCTTCTCCAGCTATTGAATTTCTCCCTAGTTTGGGGTGCGCCTTTTCCTTCCGCACCCCTTATTCTGCCGGTCTTCCAGACCGGCTGGGGTGAGCAGAGCAAGTTCAGCCAGCGCAGCGCGGCCAGGGGCCATAGTTGTGCCGGGTGACTGAAAACCGGCCTCTCGAGATGGGGGTGTTCTCAGCTCCGAAGTCAACGCGTGGAGAAAACGACTACAAATTGGAGGGGTCGGGCAGTTTGGTTCTCTATCTAAATCAAGTCTACGGGTAAACGGTTTTGTTTTATTTTCAAATGAACTGTTCTGAAAAAAATTCACTACCCATTCTGTTGTTTGGTTGGGTGGAAAAACGGTCTAAAAAATAATTTGTGACGCTAAAAGGAGCAACTACCTATTTTTCTCCTTTGTTTTGGGGCACTATTAAAGAGATAGGAAATCTGGAGGGTCACACCCCAGGCCCCTTCTGGAGCCCTTAGAACCCGAACGTTGTCCAATCGGTCAATGTCCGTTCTGTCGCTAACCTCTGTCCCAATGGCGCCAGGACCAGCGCGCCCTCCCATCGCGGCTGCCAGGCTGCGGGAAAAGCAGGTCCCTGGGGATTAGCTATTGTCCAGGGAAATCCACACCGCCACGCCACTCTCGTATTTGCTAATATAAAGAAACACACTGAACAAGAATCAGGCTCCTGCTGGGGTTGGATCTCCCAGCTCAGGGTTGAAGGCCGTTCTCAGCCTGGACGTCAACTTAACCAAAAGGCATTATTATTATTATTATTATTATTATTATTATTATTTAGCAAGTAAGAGATGGAATTTTTTAAAAATGCTTTTAATAGCAATCCCGAGAAATAACTATTTCAAGACAGTTGTACTCAAAGGAAATCAAATGTCCACATTTCTGTGACTGCTTTCAAGTGAGGTTTTGCAAAACCCAGACTACTGAAAAGTTCGGTGGAACTCACGTATGAGCCAGCATAAGGCATTTGAAGCCCTGGTAGGAGCTGAGCGGCTGGAGGACGCAGGGCTCTCTCTTCTGGTAGTCACATGCGATCGAATTCAGGTTAAAATTTAAAGCCCCTGGATCCTGCTCCAGTCGCCAGCCTTTCCATTCTAGAGTTTTCCACCTTCAGCCTATCGGAAATGCAGCCACGCTGAAACCTGGGAGCCGCGGTAGTGATTGGGGGAGGCAAAGAGGAATGTAATAAAAGTAACTAAATTAGACAAGAACGGTGTGTGGACTTACTTGGTAGCAATTTAAAATTCAGAAGTCTTGAGCAGCAATTTACAACGAAGGATGAACAAAGAATTCGCACCAACTTCCTGGATTCCTACCCCCCTCCCCCGCATTGCCAACCCCTGTCTCCTGCTACCCCCAGGACTACAAGTTCACAACTCAGTTCTGGTGAGAGGAACATACTCTTAGCGACGAGGTCTCATAACCTTTGGGCACCACCGTATTTGACAACACACCTACCTAACCTGGGTTCAACTCTGCTTCGTCTCCTCTCCCCTCCCAAACTGGAAGAATGAAAAAGAAAGAAAGAAAAACAAAACAAAACAAAACAAAAAACAGAACGCAAACACTTTCAGGGAAACTGACCTTTAGAAAATCATTTACTTCGATTTACCTGGGGGAGAAAAAATGTGTAAAAATCCATTCTCATAAAACAATTCCTCCTGCACTAGTTAAATTCTCTGGGCAGCCTTCTGGGGTCACGCCTGTCGGAAGAAATCCCTTTTGTGAGCGAAAGGGAGCGAGACATATATCACGGCTCCTGCGGCGGACGGGCCTGAGGCCGTGCGACTTGCTGCTGACAGATTGGCGCCGATAACCCCACGATGTTCATTTCCAGTCCCTTTGCCCGCTAAGGACCGTATCAGTTTGTACACAGCTGTGATAACCGCTTAGAGGGAGCGAAGAAGGTGTGTGTGTGGGGGGTGGGGGTGGGGGAGGAGAATCAGTATTTCGAACTGGGTACAGGGAAGGTGCCCCCGCCTCACCACACATTTTCAAAGACTTATCTGCGACCTACCAGAAGTTCTCCAGGGAAAGCTCAGAGCAAACGCGATAGCAAACCTCGGAGGGCGTCCCCTAACGCAGCTGGTGTGGAAGCCCGTCTCCATTCTGTACACCTCATAGACCAACCTTTCCGAACACAACGACCCCGAGTTAAAAATTCCTGAAGGTCAGTCGGGGAAATCTCATGAACTCCCCAAGAATTTGGTATATATTTTAAGAGCGGAGTAGAGCTAGGTAGCTGGGCACCTGGGTTTCTTCCTTCCCAGATCCTGGGAACCTCAATCCCCGACGGCCACCTCTACCTGAACTCAAGCATCTTGAGATAGGGTTAAGGAGAGTTTAAAATGGGTCACACTCAATTACGGAGCACAAAGCTCTTTTAATGTGGGGGGAGGAGAGGGGAAGGGTGGCGGGCAAAAGCACTTTTCTCCTTCATTCTGGGGGCGCGCTGACCCGGGAACTGGCGCGCCACTCCAGCCTCGGCGGCGGCGCGGGACTCTACACAGCCAACTCTCCCGCGCCAAGGTTCTCTCCTCCTCCCCTGTGTGAGTGTGTGTGTGTGTGTGTGTGTGTGTGTAACTGGGGGCGCGGGAGGGTGCTCCGCCGCTGGATGGGTGTGGGTAGCCAGCCAGGTCAAGCGTTCTGTCCCCTCAGCCCCTCCCCCGGCGTGCTTGGGCTCGGCGACCCCAGGGTGGACTCGCCCCCACACCCAGGCCGGTGCTCGCAGCTCAGCCCACACCCGCAGGCTGTGCGGCGCTTATTGTCTGCCTGGCTCTCCTCCCTCTCGCCGTCTCCTCCCCACTCTCTTTTCTCTCCTCCCCCCGACCCTCCTCCTCCTCCTTCTCCTCCTCCTCTTCTTCACCTCCAGCGCCCAGCTGCTTGCAGAGCGCAGTTCCGACTCACAGCCTGGCACCCTTCGGCTAGCGCTGTTTGTTTAGTGCTCGGTGAGTCCAATCAGGAGCGCAGGCTGCAGTTTTCCGGCAGAGCAGTAAGAGGCGCCTCCTCTCTCCTTTTTATTCACCAGCAGCGCCGCGCAGACCCCGGACTCCCGCTCGCCTGCTGGCGCCCTCGGCCTCTCTCCGCGTCCGGGAGCACCCTCCGCTGCGGCTGTTCGTTCTCCATGAGCGGCGCCCGCCCGAGGTTCGGCCGCTTGCTCTCTTGCTTGCTCTTTCCACTCTCCTCCTCTCCACCCCTATCCGTGGCGGGCCGCTCGGCCTCCAGGTCTCCGGCTCTCTACTGGTCGCAGTCGGCTCCGGGCGTGTTTCCCTCCGACCCTCCCGGCGGGCTGTAGCGACTCCCAGGTTCCCTGGTCACCGCGAACCAACTTCTGGTGTCTTTTCCTCCCTCCGAAGCGCTTATCTGAGCGCAGCCTTATCTCCGAGTTATCTCGGCGCAAAGGGGCGGGAGCCGGTAGTCAGACTGGCAGAGAAACTTCTTTCTTGCTATCTAGTCCGGGTCTCAGTGTGGGCATTAATTTTAGTGCGATTATCTCCGATGGGCCGAAGCAATTTGGAAAAGCAACCCAGAGGGGGCCAGCTCGGCTGCGTTTCGCCTGCGTTCCCCACCCCCTCCGAGTCTGCCTGTCATTCTTCCTGCTCCCGGCTTTGGGGTGGCCTCGGCTCCGGGGCGGTCTCACGCCCCCCTCTTGCGTTTCCCCCTCCTTTTCTCAGCGCTCCGCTCCACCCCGCTACGTCCGATTCCGGAACGGTCTGGCCTTTCCTCGGCTGGGGATGATCGCGGTGGGCCGTGGTGGCCTGGTCGGCGTAAACGCGCGCGCTGGTGGCTGCAGACTCAGGCCGCGTCTAAGGTGTGCGGCGCGGCAGGGACATCGGTGGGGCGTGAGAGTCACACTCCGCGTGCTCATCGCACTGTCTCTGCCCAGAGGATCCCGGGCTGCGGTCTCTGCCCCAGCGCCCCTCGTTACCCGGGCTGGTTGTCTCTCTCCTGGTGTTCGTGTGCAGTTTGGTCTGGCAGTCCGGGAAGCTCTGGGACAGCCAGAGTGGGAGAAAGCTGCGGTTTCGTTTTCACGGACAGGTTGCTTCCTTGCGATAAGGATTTTCGCGCAGGGAACCTCACATTGAGGCATTCCTGGAGAGGGGGCACCTCGGGGAGGCTGGACACGACAGCATCGACACGCACGACTCCTTCCATTCTTTTGTGTGTCTTTGGCCCACAGGGGTCCACTTTGGGGAGGAAGCTCTGCCAGCTTCGCGGGCACCCCTGGGATCTGGCTGGCGCGCGGAGGAAGGATGCTGCGAAGGGAGTGGGCGGGGAGAGCGAGGGACCCAAACGGTGCGGCGAGCGAGGGTAGCACCCTGGCCATTGCGGGGACCTGTGGGGCTGGGCAGGCTCCAGCCCTCCATTTCCTTCTCCCTGATTCGCGAGCCCTGGCCAGAAACGCAGTCTTTGAGGAGTCTCACGAGCTGGGGAAGGGGATGCAGCTGGAATGGTGGACAGTTTGCGCTTTCGGTAACCCTTTTTTATCTCTCCTCCCATCCCTGCCCCCCACCCCACCCCCACCCCCACCCCCACCCCCACCCCGCCTCAGGAGCTAAAAGTCAGGTTGGAGCGGCGCCGGACGGTGGATGGCCTTGACTGACGGCGGCTGGTGCCTGCCGAAGCGCTTCGGGGCCGCGGCTCCGGACTCCCGCGACTCCGGAAACTTTGCAGCAAGAGAACCCTCTACACCACCTTCCCCCATCTCTTCCTCGTCCTCCTCCTGCTGCTCCCGAGGCGGGGAACCCGGCCTCGGCGGCGCCAGCAACTGCAGGACTCCTCAGCTCGACACGGAGGCGGCGGCAGGACCCCCGGCCCGCTCGCTGCTGCTCAGCCCCTACGCCTCGCATCCCTTCGGGGCGCCCCACGGACCTTCGGCGCCCGGGGTCGCCGGCCCCGGGAGCGCCCTGTCGAGTTGGGAGGACTTACTGCTCTTCACTGACCTCGACCAGGCCGCGACCGCCAGCAAGCTGCTGTGGTCCAGCCGCGGCGCCAAGCTGAGCCCCTTCGCCCCCGAGCAGCCCGAGGAGATGTACCAGACCCTCGCCGCCCTCTCCAGCCAGGGACCCGCCGCGTATGACGGCGCGCCCGGCGGCTTCGTGCACTCTGCGGCGGCGGCCGCAGCAGCCGCGGCAGCGGCGAGCTCCCCGGTCTACGTGCCCACCACCCGCGTGGGCTCCATGCTGCCCGGCCTGCCGTACCTGCAGGGGGCGGCCAGCGGGCCTGCCAACCACGCGGGCGGCGCGGCCGCGCACCCCGGCTGGCCCCAGGCCTCCGCCGACAGTCCCCCATACGGCAGCGGCGGCGGCGCGGCGGGCGGCGGGGCGGCCGGGGCAGGCAACGCTGGCTCGGCCGCGGCGCACGTCTCGGCGCGCTTCCCTTACTCGCCCAGCCCGCCCATGGCCAACGGCGCCGCGCGGGAGCCGGGAGGCTACGCGGCGGCCGGCAGCGGCGGCGCCGGCGGCGTGAGCGGTGGTGGCGGCGGCGGCAGCCTGGCGGCCATGGGCGGCCGGGAGCACCAGTACAGCTCGCTGTCCGCGGCGCGGCCTCTGAACGGGACGTACCACCATCACCACCACCACCCGAGCCCTTACTCCCCCTACGTGGCGCCGCTGACACCTGCCTGGCCCGCAGGACCCTTCGAGACCCCGGTGCTGCACAGCCTGCAGAGCCGCGCGGGAGCACCGCTCCCGGTACCGCGGGGCCCCAGCGCAGGTAAGGGGCGCGCCGCAGTGTCGGGGTGCGGGCTCCGGGCTGGGAGTGCAGGGGAGGCGCCGGGCGCGGAGCAGCTACTTGACTTGGGGCCTGTGTGTCAGAGCTGTCCTGTGCGGTGCACAGAGATCCTCCTGGCCTCAGTAAGGCTCTCCAGGCCCGTGGCAGGATGCTCAGTCTCGCAGCGCTCATGATTCTGTTCGTTTCCACCAAAGACGGGAGTGCGCATCTGTACTTCAGTGCCTTGGGCAAACTAGTGAATGGGGTTTGCGATTGGGGAAAAAGTGAAGTTGGAAGGGAACTGTCAGTGTCTGAGCCCTGTAGCAGACCCTGGTTTGGGAGCCCGGAAGAATAAGATTCCACAGCGAGAGTGAGATTGACCCTTTTTCCAAACACAAACGGATAAATGTGCACGTGCAGTACTACCCAGTGTAACCTTCCAGAGGTAGTTGAGTATGTAATTCTAAAGGAGGGTATTTAAAAGAGCTGCACAGCAGTAAATTACCTGGGGACCTAGTGACCTAGTTGGCGTCCTCTTCCGGTAAGTGAGAGGCAGGAAAAAAATTAGGAAGGTCATCAGCCTCCTGCCTTTACCCCAAGAGGAGCTGGATGGGCCATTGGGCGTGGCATCACCTGGGCCCAGGTCTAGGCTACCTAGTGTAGCCAGGGGGTGACTTGGAAATCCTGGAACAGTGATAACCTATTCTTCCTTGGGTTTAGCCCACCAAGTTTTCAATTTCTGATTCCACTCATACTTTTGCTCCTATATCTGAAGGCCATTTGGAGGCAAACTGGGGAAAACATAATTGTCAAAAAACAGGGGAATATACCTCATCTTGAAGGTGTTTTGTTCTGCTCTAGCTGAGAAGGGTGTGACCTGTATTATTTAGCTTCTATTCTCAGCCCCACTATTCAGAGCACCTTGGTGCTTTCACTGGCCTCTTTTCTTACTTTATACTTCACCTGTTTGATAATCTCTCCTCTGAGGAAAGTCAACACCTTTTGTTGTTGTTTGTTTGAGTTCATGTGGATGCCCTGGAGCCCCAGAGGTGACAAGGAGGGTGGGACAGCTGTTTTGCCCAGTGTCTTATGTGCCCCAGTCCTGGGAGCTTCTCATTATTCTCATTAGGGACAGCAAGCCCTTTTGGGGACCCTAATAACTTAGGATAAAGTGATTGATTTCAAAGGACACTGGAAATACTAGTGGCCCAAGAGCCAAGGAACTGATCTGAAGAGCTCACCTCTAGTAGCATTGGGAGAGGGCAACTGACTCTTGGTACCAAGCCCTTTATCACTTCTCCTACAGGCTCCAAGCTTTGGTTTCCTAATTCTTTTTCCCTTCTCCAAAGCTGGCCCTGGAGACCAGCTTTACCTTCTGAAGGACCCTGTTGGGATTTTCCCTGTTGATTTGGGACTTGAGAGTAGAGAGCCCTCACCCTTCCAGAAGCATAGGGACTCCCAGGAGAAGAGACTAGGATTTGAGGAATCTTCAAAGGATTGGGGATAAGGAAGGGGGATGAGGCATCTATTGTCAGGAAGGGAGTCCTGTAGGGAACCTGGAAGAGTGTGTGAAATGGATAGGGAGCAGCAGCGGTGTGAGCTCTGCTTGGTTTTTGACGTACCCTAGCTTGACTCGAGGAATCTCGGCTACTCTACTCTTCCAGCATTTCACATGACTGAGACAGAGCTAGTCCGAAGTCTTCAGATGTTTACAATAATACCTGGTTCAGTATGGTACAGTCACAGGCGAGTTCTAAGTTTCTTTTGATCTTAAACTTAGTTCTTCCTTTTTCTACTTTTTTTTAACCTTCTAAGCATATCACTGCAAAATGAGAAGAATTTTCTGTAGACCCAGAGTATTAAACAACAAACTTGGGAAGGGATTTGGGAACATCCAGCTTTTGCATAGTCTGTTAAGAAAGCAGGAAGCTACTGGGACTAAGGCAATACTGGGGAAAACATAATTTTCAAAAAATACTGACCCTGACTTTACTTGTCCACACAGTGTTCTGATGCTAGCTAGATTTCCTGTTTCTTCATTTTTTTAAAAACAAGCCATTTTTGGAGGAAGACTCTTTAATTGATTTGACCAAACACCAGGGCTAAAACCTAACACTGAACTTTATCAACCTGCCCAGTATGGCAGCCTCTGAAACCCCGTTCCATATATCTCTTCCTGGCGGGTGGTGGGTGGCATGGACCCACTCTGGATGAAGCTCAGCCCTCACAACCCTTCATTTCCTGGGCCTGTGGCCCTCCTGAGCTCCCCCAAACTATGTTCCATTCTCTGTGTCCTGGTCATGCCCTTCTCCCCTGGGTGCATTGTTCCCCAGGGTCACCCCAGTCATGTTAGCAGAGAGAATGATAAGTAGGCGGAAATCGGTGAACAAACTTCCAGCATAATTAGATTTTGTAATTTTTATTTAAAAAAGCATTTTTTCCATCCTAGTGGTTTATAGAGTTGCAGCTGCCGGGTGGGGGATGGTGGAGAGGTGGGAGAGGGAATAGAGAGATTTTTTTAAATTATTATTATTAAAAACAAGCAAACTTCTTATATTTTCTTTTTCCTACCTGGACTTTAAATACAGTTTTATCTCTGGGTAAAGAGGAGTAAAGTACTCTACTTGGGGAGTTCACACTGTCTTTCCCTGGAGGTCTTTATTGTTCCCCACAGAGGAGAAGGAGACCAGGAATAGGGTTGAGTTTTCCAGGGAATGCCCGCTTCTCTAGGAAGAGGGGCTGTGATAGGTAACATTTTAAAGTCAACAACAAAGACAAATACTTTGTTTAACTTCAGTGTCCTTGAAGTCCTGAGCATTTTACTGATTACCGTAGTCAATAGTGGCTTTTAGGGCGTAGAAGAATAAATCTTTGTGATGTGTTGTAAGTTGCAGTATCCCCATGACAACTTTGAACTCAGGTTGTATAGGATGCTGGTTTCTTTTACATTTAAGAAATAGCTTAAGATATGAGGAAGAAAGGGACATACTTGTTTTGCAGGATAAATAGTATTAATAGAATTAAAAGAACTTTTTTATGCTAAAATTGTATTTAATATCTTTACAATATAGTTGGTAACAGGCACAGCTTTAGCTGCAGCGGAATAGAAAGGTTTGCTAGCACACCTATCTTCAAATAACACTATCTGTAAGAAATTCAGAAATGCTCCTTCAAGAATGCCAAATTAGAACATTTAACCTCTTTATGATACGTAGAATCCGAAGCAGCAAGAGACATTTATTTTTGAAAAGTCCTATACTTAATAAATACCTATTTCATTTTAGAGAATTTTTTTATATGTCGTCTTCAGGGGAAGTAACTAATGTTAACAACCATTTATTTTAATTAAGATTCGTTATTAACAAGGTTAGGTTAATTGTGGATTCCAAAAACAAACCAAATAATGAAATGATGTAAAATAAACAGGTTTTCAAGGTTGCATAAATTGACATTTTAGTGCAGGAAAACAGGAGACAATTTATCACTGGGCAGATCTTAGTAATTTTCTTAATCATTGAGGTATTGCCTTGTGTAAAAAGTTTGTACTAGAAGCACCTAGACCCACTTTGAAATCAGAGTATTTCGATGTCTGGTCCCTGTGTTCTGAAAATAAAATGTAATCTCTGTGCTTGATGTAGTGCTTCTCCCACCCAGAAGACCTGAAAAATTTTCTCATTTCTGATTTCTAGGTAATCGATGTAAGTGCCCCCAAACAGTACTTACAATTTCACATGTCTTTTTATTATAAAAAAGTCGCATAAGGAAGAATGGCAGAGAGAATACCTTTAAAAATTACTTGAGAGAAAAGTAAAAAAGGCTGTGTCCAGGATATCTGTGGGTTGCCGCGGAGGTCAGCGGGCAGTGTTAATATTGTGGGGCTTGCTCGGGTTGGGCAAGTGGCGTATTTTAATTATGATAGATTTCAGTTTTTGAAAGCTTGGGGAGCACCTGAGAGTAGGGATCAGGAGACACCAGCTGACTTCTAGGTTCATCTCAGACTCTGAAGTCCTCTGTCTCTGACTCTCCTGGGGTGCCTACCGGGGTGGGGGAATGGATGCGAAAGTCCGGGGGCAGATGTCAGTAGATGAGTAGCGACGGAATCAGCACCCGGCTCTGACCTAGAGCTCGGGCGGGCAGCGGGGCCCCAGCACTGGCCTGAGGGGTGCAGGGGGTGCACCTAATGCCTGTGGGGAGGGGCGGGCCAGGCTCCGGCTCACTAGCCTCCGGTCCCCGGCTCTCGCTGCAGACCTGCTGGAGGACCTGCCCGAGAGCCGCGAGTGCGTGAACTGCGGCTCCATCCAGACGCCGCTGTGGCGGCGCGACGGCACCGGCCACTACCTGTGCAACGCCTGCGGCCTCTACAGCAAGATGAACGGCCTCAGCCGACCCCTCATCAAGCCGCAGAAGCGCGTGGTGAGTGACGCCGCCCTGCCTGCGGCCGGCCCTGGCGTCCCCGCAGGGACAGGTGC
Source organism: Tupaia tana (assembly GCA_026018925.1). NCBI lineage: Eukaryota > Metazoa > Chordata > Mammalia > Scandentia > Tupaiidae > Tupaia > Tupaia tana. Next base: position 55,513,993 of record JAKSZU010000007.1, on the reverse strand, counting down.
GGCCGCCGCGGTCCCAGCCAGCCTGAGGGACCCGCTGAGCTATTCAGTCCCGGGACGTTTCCAGCGCTTGCCGGTTGGCGCCCTGTGGAGGTGACCCCGAAACCGCTTCTGGGAAGCGACTGCCTTTCCCTGTAGCTATGCTTGGGGGACATCATGCTGAAAGATAAAAGGGAAGGTGCAGAGTGCAACCATTTTAAAAATAGTACAAGACTCCATTTTTACACATCTCTAGATGTAATCTGCCAGTGCACGAGGTAATTCTGGAGGGGTACACAAGAAATTAGTAATGGCGGTAACTCAGAAGAAAAGCTGAGTAGACCGAAGAGGCCAGGTACAAAGATTTCTTTTCACCTGTGTTCTTTAGCCTGGTTTGTATTTTGTTCTTGAAACATCATGCTCACTTGTAACTTCCCCCTCAAATAGGGTATGGCAGAAACCCCCCCTGCTCGCTGTCTCCCCCTGTCAGCTTCAACTGGGTCCCTTTTGCTTAGTCCTTTCTACCTCTGGGTCTCTTCTACCGCTCATCTTCCAAAAGCACAAAATTTGCCCCAAATCCCATGTCTTTTAGATTGCCTTTGATTCTGTTGAAAACTATTTACTCCTAATTTTTGTTATTTTGAAATCTGGCTGTTCAGAGAACTACATAGAACTTGAGAAACCGGGTATTCTCTGTTCTCAAGTGGAGGATTTTCCACCAATTTGAACACATTTTACCATGTTTTAAAGTGTGGGAATTCTGATTTTCTTTACAGATTAATCTTACTGTCATTTTTTATGTATGTTTATTAGCAAGAGAGGGTATTTACCCCATAGCGATTAGAGAAAATAAAGCTTTCACAGACCCCACTGTAAGGCTAACATTTGTTTAGCCAAGTACTCATAGTCTAATACCTTTTAAAGTAAAATATTTTACAGTTAGATGCCAGACAGCTTAAGTATCAAAGTAATTTATTTAATTGTTATACTCTAATTAGCAGGAACAAATGCTACACGGGTTGTTTGTGTTAAATAGATTAGACTGAAATTGCATCACAATGTAAGTCTGACACCTTAAAGAGAAGCAATTAGTTTTATGGCTGTTTTGTTTTTAATGCATTTAAAATAAAGTGGCCATGGTTAATTTAGTGAGCGTATGTTCCTTAAACTCTGTTACAACCTCCCACAGCTTAACATTTTTTAAAAGGGCGCCCTTCAGTGTGTGACTCCCTTTCATTTTTCTCACATGCATCATATTAAAAAAGAAAAAGCAGTCACTGGAAAATATTCCAAGGAAGTTCCTTGTTTTCGTGTATTAGACAATGCATGAACAATGCGACTATTATTATTTTTTGAAATGGCACATTGAGCTGAGTTCTCGTGGAGCTCTGATGTGTAACATTTTTCATGAGATTGGGCAAAAATCTGGTGGAATTGTAGCCATTCATATTGTAGTTGCTTTACAAATGTGACGTAGTAATGTTCATATTTAGATAGTGCCATTTGTTTTATGCATTTACCAGGAAAAAACCTCTTACCAGAAAGAACAGTGTTTCTTTCTTTCTTTTTAAAAATTTTCTAGATCAATTAGTTTTTTTCTGTGTAGCAGGTGTCTTGGCAGTAACCAAGGTCAGCCAATATGCTTTGTAAATGGGTTATAAATGAGACCAATTGAAAGGTGTGTCACTATCAATTAGTTCTCCTTGTGGGCTTCTTATTTATGGTTTTGATGGGTCTAAGTTCTCAGAAGTAAAATGTTGCACCCAAGTTTGTTTAGCCAGCAGTACAGAACCAATCACTTTGAATTTGAACTTGCAATATATTGCAAAATAAGAGATTTATGGTGTAACTTGAATTCCTTGTCAGTGAGGAATATAACCGAGATCACTTGTTACAAGGAACTTTTATAACCCATTCACCTTCATTTCACATACTTTATGAGGATTGGCTTCACTTATGATCTGCAGTTGACAGTCATAAAGTTCTTTGTTATAATGGCAAATTCTGATAACAACTTTGCTTCACATTGGCTCCAAATTCCACTGGAAACTGTCATAAATGGCCTGTTTATAAAATGAACCTTTCTGTCCCTTGTGTACTGACTTCACATTTATGGAGAGAAAGGAGTGCTCTCCTATAAAATTATTTTCATATAAGCGCAATGAGAGAAAAAAAAAAGGAAGAAAAGAAGCCTGGTGTATAAGGTTTTATTAATATGGTTCGGCCATTTAGCAAAGCAGTTCCCCAAATCTGCTGTCAGCCATGCATACTCATTTCCACTAAAAGTCAAATTGATTCTTAGCACTAACGTCTTAGAAATGTTGTAGTGCTAAAAGGCTTATCAGTGTCTCTCTGCTTTTATATCTTGTCTGTAAAGGGCAACGTTAAAGTGTCCTTTATTAGCAGGATGCAAACTGTAAATGCGAAATCCAATTTACTCTTTTTAATTTGCCAGCTAAGGATCTGGAAGCTCTGAACTCTAATCTGTGAATATTCAATACATGTTCAATTTTTATGTGTGTTCTTCTTTCTTTACATTTTTATTTATTTATTTGCTAACTGGTAAAGCTGACATCCCAAATTCGAAAGTTTCAAATTTCTCCTGAATTTTCCCCATAGCTTTTGTTTTTTCCTGAAGTCATGGCAGAATTTTTATAGTAATTTAAAACAAGTGTAGAAAGAAATTTAAATTTGGTCATTTTAAAACAAATATTACATTTTGCCATTCTGGGGAAGAAATTATACTAGCTTTAATTCTCATTATAAGTCATACATAGCAATTTAGAGGAAATAAATTTCCTCTAAGAATATTAAGGCCATAGAGGGAACATGGAAATGAGAGCAAATTTGCCAAACAGGTGGCCATTCCTGGTAATACCTATTAACCCTCTGAATGAATAAAAAGTGACTATAATACTACAGAGCAAATTAAATACAGTAGTATCACTGTATACACAATGCCCGCATTAAAACAATGCTGTAAATTTTGCTTCTATCCTTTATAAAACGGATAAAACAAAAATGCAGGCAGCAGACAATCATGATGATAATTATGGAGTGTATCAAAATAATTGTTTCCTTACAAACATTTCATACCTTTTCTAAGATCCATTTTTATCAATGCATAAAAGTGCTTCCACTTTCTGGTTTATTTCTCTGCGTGTCTGAGAAATAGACTTGATTAACTCCAGCTTTCAGGTGGAGACTGCCCAAAGCCATTTAGCACATTGGCAGGTGGTTTCTGATTGCTTTTCATGACTTTTATTTTTCAGACCTGTGACTATAGTCTTAGCCAAGTGCTGTTCACAGGTGGAGGTGGGGAGGAACTCTGACATTAATGTCCAGTTATATTGTTACTTTTGCCATGTTTTGGAAGAAGACTCTGGGCAATTTAGAAAATCATCTAATCCCCCTTTAAAAAGTACAATAGCATCAGTAACTGGGAAACTAAATTCTTGAAGAAAAAAACCATCAGTGAAACTCTATCTTACGATGTATGTGAAAGCTTTGCATGGAGTTATGGGCCCACATTTGACGACTTCCCTATTCTTTGTATAATCTTCCATAATGTTCTGGAGGAGCAAACCAAATAAATGTATGGGATTGAACACATGATGCAAATCTCAGGTTTCTTGGTCCAAGAAGGCCAACCCGATTGCACATAAAATCTTTTTCTCAAGTGGCACTTCAGTTTATAATAAACCAGGCACTTGCTTGTTGAGGGCAGGGTCATGCTACATCAATGTATGAATGTAGCATATATATAAAAATCATGTATGTTTTTCTTGTGCTGTTTTCTAGCCCTCGTCACGGCGGCTCGGATTGTCTTGTGCCAACTGTCATACCACAACTACCACTTTATGGCGCAGAAATGCTGAGGGAGAACCCGTGTGCAATGCTTGTGGACTCTACATGAAACTCCACGGGGTGCGCTGCTTAATCTTCTCATGTGTATATGCATGTAGTATCTGCCTTGTGCATGGTTTTAGTTTTAAAAAAATCAAATGAAAGGGTATGACAGTGAAAAATTCGAATGTGTATATGTACTTTATTGAATCTAAGACTTTACTAGTTATAATTGGAATTTTTATCATATGAACCAGTAAGAAACAAAAATTGCCTCCAATTAAACTGTCACAAACATCCATAGTAAGGCACATGCCAATTTCAGAAAGGTGAAAATGCGGAAAAATGCATTTTAGAATTGATAACATGTTAGTAACCATTTTTTGAACTGTGCCATTAAAGAAACCAACTAGAAATGATATGAACAATAACTAGTTTGTATCTTAACTTTTAAAACCTTTGAAGGTAATCAAAGACATTTGTACAAAAGAGTGAAACATTTGATAATTTCAAAGATTCTGTTTCATTTTAAATGATTGCTCCGAATATAATACGTGTGTCTGTAGGAAGAAGAGGTTATATGCTCTCCTTACAATTTATCAATAAATATTTACTCTATAATTTGTTTCAAGAAATAAACATTAAGTTGAAGGAATTAAATTCCCTGTGACAAATCACCCCACTTTTTTCTGAAGGAATTTCTGCATTTGATGGGGATAGTATAGTCTTTGTATAATGCAGTCTATTAAGGACTTATAAAAATTGGATTGAAATTTATGCCAAGTTCTTTTAAATGAGGGCTTTCAGTACCAATGTTGGGTCTTTAGTTTGGTTTTTCTTCAATATAGTATTTATTAAACTTATGGCCTATGTGAAACTTTTTTAGGTGCCTCGACCGCTTGCCATGAAAAAAGAGGGAATCCAAACCAGGAAACGAAAACCTAAGAACATAAATAAGTCAAAGACCTGCTCCGGTAAATATAATAAAATGCCATTTGATTGTGAAGTATTTGCCAACCCTAACAGTACTGTGTATGTGTATTTATAAGGTTGAATTGACTGTTGCAGGTAATAGCAATAATTCTGTTCCTATGACTCCAACGTCCACCTCTTCTAACTCAGATGATTGCAGCAAAAATACTTCCCCTACAACACAACCGACAGCCTCAGGGGTAAGTGTAAAACAGTAGAAACTTCTAAGTTAGTGGGTTGCTCTCCAGTAAATTATCTCAAATTTTATCTTATCTGGTAATACAATAATCTAAACCAACAGTTCAGTTAGTTGATACCTAAGAATGGTTTTTAAAGGAAATTACATGTAAATGTCAACAAAATGACAAACTTAAGTACTTTACAAACCTCTTAATTAAGATCTATATCATTTTTTATTGTTAAATCTACCCAAATAAAAGCAAAAAGTTTTGGTTTGAAGAGCTTTAAATTGTTTTATTTTCCAGGTTTTTACCAGAGCAGGCATATACATGTATTTTAATGCCGGTCAGAAAGACTATCAGGTCTATGGTTTCATAGTCCAGTGCCTGCGATTTTTTAATTGTTTTGGCTTACCACATCCACTCCAGCTTTTCTTTTCTTTTTCTTATTTTTTTTTTTACTTATCTGCACAAAGCACTGCTTATCATAATATGTTATATTCTGCTGTATCATTGAGTTTCCTTCGCTCAACTGTGTTTGCTGGGAGACTTTGCTGTCTTCAAATGCACCTTCATTGTACCGAGCTTATTTCAGCCACGCCACTAACCTGGGAGCCATTTGAGCTACCGCAGGATGGGAGATGCCAAGAGACTTTGTGAAGCTCACAGAGTTTGTTTCTGTAAAGCGTTGATTGAAACTCAGTTTTCCTCAAGCAAAGAGTATTTTTCCTTCTAATGTTTCCAAAATTTACCTGAAATGCTCTTTAAGATCATTGGCCCCCACCCCAGACCTCAGTGAGACCCAGGGCAGGGGCCCCAGGCAAGTGAGATTTTACGAAGTTGCTTTGGTGGTTCTTAGGATTCTGTTGAACAGTTTAGGGCTAAACACCAGCATTTAAATCCCCATTTACTTAGTAATTGTTATCTACATTTAGTTTTACCTAGAATTATTTGGGGTGCTTAAAAAATGCTACAGATTCCTGAACTCCACCCTGGATTTTCTGAGTCAGTCTCTGGGGTGGAGCTTGAAAGTTTGTGTTTCCAACAAATGCCCCAGGTGAAATTGAAACTACTGCCCTGGAGGTGTTTAGGAGCAGTTTCTTTCTATTTTTATGGCTTTAACAAACAAAAATTGAGTTTTCCAATCAAAGTATTTAATCTGTGTTTAAAATTGTATTTGATATTTCTTTGTCCCCAACCCAAATTCTTTTGAACTTTTTCTTAAAATGAAACAAGACCTCTGCTCAGTTTCACAAGGGAAAAAGCCTTTCAGTGTTAAAGATTGTTTCTATCTTTATAAAGGTGGCATCTGATGAATGGTATTTTTTCAAGGAGGGTGAGATGTAAGTTTAAGTATCTGAAGTGGTAATAGAACATGCTACTTGTGGAGAATTAAAAAGATCAAATTTAATTTTGAAATATTCTTTTATGCCCTGAGTCCTCTGAAGCATTTATATATGTAGCTAAGTGAGACATGACAATGTTTTGCTTTTCCAAAGCATTGATGAAACAGACAGGGTTTTGGCCTCAACGTCTGCCTCTCTTAACTGAAACAAGGCTTGCAGCCAGCTCCAAGTCACTTTTGTTAGTGATAAGATCCAACAGAAGTGTGGCAAAATCTTAATTTGAATGATAAGTGGTGCAGAAATGGAGATATTTACCCAACAATGGTCTTGGGAGACTTGGAGCCATTGTGGGTGGAGTTAGTTTTGCTCTTGTGGTTGTTTTGTGATGTAAAGTTGCAAAACTAACTCTGAAGAATTGACTGTTAGTACAGCCAATTGCTCTCCAGGGAAAGAAGAATAAAGAGTCACTGAGAAGGGCCCTGGTCTTGCTGGAAAAGAGCCCTTGGGAGGTACATGGCTGATCCCAGGCTTCTTGGTGCCTTGGTATCTTTCACTTGAGACTAAACAAGTGGAGGTGGCTTATAGGCCAGTGCCCTCCAGAGGAAAGATCACTTTCTTACTAGACACCAGAATGCAAACTAACAAGGAATTTAAGGGCAGGGAGCTTGAAAGATGTTTCACACAAGGTCTTCTGAGAGCACCCATCTTTCCTGAGGTCGAATACCCTCCCCGGAAGCCGCTGTAGCAGCTGTGAGCCACAGGCAGGAGCCGGCTCTCAGAGAATGCTTCCCAGCAGCATTTCCCAGGGCGCGGTGGAGTTGTCTGCTTTCCAGCCCTTCTCCCCTCCCCACCAGTGACCTACACCTGGCCTTGCTCTGAGGGCACACTGCAGGCACCTGGTCTGGTGGTGTTTTTCCCAGTGGCAGCCCTATCACGTAGGACTCCCTAAGCCCCTGCCAGACGTGGCTGTTGTGGGGAGCTAGGCCTGCTTGCAGAGGCCCATCTGTGGGCTGTCCCCTCTAAGGATACCTGTGGTAGGCTTAAGAGGTTCCCCCACTGTTGCCAAGGAGTGCTGTGTGCACCTGTGGCCCTTGAGCACTTTCCAGTGCCTTCTCTGGGTGGGCTGAGCCTCCATGCATGTGGCAGAGCCGGCTGGCAGCCAAGTAGCTGTGAAGAGCTTGCTGGAGGTGTCATCTGTGGGCAGCTGGCAGAAGCATTTTTAAAAGGTGGCTGTGTTGACAAAGACGTGTCATTTTCCCATTTGGGTCATCGAGTATGCTGTTGGAGGGCAGCTGGCTTTGTGACAGGCTGCCCATAGAATTTCGTGCAGCGCTGAGGCGAGGAAAGTGCAGGATCCACAAAGCAAGCCTGTGTGTGGTGTTTAGAAAGTGCCTGTATTATACTCATTGTGGGTTGCTCTGGGTTTCAGCCTCCTAGGGGAGTGGTTCCACCCCACTGATCTCGAGTTCCCTGTGACTGACATGGCAGTAATTAGCACAGGGTCACCGTAGTTTTATGGGGCGACTGAGCTACAAAACAAAGGGCAATCTCAGGCACACTCCTAGCAGGGGACAAGGAATGGGGGCCACACGTGTCTGCATTTAGATTTGTGAGTGGCAACTTCACTGCCTTCTTTAATGATTGTGAGTTTTACTGCAGGGAGGTCTAAAACCAGTCCAGAGGTCCTTATCAAGTTTGCTGTTTTTGTTTTTATTATTGTTATTATTATTATTATCTTAAGTTTTAAACATTTTTGGGGGCTGGTCCTGTGGCCTAATAGGGAGCTAGATCCCACATGTCTGACTGCAGTTTGAGTCCCAGTCCCTGGTGGCTTGAAAAACACTCAGGGCATAGGGAACCAGCAGTTAGCGTAATGGCTATGTCACTGGACTCCCACGTAGTCAACCGCGGTTCGTGTCCTGGACCCGATGGCTTAAAACTCACACCGGGCGCGTGTGCATGCGTGCCCAAGATCCTGAGAGGAGAATGGAGGAGAAGGGATTGCGGCATGACCATCCCCCCTGGGGGGTGATTTCTCGCTTTCTGTCTCTATGTCTCTGTCTGTCTGGTGAGTGCACGCACCCTACAGCAAAAACCTCTCCAAAAAAAAAAAAAAACCCACTCAGGGCACATGTGTGCTGTGTGTCCTCAAATCCCTATAGGATAGCGAAATGGAAGAGAATGGATTGTGGTTCGACCAAGTCACATGGCGGGGGGGGGGGGGGGGGTGTGTGTGCTTTTCTCCCTCTGTGTCTCTGGCGAAGGCATATGCTCTCTAGCAAAAATTACAAAAATTTTTTCTTCCATGAGTAAGAAAGACAAACAGCCCAGTGGTCTTTACACTGTGATCTATCCCCAGCCACAGATGATGGTGGATGTATCTGATGCAGACTTACTGTTTTTAATTCCCTGTTGGAGCGGTTGGTTGTAGATCACCAGGATTCTTTAAGTCCGAAGGCACACAGAAGTAGTGTTCCTGATTTGCCCTGTATGAGGGCTATTTAACAGTGGTGCCAGTTTCCTGGACTCTACTGGTTGGGTAAAAGGGACTGCAGGAGAATAATTCTAGACGGAGCGCATCCTGGCTGTCTGGCCAGTGTGAGTATGAGCACTGGGACTCCCCTCTCCAGCAGGAATGGAGGTGCGAGCAAGATTCTCCGCACAGATTTCAAGGGGGTCTTCAAAAAGTTCATAGAAAATGCATATTATGTAAAAACTATGCATAGATTTATTTTTGGCATCAAAATAAATTTGTATTTTAATTCTATTTTCCATTAGCTTTTTGAAGTCTCCTCATAAGTGTCATACAAAAAAATTTTTGTGCTGCTCTGAAGCTTCATCCTTTGACTTAGGTGTGTCTTGTAGCTCTCTGACCTTGTTGCTAGTGTGCGCTGGAATGAGACCTCTGGGGGAAAAGGAGACATGCCTTCTTTATGAGTCATCAGGTCAATGACCCGGCCTCATGACTCAGTTTCCCTTTGCTGTAGGCTGTGCACATGGTGTGTGTGTGTTGGGGGTGGAGGGAGGGCAGTTTGTATGATGTCTGAGATCAGGAAGACTCAGTGCTTGGCAGTCTAGTGTTAAAATATTCTCTATCTTGTTCCTTTGGCATTCTTTGTATTTATTAAGAAATGTGTTGGGACCAGCAGATAGCATAATGGTTACGGCGCTGGACTCCCACGTAGTGGACTGTGGTTCAATTCCCAGACCCAGTGGCTTAAAACTCATGTTGGGCATGTGTGCGTGACTGCCCCAGATCCTGAGAGAAGACTGAAGGAGAAGGGATTGTGGTGTGGCCATCCTGGGGGGTGATTTCTCATGTTCTGTCTCTCTGTCTCTCTCTGTTTCTCTGGTGAGTGCAAAATGCCCTATAGCAAAAATTTCTCTCACAAAATAAGTAAATAAATAAATAAGAAAAGTGTTAAATTTGGGGCCAGCAGGTGGTATGGTGACTAAGATACTGGATTTCCACATGGCCAGCCACAGTTCGAGTTCCCAGCCTGATAGTTTGCTTTTTCACTTTCAGTCTGTCTGTCTGTCTCTCTTGCTTGCTCTCTACCTGGTGAGCTCATGTGTCCTAGAGCAAATTAAAAAAAAAAAAAAGAAAATAAATAATTCTAGCAAATAAAAAAAGAAATGTGGTAAAATTAATTTTTGACAGATAGTTGGTTAATTTCTGTAACAAAAATGGTCTTTCATTCTGGCTAAAAAAATGTCTTGTGTGTAGACTTCCTGAAAAATACATATTTATTTGACCTAAATACACATCAGATTTTTGGGGCCAGCAGGTGGTGTGGTAGTTAAGGCACTGAACTCCCACATGGTTGTCTGTGGTTCGAGTTCTATACCTGGTGGCTTGGAAATCACACCAGGCACATGTGTGTGTGTGCCCAAAATCCCAAGAGGGGAATGGAGGAGAAGGAACTGAAGCAGGGCCATCCCCTTGAGGGGATGATTTTTCACTTTTCCTCTCTCTTTCTCTCTGTGGCAAGCATTTGTGGCCTATAGCAAAAAACCTTTAAAAAAAAAATCAAATTTTCTTTGGCATTTGTTTGCTATAGGTTGTAAGATTATCAAAATCTTTTTCCTTGAATTCCATTTATTGACTAAGTTTTATTTTATACTTTTGTCATTGTTATTTAGGAAGGAAACATGGTAACATCTTGTATTTCAGCAATTTTCAAATAGATTTAATAAGTGGTCCATAAGTGGTCTCATCTCCTATTACTTTTTTAAAATAATTTTTTCATTTAACTTTATTATTATTTTAATTCAACAAGAGAGAGAGAGAGAGAGAGGGAGAAAACAAGCTGTTGGGTCTGGGACTCATGTGGGAATACAGTGCCCTTAACCACCACACCACCTGCCGGCCTCCTCTCTCCTGTTACTTTTAATTCAAGAGTTGCAAAACTGGAAGATACTTCATATAAACGTTATATAGCTCAATCTCCAAATTGTATAGATGAAAAGTATTTTTCTCAATTTTCTTTGCAATAGGAGAGATTAATTTGGGGATAATAAAATTAGCAATAAGGTAGTGTCTTTTTAATTTTTTTTGGAGAGGTTTTTCCTATAGGGCGTGTGCATTCACCACAAAGACAGAGAGAGACAGAGAGACAGAAAGTGAGAAATTACCCCCCAGAGAGGATGGCCACACCGCAATCCCTTCACCATTCTCCTTTCGGGATCTTGGGCACTCAAACGCACATGCGCCTGACGTGAGTTTAAGCCACCGGGTCTGGAACTTGAACCGCGGTTGACTACGTGGTAGTCCAACAACATAGCGATTACACTAACTGCTGATCCTGAGCAATAAGGCAGTGTCTGAGAATGAGGAATCACGAACATATTTTGCCTGCCTAAAAATAATTCCTATAAATAATTTAAGAAGTTAAAATCTACTTTAGTTGATATTAAAACTGCAAATACGCCTATGTAAGTACATGGAGAGGAAATAAGAGTCTTTGGTTTACTGGGCTTGTTCTATTTAAGAAGCTTTGCTGTGGAGGATTGTCGTTTGTAATGTGGTGGTGGTGTGGGTGGGGTGATATAGACATAAATGTTACTGCTGGTCAGATTTGGAAGCGCTTGCATTTTTTTTTTTTGCCTGAGGGTACAAGAACTTGCTGGAGAAAGACTGATAGGGAGATAACACCCCCCAGTTGGGTGTGGTCATGCTGGAATCCCTTCTCCAACTCTCTATCCTGTTGAGATTTGGGCATGCACATACATGTGCACAGTGTGCTTTTCAGGCTGCTGGGTCTGGGATTTGAACTATGCAGTTGGCCATGTGGAATCCAACTCCCTTAATCATTAGGCCATGGGGCTGGCCCTGGAAGTACTTTAAATGGGTGATAAACCAGACACTGTAGCAGTCAATGGTAGGAGCAGTGACTTCTGATTGCAGTGTTGGAAATAGCTTCACAGTGGAGAGGAAATGTGAACTAGGTGGGTAGGGTAAAAAGTTGGAATAGAGGAATCCGAGAGAGAAGGGCATAAGAATCCATGGTATTGGGCCAGTAGGTGGCATAGTGATAAAAGCGCTGGATTCACATGGCTGACAGTGGCTCAAGCTCCAGACCCAGCGGCTTGACTCGTGCTCGATGTGTGTGTGTGCACGCTCAGAATCTTGAGAGGAGAATGGAGAGGGAATTGTGGTGTGGTGTGGTCATCCTCCGCAGGGGGCGATTTCTTGCTTTTTGTCTCTCTCTGTCTGTCTCTCTCCAGTGAGCTCACACACCCTATAGCAAAAATATCTTTTTTTTTTTTTTTTTTTGGAGAGGTTTTTGCTATAGGGCGTGTGCGCTCGCCAGACAGACAGAGAGAGACAGAGAGATAGAAAGCAGGAAATCACCCCCCAGGGGGGATGGCCACGCCGCAATCCCTTCTCCTCCATTCTCCTCTTGGGATCTTGGGCACGCACGCACACGCGCCCGGCGTGAGTTTAAGCCGCCGGGTCTGGGACTCGAACCGCGGTCGACTACGTGGGAGTCCAGCGACATAGCCATTACGCTAACTGCTGGTCCCGCAAAAATATCTTAAAAAACAAAACAAAACAAAAAAAACTATGGCACTGAAGAACAGTTTTAGGAATTCAGTGTGGCTGAAATGCAGGGTACAAGAATCCAAAGATGGAAAATGAACCTGGGAAGACAGGTGAAAAGTAGGTATTTGAACATATTTCAAGTCAATATCAAGTCAGCCATAAACCGGGTCCAGACTACGTTCATTCTAAATGATGAACTTTAACTCCCACTTAGGTGACAAACGTGTTTTCTCTGTGTGTACTGGAGCCCAACAATGAAGACATTCTTAATTGGGAGCATTTTGATAACCGATGTAAACGAATGCTAGCATGCTCCTGCTTGCCCATTTTACAAGCAGGGCTTCCTCCTCACAATTAGTAAGGAAAGACATCTTGGAGCAGAAGTGCCCTGACCTCACCTGCTGGTGTAGGCCTGCTAGTGGTTTGTCTGTCTCTGGCTCCTAATAGTTTGTATGTCTCCAGGGTTTCTTGGGGCAGGATGGTTCGGGTGGCGGCCTGGTTACCCCCCTTAATGGAGACCTATCTGGCATGGGGTATTAGTGACAGGAATATCCCTCACCATTGTAATTCACTGTTGGCGATACACGTCTTCCATTAAGAAAGGCAGATATTCTTGGACTGAGAGACGGAGACTCGATCTCAGATTAGATTTATTGTTGGCTGGTTCTGTGCCTTTGTGGATGGGCCTTCACTGCTCTTGGTTGGGTTCTTGCTACGAAATAGGTGCCATCGTTCTTGTCCCAAATGTGCTGCAGGAAAGCTGTGTGCCTAGTGAGACCCATTTCCCTACTGCAGTCACTCTTGAGCTACTTGGTGGTTTGAAGGAGTTAAAGCATGCCCCTAAGTGCTTGTAGCCAGCAGCAGGAATCTAGGATCTGACACTTGTTAGCATTAATATGCATGTTTTAAGCTTTCTGAAGAAAGCTTAGACACTTTACAGGCTAATATGTAAAATTCTTTTCTAAAAAAGGGCTTGCGTGCTTGTCAGAGAGAGACATAGAGGGAAAGAGAGAAAGTACCTTCCCTACAGTGGGGCATTGTTGTGCCACAGTACTTTTTTCCTCCATTTTTCTGTCCTGTTGGGATTTTGGGCAGGCATGCACATGTGTGTTTTTTAAGCTGCCGGGCTGGTGTTTGAACTGCAGTCAGCCATGTAGGATCTGGCTCCCTTAACTACTAGGCGTAAAGGCCAACTGTTAAAATGATTTCTACAGATTTTACTTTGTATCTGACTATTTGCATCCTGTGGCAAAAATGGAAAAACACCACTTTAGTCCTATAATTTACTATGCATTTCTCCAGTTGAGGGGGGAATTCTTTATTAGCAGGTTTATACTCCACTGTCTTTTTCTCCAAGTAATGGAATCCCTTTGGATATACCATGGCATTATGGTTGTCACAGCCATAATGTTCTCCTGTTGAAGAGCTGAAAGGTCCATTCACACAGGGCGTACGCTGAACTTGCCATGTGAGTTGCTTTCACTCAGAGGGCTTGATTGTGAAGGAAGCTCTAATGCAGGAGGCTGCTGGGCTGGGGCAGAAAATTAATTCTTTGTTGTTACTTGAATATTCCACAAGAGCCTTTAGAGTATTGAGAGCCAAACAGTAGTGGGAAATTTTGCATTTTATGATTGTGCTCGTGGTTTGTGGAGGTTTTTTCTTCTTATATTTATAAGATAGTGAACATAGGGGCCAGCAGGTGGCATAGTGGTTAAGGCACTGGACTCTCTCACATGGCTGACCACAGTTTGAGTCCTGGACCTGGCAGCTTGAGATTCATGCTAGATGTGTGTGCGTGCATGCCCAGAATCCCAGGAGGAGAATGGAGGAGAAGGGACTGCAGTGTGACCATCCGCCCTGGGGAGTGATTTCTTGCTTTCTGTCTCTGTCTCTCTGGTGAGCACATGCTTACTATAGCAAAAATCTCTCCCAAAAGCAAAAAAAAAAAGTAGACATAAAGAGGCAGGATGCTAGCTGTTGTCAAGTTTTTATCTATCAGATGTAGTAGGTACATTTTCTCTTTTAATCTTCTTCTGAGTGAGACTTAGGGTAAGGAACAGGCCCAAGATCCTGTGTCAAATTAAGAGGCAGGCTTCCTGTTGGATCTAGGTTTGGTGATGCAGAGTCAATGTTGTTGCCATTACAGTTTACTAGATTAAGTGATATTAGTTTAGCTCTTTGAAATCTTTGGCGAGAAGAAATGTTTTCTTGAGAATTTGGACTAATTTTGATCAGTATTTTCAGCATCAAACATTTTCCTACCGAAACAGGTGGGAAAATGGTGCCAGACTAGTGCTGTACTTGTGACTAAGTATGAGGCAGGTAATGCAGATTTTCCTGTCAATGTTATAGTTAGAAATAAAATGTGTTACAGTACTAAGAATTCGACAGCTGAGTAGGATTAAGGAGAAATATAATAGTAGGTGGTAAAAGTCACTGTTGTTGGACCAGCTGGTGGTCATGGTGGTTAAGGTGGCAGGATCCTACATGGCTGCATGTTTTTGAGTCCCAAATCTGGCAGAAAAACATGTCAGATGTGTGTGTGCACATGCCCAAAATCCTGACAGGAGAATGGAGAAGAGTTTGTGGTGTGGCCATCTCACCTGGGGAGTGATTTCTCTCTCTCTGTTGAGTGCCTTATAGTTTTTAAAAAATATATTGTTGTTGATGTGGTTATAGCAAGGTTCTCTTCAAATATCAAATACAAGGTTGCGGTACTAAAATCCATCTACAGGTGTGATTTAAATACATACACACACAGTGAGTGCTGAGTTTTTGAAACTTTTCAGAAGTCCAAATTGCCCTCCATTCATTTTCATGAAATAATTAAAAAAGAATTTTCTAATAGGCAAGGACTTGCTCCCCCCACCCCCTGCCCTTGAGTTAATAGTCCAGAACGCTCTTTTCTACATGAATAGAAAGGGTTAAAAAAATCATTAATCTCTCACCAGCGTCTGTGAGAGTTGCGGTTAGGTATTATTATTGTCTCATTTATAAACCAGACTCCAGAGTGACTCCATAAGGTCACAAAACAAGCCTGTGTTGAAGCCGGGACTGGAACCGATGTCTCCTGCTTCCCAGCCCTGGGCTGTTACCGCTCCCAGGGAGTCAACCAATCATCACAGTTATTAATATCCCACTTGCCACATGCTACAAGCCATGAACATAAATATTTTGCTGGCATTTTATCTTCATGCTCCCTGTGTGCCAGGCTCCCGTTCGCTCTTTGTGCACAGCACCTTCTAATAACTCACGTTCCTACTCGCGTTCCTGTCTGACCACATTGGCCTTCTTGTGAAAGTCGCACGTCACCCTGGCAGGCACGGTTCAGCATGTGCAGTTTGCATACTTTCAGTTTGATCTCAGGCTTTCTCTAGACTTCTCTCTTTTATTTTTATTTTTTTCTCTTTTATTTTTTTCTGTGTGTGTGTGCGTGTGTGTCTAAAGAACAGTTAGAATATACTCAGTACTACATGAATATCCAGTGACTTTGATCTGTTTATTAGGAACCAGTAAAACTACATTGCTCTTTAAATAACTTGTAATGGACTGTAGCTTGCAATGCCCACCCAGTTTATCACAGAACTGTGGTTTACTTAATCAGAGACTCGCTGTTACCCTCTGAAAGGCAGAATGCTAGGTAAAGATTGTGCGGGCAGAAGTTAGTCACCTTTTCGTACCGGCCTCATCTCAGCCGTCAACTTTTCCTCACAAATGACAGTTTCTTTGCAGTGTTTCCCCACCTCTATACAAATATACGAATTTGTCACAAAACATGAAAAAATGTTACGGGAAAACACGGCCAAATTTAAGAAATCTGGCTTAGAATGCTCTGAAATGTTATTGCTAAATGAATCTTTGAAGAAAATGAATTCCTTTACTGGAACAAAAGTAATTTATTATACATTTCGTGGGTGCCTGCCAAAAGAGCTACTAGCAATATGAAGATCTAATGGATAGGAATTAAATACAATCTGTTAGCTCTGTTGATGTTTATATCTACCTGTTAATTTTCTCTGAAATTTCAATAATTTTAAAAGACATCTCCAAAGACAGGTGTTGGCAATGTGACAATTCATAATTCAGCTATCTATCATATCAGACTTTCTAAAGGCCCAGTACTTAGAATTTGTGAGACTAAACACAAAGAGATTACCTTATTGACCTCAAATTTTAAGAAGGATTTGAACAGATAAAGCCGTCCGCAGGGGCACACTGTAATGCAGCTCTGACACTGATGCTAGAGCTGTGTGGAAGGTCCTGGGTTCATGTTCCGTGAGCTCCCTGTACATTGCTGGGTTGGCTGAGGCTGAGGATGGGTCACGGCATGAAGACCCTGTCGGGGGTGTGTGCCTTTCTCTCTTCCTCTCATGGAAAAAAGCAAGTAAACTTGTAAAAAAGAATTGGAAAATATACAACGAGGCATTGGATTAAATGTCATGGGGTCTTATGAGTAAACAGAATTCCCGAGTCAATATCTGACGAGTTTCAGTGATGGCTTACTTGGCATGTTGCCTGTTCTAGTCACTGTCATGGCATGGTTTCACCGGAGTGGGGGTACATGCTCCAGAACCATATTTTTCTTCTGTTAAACATAAATATTTTACATTTAAAGCTGTCATTCAATTTAGTTCTTGACTATGATTTGACGTTTATTCTGGGGATTCACGGATTAACAGCTGGAAGGAAACAGATTCAGGCAGCCAGGCACTAACTCTGGCCTTGTCTGCGTGATTACCACGAGCTGCCAAGGTTTTGCAGAGCCGCCGTTTTGCTTGTTCTACTAAAGTAGAAAAATAATTCCTACCATCTGGCCCAAAGGAGTATTGTGTAGCATAAGTGGGAGATGCTTGCAGACCTTTTTGAAGCTCAAGAAGAACAGCACTACTTAAATATAATCTTGAAAGCTAATAGTGAGGTGCTTTATTTACATGTCCCCCTTTACCCACCCCAATCTCATCACATTTCAAGTAAATCTTTACTTTCCTAATAGGGAAATCTAGAGTTATTAGAGTTATTGTGTTAAGAGAGAAAAAGAAGTCCTATTTTAATAGTTTTCATTTCTCTGATAGCAACTGTTTCTCATTGCTTCTGGTATTTAGTACTGTCACAGTATTTTTCTGTGGTTTAAATGCAGTGTAAAAGCTGCTTGGTTATTTGATAATTTGTTTTCTCTAATTGAGGTGGAGAGGAAGATGCTCATCTAATCTTTCTCATTTTTTTTAAATAGATTTTTGCTATAGGGTACATGTACTCACCAGAGAAACAGAGAGACACACAGGGAGACAGAAAGTGAGAAATCACGCCCTGTGGGGATGACCACACCACAATCCCTTCTCCTCCATTTTCCTCTTGGGATTTTGGGCATGTATGCACATGTGCCCAGCATGAGTTTCAAGTCGCTGGGTCCAGGACTCGAACCACAGTTGGCCAAGTGGGAGTCCAACACCTTAACCACTACGCCACTTGTTAGCCCCCATCCAATCTCATAAAAAGCCAGTTTTGTTAAAAAAGTTAAGATCATAATTCATCAGGTTTTAAAACTTGCTTCAGAATCCTTGCCCTGAATTTGAAGACTAGGATAGAATAATCCTTTCTGGTTCATTTTAGAAGATAAGCTTTTTCTTTGGTGTGCTCATTGACTTCAAGTTATGTACACACCTCCCCCTTGCAATCTTTATTTGTATGTCAGTTATTTTGCCGGTAATCCCAGGTTCCAAGAAACTTAGAGTGGTGGCTCTCTTCACCACATGCTTGCCGTGTGAGTGTACGGAGGCATGAAACTATTGCTCCTTTGCCCAGAATAGGTTGTGTGTTTAGGATTGTTCTCCCTCCTGGAGGAAGGTACTGTCCCTTGCTGTGGCTATAATCTGGCCTACGCAGGCCTGGAAGGGGCGAGAGGGGTCAAGGGAACAGCCAGTGAAATTCCAAGTAAGAAATCTGTTAAATTACCGAAAAAGATAATGAAACTGGTGGGACATTGAGTTAAGTTGTTGGCTAAGTGACCATGACTCTCCTTTGGGAGAGAAGGTGCTAGTTTGTATTCCCTTGCTTTATTAGGCTGTTATGGCAGAATTCGAGGGGTTTGTTGAGATGAATAGTTTTCACATGTTCTGGTGGAGGCACACATGTAGTTGTTCTTGTGTCTTTCACGTGTCACCGTCTTTTGTGTCTGGTCCTATGTTACGTCCATCCACGCTGAGACAAACATAGATTTGTAGTGGATGTTGAGGTTTACACAAACGTGCTTCTCCTTTGTTGGAATTTATACATGGCTTTTAATTTTTTGGGGGGTAGGGTATTAGGGGAAGCAGCTATAAAGCACCACAGGAGCCTAACCTAGAGGTTACAAAAGCAGAGAAGAGCTTTGGCAGAGAGGGACAGCTGGCTTCTCCTCACATGAGAGAAAGCCGTAACCACAAACTCAGATGTGTAGGAAGGACAGATCAGAGGCCGAGGCAGCTGGCAGTCTGACTCGGAGCTGATGCAGCAGCATGAGCACCATCAAAGTCTTGTGCTCTGGGGATGATCCCACACTTGCCCCTCAGCCTGCCGGGCTGCAGTGCTTCCTTTCTTTAGGCTGAGACAGCATTAAGAGAGATTGCAGCCCAGAGGATCAATCTCTAGTAGATTCCTTTTTTTGGATTTTTTCTTCTAAAATGAAATTTATGTGTTTAATTCACATGCCAGAGAACTGTTGCTATTCTTCTGAAAAGGCCATGCCTGCCGAGTTTGCTTTTCTCTGAAGCAGTACCTTTCCAGAGCATCCTCATGGGAGTCTGCTTTAGCCCTACTTTTAGGGGACATATGAACTAGAGGAAGAGAGAGAAAAAGTAGTATGAGGGCACCTTGAAAAGGTTTTTTTTTTTTAAATTCCAGTATGAGTTTCAAGTTATTTATTTCTTCAATAAGTGAGAGAGACAGAGAGACAGCAACACCAAGAGGGTCTAGCTGCTGTGTTCCACCCCAGCCTTAGCCAGCTCCCACGTTATAGGCACATGTGTTCCCAGCATACTCAGGGAGGTCACTGGATGCAAACCCAGAACCTTTTCATGTGGGTCAGTTTTGTAGGGTGTGATGTTTTTACCTCTGTGCCACCATCTGGCCCCTTGGTTTCCATAATCAGTTTCCACCAACTTTTTCAAGACCCTGCATATTGTTGGGGAGGTCACTATAAGCCATATACGCTATTGGACACCTGGCCACTTAGGTTTATCAAATCATAAATCCTCGACTTTTCGAGTAAATGTCCAAAAACAAGTGAAGGCTTATTTTCACAGGAGAAAAATCCGGTGGTCAAAAGATGACCTGTGTCTGCTAAACAGGCTGGTGGGTGTTTCCCACATCCCAATCTGCAGCAGCCCAAGCTCTCCCTGAAGTCATTTATTCCTCTATGAGGGAGTTTTCCACCCCAGCTGCTCTGCCTGTCTCCCACCTCACTGGCCTGCATTCAGTGCTAAGCCCAGGCTGGGTCTGGCGCTGATAACACATTCTTTCAACAGGAAGTGCCTCCATTTTCAGTTGTCTGTGGGAGGGTGGAGGGCTGATAAGCTGTGAATGGAAACACAGAGCAGATTTCTGCTCCACCCTCATACTGCACTTTGATCAAGAGCGAGCAGGGACCTCTGCCTGGCCCAAGCTGCCCGCAGAAGGAGGAAGGATGGTTCAGCTGTGGGCATTCCGTAGCTCTTTTCTGTACTTTGGTTAGGAACGTTGTTTAGGTTGGTTTGGGTTAGTGAAATGCCTGCTTTTGGTGTGTTGAGATCTGAAATAAGGTCCTTGGAAGGAATGTTTTAAAAAATAATTTAAAAGCATTTTTTAAAAATTAATTTCTTCCATATGTGTGAGAGACAGAAAATGCAAGACAATTGTTCTCAAAAGGATCTCATGCAGTGGGCCCTTCCAACCTCCCCAGCTAGCCAGCATCATGGGTGCAGGTGCACCATGTGTACAGACCAACCAGGGAACTGAACGTGCAGTCTTCCATATGGATCCAGCTTTGCTCGGGTAGCACATTACAGCAGCACCACCAAGAGGGTGTTACCTTTGAAGTACAATATTTAATTAGATATGGGAAAATATATTTAAAAAATTATTTTATTTAACTTTATTTATCTATTTATTTTTATTAATTTATTTTAATTTGACCAGAGAGGGATATAGTAAGAGAGAGGGGGTGGAGAGAGAGAGAAAGAGAGAGAGAGGGAGAGAGGGAGAGAGAGAGAAAGTGAGAAAGCAAGTCTTCAGGTCCGGGACTCAAACCGTGGTCAGCCATGTGAGAGTCCAGCACCCTTAGCCACCATGCCACCTGCCTGCCCCTGTGGGAAAACATATTAAGCAACTAAAATTTATACTAGTGTTTTTGTATGTGTATACTGGGTCCAGGATTATCATAAATTTTCTGATTTTTACCACAAATTGTATTGATTTTCAATAGGTAGCTCTTGAATATGACTAATCAAAGAAAGGGACTTAAAATGATCAACGATGTGACAAGCCAGGTTTCTTAAGGAGAGTTGCTGTGTCAGTTCTAGACTTTCTGCAGTTAGAATACCAGTTTTGACAGTGTAAGTTCCACTGATGCATGGATGGAATGTGTTTTGACTGTGTGTGTCTCATGTGCATGGCTGGCCAGGCTTCAGCCTGTGCTGGGTGGCGTGGAGATGATGGCAGAGGTGTGTGGAGGGCCCTTGTGGGCCTCCCTTTTCGCTGTAGATGCCCTGACTCTGATTCTTGCCTGTTTTCAAAAGCTACTTCATGACTCTGTCCAGGCTGGCTCATCCTTCAAATGCTTGTCCATGCTTGATGTTTTTGATACTACTAGTATCTTCTCTTCATCCCCAAAGTTAGATTGAACTATGTCATTCAGTTAACATTAAAGAAAAATACTCAAAGAAAGATACAGTGGGCCAGCTAGTGGTATGGTGGTTAAGATGGCTGGATCCTACATGGCGAACTAAACACTTCAGGTCCCAGACCAGGAGCTTGAAAGACCCTCTAGACATGTGTGCGTGTGAACCCAAAATCCCAAGAGAAGACTGGAGGAGAAGGGATTGTGGTGTGCCATTCCTGCTTGGGGATGATTTCTCACTTTTCCCTCTCTCTTTGTCTCTTTTCAGTGAGCACACAAGCCCTATAGCAAAACTAAAAAAAGAAAAGAAAAACATTGATAAAAAAAGAGAAAGAAGAAATGTATAGATGGCTAATAGGCTTGGTCCTTTTAGACAGACCCTATTTCTCACCCTCTCCTGGGTTCCCTTGTAATATGTATGCATGTGCATGAGTAAGTTGGAATTATGAGATAGAATTCATTTCCTGTGGTTTTCCACTGAACATTGTATCATAGAATTTTTTCCATTATGCTGCACGATCTTATTTTTAATAATTGCATCCACTATTATAAATAACCCTGTAATAGATGCCTTCCTTTGTAGAGCCTTTCTTTTCTTTTGAATGATTTCTTTATAATATAATCCCAAAAGTAAAATCACAGGGCTAGGTAGGGTCTAAACTTCCACATGGCTCTTGGCACTACTGCTAACTGCCTTCTAGAAGGCATGCATGATAAGACAGCCTCCTTTCCATGAAGAGGTACCTGGTGTTATCTTGTAACATCAGCCTTCTTTTTTGTAGTATTTTATGTTTAAATATTACACAGGCATTTCCTCTTTTTTTTTTTTTTAAAAAAGAATTATTTATTTAATTTTATTTATTACTCTTAAAATTGAAGAGGAAGAGTAAGAAAGCAAGCCACCAGGTCTGGGACTTGAACTGTAGTTGGTCATGTGGAAGGGTCCATGGCTTAACCACCATACCACCTGCCAGCTCCACAGGCACCTAACAACTGAGTTACATGCCTATGACTAAGTTATTAAGCAAATTGATCAGTGAGCTTAAAGACAGATATTTTGTGGTGTGTTGTGGCATCACAGGATATGTATTTTTCAATGGGTATCATGTGACACCACACTAGAATGATGTGATTCTATCCATACAAAAAATTCATACATTAGATAAGTACCAGAAAGAAATAAGACACACCACAACACAATAATATAAATCTGACATAATAGTGTTTATTTATTCTTAATACTACTAGGGGTGCATAATAACCTACAATCTTATAAATAAAAAAATGTAGTCTTGTGTGATTGTGATCACTTCATGTAGTGAATACTAGCCAACCGTGGGAATGAAACCAAGACAGAAAGGGGATTTCCTGAGATGGAGAACTGGTCATAAGTCTGAGCATTCAGTAAATAGGTAGGTTGTTAAGTGAGAAGTGGCTGTGTATCCCCATTTGAAGATAAAGCTATCAAGCTTTGGGCACAAGTACTTGTCTTGTCTCCTATCCCCCTGCACCTTTTTTTTCCCTGATAGACTTTGCTATTGCCTTTGATTTCCAAGGAGTTGATTTGTTTTGAGGAGCAGGTGACTCATATATTTCTGTTGCTTGCTTGATAAAGGGTGAATGACTGTGGAAGTGCCTTAGTTTTTCTATGTGAAGAGCTGTCAGTAATGATCAGAACAGAGTGATGCTCGAGGTGGTTGTCACTTAGCTCTGGATGAGTCCCTACTGCTTCTATTTCTGGTTGATGATGGTGGTGATTCATCTGTGCTAAAGGGTAGAATTGGGGAGAACAAGGGACCAGCAGGTGGTGTGGTGGTTAAGGCACTGGACACTCCCACATGGCTAACCGTGGTTCAAGTCCCAGACCTGGTAGCTTGCTTTCTCACTTTCCCTCTCTGTGTGTGTGTGTGTCTCTCTCTCTGGTCAAATTAAAATAAAGTGAATGACTAAATAAAATAAAATAATTAATTATTTAAAAAAAAAGAATTGGGGAGAACACATAGGACCAACTTCTGAACCTTAACTAAAAAACACAATAGGGGCCTATGGGACAAGCAGATAGAGTAATGGCTACATTGCTGGACTCCCATGTAGTCGACCATAGTTCTAGTCCTGGGCCCGGTGGCTTAAACTCACGCCGGGTGCTGGTGCGGGCATGTCCAAGATCCCAAGAGGAGAATGGAGGAGAAGGGATTGTGACATGGCCATCCCCCCCGGAAGGTGATTTCTTGTTTTCTGTCTCTCTCTGTCTTTCTGGTGAGCGCACATGCCCTATAACAAAAACCTCACCAAAAAAAAAAAAAAAAAAAAGAAAAAAAAGAAAGAAAGAAAGAAACATAATAGGGGCCTGCAGGTGGCATGGTGGTTAAGGAACTGGACTCCCAATGGTGAACAGTGGTTTGACTCCTGGACCTGGAGGGCTTGAAACCAAGAGCATATATATACATGCCTGCCCAGAATCTCAAGAAGAGAATGGAAGAGAAGGGATTAAGGCATGGTCCTCCTCCTGGGAAAGATTTTCTCTCTCTTTGTCTCTCTCTGTTGCTTTCTCTAGTGAGTGTGCATACTCTCCGGCAAGACCCTAAAAAAAAAAAAAAAAAAAAGGCCAAAACCTATAATAATAATAGCCCTTATTTATGTAGCCTTTACTATTGTCAGATACTGTTACAAGGACTTCAATGTACTAACTACTTTAATTATTGCAACAACCTTAAGACATACGTGCCTGTTTTTATTTCCATTTTATAAATGAGGAAACTGAGGCACAGAAAGTTTTGGTTCAAGCCTTCTAGATTACCTCTCCCACATGAATGCTTTTCATGCCTCTGCTTGCTCAATATTTCTGTTGCAGCTGGCTTTTCTGAGCAGACTAGATCACTGCCTCCCCGTGTCCTGCATGCTTCCCATTTTGAACGCTTTTCTTCCCTTTATGGAAAGTTTGACGTGGCAGGGCAACTTGCTGATGCCTTTACAGACATTATCTTATTTAATTGACATAGCCATAACTACAGTGGGAATACGAGGACCAGATATGAGGGAGGAAGCTCAGGGAGGTGACTGGATTCAGCAAGTGGCCAAACCAGGATATGACTTTGGAGCCCAAACCTGGTCCCACCGTGCAGCCTGTCTTGGACACCTGCTTAGGGGTCATCTCTGATCTGCAATTCCTTTTTAGCTCTTGCTCAGTCCCCATCTCAGCTACTTGTCTGTTGTTCACAACAGGTGGCTGAGCAGTCTTACTTTCTAGCACATGTGTCCTGGTTCCCGTTGTAACCTAGAAGCTCCTCCAGGGCAGCAACTCTCTCAGGCTCCCACTCCCAGTGTCTGGCTCTCGGCTGGTGCTTTGCTCATCCTTGGTGGTGCTGACTGTGGTGGGGATGGACCCTCTGCTGTCTCAGTACTGCCTGACCACTTGAAGTGGGCTCACATGAGGGTTTGTTTGGGTCAATCCAGGTACCCTTTCCATTTCAGTAAACAGCACGTGGGCTGTACAGTGGCACAGTGGTTGAGCTGTGAAGCCAGTCCATGTGGGAAGATTCTGAATTCATCTCCAGAGACTTCCTTAAAGATGTTGGGTACATATTTGACCATGAGTGGGGCTGGCTGGAGCTGGGGGTGGGTCACACACCAACACCCTCTTGGGGTTGATTTTCTCTTTTCTCTCTTCACTCTCTGTGTGATTCACTCATGGAGGAAATACTACATTTCTTTTCTTTTCTTTTCTTTTCTTTTCTTTTCTTTTCTTTCTTTTCTTTTTCTAGACTAACAGTTTAAAAAGAGAGAGAGAAAGAAAAAATAGCACTTGCTGTGGTGAAGGTACATGTAGATATGCCCTTTTGGGAATAGGTAGATCAATGTAAAGTTGAGTCTGACAGAAATCATGATAAGGGAGCTCACTCTTCTCATCCTCTGATAGGTCCTTTCTGAACCAATTCTTTTGTTTTAAACTTAATTAATTAATTGTTCTTCGATTTGACCTGAGAGAAGGAGAGGGAGAGTGAGAAAGCAAGCCTCCAGATCTGGGACTCGAACCATAGTTTGCCACGTGAGATTCCAGTGCCTTAACCATCATGCCACCTTCCAGTCCCAATAATTCTTTTGTAATTGAATATCATTATGTCATCCTTTCATTTATTTCCTTGGGGGTTAAATTTGGATCCATGTTGCATTTGCTTATAGTAGAGGTTCTGGAATTTAAGGGCCAAAGTTAATCATCATATTTATAAGTCTAACCAGACATGTAGCATTTAGTGTGCTTGACAGGATTATTACAACTATTTCAAATGTTTTATAAGAATCCATTTTAAGTTTTAGACATCTTGATGACTTTATGAAATTTGCTTTTTTATATACGCAAGTCCATCAGATTAAGTCTTCATGTGTGTGTTATTTTTTTCTTTTTTCTTTTTTTGGAGAGGTTTTTTGTTATAGGGCGTGTGCGCTCTCCAGAAAGACAGAGAGAGACAGAGAGATAGAAAGTAAGAAATCACCCCCCAGAGGGGATGAACCCACTGCAATCCCTTCTCCTCCATTCTCCTCTCAGGATCTTGGGCACGCATGCACACATGCCCGGCGTGAGTTTAAGCCACGGGGTCCGGGATTCGAACCGTGATCGACTACATGGGAGTCCAGCAACACAGCCATTATGCCAATTGCTGGTCCCCGTGTGTGTTATAAAAAAAAAAAAAAAAAAAAAAAAAAAAAAAAAAAAAAAAAACTATTGTGAGGTTAGAGGATTTTCACAAACTCTCATTTTTACTTGAAAAGGGCAGGACTGGTTCTGTGGGTGGCTTGGATTTGGTCTGACTGGGAGAAAGTTTGGACGGTCAGACAGCAAGGCACATGAGTAGACCTGAGGGTCTTAACTCTCCTTAAATTCTGCCTTCCAGCTTTAAGCAGTTGGTGTGAGGTTAGAGAGCAACCAGATCTTGTTTGGAAAAGGAGTAGAAGAGGACCACATTTACTTCCAGACTGTGGGGCCCAGCACATCTTCAGTCAGCTAAGCCGACGTCTGCGGTCCTGCGCTTCTCTGAAGGAGATGTCACACATCGACACAGATGGATAAATAGTGGTTTAAGGATTTAGTGGGATAGTGCATGTGAAAATGTTCCTTTAAAAGTACATAGCGTTTCTGCCCCTGTCAAGTAACAAGTATCTAGAAGTTTATGAAATGGAACCCTGAAAGCTTGGAAGAAAGAAGAGGTTTCTTTCTGAGCTTTTCATGATTAAATAATATGATTATGGCTAGGCTTTTAAGAAGTCTTTCAAATGCAGTTGTTTTCTCAAACTGTAGTCTAAACAGATTTTAGTTATTTTGGTTTGATTCTACTCTGTTATAATGTGTTCTCTTTGGCCATTCTCCTTCAGAGGGGAGGAATGAATGAAACCAGGAAAAGATGAACTTTTACTTCAAGACATAATTGTCATGATCATAATTGATAGAGAATGGTATCATTTTCTTTATAATATGGTCTGCTTCAAACCTGGTCTACTCTTGTAAAGAATTAAAGTAGATGAGGTAGATATTAAAACCTGTGTATGCCTGGGTTTAGTTTCCATGAAGTCAGTGCTCAAAAATTTCATTTATCAGAGAATGTTAAATTATGCAGCCTCTTCCATTTCGGTCTTTGACATCACTGCTAAGTCTTGCAGTTACACTGTATGTAAGTGTGCACACATCTGTGTGTGTGCACTGTGCTCTGTGTTTTCTCTTTTGAAACAATTAGTGTGCGTGCATCACTGAGGCCTGTTTACCTACGTGGTATGGTTTGCTTCACTGTCGGAGTTCGTAGAGTTCAGCACTTTTTACAAAGAGGATTCCTCCAGTTCCCCTTCCTTTTGTCCAGTCCTGCCTTTTGCCAGGAGGTGACTGCCATGAGTCTAAAGTGACACCATTGTGGTTCTAAGAGTTTAAGTGACCAGGTTAGGTCAGTAGTGCTATGCAACACAGAAAGGAAGGTCCTGCCTGCTCGGGGTGGGAATAGGACTGTCAAGTTTGTTTCTTCTCTTTCTCCTCTTTTTTTGTCTTTGCTGAGAGACCCTTATAGGGTCCTCATAGCCCCGGCCTCAGCCAGTGGGTCATGGGCACACAGGCACCAGGTCTGCTGAGGGAGATCTCAGAACATTGCCGATGACCTTTCTCCAGTGGGTCCAGTTGCCATATCCTGGCCCATCCTTATTTTTTTTCTGTAGGGTACTCCGGGAGCAGCTCTGGCCCCCACTGCATCGATCATTTCCTTGGTTCTTGTGTGTTTAATGAACAGATGCTAATCATCCCTCCCTTTCTCTTCTCTCCTCTCTGTCCCCCTCTCTGGTAGGCGGGCGCCCCGGTGATGTCCGGCGCAGGAGAAAACACCAACCCGGAGAACAGTGAGCTCAAGTATTCAGGACAAGATGGGCTCTACATAGGCGTCAGTCTGGCCTCGCCGTCTGAAGTCACGTCCTCCGTGCGACAGGATTCCTGGTGCGCTCTGGCCTTGGCTTGAGCCCATGCTGCCAGGAGGCGGGAGGGCCCCGCCGCCAACCTCGCACCACTTGTGTCTGATTTTGTCCAGCAGTCCAGACAGTGAGACTGTGCTGACAGAACATTCCTCCGACGCGTGATTTCCGTGCCTTTATTTTGAAAGAGATGTATTTCCCAAGAGGCTTGCTGAAGAGTAAGAGAAGATGGAGCTCCTGGGGGCAGGGCCTGTGTGGCCAGCAAGTCGCCTCCTCCCTCTGTGGGGTCACCTCCAGCCAGCCTGCTTCTGGGTCAGCCACTGTGCTGTGTCCAGAAACAAGGACTGGGACCGTGGCCTTGCCTGCTAAGGAATCTTGAGAGAGATTTAAGAAAAACGATTTTATGTGTATTGCCCCAAATCATGTGCTTCTGATTGATCATGGTTATTCCAGAATTTCTGCATACTTTTTCCATATCTAGATTTCACATGCGTTCATGGAGAAGATCACTCGAGGCCATTGGGTACATGTCTCTGGAGGCTAAGTCTGTTCATGAAGTCTTTTGTCAAAAATATTAGTCAGTTTGCAAGACTGCATTGTAACTTTAACGTACACTGTGACTGGCGTTTCTCAAACTTCATGTTGTGTGACTGACCTGAAGTCAGTCGGAATTTGTAAACAGGGTAGCAAACAAGATATTTTTCTTCCATGTATACAATAATTTTTTTAAAAAAGTGCAATTTGCGTTGCAGCAATCAGTGTTAAATCATTTGCATAAGATTTAACAGCATTTTTTATAATGAATGTAAACATTTTAACTTAATGGTACTTAAAATAATTTAAAAAGAAAAAATGTTAACTTAGACATTCTTATGCTTCTTTTACAACTGCATCCCATTTCTATATTCCCAATTGTTAAAGAAAGATATTTCAAGAACAAATCTTCTCTCAGGAAAATTGCCTTTCTCCATTTGTTAAGAATTTTTATACAAGAGCACCAATATACCCCCTTCGTTTTACTGTGGAATATGTGCTGGAAAAATTGCAACAAAACTTTACTACCTAACGGATAGCATTTGTAAATACTTTAGGCATCTGTAAACACTCTGATGGAGTCTGTATAGTGTGACTGACCCACAGGCTGGTTGGTTTACATTATTATTTTTTTTAATGGGATGTCATATGGAAACCTATTTCAACAGAGTTTTAGAAAAAAAATAAAAAGGGTATTGTTTTGTCTTCTGTACAGTGAATTCCTTCCCTTTGAGCTTCATTTTGGTGCTGTATGTGGTTATAGATACTTGTATAAAAAACATACACGTGATTTTGCCTTAAAACCTTGCTTTCAAAGAGTTGTCCTTTGGGAGCTGTTTTATACCTTGGTTTTATCTGAAGTTATCACGTGGAGTTATCACTTTCCATTCTCATTGTGAACTTTTTTTTTTTTTTTTTTTTATCAGTTTGTCAGAGTGCATATGTACTCTCTGGGGAGAGGGAGAGAGAGGGGATGTGAGAAAGCACCCCCATGCCAGATGGCTATGCTGCAATCTCTGGTCCTCCATTTCTCCTTCAGGAATTTGGGTATACATGCACATATTCCTGGACTCGAACCTGCACACTTGGCCATGTGGGATGCAGTGCTTGAAGCACCATACTACCAGTTAGACTACAGATGGTTTTTACAAGTGAAAAGGACCCAGTATTACGTGCCATTATCCAAGATTAAAAGCATTCTGTTTAGGATCAGTGCTTGAAAACATTTTACAAAGTCCAGAATTTCTTTCCTTGTGAATGAAGTAGATGCTATGGTTCAAGAATAGATGAGTTTCCTTAATTTATGTATTTATTTTAATTGCCAGAGGGCGCATATGCTTACCAGAAGAGATAAAGAGAGAAGGGGAGAGGGACAAAGCATGTCCTAACGGTGCATAGTCACACTGCAGTCCCTTCTCCTACCCTGCCGGGATTTGTCACATGTATACCTGGTGTGTTTTCAGGTCATCATGGCTGGGACGGCTGGGACTTGAACCACTGTCAGCTGTGTGAAATTACCTTTACCTTTCTTAACCACTAGGCCTTGGTGCCCACCAGCCTCAGGCCAGTTTCTTTTTTAGTTCCTCCCTCTCTTTTAAAAAATTATTTTATTTAACTTTATTTATTTATTTTTTAAAGGCAGGACATTTTTAAAGTTTAACTTTATTTACCTATTTATTTTAATTTGAGAGAGGGACAGAGAGAGAGAGAGAAAGAGAGAGAGAGAGTGAGAAAGCAAGCTGCCAGGTCCGGGACTCGAACTGCATCAGCCATGTCAGAGTCCAGTGCCCCAACTACCACGCCACCTGCCGGCCCCAATTTATTTATTTATTTTAATTTAACCAGAGAAGGACAGGGTGAGAAATAGAAAGGGGGAGAGAGAGAGGGAAAATGAGAAAGCAAGTGGCCAGGTCCAGGACTTGAACTGTGGTTGGCCATATGGGAGTCCAGCGCCCTTAACCACCATACCACTGCCCCTCTAGTTCTTCCCTTTTGCAAAGTGCTCTGAAGTCTCAAAGTTCACCTGAGATTATAGGCCATATACTCCTCAGAGAATATTTTGAAACAATTTGATCAGCCTCTTTTACTTTTTGTTGGGAGGATTTCGGGAAACCAGGAGGCTGTTCCACAACACAAAATGGTGGTAATGTTTAACACTGGATCGCTGAGCATGTGGAATTTTGACTGTTTTCATGGACTTACTACTGCCATTCTATAGGTTTCAGTCTGCATCTTCAGAGAGAAGGGAACTAAGTCTCCCTTAGCGGTAGATGCCTCTCTATGTTCAGCAGACTTGGGCTGGTATATGTATCTGGGGGATTCATTGAAGTCCATGTGCAGTCTGATAATCACATCACGGGCAAGAACAATGGTTAAGGATGCTGAGTATGGGCCAGCTCTGTGGATTGGTGGTTAGGGGAGCCAGATTACACATGGCCAACTTCATGCTTCAAATCTCGGCCCCAGCACCTTGAGGGACATGATGGGTACATATGTATGCTTGCCCCTAATTCCAACTGGATGGAGAAATGGAGAAAAAGGGATTATGGTGTGACCATGCCCTGTTGAGGGTGCTTTCTTACTCTTTGTCTCTCTCTCCCTCTGCCAGGTGCACGTACCCTCTGGCAAACAAAAAAACAATGCTGACTGATGTCAGACCACTAGGATTCAAGTCCTTGCTTGATATGGACAAGCTCTGTGAGCTCAGACAAATTAAAGGAACTCTTACCTTCCTCATGGGTAAAATAAGGCAAATAGCACATATCTTGCAGGACTAAATGAGATTGTTTGTGTACGTGCCTAGCACAATGCCTGGTACCTAGAAAGTTATAAGTACTGGGACCAGCAGATGGCATAATGGTTACATTGCTGGACTCCCACGTAGTCAACCAGTTCGAGTCCTGGACCCGGCAGCTTTAAACTCACATTGGGCGCGTGTGCATGAGTGCCTAAGATCCTGAGAGGAGAATGAGGAGAAGGTATTGCAGCATGGTCATCTCCCCTGGGGGTGATTTCTTGCTTTCTGTGTCTCTGTCTCTATGGTGAGTGCACATGCCCTATAGCAAAAATCTCTCTAAAAAAGAAAAAAAAAAAAAGCTGTAAGTGTTGGCTTTATAGAAGGTGGCTCAAGCTCTTACAACTTGGAGGAGGGGGTTGTTTGCCTTTTTTTTTTTTTTTCCTTTCTTTCAACTTGGGGGTTTTGAATAATGTTTTACTCAGTGGAGTATCAGAAGTGTACGGTCTGTAGTGACTATGTCACTTGAGCTTCATGAATAAGACTGAAGAGAGTGGAATGATGGCCGTCTTCCAACCCGAAGGCTGAGGCTTAAGAGATACCAGTCTGACTTTGCCTGAGTGTTTTATAGAACAGGACTGCTCTGACAGCAGAAGAAAATTATGTTCTTTATGAACTTATTCTTCCCCCTCCGTTCTCTATGGTTCTCATTACTTTGAGTGGTTGGGAGTTGTTAAAGTTGTTACTTTGATTGGATAATGAATTTTTCTTATTGGGGCTTCCAAGTGATCTTTGTCTTCTGGAGATGGTCTCAAATATTGCTCCTTCCAATCCTAAGATGTCATTATGTTGCTCAAATACCGCCCCCCTCACACTTGTTAGAACACAAAGTAGAAATATTCCTAGTTTTCATGAAATAATGACAAGAGGCATAAGAAAGTAGGGTCTTCTTTTAGCCTCTCCTAATACAATGAAGTCCCTTAATCTGGGCTTTTGAAAATTTTTTTTAGTATTTATTTTCTCAACTTGCTATAGGGCACATGTGCTTGCTGGAGAGAGCAAGAACCCCCTTCCCCCCCAAGGGAGGTAGCCATGTAGAAGTCCCTTTTCCAATCTCGGGATTTTGGACACACATATTCACGTACCCAGTATGTTTTTTAAAGTGCACTTAAATAGATGATGGACCCCAATTTAATGCATCCTTAGACTCCATGTTATAGTTTGCAGAATTGATATTCTCTGTCACCTAGGGCTAGTTTTAGGCCATCTTATACAGGTGGTGGCTCTGTCTGGGGTCTCTCCCCAGGGTCAGTTATGTTGTTTCCTGGTGCCTGTGGAGCGTCAGGAAAGCAAGGGGGGCTATTCATTTCCCCATGCAAATACATCAGCTTCTCGCTCATGGGAAATGCTTTTCCAGTCCTTGGAAATTTGATGTAATTTTAAATGATAAAGAAATTAGCTTTAGGGAGGATAACATAGCAAGTCTTAGTGGCTATACTGTATTCCAGACTGCCTTCAATTTGAGGCAGTGTGGTAGCTTTGCTCTGTGAATATCTCTCTGTACTAGCATTTTCCATGGGGTCTGAGACTCTCAGAAGAATACAATGGCTTAGGGTGGGGAGGCAGAGAGCAAATATTTGTTCAGGATCAGGCAGCTCTTATGAATTAAAATGCATTTTGTTACTGGGTTGAAATAATAGCACCTCAGTTTGGCAATACTAGTAATCAGTCTCCCGTCGTTGGCAACTAACTAGTAATCAGATATGACTGTGGTTATTTTTAAAAGATTATTTGTGATCATCCCTCCCCCAAGCCTCAGCCAGCCCTGGGTCCTGGGCACACGTGTGCCTGGTGTGCTCAGGGAGGTCTCGGAATTTGAACCCGGAGCTTCCCATGTGGGTCAGCCTTGCAGAGCAGTGCTTTACCTCTGCACCACTTTCAGCTCCTGACTTGGGTTATTTTAAATGAGAAGCATATATTAATACATTTGTTGGGACCAGCAGTTAGTGTAATGGCTATGTCGCTGGACTCCCACGTAGTCGATCGCGGTTCGAGTCCCGGACCTGGTGGTTTAAACTCACACCAGGCGCGTATGCGTGTGTGCCAAGATCCCAAGAGGAGTACAGAGGAGAAGGGATTGCAGTGTGGCCATCCCCCCCGGGGGGTGATTTCTCTCTTTCTATCTCTCTGTCTCTCTCTGTCTTTCCAGCGAGTGCACGCGCCCTATAGCAAAAACCTCCAAAAAAAGAAGTACATTTGCTACTCCAAAATTTCAGTACGGGGTTAAATTTCATGCCAAAGCTCTGGCTGCTTGAGGCCTCGAGATAGAGTCTGTGTGACAAAACTTTCAGTGGCTGGATTTTGAGTGGGTCACCTTGCTTGTGATCTCCGGGTGGGGGTGCAGAAGAAGGTGACGATGTTTGGAGGACATGCATAGGGGAAGAGATCATAAAGTGTTTCAGTTGGTTCAACTACAAGATAGAGGAAGGGTGATAGCCTAAATTCATAGGGACTTAGGTTAAGTAAGTAATGGCTGATCATTCCAAATAACTCCTTAAGGAAAGTTAGCATGTTGCAGGTGTGCATTGACCTCAGACTCAGGTCAGAGTGAGTGTCGGTGCTCCCCCAAGTATTCTCCAGCACCTGCTAAATCTGCACCTGAGAACTAGTGTGACCCCCGGTACTGCTTGGTTCTTCCTGCTCAGTAGCTGTCACCGAGAAGTGGCAGTTACATAATGAATGTCATTATTTTATATAAAGACATTTATTTTACTTGGCGACCTTTTTTCTTTTAAAAGAATGACTATTTTATTTATTTAAAACATTTATTAAATTTGATTTATTATTTTTTAATTTGACAAGAGAGACACAAAGAGGGAGAGAAAGAAACTGAGAAAACAAATGGTCAGGTCTGGGACTTGAACTGTGTTCTACCATGTAGTAGTCCAGTGCCTCAACCACCATGCCACCTGCTGGCCCAAAGAATGAGCATTTGATTTGATTTGATTTTTTCAGAGAGAGATTTTGCTATAGGGTACGTGCACTTGCTGGAAAGACAGATAGCGAAAAATCACCTCCCCCCCACCCCCCGGGAGATGACCAAGCCGCAATCCCTTCACTTCCATTCTCCTCTTGGGATTTTGGGCACGCATGCACATGTGCCGGGTATGAGTTTCAAGACTGTGGGTCTGCGATTCGAACCATGGTCAGCCATGTGGGAGTCTAGCAACATACCATTACATCATCTGCTGGTCCCAAGAATGAGCATTCTAAAACTGGTTAAATAATAGCTATTGAGGATGAAATAGTTTAATTAGTCCAAGTTTGTGGAAAAATAGACTTACATTACTAGTTTATTTTGGTGCAGAAAAGTTTTGAAGCCCGTGCGTAGTTTTTTTTTACTACACATTTTCCATGAATGCTTTGAAGACCCCCTGTAGAGGGGTTATATTTCAGTTATCCATGGTCCCTTCTATACGATAATAATCTAGATATCCCACAAGCTTTTGGTCAAGTCATGTCTTCTCTTTGGTCATTAGTGTCTGAAGCAGCCATAAACTGGAGAACTCTCGCAGAGTGGTCTCCGAGGCCCCTTCCACCTGCATTTGCAGATGACAAAAAAGAAAGAAAAACGTGGGGCCCTGGGGCTAGCAAGTGGTGTGGTGATTAAGAGTGCTGGACTCCCAACCATGGTTTGAGTCTCAGACCTGGTGGCATTCTTTCTCACTTTCCCTCTCTCTCTCTGTCTCTGTCTGGTCAAATTGGAAAATAATAATAAATTTAAAAAGAAAGAAAGAAAGAAAAATGTGGGGCCCATGTGCATGTGTGCCCAAAATCCAGAGAGGGGGATGGAGGAGATGGGATTGTGGCATGACTATTCCTGCTATGGGGTGGTTTCTCACTTTACCTCTGTTTCTCATCCCAGTTTTGAAGGGCAGATTCTATGAGGTGATGGTGGGTCTGTGGCCTAGTCTGGGTTCCCCCAGTTTGAGGGGCCACTTTAGGCCATTCCACTTCTAGAAAAATTGGTAGATTTAGAATTGGAGTCTCCTGGGACCAGCAGTTAGCGTAATGGCTATGTCGCTGGACTCCCATGTAGCCAACTGCAGTTCGAGTCCCAGACCCAGTGGCTTAAGCTCACGCCGGGCGCGTGTGTGTGCATGCCCAAGATCCCAAGAGGAGAATGGAGGAGAAGGGATTGCAACGTGGCCATCCCCCCTGGGGGGTGATTTCTCGCTTTCTGTCTCTCTGTCTCTGTCTTTCTGGTGAGCGCACGCTTCCTATAGCAAAAACCTCTCAAAAAAAAAAAAAAAAAAAAAAAAAAAAAAAGAATTGGAGTCTCCTTTTGTCCTTCCCCATCTCTGGGGAGTCCTCCCAAAGCCTTAGACCACAGACCTATACCACAGTCATGGTCATGAAGGCGTTTTTAAGAGTGTCATTGGCCCCCAGTGCTGAAGCTGTTTGGTCTGAGACCACTGATATAAAACTTGTCCAGTGATACAGACCCAGACCGGAAAATGGGGAAGTCTGGCAGCTGAGCAGTCTGCAAAACAAGGAAAAACAGCTTTGCTTTGCTTGGCTCATTCCTTCAATATCTTGTAGCTGGTTTTTTCTTTCTTGGAAACAACCAATGCTTCATTGTTGCTTTCCTCCTGTGTCTTCTCTGTAGCTATTAGACTTTTCCTCTCTCTCTCTGTCCCCTTATATGGGTTTTATCCTTATTTTTGTGAATTCTATTCTTTAACACTCTGTGACTGGTCTGAGATATTAATAGCAAATGTTTATATAGCATTGACTAGTGGTAGTTTCTATACAAAGTGTTTAATATATATCAATTTATCTAATCCTCATACCAAGCGAGTGAGGTGGCATTATCCCCTCATTTTACTAATGCGGCCACTGAGGAACATAGAAGTAAAGTAACTTGGACAAAGTCAGACAGTGGCAGCCTGGGATTTGAGCCCCAGCAGTCTAGTTCCAGAGTGCATGCTCTTATTCATTATACTATAGTGTCTTTTGATCTTGCTTTAAAGGTTGAAGAAATGGGGCCAGCAGGTGGTGTGGAGGTAAAGGCAGCTGGACCCCACACGTGCGATTGCACTGTGGGAGCCTCAGTCACATCTGCCAGCTTGAAAAACGTGGAGCCTGAGACCAGCAGTTAGCGTAATGGCTATGTTGCTGAACTTCCACGTAGTCGACTGCAGTTCGCGTCCCGGACCCGGTGGCTTAAAACTCACACCGGGCGCGTGTGCGTACATGCCCAAGATCCTGAGAGGAGAACAGAGGAGAAGGGATTGAGGCGTGGCCATCCCGCCTGGGGGGTGATTTCTCGCTCTCTGTCTCTCTGTCTCTCTCTGTCTGGTGAGCGCATGCGCCCTATAGCAAAAAACCTCTAAAAAAGAAAAAGAAAAAGAAAAAGAAAAACGTGGGGCCCTGGGGCTAGCAAGTGGTGTGGTGATTAAGGGTGCTGGACTCCCAACCATGGTTTGAGTCTCAGACCTGGTGGCATTCTTTCTCACTTTCCCTCTCTCTCTCTGTCTCTGTCTGGTCAAATTGGAAAATAATAATAAATTTAAAAAGAAAGAAAGAAAGAAAAATGTGGGGCCCATGTGCATGTGTGCCCAAAATCCTGAGAGGAGGATGGAGGAGATGGGATTGTGGCATGACTATTCCTGCTATGGGATGGTTTCTCACTTTACCTCTGTTTCTCATTGATGAATGCATGCACCCTATAGCAAGACTAAAAAACAAAAAACAAGCCAACAAACAAAAAAGGTGAAAAATGGAAGAACACAGAGAAGAAGCCAGCACTGTCTACGATCTTGGATTTGAGGCTATGCCACATCTCTTTCACCTAGTGTCTCAGAAATGCACAATTATGATGTGCAATGCAGGTGTGCCTAGATTGAAGAAACCTAGCAAATGTGTCCCTTTCTTCCAGTTAGATGTTTCTTAGAATACACACCGCAGTGCCTGGTTGTTAGCTGGACAAGGCTGGCTTGGGGGTGTCGTGCTCTCTTTGGAGCAATTCCCTTTTCCTTTACATGTAACTTCAAGTAAGACTTTTTTTTTTTTTTTTTTTTTTTTTTTAAATTATTAAATTTTATTTTATTTATTCATTCATTTATTTTAATTTGGCCAGAGACAGAGAGAGAGAGAGAGAGAGAGAGAGAGAGAGAGAAAGTGTGAAATCAAGCCGCCAGATCCAGGACTTGAACCATGGTCAGCCATGTGGGAGTGTCCAGCGCCTTAACCACCATGCCGCCTGCTGGTCCCTCAAGTAAGACTTTTTATGCTCCTATCTAACTCAGAAGATTAGGGTAAAGTGTTTTGTAAAGCATAAAAAGCTAAAGAAATCATGAATAGTGGTTAAAACTGGACACCAGAGAGAACAAGAAATACCTCGTTGTGGTGTAAAGTCTTTCTAGGCTTAGTTCTGCCAAAGAATTTTTTTCAAGAAAACTTGCGTAAGATTTTGGCAGTGGTGTCCCAGGCTTTATCTTTTTCAATAAGTGCTCATTACTGCTGACATCATTGTTGCTATTATTATTTTGATAAGTGTGCCTTACCAGTGATGCTCTGTGTCAGGGGTTCTCTGGCTCCCACGTGCACACGAAGCATGCATAATGCTTGCTCGACTTGCAGAGTCCTAGGGTCCTTTCCCAGAGAATCTGATTGTATAGGTCCCGTGTAAGGTTCAGGAAGCTGCATTCATTAGCCTTTCTATTAATTAAAATTTATTGACTAGTGCAGAATTCAAAAGTTACAAGCTAGGGGCCAGATTGTGACAGCAGCCACGCAGCTGGACCTACATAGGAAGGTTCCCGGTTTGCAGCTGAGCCCTCCTATGCATTGAGTGCCTGTGATCTAGGCTGGCTGAGCCTAGAGTGTCTTGTCTGGGGATGCCTCACACACTCTTCCTCTTTTGTGAAAGAAATGAGTAACTTAAAAACATTTTATAAACTAAAATACAGTGAAAATGATTTTTCTCACCCTTGTTCCACAGCTACTCAGTTCCTCTTCTGGCTGTAACTTGTTATTTCTTGCATAGATTATTTGCATTGACTAGGAATGCACACATAAGTAGGTAAAAGTTCTATATCCCGAGGCTGGCAGGTGGCATGGTGATTAAGGGTGCTGGACTCTCACACGGCCAACTGCAGTTTGAGTCCCGGACCTGGTGGCTTGCTTTCTTACTTTCCTTCTCTCTTTTTCTCACACACTCTGTCCCTCTCTGGTCAAATTGAAATGATCAAATAAATAAATAAAATAAAATAAAATAATTATTCAAAAAAGTTCTATA
Source organism: Tupaia tana (assembly GCA_026018925.1). Classification (NCBI taxonomy): domain Eukaryota; kingdom Metazoa; phylum Chordata; class Mammalia; order Scandentia; family Tupaiidae; genus Tupaia; species Tupaia tana. Next base: position 55,475,768 of record JAKSZU010000007.1, on the reverse strand, counting down.
TCCCATTTTTGTGTGTGTGTGATAGCATACTATATACATTGCTTTGTATTTTGCTTTTTTTCACTTAGTATGTCTTGGTTCATTATTAATTGATGCCCTACTGAAGGACATTTGTTTCTAATTTTGCTATTCCAGTAGTGCTGCAATAAATATCCATATCTGTGTCATTTCATACATATGTAACATGCCGATAAATGAATGTCTGCAAGTGGCATGGCTGAGTCAAGGGTATCTAATTTTCATTTTGGTAGATATTGCCAAATTGCTCTCATGAAGGTTGTCTCAGTTTGTATTCCCACTAGCAATATGTAAGAGTGTCTGTTTTTTCTTATTCAAATGAGCCTGTTATCAAACATTTTAATCTTTTTCAAACTTGTATCTCTGAGTTTTGTTTTGCATTTATCATCTCGTGAATGAGGTTGATAATTAAGAGCCATGTCATTTATTTTATGTGAGCTCTATGATCATCTCTGTTTAGATTCTTTACCTGTTTTTTTCTTTTGGGTTATTGGTCTTGTTGATTTGAGTTCTTTCATATAAAAATCATAGTCCTTTGTCTGAATATGCTTTAAAGATATATACTCCTGGCTTTTTGTTTGTTTATGCTTTTTAAAAAAAATAAAGATGATCTTTTATTTATTTTTTTAATTTTTAAATTTGCCAGAGGGTGTCTACACTCATCAGAAAGAGAAAAAGGGGAGGGAGGTGAGAAAGCACTGCTTCCATGGGGAATGGTCATGCCACAATCTTCTTCTCCATTTCTCCTCATTTAGGAATTTTGGACATGCATCTGGTGTGTTTTTCTTTTCCTTCTTTCTTTCTTTTCTTTTCATTCATTCATTCTTTTTTTTTTTTTAAGAAAGATTTTTGCTATAGGGTGCATGCACTCACCAGAGAGACAGAGAAAGAGAGATGAGAAATCACCCCCCCCCCCCCCCCGCCCCCGGGGTATGATTGCATCACAATCCCTTCTTCTCCATTCTCCTCTTGGGATTTTGGGCACATACACACACGCACACAGCATGAGTTTCAAGTCGCCAGATCCAGGCCTTGAACTGCAGCAGATTATGTGGGAGTCCAGTGATGCAACCATTACACCATCTGCTGATGCTCCTGTATGTTTTTTAAGTGCTGGGTATGGGACACAAACTAAACAGTTGGCCATGTGGGAATCTAACCACTTTTACTACCATTCCACAGGCTGGCCCAATCTTTTCCTTTTTAAGAATACTGTATATAACTTTATTTGTTATTATTGTTTAGTTTGCTATTAGGCACACATGCTCACCAGAGAGCAAATGTTTATATAGCATCTATTATACAGACAGAGAGAGGGAAAGAGGGGAAGCACAAAAGCAAGCTGCCAGGTCCAGTACTTGAAGTGCGGTCAGCCATATGGGAGTCCAGCGTTTTAACCACCATGCCACCTGCTGGTCCCATTTTTGTTTTAAAGGTAATTCAACTTATCAGTCTTTTTTCTTTTATGACTTTGGGATTTTGTATAATATTTTGGAAGGCCTTTCTCAGTATTAAGATTATTTTTTAAAATTCCACATTTTCTTTTAGTATTTTTGTGGCTTTATTTTTGAAATTTGAATTTTCCTCTCCCAGAATTTTTGTTGTTAGTTATTGTAACTGTAGAGTAATATTCAACCTTATGTTTTTCAAAATGACAACCTAATTGTACAAATATAATATCCCAAATTATCAATTTCCCTCCCACTAATTCAAAATAAGAATTAAAAAAATACATAAATTCTCATATGTATATTCTTGTGTAAATTTTTTTTCTGGGAGATTTTTGCTATAGGGCACATGTGCTCACCAGAGAGAGACAGAGCCAGAAAGCAAGAAATCACCCCCCAGGAGGGAATTGCCATGCTGAAACCCCTTCTACTCCATTCTCTTTTTGGGATTTTGGGTATGTACATATACATGTCTGGTGTGAGTTTAAACTACTGGGTCCTGGACTTGAACTACAGTCAACTATGTGGGAGTCCAGTGATGTAACTATTATATCAACTGCTGATTCCTATTCTTTTTTTTTTTTTGGAGAGGTTTTCACTATAGCGTGTGTGCACTTGCCAGACAGACAGAGAGAGACATAGAGACAGAAAGCGAGAAATCACCCCCCAGGGGGGATGGTCACGCCGCAAGCCCTTCTCCTCCATTCTCCTCTCGGGATCTTGGGCACGCACGCACACGCGCCCGGCGTGAGTTTTAAGCCACCGGGTCCAGGATGCGAACCGCGGTTGACTATGTGGGAGTCCAGTGGCATAGCCATTACGCAACTGCTGGTTCCCCTGATTCCTATTCTTGTATAATTCTTATGTGGATATATATTTAATATAAGATTTTATATATGTTTTTATTTCTATATTTTTTTATTATGTACCAGTGATCCATTCATTTATGTCGTAATACCATATTGCTTGATTATTATACTTTTCAACATATTTTAATATTTCAAGGATTAGTCCCTTCTCATTAATCTTAATTTTTTAAAAGAATTTGATCACTATTCATGTTTATTTGTTTTTCAATACAGACCCTCTAGAACCAACTAGTTCAGTTAAAATATAATCCTGTTGGTATTTTTATTGGGCTGATATTAAAATTTAGGTAAGCTTAGGGAGCATTAGTATCATTATTTTAAACCTTTCTGTCCAAGATGAAATATGTCTTTTCATTTGTTTAAATCTTTTTCTGTGACCCTTACTAGCATTTAAAACTTTACTTCATACAGATCTTGTGCATGTTTCTGGTTAAGTTTTTATTTGGATTTTCAATACTTCTTGATGTTGGTATAACTTTTCTAATTGGTACGTTTATTAAAAATATATTGGGACCGGGACCAGCAGTTAGCATAATGGCTATGTCGCTGGACTCCCACATAGTCGACTGCAGTTCGAGTCCTGGACCCGGTGGCTTAAACTCACACCAGGCGCGTGTGCGTGCGTGCCCAAGATCCCAAGAGGAGAATGGAGGAGAAGGGATTGCGGCGTGGCCATCCCCCCTGGGGGGTGATTTCTCGCTTTCTATCTCTCTGTCTCTCTCTGTCTGGCAAGCGCACGCGCCCTATAGCAAAAACCTCTCCAAAAAAAAAAAAAAAAAAGAAAAGAATATATTGGGACCAATAGATAGCGTAATGGTTACGTTGCTGGACTTCCACATAGTCGACCATGGTTTGAGTCCTGAACCTGGTGGCTTAAAGCTCACGCCAGGTGTGTGTGCATGGGTGTCCAAAATCCCTAGAGAATGGAGGAGAATGAATTGCAGCAAAGCCATCCCCTTGGGGGGAGCGATTTCTTATTTTCTGTCTCTCTGTCTCTCTGGCGAGTGCACGCACCTTATAGCAAAAAGTCTCTCTCTTTCTAAAAAAATAAATGAATATATTAAGCGAGGCCACCAGGTGGCATGGTGGTTAAGGTGCTGGACTTCCATATGGCTGACCACAGTTCAAGTCCTGGGCCTGGCAGCTTTCTCTCTCTCTCTCTCTCTGGTCAAACTGAAAAATAATAATAACAAATTTAAAAAATTCTTTTTTAAAAAAAAAAAGAATATTAAGCATCTCTCCCAGAATCATTCCAGATTCTCCATTTTTTTTTCAGTAGATTTTGTTGTATTTGTTGAAGGTAATATGCAGTTTCTATTTGCACTGTCAGTCTGCCGGTGGTTCTGGTATTTGTGAAAATCCTGCTCTTGGTGTTGTCTGAGGAACTAGACGTGCCTCATAATGCACTTATTTACTTAAATCATATTTTCAGGTAACGGCAGAGATGGGAGGGATCTTACTGAGCTCCAGATGAGAAAACAGCCTCAGAGAAGCTAAGTCCTGGCTGGCTGGTATAGAACTGGGTTTTCAATGAGTTGGACTCTGGTCTAGGCTGAGAGGTCACTGAGTGAAATTCGAGAACCAAACATTGTGAGCAAAAGTTTGGACTTTGGCAGGGGCTGGTGACTTCTTACTACTCTGAGCAATGCTTCATTAATCAGCTTAGGAATTAACGAGATAGAGGCTAGGGCCAATATGGATTTTCAGAGATTGTGTATGTCTCCAAACACCAGCTCTGAGTTACCTCTAGGGAGTAGCACAAAGGACCATGGGCTTCCAGTGAATCATCAGGCTGCATTCGCTGAAGTAAATGAAAGCATTGTGAGAGCAGGAAATCAGGACAGACACCTACACTCGCTAACCCAAACAGCCTTCCTTTCAGAGCCCCTGGAGATCAGTTATCACTAAATGGACAGATAGACTCTGCAAAGTTTTTGCAGGCTTTGCAGCTTGTAAATAAGAGGCTACATTCTTCAGCTCCCCTCTGGTTGAATCTGGCAGAGGGAAGACCTCTGGCTCCAGGCAGCTGGGTGATGACCAGTAGCTGGGCTGGCTGGGAGAGAATGGTGACGCCATTCAAATAAACTTTGTGAACTCACTGTATTTAATTTAGAGAACCCTGGGTATTGAGAGCACAAGATACCTTATTCACGAGAGAATGATGTTGGAAGCACCTGTTGCATGTTACCTTTTATAAAGCCATATCAAATAAAAATCTATAATTGACATAGATTACACAATATTTAACATTTCCATAGCTCATATTATTCTTTTTATTTTTTCTTATGCTCTTATTATTCTTTGTACTTTTACTAGGACTTCTTCTTTGTGACTTTTTTTATCCTATTGTTCCATTTTATCAATTACTTTAGTCTCCCCCCAAATTTCTGACTCATTGATACTACTAGATTTACTGGTATAATTTACTGTCGAGTACTTCTAGGAGAAATTCCAGAAGGTGCCTCCCTTCCTTTTACAAATGGGTGAGGGATGTTTTATTTTGGAACACCCTATGGGAAGCCTTTGGTTGTTGCTTCTCTCTTGAAGTGGGGGTACCAGACGGGGCAGCTCTCCAGTTCATTCTTTTTTCCTTGACCTCTTTGAAGCATTTGGCATTGTGGCCTACTCCATCTTTCCTAAAAATCTCTCCCCTGTTGACTTTCATGACATTATAGATCAATCAGGAGTGTGGTGAAGTGGAAAGACTATGACTTTGGAGTGTGGTTTGAATCTTGGCCCTGCACAGCAACTCTGAGACTTCAACAAGTTTCTCAACCTCTCAAGGCTGCACTGTGCTTGCCTCAGAAAGGAGAGGAACACTACCGCTGACACCACCCCCCATCCCAGTTAGCAGCTTTGAAGCATTATGCAACTTTGGCTTTTGTGAAGGTAGGAGTGGCGTTTGGAACCTGGGCAAACTGCTAGCACAGAACCTTTCCCAAGACAGGCACTCACTAGTTTAGCTGCTCTCTACTGCTGGTGTGCAGCCTGGAGTGACATCATTCATTCACGCTCCATGTGTTAGTCAGGGTTCTCCAGAGAAACAAGACTGATAGGAGGTATGTATTGGGTTGTTGGGAAAGTCATGACACAACTTTTGCATAGAAAGACATAGAAAAATACAACATGACTTTTCCAACGACCTAATATTTATAATGTGTGTGTGCGTATAATTTTTTTTTTTTTTTAGAGATTTTTGCTGTAAGGCACATGCACTCACCAGAGAGACAGAGAAAGAGAGAAAGTGAGAAATCACCCCCAGGGGGGATGGCCACATCGCAATTCCTTCTCCAATCTCCTCTCTAGATTTTGGGCACACATTACACGTGCCTGGTGTGGTTTTCAAGCCACCAGGTCTGGTACTCGAACCGTGATCGACCATGTAGGAGTCCAGTGCCTTAACCACTATGTCACCTTCTGGTCCCTATATATTTCTATAGCACACTGTAGAGTCATTAGTAAGTTTGAAGCAAGAGGCTCACTTTCAGAGGTATTAATGCTGTGTGTGTGTGTGTGTGTGTGTGTGTGTGTGTGTACATCTGTGCATATAGTTATACAGGTAGTCCTTGACTTAACAATTTTTTGACTATGCAAAATTGATAGGAATTCAGTAGAAACTCTGCTTTGAGTACTCATATAACCACTCAGTACAGTATTCAATAAATTACATGAGATAGTCAACACTATCATAAAATAGGATTTGTGTTAGGTGATTTTGGCCAATTGTAGGCTAATTGAAGTATTTTGAGTATGTTTAAGTTAAGCTAAGCTGTGATGTTCACAGGTTGAGTGTATTAAATACGTTTTGACTTAAGATATTTCCAACTAGTGATGGGTATATTGGGATGTAACTCCATTACAAGTTGAGGAGCATCTCTGTGTGTATACACCCACATTAATATATGAGGAGAAGTCAAAAAGATTATGGAAAATGGAATTGACTATGAATTTATCAGGGCCACCTGGTTGAGGTGCTGGATTCCCACATGGTTGGCCACAGTTTGAATTCCAGACCTGGAGGCTTTCTTTCTCACTTTCTCTCTCGTTTTTTTTTCTCTCTCTCTCCCCATGTCTCTCTCTGGCCAGGTTAAAAAATAATAATAAATAACATTTAATAAATATTTTTTTAAAAGTATGCATTTACCTTAGAGCACAACTTTTAAGTCCCTGTATAGCTTTTTTATAATACATATTTTCCATGAATCTTTTAAAATCTCTTCTACACACACACACACTCAAATAGGTGGAGAAAGAGAGAAAAAGATTTATTAGCTCCTGTGATAGTGAGGGCTGGCTGTCTGAAATCTACAGGGCATGCCAGCAGGCTGATGACTCAGGTGAGAGTTGGAGTCTTGAGTTCAAATTCCACAGGGCAGGGACCAGCAGTTAGCATAATGGCTATGTCTCTGGACTCCCATGTAGTCGACTGCGGTTGGAGTCGTGGACCCGGCGGCTTAAACTCACGCTGGGCACGTGTTCGTGCGTGCCCAAGATTCCAAAAGGAGAATGGAGGAGAAGGGATTGCGGCATGGCCATCCCCCCTGGGGGGTGATTTCTCACTTTCTATCTCTCTGCCTCTCTCTGTCTTTCTGGCGAGCGCATGCGCCCTATGGCAAAAACCTCTCAAAAAAAAAAAAAAAAAATTTCACAGGCAGAAGGCTGGAAACTCAGGCAAGATTTCTGTGTCACAGTATTGAGAAGAAATTTTTCTTTTCTTTTTTATTTTTAACGATTTCCTTTTTAATTTTATTTTTTATTATAGTTATTTTCAACTTGATGAGACAGAGAGAGAGAGAGAGAAGCCACCAGGTTTGGGACTTGAACTGTGATTAGTCATGTGGGAGTCCAGCACCCCAACCACCATACCATCTACCAGTCCCGAGAAGAAATTCTTTGTAACCTCAGTCTTAGATTTTAAGTTCTTCCACTGATTGGATGAGGCCCACCCACATTAAGGAGGATAATTTGCTTTACTCAAAGCCTACTGAGTCTAATCTCATCTAAAAAATACCTTCACAGCAATGTCTATACTGGTGTTTGACCTGACAACAAATGGGACATGATAACCTAGCCAAGCTGACATATATAATTAACTATCACCTGCAAAAGGCAGGCCACCGATCCCCGGGCAGCTGGGTTTCAGTCCAGTGTTAGAAGGCCGAATAGAGGGGTTAGCAGATGGCATAATGGTTACGTCTCTGGACTCCCATATAGTCGCCTGCAGTCCTAGACTCAGTGGCTTAAAACTCACGCCAGGCATGTGTGTGTGCATGCCCAGAATCCCAAAAGGAGAATGGTAGAGAAGGGATTGCAACATGGCCCTCCCCCCTGGGGGGGTGACTTCTCACTTTCTGTATCCTTATGTCTCTTCAGTGAGTACACGCACCCTATAGCAAAAAATATCTCTCTCTCAAAAGAAAAAAAAAAGGCCGAATAGAAAAAGACATTGTGATGACATATCTCAGAGGGGCCCTTGAGAATCTATGTAGAATTCACCAAGGGTCAGAATCTGTGTTATTTCTTTTTTTTTTTTTTTTTTTTTGGAGAGGTTTTTGCTATAGGGCACGTGCGCTCGCCAGACAGAGAGAGAGAGACAGAGAGATAGAAAGCAGGAAATCACCCCCCAGGGGGGATGGCCACGCCGCAATCCCTTCTCCTCCATTCTCCTCTCGGGATCTTGGGCACGCACGCACATGCGCCCGGCGTGAGTTTAAGCTGCCGGGTCCGGGACTCGAACCGCGGTCGACTACGTGGGAGTCCAGCGACATAGCCATTACGCTAACTGCTGGTCCCAGAATCTGTGTTATTTCTTTTTTTTTTTTTTTTTTTTGGAGAGGTTTTTCGCTATAGGGCGCGTGCGCTCGCCAGACAGACAGAGAGAGACATAGAGACAGAAAGCGAGAAATCACCCCCCAGGGGGGATGGTCACGCCGCAATCCCTTCTCCTCCATTCTCCTCTCGGGATCTTGGGCACGCACGCACACGCGCCCGGCGTGAGTTGTAAGCCACCGGGTCCGAGACGCGAACCGCGGTCGACTACGTGGGAGTCCAGCGACATAGCCATTACGCTAACTGCTGGTTCCCAAGAATCTGTGTTATTTCTTGACGCCACTCTCAGGGCTCTGGGTCAGGGAAAGTTATGTGAAAGGTTGCTATCATAAAGTCCAGGAGCTATCCATTCCCAGTAACTCAGTACTGGGTTCCACCCTGCTTTGGTTTGGCTGTGCGATCCTGGGCAAGTCTTCTGGGACTCAGTTTACTGTCTATAAAAAGGAACATTTAGAGTGGCGGCACCTTGAGTTCCCTTCACATGTATTAACACTGTGTTTCTCTGTGTCTCCTGTTTAGTACAGGATGTGTAGAGACTTGTTAGGAATTTACAGCTTGTGATTGCTTCACATTTTTGGAAAATGGCTGCATATTTTCAAACAGCATTAACTTTAACAATTGACATTACATATTTATTATTATTATTATTTGGAGAGGTTGTGTGTGTGTGCTTTTTTTTTTTTTTTTTTTTTTAATTTTGTTACAGGGCGTGTGCCCTCGCCAGAAAGACAGAGAGAGACAGAGAGACAGAAAGCGAGAAATCATCCCTGGGGGGATGGACCTGTCACAATCCCTTCTTCTCCATTCTCCTCTTGGGATCTTGGGCACACATGCCCATGCGTCCAGTGTGAGTTTAAGCCACCGGGTCTGGGACTTGAACTGTGGTCAGCTACATGGGAGTCCAGCGACATAGCCATTACACCAACTGCTGGTCCCATATTTATTATTTATTTATTTGTTATTATTCATTATTATTATTATTGTTATTATTATTTTCCAGTTTGATCAGAGAGAGACAAAGAGAGGAAAAGTGAAATCAAGCCACCAGGTCCTGGATTCAAACCACGTTGGCCATGTGGGAGTCCAGCACCTTTAACCACCATGCCACCTGCTGGCCCTAGAACCAATAATTTTTAATATGACAAGTCTGGACTTCCTGGAAAATCCTGATTTTTTTCCCATTGATCAGCTATGTGACCTGTCATAACTTGTAATTACTCTGAGCTTCAGTTTGCTTACCTTTAAAATGGGAGTAATGAGATATCTCATAGATTTGTTGTGAAATTAAATATCAATAATAACATTGAATGTCAATGGATTAAATTTTTCGATGAAGAGACACAGACTGGCTGAATGGATTAAAAATCAGAAACCCTTCATCTGCTGCCTACAAGAAACCCATCTCATGGATAAAGACATACATAGACTAAAAGCGAAGGGCTGGAAAAAGGTATTCCATTCAAATGGAAAACAAAAAAGAGCGGGAGTTGCTATATTGATTTCGGACAAAATAGGCTTTAAGACAAAAGCTGTAAGAAAAGACAAAGAAAGGTATTATATGGTAATAAAAGGGCTAATTCACCAAGAAGATAAAACACTTATAAATATCTATGCACTGAACTCAGGAGCACCCAAATATGTAAAGGAAAGACTGCTAGATCTAAAAGGAGAGATAGACTGTAACACTCTAATTGTTGGAGATCTTAACACCCCATTATCTCCTTTAGACAGGTCAATGAGACAAAAAAATAAGCAAAGAAACTCAGGACCTAAATGATATCATAAATCAGATGGACTTGATAGCCATCTATAGAACTTTCCATCCAAAAAACACAAAATATACATTTTTCTCAGTCCTGCATGGTACTTTATCAAAGACTGATCACATGATAGTGCACAAAACCAACTTTCACAGATGCAAAGGCATAGAAACTATATCCAGCAGTGTCTCCAACCATGATGGAATTAAACTTAATATTAATCTCAGGAAAAGCCCTCGAAAATATCCAAATACATGGAAACTAAATAACCTACTTCTGGGGACCAGCAGTTAGTGTAATGGCTATGTCGCTGAACTCTCATGTAGCTGACCGTGGTTCAAGTCCCGGACCTGGTGGCTTAAACTCACGCCGGGTGCGTTTGCATGTGTGCCCAAGATCCTGAGAGGAGAATGGAGGAGAAGGGATTGCGGTGTGGCCATCTCCCCTGGGGGGTGATTTCTCACTTTCTATCTCTCTGTCACTCTCTCTTTCTGGCAAGTGCACGTGCCCTATAGCAAAAACCTCTCCAAAAAAAATAATAATAATAACCTACTTCTGAATGACTTCATGACTACTGCAGAGATTAAGATGGAAGTCAAAAGAGTCATAGAAACTAATGATAATGAGTACACAATTTTCCATAATCTATGGGGCACTGCAAAAGCAGTCATAAGAGGGAAGTTCATCGCAATTAGCGTGCACAAGAAAAAGATGGAAAGGTGGCAAAAGGACAACCTAACATCATGCCTTAGGGAACTGGAAAAAGAACAACAACAACAACAACAAAACAAAAAATGCCAGGAGAAAAGAAATAATAAGATTCGAGCAGAAATAAATGAAATAGAAAATAAGCGAACTATACAGAAAATAAATTAAAGCAAAAGCTGGTTCTTTGAAAAGATAAACAAGACTGACACACCATTAGCCAGAGTAATTAAGAAGAGAGAGAGGAACAAGATAAGTCAAATCTGCAATGAATTAGGCAACATTACAAAAGACATAACAGAATACAAAATATCACTAGAGGATACTATGAGGTACTCTACGCCAACAAAGAAGAAAATCTGGATGAGATGGACAAATTCCTGGACACATATAATCTACCAAGATTGACTCAGGAGGATATAGAAAGCCTGAATAGACCTATAACAAGCAATGAGAGTGAATTATTAATAAATAATCTCCCAACAAAGAAAAGTCCAGGCTCCGATGGATTCACTGCCGAATTTTACAAAACTTGTAAAGAAGATGTAACCCACATTCTACTCACACTGTTTCTAGAGATGCAAAAGGAAGGAACCCTTCCAAATTAATTCTATGACGCCTCCATTACCCTCATTCCCAAAATAGATAAGGATACGACAAAAAAGGAAAAGTACAGACCTATAATATAGATTCAAAAATTCTCAACAAGATACTTGCTAACCGTATTCAACAGCATATAAAAAGGTTATTCAGTGATCAGGAGGTGGCATGGTGGTTAAGGCGCTGGATACTCCCGCATGGCTGACCATGGTTTGAGTCCTGGACCTGGTGGCTTGCTTTTTCACTTTGCCTCTCTCTCTCTCTCTCTGTGTGTGTCTCTCTCTGGTCAAATTAAAATAAATGAATGAACAAATAAAATTAAATATAAAATAATTCTAAAAAAAAAAGGTTATTCATCACGACCAGGTAGGCTTTATTCCAGGGATGCAAGGGTGGTTCGACATATGCAAAACCATAAATGTAATACACCATATTAACAGAGAGAAAGATAAAAACCTTATGATTATTTCAATTGATGAAGGAAAAGCATTCAACAACATACAAATGCCTTTATGATCAAGACTCTCAGTAAAATTGGCATAGAAGGACCGTTTCTCAGTATAATAAAAGCCATTTGTGAAAAACCTATAGCTAATATTACGTGGGGAAAAGCTGAAAGCTTTTCCACCAAAACTGGGTACAAGACAAGGCTGCCCACTTTCTCCACTCCACTTTCTCCACTAACTTTCAGTATAGTACTGGAAGTTCTAGCCAATGTGATCAGACAAGAGAAGGAAATAAAAGGCGTTCCAATAGAGAAAGAAGAGCTGAAATTATCTCTATTTGCAGATGACATGATTATATACATAGAAGATCCAATAGTATCCATGAAAAGAAATTTTTGAAGTAATAAATGCATACAGTAAAGAGGCAGGATACAAAATTAATTCACAAAAATCTATAGCATTTCTATATACAAACAAGCAGACAGAGACAGAACTGAAGAATGTAATTCCATTTACCATAGCCACAAGAAGTATAAGATACTTAAAAATAAAACTAACCAAGGAAGTCAAAGACCTCTACAAGGAAAACTATGAAAACTTTAAAAAGGAAATTGAAAAGGACACTAAAAAGTGGAAGGACATCCCATGTTCCTGGATTGGCAGAATCAATATAATAAAAATGGCAATCCTACCCAAATTAATCTACATGTTTAATGCAATCCCAATAAAATTACAAGAGACATTCTTCACAGATCTAGAAAAGACAATCATAGAATTTGTCTGGAATCATAAAAAAACCTATTTTGCTAAAGCCACCCTGCACAACAAGATTAGAGTAGGTAGCATCTCACTTCCTGACCCCAAAATATATTACAAAGCTGTGATAATCAAAACAGCATGATATTGGCACAAAAATACACATGAGGACCAATGGAACAGATTAGATACTCCAGAAATAAACCCTAAAACGTACAGCCAACTCATCTTTGACAAAGGGACCAGCCAATCCAGTGGGAAAAGGGGAACTTCTTTAGCAAATGGCATTGGAAAAACTAGATATCCACCTGCAGAAAGATGAATCTGAACCCCTATCTGTCACCATTAACAAAAATCAACTTGAAGTGGATCAAAAATCTAAACCTAAGATCGCAAACTATAAAACTACTGGTGGGAAACACTGGGGAAACTCTGGGAGACATTAGGGTAGGCAAAGACTTCTTAAGCAAGACCCCCAAAGCACAGGCAATAATCTCCCAAATAGACAGGTGGGATTACATCAGATTAAAGAGTTTCTGCACAGCAAAAGACACTGTAATTAGTGTGAATCGACAATCCTTGGAATGGGAGAGAATTTTTGTTAACTGTGCCTCAGATAAGGGACTGATAACCAGAATACACAGGGAACTCAAGTAGCTTACCTGGAAGAAAATGATGAACCCAATTAAAAGATGGGAAAATGAGCTGAATAAACAACTCTCTAAGGAAGACATATGAACAGCCAAAAAGCATATGAAAAAATGTTCAACATCCCTCATTGTAAGGGAGATGCAAATCAAAACCACAATGAGATACCACCTAACCCCAGTCAGAATGGTGACGATTAAAAAACAAATAATGACTAATGCTGGAGGGGATGTGGTGAAAGGGGAACACTCCTACACTGTTGGTGGGAGTGTAAGTTGGTCCAGCCACTATGGAGAACAATATGAAGGTTCCTCAAAGACCTTCAAATAGAACTACCATATGATCCAGCAATTCTACTCCTGAGTATCTACCCAAAAGACAGGAGAGCACTCAGTCAGAAAGGCGCTTGCACAACTATTTTCATTGCAGCATTATTCATGATTGCTAAGTCATGGAACCAGCCCAAATGTCCACAAACAAATGAATGGATTGAAAAATTGTGATACATATACTCCACGGAATACTACTCGTGCATAAAAAACAAGGCCCTGGAATTTGATAGAAAGTGGACAAATATGGAAGATTTGTTGCTGAATGAAGCAAGTCAGGCTGTGAAAGAGAGACATTGTATATCTCCACTTAACATATACTAACTGTCCGTACTCTATGGTAGAGACAGAAAGACTGGAGAACATAAAAATATTACAAATTGTAATGGACACTAGAGACAAAGTGGAAAGAGAGTGTGGGAGGGGAAGAACATAGGAAAGGAAATTTTGGGGGAAAAATGGAGATGTAAGACACTTGTGGGACACAGATAAGGTTTATTAACTGTTGACGAGGATGTGTATAATAGTCTCAACTAGGCTGGTCTGAGGTGTATATCATGCTAGATAAAGTCTCTTTACAATCTAAATGATGGATAGTAATTCAATGTATGAATAAAAAAAAGAAAAAAACAAGACCCTGGCTTTTGACAGAAAGTGGATGAATATCAAAGATTTACTGCTGAGTGAAGCAAGCCAGGCTATAAAGGAGAGATATCATATGTCTCCATTTAATATATACAGAGCATCCACACTCTATGACCAAAACTGAATGACTAGAGGATATAGAAACATAGTCAATGATTGTGAATACCAGATACAGTGTCTGAAGAGGGTAGGTGGAGGAGTAGTGTCTGAGGAAGGACATTAGGGAGAAAAGTAGAGAGGCAAGGATTTATGGGACAAAAAAAATGGGTTATTATCTGTAGAAGATAACTTTATAGTATTGCCAACTGAACTGATGAGAAATGTACACACATTGAAACATTCACTTTACAAGCTAAATAATGTGATTGAATGTATAAAATACATTGAAATTAAAAAAAAACAAAATTAAAAAGAAAAATAAAAAAATTAAATATGTGAACTGCCAAGCATAATGCTTGACACAGAGATGATCCAGAATAAAAAATGAGCTCTTTCTTGGGCTAGCAGGTGACATAGTGGCTTAGGTGCTGGACTCCCACATTGCAGACTGCAGTTTGAGTCCCAGACAGGATGGCTTCAAAATCACACCAGACACATGCGCATGCATGCCCAAAATCCCAAGAGGAGAATGGAGGAGAAGGGATGGTGACATGGCCATTCCCCTGGTGAGTGATTTTTCACTTTCCCTCTCACTGTCTCTCTCTCCACTGTCACTCTCTCTCTGGTGAGCAGACACATCTTATGGCAAAACCTTACTTATAAATAAGATTTATTTTTAAATTAAAAAAATGAGCTTTTTGTCTTCCTTGGATTGTTTGCGGAGTCCTGCAGCACAGTCATGAGCGCAGGTGAGAGGCTCACTTTCAGATATGTTAAGGAACTCAACTGCCTTTTTTTCCCCCACACTGGAATGTGGTCACCATCTCAGCATGCCACATCTGAAAGGAGGAGGGTAAGCAGTGAGGTTCTTTGTTTTCCTTTTAAAACAATCTGTACTCTAGGAATCAATGGTTCTTCCCTTCTAGGAAGAAGTGGTGAATCATCATCAGAAATACTGTTTTTGTTTTTGTTTTTTTCTCAAGTACCTTACAGTGAAAGTCATTAAAAATAATACCCGCAGGGCCAGCCAGTGGCATGTGATTAGGGCAGCTGGATCCCACATGGCTGACTGTGTGGTTTGAGTCTTGGACCAGATGGGGGTGGGGGAGTTTGAAAGACACCAGGGGTGTGTGTGTGTGTGTGTGTGTGTGTGTGTGTGTGTGTGCCCAAAATCCCAAGAGGAGAATAGAGTAGAAGGGATTGCAGCATGGCCATCCCCCCAGGGATGCTGCCTCACTTTCCCTCTTTCTCCCTCTCTGTGCCTCTCTCCTGCTAGCATACTTACCCTATAGCAAAATTTACAAAGAAACAAAAACAGTACCTTCAGCTGAGAACAGTTTTGGGTGGAGTCAGAATAGAGATGGGTTTATGAGGGTTTTAATCCCTGTCCTTATCTTGCTAAGGACTCAAAAGGCTTGTTCAGATACCCCTTGATTTATGATAGGCTTATGTCTTGTTAAATCCATCATAAATTGAAAACATTGCAAGTCAAAAATGCATTTAATAGCATACCCAACTGAGCATAGCTTAGTCTAGCCTGCCTTCAATGTGCTCAGAACACTTACATTAGCTCACAGTGAGGCAGAATCATTGAACACAGCCTGTTTTATGATAAAATAATTACTTTCTCACGTAGCTTACTGAATGCAATACACTGCAGAGGACAGTAATGGTTGTTTACCCTCGTGATTGTGTGGTTGATGGGAGTAGCAGTTTGCTGCATTGCCTAGCATCGGGAGAGTGTATCATACTGCATGTGGCGAGTTCAGGAAAAGATCAAAATCTGAAATTCAAGTACTACTTCTACTGAACGTGTGTTACTTTCACACCATTGTAAAGAAAAATTGTGAGTCAAACCATCATAAGCCAAGAATTGTGTGTATGTTTAAAAAATAAATTAAAATGCTGCTTTATATCAAAAGACAGAATGCCATCAGAAATAAAAAATAATGGTAAATAACTTTAAAAATACCTAACTACAAACAGATCTCTGTGGGTTGTTAGAGAAGAACGTGTCTATTAGCTGCAGAGGACAGCATGGGCAGGCATGGGTGTGCTGATTAACTGAACTGTAATAACCAGTACACAATGTACATGTATATCGGCACCTCATACTGCACACCTTGAATGTATTCAAGGTTTTGTTTGTTTTGAGAGAGATCTTTGCTATAGGGCACACACGCTCACTGGAGAGACAGAGACAGGGAGAGAGAAAGAGAGAAATCGCCCTCCCCCCGCCCCCCAGAGTGTATGGCCATGCTGCAAGCCCTTATCTTCCATTCTTCTCTTGGGATTTTGAACTCACATGTGACTGGTGTGAGTTTCAAGCCACCAGATCTGGGACTCGAACCATGATCAGCTATGTGGGAGTCCAGCACCTTAATCACTATACCTGCTGGCCCAAAAAAGAGCTCATTTTTATATGTCAATGATTTTTCTTTCTTATGGGGTGCATGCTCCTGCTGGAATGAGAAAGAGAGAGAGAGAGAAAACCACCTGTCAGGGAGGTTGGCCATGACCTGATCTCTTCTCCTCCATTCTCCTTTTGGAATTTTGGGTATGCACACACACGCATCCAGCATGTTTTTTTTTTTCAAGCTGCCAGGTCCAGGGCTTGAACATGTAGACATGTGAGATCCAGCTACCTAACTGCCATGCCACTGGCTGACCCCAGTGAAATGTTTTAAAATTAAAGGAAAAAAGAAAATAGCATGGGAGGTGGCTGTGCTGCTCAGGGAGGTGGGAAGTGAGGCTTGTCCTCCCAGCCCTCTGGCAGGAGTGAGCCCTGGGTCTGACAATCCTCTGTATAGAATCATATAGAATCATTTGTTCTGGGTCAGAAGGCATCTACCCTTCTCTTAGCTGGGTTTCATTCAAACCCTATATGATTGCTAATTAACACTAATCAATTTCTTTCAATTTTGCTCCTCAGAGAAGAGGGTTCCTAACTCATTCTTTCCTTTAATTGTGACAGACTAGAGGCCACTTCAGTCCACTCTTAATGTTATTTTAATTGACCTGACCGAATGCCTGCAGTTGGCACTTGGCATCACACTGTCCTTAGACTCAGCTTCTCTGGGTGATTGCTACAGCCCAGCTGGGCTAACAAAGCCACTTTCACCCCATGTGCCCACGGAGTAAATGAAGCTGTTTCCAGCAGCTTTATTTAATAATTTATTGTACATACTTGTGGGATAGAGTATGATTTTTCAGTATATGAATATAATGTGTAATCAAATCGGGATGATTAGCATATTCACCTCAAATGTTTATCATTACTTTGTGCTGGGAACATTCAAGATCCTGTCTTTTAGGTATTTTTATATATATAGTAAATTATTGTTGGGGTCAGCAGGTGGAGTTAAGGCATTGGACTCCCATGTGGTCGACTGTGGTTTGAGTCCTAGACCCGGCAGCTTGAAACTCATACCTGGTACATGTGTGTGCGTGCCTAAGATCCCAAGGGAGAAGGGATTGCAGCATGGTCAACACCCTGGGGGGTGATTTCTTGCTTTCTGACTCTCTGGCAAGTTCATGCATGCTATAGCAACAATCTCTCTTTCAAAAAAAAAATATTGTTGGGGAACCAGCAGTTAGCGTAATGGCTGTGTCGCTGGACTCCCACGTAGTCGACAGCGGTTCGCGTCCCGGACCTGGTGACTTAAAACTCACGCCGGGCGCGTGTGCGTGCGTGCCCAGATCCCGAGAGGAGAATGGAGGAGAAGGGATTGCGGCATGACCATCCCCTCTGGGGGGTGATTTCTTGCTTTCTGTCTCTATGTCTCTGTCTGTCTGGTGAGCGCACGTGCCCTATAGCGAAAAAACCTCTCAAAAAAAAAAAAATTGCTAACTATAGTCACAGTATTGAATGCAGCATGCTAGAACTTACTCTTTTGCCTAACTCTATCTATTAACCAATAGCTCCCTACTCTCCCATCCCTCACCCTTCCAGCCTCTAGTAACCACTATTAGTACTAACCCCACATACTCCCTGTGTCTATGAGGACAACTCTGTGTATTAGTAGTTTCATGTATGAGTTAGAAAATGTTTTTTTTTTTTTTTTTTCTATTTCTGAGTCTAGCTTATTTTACGTAACAATGTTCTCCAGGCTGGTCCATACTGCCTCAAATGACAAGATTTCATCCTTTTCAATGGCCAAATAGTATTCCATTTTGCATGTACATAAACCATGTTTTCTGTATCCGCTCTTCCGTCGATGGACAATTGGCTGATTTCAGCAGGGCTGATTTTAACCAGGTCTTTGGGGGTCTTGGCTCCCTTTTCTCTTCACTCTGGGCCTTTCCCTGCACTGGATGCTTCCCTATTCCTCAAGCCCAAGCAGATCCTTCAGAACTGATCGCTGATGCTTTTGTGGTGTGTGAGAGAAACGAAGCACTAAACAGAACTTGAATGACTGTTCTGGGGAGCCTGCTCCATGTGTCTCCCCTTTCCCAGTTGAGTGTGGCTCGAAGAGATGGCATCAGTGGTCTATCCATGGGATCCCTAACTGGGTAAAACAGCTTCTCCTCCCTCTCAGACGGGGCCCCTGGAGGCGGGCCCTCCAGAGGGGCTGCTCTCTTCTGCTCACCTGATCTGTCTTTGCCCAGGGCAGTTGAGGGAAGGGGCTCCCCAGCGGCCAGCTTCTCTCCTGAACACGTAGGCTGAGGGCCCCGTCCTGTGGCAGGGAGAGCTGTTCCAAGAGCTGTTCTTGGAGGTTTGTTGCTCACATTCCAGCAGGCTCAGGAAACAGGAACAAACAAAGGAAAGAAGCACAGAGGAAGGGACCTAGAAAAACAAGAGAAGATGCACTTTTTTGGATGCCTTGCTTCCAAGATGAGGACGAAAAGAAGAAACAACAGCTGTGCCAAAAAGGGCCGTGGCCACATTCAGCCGTAAGATGGGAGCCTAAGGTGTGCCCGGAGGACAAAGCTATTAAGAAGTTTGTCATCGAAACATAGTAGAGGCTGCAGCCATCGGGGACATCTCTGAAATGTGTCTCTGATGTCTACTGCTCCCCAAGCTGTATGTAAAGCTACGTTCCTGTGTGAGTTGTGCCATTCCCTGCAAGGTAGTCAGGAATCGATCTTGTGACGCCTAGAAGGACTGAACGTCTGCACCCCTATTTAAACCTGCAAGTACTGCCCCAATCCCCCCACCAAAGCCCATGTAAAGAGCTGAGTCTTTAAAGACTGATGAACTATCCTCTGGGAACATAAAGTGAAAATCATACCAAAAACAAAAAGATTCATTTTTAAATCTGACCTGGTAGGCTCATCTTACTAACTTGAAATAGAGAAGGTGATGAGAATCTGGAAGACTTCTAAAATTATGCATTTTATTTGTTTATTTTAAAATTTTCTGGCGGGTGCACGCACCCTGTAGTAAAAACCTCTCCAAAAAAAAAAAAAAAAAAAAAAAAATCTGGATGGTTGGAGTCTTGCTAAAGAAAATGAGGGAGAGAGAAAGTCTATGTGGAGTGGTTATGCTGCAATCTCTTCTCCTCCACTTCTCTTCCTTTTGAGATTTTGGGCATATGCACATGTGCCTAGTGTGTTTTTCAAGCTGCCCAGTCCAGGACTCGAACTGCACAGTTAGCTAAGTGGGATTCAGCCACTGTAACCACCAGGCCACGGATTGGCCGTACATATTTTAATTTTAATAAGGTATAAAAACAAAGCAGAGTATATATCTCACATATGTACAGTGTAAAGAATAATAATAATGCAAATATTCGGGTCCCCATCGTCCAGCTTAAGAAATAGAGTACTACCAGATTTGTTCAACCCCTTGTAGGTCTTGAGGGGCAGTTTTCAGGTAGGTAAGGCTTTTTTTAAAAGTTTTTGCCATAGGGCATGAGCACTCACTGGAGAGGAGAAATAAATCACTCCCCAGGGGAGGTGGCTACGCCATAATCCCTTCTTTTCCATTCTCCTCTCAGGATTCGGACACACATGCACACATGCCCAGCACGATTTTCAAGCTGCCGTGTTCAGGACTCAAACCACTGCTGATCATGTAGGAATGTAGCATCTTCACTACCACGCCACCTGCTTATCTCAGAAGCTATGGCTGTTTAATCCACTGCCAAACATCGAATCCATCATATATTTACATTTAAATCTATCAAATTATTGCCTTTTAGGCATTCTCTACATAAGAATGGATTTTAATGATTTGAAGAATTCACCACCTCCTCAAAGACTTCTGTTTAGCTTTTACCCTCACTCCAGCTACCATTAAGGACTTTCCGAACAGGAAAAAAGGGACTTATACCTGAAAGAAGAAAAACAGTTGATAATCTTCATAGGGAGACATAGTCCTATTAATAACATTTTTTAAGCTACTCTTGTTCTTCCTAAATTCTGTGTCTATCAGAACCAGGAATCTTTACAGATCAAAGAACTACATTTGTAGCACAGATAAGGTAGTCTGTATGAGGGGACTTCAAAAAGTTTGTGGAAAAATGAAATTAAAGTATGAGTTCATTTTGGAGCCAAGTTAAAAAGGAAACCCATACATATTTTTTCTACCCACTTCCTACAGACATTTAAAAGAAAATTTGCTATAGGGTTCATGAGTTTTCTTGGGGAGGGAGAGAGACATAGGGAGAGAGAGACAGAGAGAGACAGAGAAAGTAGAAAGGCAGCCCCCAAGGGGATCACCATGCTGCACTCCCTTCTCCTCCATTCTCCTGTTGGGATTTGGGACATGCACGCACACACACCTGGTGTGTTTTTTTTTCTTTTTTTTTTTTTTTTTTGGAGAGGTTTTTGCTATAGGGCACGTGCGCTCGCCAGACAGACAGAGAGAGCAGAGAGACAGAAAGCAGGAAATCACCCCCCAGGGGGAATGGCCACACCGCAATCCCTTCTCCTCCATTCTCCTCTCGGGATCTTGGGCACGCACGCACACGTGCCAGGCGTGAGTTTAAGCCACTGGGTCCGGGATTCGAACCGCGGTCGACTATGTGAGAGTCCAGCGACATAGCCATTACGCCAACTGCTGGTCCCACAGCTGGTGTGTTTTTCAAGCCTCAGGGTTTGGGACTCAAACCTTGCAATTGGCCATGTGGGGTCTAGCCACCTAACCACCATGTCTCCTGGGTGGCCCTCCACAGACTTTTTGAAGACTATATATTTATATATATATATACACACACACACATGCTTACATACACACATACATATATACACACACACATACATATATAGTTATTTATATAACTTTATTTATTTTTTAATTTGCAGGAGAGAGAGAAAGAGAGAGAGAGAGAAAGTGAGAAAGCAAGTTGCTGGGTCCAGGACTTAGGCTGTGGTCGGCCACGTGCGAGTCCAGTACCTTAACCACCATGCCACCTGCTAGCCCCAACCTCTCATATTTTAACAGGTGGGTTTGGGGGTAGGGAAGGGATAGATATGCTGTAACTATGATTTTTCACTCTTTAATATGTGGGCATTGAAACTTGCTAGGAAGATATTTCTTCCTCATCTAGCCTTTTCCATAGAGGGCTATTGTGGAATGGTTTCACACGTTCTGTATTGTGACCTTGAACCACAAGGTACAGTGGCTGGATAGTACTGGCAGGGAGTGATCTGGACCACCTTAAGACAGAGCAGCTGAAAAGCCTTTCTCAACTCCCCAGTGTCTACCCATGGTTGAAGGTCAAGGAGTATCTTACCCTTGCTGTCACTCAAAAGCGGGCAGTGATGACATTGTCACCCATATCTGTCATAGTTTGTGCATAGCTGCTGACCGGTCGTTTTCTGGATGTCACCAGGCACCATAACCAGGATTTTTAGGTACCCTCCCCACTATTCCTGTACCACTGGCCACTGGGCTGGACTGGTCCAACTCGAAGCTCTCCCACTTTGCTGCCTCTTGGGCAGGGCCTTGAGGGTAACTGTGAAGTTGAGATGAAATGTTTTCCTTGGTCTGGCTTCAGAGTGGCCCCACCTTCTTCCCCATCTTACTGCCCAGAATTCCCATGATCTGACACCACCAGGTGGAGCTTTTGGATCCTGAACCCAGAAGAAAATAGGCGTGGGTGTTTTGGGTTTTTGTTTGTTAGTTCTGTTTTTCAATATCTTCATGGGCATGATCTGGGCAAAAAGAGAGGAAGCTCCTTCTTATTCTTTTGGATGAAAAGTCATGCCACTTAACATCAGACTAGCCTGAGAGCTACACATACTTGAATCTCTGCCAGCCCGTAGAGGACCACAGAACCATTAGTGATGACCAGTGGATGAAGTTGTTAGTCAGTCAGGATGTTTTGAGAGCGATCACAATTACATAACTTTCTGTACTCACTGTCTATACACACATATATATCCTTTCTTTGCCTCCTGCTGGCCCGACAAGACTTTCTTTTTTCTTTTTAATCTAAACCAATGCTTCTCAAACTTTTACACAAGTACGAATCTCTTCATAGTCCTGTCAAATCCAGATTTGGCTATAATAGGTTTGGGGTGGGGTGGGAGGGAAACAGATGCTCCATCAAGCTCATAGGTGATGCCCACACTGCCAGTCAACAGATCACACTTTGAAGAGCAAGTTTCTATTTTAAAAGAGTGGTCACAAAAACAGGAGCCTTGAAGGCTGGTGGACTTTGGTCAGATCATCGTTCTGCCAATGTCTGGGTCTATAAAAATGGTACGATCAAACCTACCTTGCAAGACTCAGTGGGATAATGAGTGAATGCAAAGTTCAGGTCAGAGCTGGCACTCAGTGAGCTGAGAAGGAACTATTATTGGTAGGGACTTTTTTTTTCTGCATGTGATCATTATTCTTATATGTGAATTTGGTCAGTTTGTCCTTTACCCATCTTTGCACAAAAAGTATATTATCTAATTTTGGACAAAAGCCATACATTTTATTTTTGCAAAAATTTCTCATTTAATCTAGCTAAGATTACCTCATAAAACCAGATTGGCAAATTGGCCCAGTTAGCCTAGTGATTAAGGGAGCCAGATCCCATATGGTTAACCACACAGTTCAAATCCTAGCCCTAGTGGCTTGAAAAACACACTGGGTACCTGTCCCTGTGTGCCCCAAATCCCAACAGGATGAAGAAAGAGAAGGGACTGTGGCATGACTATGCTGCATGGAGGCATGTTTTCCCCCTTCTCTCAGTCTCTCTCTCTCTCTCTCTCTGGTGAGCTCAAATGCTCTTTGGTAATTAAAAAAAATGGCATGTGAGTTAATAGAATCCAGTTTTTTTTTCTTCTACTCTGGCTTTGAGGAAAATCAAGAGGCAAGATTTTCTCTCTGCCCTTAACCTTCTCCCACAAGGCCTTGATCTATCCTTTGGCCCTTCCCTCTGGCCTCATTTCAATTATATGTTAGATTTGGAGAAAATCTTGAGAAGTTCCAGCACAACTCTTTCGTTTTAATAAGAAAAGTAAGGCCCGGAAAGATTAGGTGATTTGCCCAAAGTGGCAGTTATGTTTTCCTGGATGCAGGAGAAGTTGGGTTTACATCATTTTCTTTAAGAGAACTTTGCACGTACTAAAAGACAGCTCTCATGTAGAGGAGACAGCATGTGTGTGTGTGGGGGGGAGGGGTGGGGAATGATGTACAACAGCACACTCCTAAATCATGTTGAACTTGAAGGCAGCCCTCTAGATTAGTGGTTCCCAGAATTTGGGATTTTATGGGCCAGGAAAAAAAAAGAAAGAAATTGTAGCTGGAGATGTGACCAACTTTTTATTTTGTGAAGAAAGAACCTTTTTTGTAATTATAATTCACTACTGCTATCATCCCATAAAAGGAAAGAATATATTTTAATTGTCAGAGGAGGCGTGGGCTTGCCAGTCAGAGAGTGTGTAAGAGAGAGAGAAACCACTCCCAACGGAATTGGGTTGTTGGTCACACCATAACCTCTTCTCCACTTCTCCATTCTGCCAGGATTTGGGCATATACACATACATGCCTGGCATGTCTCTCAAGCTGTCAGGGCCAGGATTTGAACCCCAGTAGACCATCATGTGGGATTCAGCTCCCTTAACCAGTAGGCCATGGGGCTAGCCTGGAACGAATACTTTAATGCAAAAAAAAAAAAAAAAATCCCAGAATAAAGGACATTTTCACAATTTTAGCTTTCAAAAAACTCAATGATATCTTCTCATTTTCCTCACTTTGTTACATACCACTGTTTCTTTTTTTTGGGGGGAGAGGTTTTTGCTATAGGGTGCGTGCGCTCACCAGACAGACAGAGAGAGACAGAGAGACAGAAAGCGAGAAATCACCCCCCAGGGGGGATGGCCACGCCTCAATCCCTTCTCCTCTGTTCTCCTCTCGGGATCTTGGGCACACATGCACACGTGCCCGGTGTGAGTTTTAAGCCACTGGGTCCGGGACGCAAACCGCGGTCGACTACATGGGAGTCCAGCGACATAGTCATTACGCTAACTGCTGGTCCCCCATACCACTGTTTCTTAACCTACTTTGGGTCCTGAGTACCTTGGAAAATCTTATGAAAATGATTTCAAAACATTCACTATAGTCACCTATTTTGGGATTGTGGTTGACTACATGTGACTGAAACAGCAGATAAAGGAGAGCTATTATACATGTATTAGATAATACTATTAAATAAACAAAGAAAAAGAACACATAAGATGGAGTATAGGGGGACCAGCAGTTGGCGTAATGGCTATATTTCTGGACTCCCATGTAGTCAACTGTGGTTCAAGTCCTGGACTTGGTGGCTTAAACTCACACCGGGCACACGTGCGTGCATGCCCAAGATCCCGAGAAGAGAATGGAGGAAAAGGGATTGTGGCGTGGCCATTCCCCCTGGGGGACGATTTCTTACTTCCTCTTTCTCTCCATCTTTCTGGCGAGCACACGCGCCCTATAGAAAAAGCCTCTCCAAAGAAAAAAAAAATAATAATAATAATAAAAAGATGGAGTATAGGTGTTCCCAGCATGCTAACTGCCCCAAGAACTGAGAGCAAGGACATGGAATCACTATAAACCGAGGCCCAGGGACCAGCAGTTAGCGTAATGGCTATGTCGCTGGACTCCCACGTAGTCGACCACGGTTCGAGTCTCAGACCCGGTGGCTTAAACTCACGCTGGGCGCGTGTGCGTGCGTGCCCAAGAACCCGAGAGGAGAATGGAGGAGAAGGGATTGCGGCGTGGCCATCCCCCCTGGGGAGTGATTTCTCGCTTTCTATCTCTCTGTCTCTCTCTGTCTGTCTGGCGAGCGCACGCGCCCTATAGCAAAAACCTCTCCAAAAAAAAAAAAAAAAAAGACAAAAAAACCGAGGCCCAGAGCTGCCCAGTGTCAACAAGCCCTTAAAAGAGCCCCCACAGAGGCCAGCAGGTGGTGTGGTGGTTAAAGCGTAAGACTCCCATATGGCAGACCACAATTCGAGTTCCAGATCTGGTGACTTGAAAAATCACACCAGGTGTGTGTGTGTGCAGGTGTGTCCGAAATCTTGAGAGGAGAATGTTGGAAAAGGGATTGCAGGGTGGCAGCCCCCAGCCCCCCCCCCACCGGGGGGGTGGGGAGTGATTTCTGACTTTCCCTCTTTCTGTCTCTTTTTCTGACTAGTGGAGAGTACATGCACCTTATGGCAAAACCTGGGGGGGAGAAAGAGTCCCCACAGGTCACAACCATCTATTTATGAAGGAATTGGAAAATGCAGCCCCAAAGATCCACAGGGAAAAGGAACCAAGAACTTCTGGGTAGTGAGGGCAGGCACAGGGACACAACCTTAGCCTTGAGGCTCTGACAACAGCTCTGCACTCCTGCCCCTCCCTCCCAGCCCCAACCCGCCTGCTCACCATCAGGGACCACACCTGAGTCACCCACATGTCAACGCTTTGGGTTTCCCTTGGAGTCCTCTCCCACTGGTGTTGCCAGACAATGAGATCATGGCACTTAACAAAACCCTCTCTTTCAAAAGACCTTTTATCCAAAAGATAAAAAAAGAATTCAACAAGCATTATCATTCTGGCTGTCCCATTCTTGCCAAGGCCTGTGGCTTACATATTCAGTTTTGAATAGACTTTACATTTTAGAGCAGTTTTAGGTTAACAGCAAAATTGGACAGGAAGTACGGAGAGTTCCCACAGACTCCCCTGGTCCCCACTCACACAGCCTCCCCCCACCATCAACAGCCTGACATCCTGCGTTGCAGTGGAACGTGCCACAATCAGGGAGCCCGTGTCAACTCGCCATTCCCACCCAAAGTCCGTAGCTTGCGGGCTCATTCTTGGTGTTATATTCTCTGACATATTTCGTTTCCAAGGAATGAAACAGGCACGAGGGATTCAGAAACTCACAAGTCATCAGTACAGCAAGGACAGCACCTCCCTAACCAGAATGCCCTTCTCTCCATCCACAGCGTGACATTTTTCTTCCTTGGCCATGAAGCAAGGGAACATTTGATATGGAAGAAGTTATTTTTGCTGTCATTGTTAGTTTTTTATTAAGTTTTTTATTTTTTTTTTTACTATCACTTCCCAGTCAGGGTGAGAGAGATCACATTTATGTAACTTTCTTTACTACATATGTGTGTGTCTGTGTATGTGTGTGTGTGTATATATATATGATACATATATATGAATTTTTTTCTTTAGGTATCATTAGTTTATCATAAAAGGGAGACTTGGAAATGAGATACATGATGACAGATTTCACAACTGGCATGGGCAGCTTCATGTGATGCCATTTCGACTGTGATTTATTTCAGTCAATCTACTTTCCAAGAATGCCGCCATCTCTAAATAAGAATAATCCTTGTCATCTAGCTCTACTAGATTTCCCATTGTCTGGGGGAGAACTTCATATCCAACTTTCATGCTAACCAGTTGAATCTCTCCACCTTTCTTTTCAAAGCTTGATCTGACAGCTGCTACTGTTGCTTGCAATACTTTTCCTCAAGACTGTTCTGGAAGCATACTGCCGCCTTTGGTTATAGCTTTGGCTGCACTCTTTTCCCCTATTACTTGGTGAAAGCGCAGAAGGAGCTTCTTAAGTGCCTGCCCTGCTGTGACTATGCCGAAGTCCTCTGCTCTCATGCTGTCACTGCAAGAAGAGAGCCTACAGCATATCGTTATTGCTGTTCTGTTTATTTATTTATTTATTTAGGCTTTTGTCATAGAGTGCATGTGCTTGCCAGAGAGAGAGAGAGAGAGAGAGAGAGAGCAACAGAGAGAGAGAAATCACCCCCTAGGTAGGATGACCATGAGCAATTCCTTCTCTTCCATCCTCCTCTCAGGATTTTGGGCAGATGTGGGCACTCCATGTATCTGGAATGTTTTTAAAGGCACCAGGTCTGGGACTCGAATTATGATTAGCCACATGGGAGTCTAGCAACTTAACCACTATGCCTCATTCTTCTATTTTATCGTTATTGTTATTTTTACAATAGTCAGCATATATATTTTTAAAGATTTATTTATTTAATCCCATTTGTTATTATTATTTTTTAATTTGACCAAGGGTTGACAGAGAGAGAGAAAGAGAAAGCGAGAAAGCAAACTGCCAGGTCCGGGACTCAAACCACACTTGGTCATGTAGGAATCCAGTGCCTTTAACCACCACAACACCTGGCGGCCCCTCTCTTTTATTATCAATTACTGTCATTAATTTTTTTTTTTACTGTGCCTAATTTTTTTTTTTTTTTGAGAGGTTTTCGCTATAGGGTGCGTGCGCTCGCCAGACAGACAGAGAGAGACTTAGAGACAGAAAGCGAGAAATCACCCCCCAGGGGGGATGGTCACGCTGCAATCCCTTCTCCTCCGTTCTCCTCTCGGGATCTTGGGCACGCACGCACACGCGCCCGGCATGAGTTTTAAGCCACCGGGTCTGGGACGCGAATCGCGGTCGACTACGTGGGAGTCCAGCGACATAGCCATTACGCTAACTGCTGGTTCCCATGTGCCTAATTTTTAAATTAAACTTTATCACACATGTTTATCATGTGTGAAAAAAAATGGCATATAAAGGATTTGGTACTATCTACGGTTTCAGGCATCCATTGGGGGTCTTGAAATGTACCCTCCTTGGATGGGGGGGATGACTTATAAAGCCATTATTATTTTTTTTTCTTTCAGATTTTCTATTCCTGTCATCTCATTTGGTTATCAACACAGGGTCTGGTAAATGAGTGTGTGATAGTATTAGGGGTGGGTTTTTATTTATTTTCCATGTAACACAGAAACAGAGATTCAGGGAGTGAAATGAGTTGCCCAGAATCACACAGCTCTGTGTTGGTGGGTGACAGGAGCTAAGGCTCCCAGGACGTTCCCTCTCAAATTCCAAGGTATCTGGCCTTCTCAGCCCTGGGTCTCACTTGTGTTGCTTAAGTACTAACCAGGTCAGCAAAATAGAGGTTGCCTTATTTGTTAGCCATAGACGGAGGACATTAACCCTGCGCGTGTCTGCATTTATGGAATTCTTCTGAAGTCAGCATTTTCACAGGGGGTTTAGGATCCAGGTGGAAAACAATATGGCAAAGCAATTCTTTAAAAGGTGTTTTGTTGTTTTTGGTCTCCCCCCACACACTAGGCTGTGCTGTTGTTGGTGAGCCCCTAAATCAGCCTCTCTTATTTTTATCCATAGTATTAAAAAAATTTTTTTATGAGAGATTTTTGCCATAGGACGTGTGTGCTTGCCAGAGAAACAGAAAGTGAGAAATCACCCCCCATGGGGGTTGGCCACACCACAATCCCTTTTCTTCTTGAAATTTTGGGCACGCATGCACACACACCGCTGTGAGTTTTAAGCTGCTGGGTCCAGGACTTGAACCGTGGTCGACTACATGGGAGTCCAGTGACATAATCATTACAACATCTTCTGGTCCTCAGTTTTTTGTTTTGATTTGTTTTGTTTGTTTGTTTGTTTTTAGAGAGATCTTTGCTACAGGGCGTGTATGCTCACGGAAGACAGAGAGCCAGAAGTGAGAAATCACCCCCTGGGGGGATGGCCACGTGGCAATCCCTTCTCCTCCATTCTCCTCTTGGGATTTTGGTCACACACACACACACACATGCCCGGCATGAGTTTTAAGCGTTCCGGTCCAGGATTGAAGGCTGTTGGCCATGTGGAACTTCAGCAACGCAACCATTACGCCATCTGCTGGTCTCCATAGTATTAAATTTTAAGAAACAAAATTCTTTGGAAAATAAGGTTGAGTGGAATAGTTTTGGCTCAAGGATGCCAAGCTCAGGTCTCATCTGAATAATGAGAAACCTGATAAAACCACAATACCCTCAGTGAACTGTGGCCTTTGCTGACAAGATGGGTTATCAGATGTGAGGCAAATGGGCCCAGTAGCTGTGCAGTGCCTTCAGCTTCTTTCACAGTTTCCATTCCAAGCCATTAACTCACTTCCGAGCCCCCCAAGTGACCTTGTTCCACACTTCCAGCAAGTTCCAAGAGGTAACTTATTTATTAGCACATGTGAGAAATCACTAATTAGCAACCCTCTACCATGTTAAAGCAGTCTAAATCACCTAAAAATGGAAAAAAACTTCTCCTCCCGTTCTTTTCCTTTCTGAGATTCCTGACCTGACACCGGAAGTGTCTCTATTAATGAAACCACATAGCATTCAAGACTTCTAAAATTAAAAAAAAAAAAGATGTAAAAAGATGCTAAAAAAATAAAAAACAAAACAGAACAAAATCCCTCCAAAAACCCCCATAACACTATCATTTTACTTTAATCATAATATTTCTATGTTTACATATTTCTAGTTTTTGTTCCCAAATGCATATACACTTACTTGGCATTATGGCAAGCTTATTGTAGCATATTAATTTAATATTGTGCTTTATTTATTTAAAATTTATTTTATTGAAAGAGAGAGAGGGAGAGAGACAGACCCCCAGCAAGGTCTCATCACACCATAATCCCCTTCTCCTAGCCCTTCAGCTAGTCATGATCTTGGAAGCGTGTTTTCAACTTGTTTCATGTTAACTTGGGATTTGAACCCACTGTTGGCCATGTGGCTTTCAGCATTGCAGATCAGTATCCTATTGCCTAAACCACTGCTGCTGGCCCTTAATATTTGTGCCTTACTTTCACCTAGTACCATACCCTGCATATTTATCTATGCTTTTACATGGGAGAGAAAGGGAGAGAGAGAGATAGAGAGAGAGAGAGAGAGAGAGAGAGAGAGGGAGAGGGAGAGGGAGAGGGAGAGAGAGAGAGAAGCATTCTCCATGGGGTATGGTCACACCACAATCCCTTCTCCTCCATTTCTCTATCCCCTCAGGATTTGGAGGCACATGTACACATGCACTTGGCTTGTTTTTCAAGCTTCTGGGGCTGGGATTCAAACTGTGGTTGGTCATGTGGGATCTGGTTCATTATGCTCAGTGCTTAACCGCTGAGTTATGGGTAGGCCTCACAAATGTTTTGATATACTTACCTTAACATACATGTACAGAGTGATGTGATTACTATAGTCAAGCACATCAACATACCCATAATAATTCCCACCCTCCCCCATCTTCCCTCCTTTTTTCTTTTCTCTCTCTCTCTTTCTCTCTTTCCTCCCTCCCTCTCTTCCTCCTTTCTTTTAAAAAGGATGATTTTATTTAACTTTATTTATTTACTTGTTTTAATTTAACCAGAGAGGGATAAAGAAGAGAGAAAGAGAGAGAGAAAGTGAGAAAGTAAGCCACCAGGTCCAGGACTTGAACCATGGTCAGTCATGTGGGAGTCCAGTGCCGTTAACTACCACACTACCTGCCAGCTCCTCTTTCTTTCTCTAAGAGTACCTTAGATCTGCTCTCTTGGCAAATTACCTGTATGTAACACGATATTATTAACTGTGGTCCTTATGTTGTATATTCGATCTCTTAGACCTATTCCTCCTACGGAACTGCATTTTTTTTCCTTTGACAAAGCAAATGCAATCACCACCTCACAAAGATACTTACATTCCCATATTCATTGCAGTGTTATTCACAATAGCCAATGCATGGAACCAACCAGTGAGCCACTGACAGATGAATAAAAATTGTGATATATATATGTGTGTGTGTGTTTGTGATATAAATACACTATTTAACCTTAAAAAGAAGTCAGAGAGATGAACATAGAGGACATTGTGTTAAGTAAAATAATCCAGACCTAGAAAGAAAAATACCTTGTGATCTCACTTACATGTGGAATCTAAACAAAATAAAACAAAACAAAACATAGTACCTATACTAGGAATAGAATGGGGTCAGCAGGTGGCGTGGAGATTAAGGCACTGGACTCCCATATGGCTGACTTCGTGATTTGAATCCTGGACCTTGTGGCTTGAAAATCACTTGGAATTCTTTTCTTTTCTTTTCTTTCTTTCTTTCTTTCTTTCTTTCTTTCTTTCTTTCTTTCTTTCTTTCTTTCTTTCTTTCTTTCTTTCTTTTTTAGGGTTTTTTGCTATAGGGTGCGTGCGCTCACCAGAAAGACAGAGAGACAGAAAGCGAGACATCCCCCCCCACCCCCCCCCCCCACCCCCCCCGCCGGGGAGGTTAGCCATGCTGTAATCCCTTCTCCTCCATTCTCCTCTCAGGATCTTGGGCAAGCAGGCACCCGGCATGAGTTTAAGCCACTGGGTCCAGGACTTGAACTGAGGTCAGCTACATGGGAGTCCAGCAACATAGTCATTACGCCAACTGCTGGTCCCACGGAATTATTTTCTGAATGATATCTCAGCAGTGACAACTGAAAAAGGAACCTAGGAGAAATGGTGATACTTTTTGTGCCTCTGTCTCCTCTAGAGAGAGATGCACAGAGCTCTCAAGCCATGCTCACTGGGGCAGCACTCTGAAGTGCTTTCAAGTCCCTTGAACACATCCCTCTTCTGCTCCTTTATAGGCTTCTGCCTGCCTGCCTCCTACTGTCGCAACGCCGCCCCCGGAACTCCCCCTAAACATCTCTCTCCCTATCCTGAAAGGGTCTCATGAGAATGATCCATCCTTTCATTCCTGAAGATCTACCCTCAGAGGGATGAAGGGGGCAGGCAGAGGGAACAACACACATTTGAGTCTTATCAGCCTCTTGATCTGGTGTCTTATCTAAATATTATTTCTTGTCCTACTTACATCAGAAGCCCCGGAGGCATGAGCCATGCCTTTACTTGTGCCACCAAGAACAGAGAGAGGGCTGTTGGCAGTTGGCAAATGTGTGATGTTGTTGTTGTAATGTGTTTTAGTAATTGGAAGATGTGAGTAGATTCTTTGGGGAGGCAAAACCAGTGCTAGAAACCAGGGAGGCCTCCTGGGAACAATTTTAAGGACAAAGTCTTCACAAGGAGAAGGTGATTCAGTACTTTCACCCATATTTTCCTAACAGTGTCCTGGGCTCTGCTACTGGGAAATATCGATAGTCTAGTGAGTGCTTGGAGAGGAGCTGTCCACTTGATCAAAACTTCATGGAGCATTTCTTTCTTTCTTTTTAATTAAAAAAATTATGATTTTGGGGCCAGCAGGTGGCATGGTGGTTAAAGTATTGAACTATCACATGGCTGACCATGGTTCGAGTCCCAGACGTGTTAGCTTGAAAATCATGCTGGGTGTGTGTACATGTGTGCTCAAAATCCAGAGAGGAGAATGGAGAAGGAATTGCAGTATGGTCATTTCACCCTGGGGGGGATTTCTCATTTTCCCTCTGTCACTCTCTGGTGAGCACACATGCCCTATGGCAAAAACCTAAAAATAAAAAAAAATGATTATTTCTTATTTACATTCAATCATTCCACATCTCTATAGTGTACTATATCATTTTTTTAAAGCATGCATGCAATACATGGCAATCAAGTCAACACAATTACTATATATATCATTTTCAGTAGAGAACTTCACATTCTTGTGCCTGTTTCAAGTCCTGCCAAGTTTTATTCAGGGTCATAGACAAGGCAGAGACAGGAAAACACCCCTGGGATAATCCTTCATTGACACTGGGTAATGAGACTTGGGCTCCTTGACAATTTCTACATTTTTGTTTGTTTTTGATATAGAATGTGCAAAATTGCTAGAGACAGAGAGAAAGAGAGAGAGAGAAGTGAGAAATCATCTCTTGGGAGAATAGCCATGGTGCAATCCCTTTTCCTTCATTTTCCTCTTGGGATTTTTGGCATGCACACACACTGGCCTGGTGTGATTTTTCAAACCTCCCAGTCTGGGACTCAGACTGCATTGTTGGCCATGTGGGATGCCGTCTTTTTACCTTCATGCCACCTGCTGGCCCAGAAACTTTCTACATTTTAATATTTGTAGTTTGAGAATGGAGAATGGGAGGTAAACTAGAGAGGATTTTTCAAGTATAAAAATGTCATGTAGGGTCAAGCCGGGGGATGGATCATCCATTCTCCATGGCTTTAACAAAGGACACAGATTTCGTCCTTTTGGATTTTATCCTAAGATACTAGTGACACATACCTAACCTCCCTTCATAGCTAGCTGAGATATTTCTGTAGTAAATAGAAACCACATTATGTAGAATAGAAACCAAAATCCTATCTGGGTAGCATATTTCTATGAATGATTTTTTTCTAATGCAGAATCTGCTTTTATATCTGAAATATGGCACTGCTTATTAATTTACAACTCTTTTTTTAAAAAATTATTTATTTAATTTTATTTATCCATTCATTTTTTTTTTTTTTTTTTTTAATTTGACCACAGAGAGACACAGAAAGCGAGAAAGAGAAAGTGAGAAGGCAAGCCACCAGGTCTGGGACTCAAACCGTGGTCGGCCATGTGGGAGTGTCCAGTACCTTAACCACCACGCCACCTGCTGGTCCCCAATTTACAACTCTTTTTATACAAGTTGTCTATAACTCTTCCTTCCTTCTTTCCTTCTTTAAATTTTTTTCTGCAGGATGTTTGCACTCATGGGAGAGAGACAGAGAAAGGGGGAGAGAGAGGGAAAGTGAGAAAGCACCCCCCCCCCCCCCCCAGGGGCTATGACCACACCACAATCCCTTCTCTTCCACTCTCCTCTTGAAATTTTTGGCACATACCCAGTGTGTTTTTCTTTTCATTTTTTTTTTTTTTTTAGTTTTTTTTTCCCCCCATAGGGCACGTGCACTCGCCAGAAAGACAGAGAGAGGCAGAGAGACAGAAAGCGAGAAATCACCCCCCGGGGGGATGGCCACGCTGCAATCCCTTCTCCTCCATTCTCCTCTTGGAATCTTGGGCATACAAGCACAGGTACCCAGTGTGAGTTTAAGCCACTGGGTTTGGGACTCGAACTGTGGTCGACTACGTGGGAGTCCAACGACAAAGCCATTACACCAACTGCTGGTCCCACCCAGTGTGTTTTTCCAGCTGCCAGGTCTCAGACTCAAACCGTGTGGCTGGCCATGTGGGTTCTGGTTGCCTTAACCTCCGTACCACCTGGCTGGCCTGGTTGCCTGTAACTCTTTATATATTGTTCTATAGTTTAACAAGTAATTTAGTATACATTTTCTCTTTGTTCCCATAATAAGTTGTGAAGTAAATATAGATCTACTTCCATTTTGCAGAGAAAGACACTGAGGCAAAAACAGCTGATTGAGACAGTAAATTGTTGAGTCAGAATTTAAATTCAACATTAGCTATTTGTCCAGTGTCATAATTCACCCTGATAATGGGGAATCATATGGGATTTCAGCTTTATTTTGGTCCTTGTAAATACCCTGCAATTTGCTCCCATCGGTCCCTTCTTACTGTCTTTCTGTCTCGTGGTTATCATTCTCGAGTTGTTAAAATTCCAGAGCAACGATTGGACTTTGAAATAGTCAATAAATGAGGCCCAGAAATGGCCTTCTCATGTATTTTGGTGAAACACAGGCATGGAAGAGGGGCAGGAAGGATGGCTCAGTCAGCTAAAAGCCTCCATTAGACACCATGTGAAGCCCACGTGAGGTGCCCACATGGAAATGTGCGGACGTATGGGATGAAGGAGAATTGGTGCTTCTCAGAGCGGAATGCTGTAACTGTTCCAGAAAGGGAGAAAGCTTCAGAGATCATGCTGATTTGAATCTCCAGGAGGTTTAGGCTCTCACTGATGCATTTTGTGCCCTTGCAGGAGAGAGAGCCACTATGACTCTTGCAGACTGCCAGCAGATAAACATAAGTGTTTTAACTGCACTTTAAATTGTGTAAATTGCTTAGCTATGTCAAGGTCTTCTGGTATACCTATTATGGGCGAGTGACTTTGGGCAAGTTAATTTATCTCTCTGTGCCTCCGTTTCCTCATTTATTTAATGGGGATAGTATTAGTATCTACTACATAGAGTTATTACATGAATTGAATGTGTTTAAGTGAGGGCTTAATGAATGCCAATTATTATAAAGACTTACTTTTCCTCTAATGCATTCTACCCGTGAGGTTTGCTCTTCAACTGGTAATGACTATATTCCTTTTTCATAAAAATTTAAAAAATTGTACTCAAATATACGCAACGTAAAATTGGCCATTTTAATCACTTTTATGCATACCACTTAGTGAAACTAGATACCTCACATTGTGCTGAATAAATTTTTAAGTGGAGAAGTGGACAGAGGGAGAAATGGGTGTAGGAGCTGCATGTGCAGTATTCAGAGGGTTAGTCTCATTTTTACTTTTTAGATTATTTATTTCTTACATGAATGAAAGAGAGAGAGAGGCACTCCTAACAGGTCTCAGCGCTGCAGTCCACCCCTAACCTCAGCCAGCCCTGGACATTCACACTTAGTGTACATACGGACGTCTTTGGACACAAACCTGGAACCTTCTCATGTGGGTCATTCTAACAGAGTGTAGGGTTTTGATGCTGAACAACTGTCCAGCTCCCAGATTGTGTCCCAGCTCCCTGTCTGACTACCTACTTGTGGTCAAGGACAAAGCAGGGAGCAGGGGCTGATGGGCCTTCCAGAGGGGACTCTACAGCTGCTATCTGGCTGCTCTGTGAGCATCTGAGAGGCACAGAGTCCAACATTTACATTGAGTCATCTCTGCTTTGTCTTCATTCACTTCACTGACCTGGCTCCAAATCTTAGTCCGAGGTAGAGGTCTGAGCTCTTATACGTTTTCTGATGCCATTCTTTTGAGATGGCAGCAGATCAGTGACAGAGTCTTTCAGAAGTCCCAGGCACTATATCAGAGGGTGATGACTCAGGTCTTCTAGGACGTCGAGATTAAGTGTGGAGTTACAATGAACACATTCCTCATAATGGGTAAGGTCAAAGGTTGCAAAGATCAGTTTCTATAAGTCATAATGAAGTGGGAGCAAATGGATTTGAATAAAAATGGAAAGTCTACAGTCTTCACTGAGATAATTTCTTCTCTGAGATTGTGTTGGTGGCACTTGGCTATTCATGGCTCCATCACCGTGAAACTGGTAAGCATGAGAATAGCTTGAAAAACAACTGACCTAAAGCTTGGTGTGTGTCTGCAAATTCAGTCTCGGAGAGATGCCTTGAAATTCGTACACTGACTCATTCACTCCTTCAACAAACATGCATTGTGTATGTGCCAGAAAGTGTAGTGGTCACTGGGATTCCACTTAAAAGGATGCCCTTTCCTGAGGGGTGGTTTGTCGTAAGAAGTTTCTGAAAATATCCATAGCCCACAATCTTGAATTTTTAATTTAATCTTCTAGACTTATTCAGCTTACAGGTATCAGACAAGCACAAGCTTTTAAATCTAGCCAATGGATCTTAGGCTGGGTAAGTCTTAAACATCAAAGAGCATCAGCTCTCTCCAAGGTGGCTGCTTCAGTTGTTACTTAGAGCTCATAAAGAGAAACTAGCAGCAGCCTGAAGGTTTCAGGTGGGCACACGTAGGAGCAATGACCTAGAGACCAGAGGTGTTTTTTTTTTTTTTTTTTTTTTTTTTTTTTTTTTTTTTTTTTTTGCTATAGGGCATGTGAACTCACCAGAGAGAGACAGAGGGCAAGTGAAACCCCTTCTACACAGGAACACGTGCCCAGTGTGATTTTCAAGCCACCAGGTCCAGGACTCAAACTGTGGTCAGCCATATGGGAATTCAGCACCTTAACCACCAGGCCACCTGCTGGCTCTGGGGCCAGAGATTTAATTTAGCCTTCATCCACCCATCTGATAAGCACCAAATATGCACACAGCCATCGAGGACTTTTTTTTTTTTTTTTTTTTTTTTTTTTTTTTTTAATGAGGGGGAAATGACATGTAATAGCTCCTAGGCTAGTCTGATTTTGGAACCCTACATCTTCCATGCAACAAAGTTCTAGAAACACCCCAAAGTAGTCTGTGCAATACTCTTGCCATCTTTTTAGGATCCTTCCCATAAAACCTCACCACGCTAACTTTTACTTCTAGGGTATCATGGAATGAGTAAGATTTTGCTAAGCAGTGGCCCGAGTTTGCTGTATGCACAAGATATTTGAAAGTCCACCTCTCTCCAGGGGTTGAGGAGCTTTCAGTTTTGATGATAAGAATAGAGAAACAGATCTCTGAGTATGCCAGCCCTCCTCTCCCGTGTTTCTAGACAAACAAAAACTGCCACCTCTTTCATGCCGAGCCACCTGGCTTCTGGCCTCACACCTGGGCTGTTTCCTCTCAGGCAAGGTCTAAGTATCTGATTGACCTGCCTTTCCACTCTCGGCCTCCCACTGCCAACTGGAATCCGGGGAGTTGTGAATGTATGTGCTTGGGGAGAAGGCAGGAATTGCGCTACCACCTGGAGACTCAGCAGGCACACCCCTGCGGTGTTTGTGTTTGGGTGCCGGTGTCAAGGTCCCGGCTGCAAACTCATCTCTTCTGTTGGTCTAAAATGCTGGCAAGGCCTGGTGAAATCAGCCCTATTTTTCTGAGTCTGCAGCTTCCATCCTTTTCTCCAAGTCACTTCTCTAGTCCCACTCTAAATGGGATCGTGGGGTTGTGGGGGAGGGGAGGAGGAAGGATATCTTCCTTTATGTGCTCCTTGAGGGTCAAAGAGTCCTAAAGGTTTCCTCTGCTGAGGAACACTGTTTCCTGACATGCTTTGCTATCAGGTTTCTTTACAGGAAGAAATAGCTTTTCCTTCCCTCCTATAAACATTCCAAGGTGTGGAGATGCTCCCAATATAGAGCTATATAAGAGAAAATAAGAAGAGATTGGCTTTGAGTCAAAGAGTCCTCCTTTCTGCCTATTGAGAGGAAGTAGAATAATGAACTTATAAATAAAAACAGTAGTTTCCCTGTATTTGTAAAAATTGCCTTAAAAAATACAAATGGCTTAATGGTCCTGTATAATAACTTATTGAATAACATGCTTAGGAAGCCACTTGGATTTCAAGATTTTATTTTCATGGCTGTATGTATCATCATCATTATCAAAATAAGATAAACATGTGAAAGTGTTTTGTAAACAGTAAAAGGAGTATGCATATGAAAATGATTACAGCTATTTTTGCCCTGCTATCAGAAACATCTATCAAACTACTTTTTTAAAAAGTTTATTTCTTGGGGCCGGCAGGTGGCGTGGTGGTTAAGGACACTGGACTCCCACATGGCCGACCACGGTTCGAGTCCTGGACCTGGAGGCTTGCTCTCTCACTTTCCCTCTCTCTTTTTCTCTCACACTCTGTCCCTCTCTGGTCAAATTTAAAAAATGAAATAAATGAATGAATAAATAAAGTTAAATAAAATAATTCTTTAAAAAAAATCAAGCAGATAAAAAAAAAAAAACAGTTTATTTCTAGGGACCAGCAGTTGGCATAATGGCTATGTCGCTGGACTCCCATGTAGTCGACTGAGGTTCGAGTCGCGAACCAGTGGCTTAAACTCATGCTGGGAGTGTGTGTGTGCATGCTCAAGATTCCAAGAGGAGAATAGAGGAGAAGGGATTGTGGCATGGTCACCCCCCCGGGGGTTGATTTCTTGCTTTCTGTCTCTCTGTTTCTTTATGTCTTTCTGGCAAGCACATGCGCCTTAAAGCAAAAACCTCTCAAAAAAAAAAAAAAAAAAGTTTATTTCTGGATTTGCTGCTGGTGGTGGTGATTAGGGTGGCTGAATCCCACATGGTCAATTGTGCAATTCGAGCTCCGGACCTGGTGGCTTGAAAAACACACTGTGTGTGTGTGCCCAAAATCCTGAGAGGAGAATGGAGAAGGGATTGCAGTGTGACCATCTTCCCTAGGAGCCCTTCTCTCTCCATCTTTCTCTGGTTAACATACACACCCTATAGCAAAAATTTAAAATAAAATTTAAAAAGCTTACTGACTTAGTTTATTTATTTATTTCTCCCATGTGTAAGAAAGACAGAAAGAAAAAGGGAGAGAGAGAGACAAGGACCCCCAAAGAGTCTTCATACTGAGAAATAGGGAAATGGGGAGGGGACACTGACCAGAGGCTGCGGGGGTTTCACAGCACCAGGTGTCTGAGAAGCATCATGCCCACATGAAGGAGAAGGAAAGCACTTTATGGGTGTTCTCTGTTGTCCAATTTGAATAAATCTTACCAGATCACTGCCATTTAGAAGTCTATCAGCAATAACACCATAGGGTCAGCCTCCTGGTGCAGTGGTGTTACGCTGCTCAAGGGAATCTGGGTCATGCTTGGTGACAGCAGTGCGAATCCTTGGTTCAGCTCATGTGAAATGCACCAGGCACTCACGCAAGTGCCCAGGATCCACCAGGCTAGAGGATGGCAAATAGGATCATGGCATGATCACTCTGTGGAGGGTGCTCTTCTCTTTCTTTCTTTTACTTTGTCTCTCACTTTCACAAGTGTGTACACACTCTATTATTTTTTTTTTTTTTAGAGGTTTCTGCTATAGGGCATGTGCGCTCGCCAGACAGAGAGAGACAGAGAGACAGAAAGTGAGAAATAACCCCCTGGGGGGATGGCCACACTGCAATCCCTTCTCCTCCATTCTCCTCTCGGGATCTTGGACACGCACACACATGCGCCTGGCATGAGTTTTAAGCCATCGGGTCCCGGACGTGAACCGCAGTTGACTACATGGGAGTCTAGTGACATAGCCATTATGCTAACTGCTAGTCCCACATACACACACTCTATTATGAAGAAAGAGAAAAGCAATAACAAGACATAGATAAGCATATCAAGGATGATAGCAAATACCTGTATCATATAAGAATTCCCATTAGAGTAAATGCATTGAGGCGTGGCGTGATACGGAACTCTGTGGTGTTCATTTTCAGATACGGAGCCTGAAAACTTCCCTGTTTCCCGGGAATCAGACCTGCTTCATGGAAACAGTGCACTTCAAGAGCCCTCAGAATGACAGCTTGGAAGACGTTCTAGTTGAGAGGTAGGAACGTAGGGGATTCCAGGCATAGAATGAGGTTCTAAAGAGAACTTGGGAGGTCACATAGAGGTGCAGTGGTAATACAATACTCTGTGAGGCTGACTCACATGGGAAGGTTCCAGGTTTGTATCCAGAGATCATCCTGAACATGCTGGGCATACAGGTTTCCACGACCTGGGGCTGGCTGAATCTGCGACTGGATCATGGAATGAAGACTCTATTGGGGGTACTCTCTCTCTTGCTCACTCCTTCTCTCTCTCTCTTTCTCTGAATGTCTCTCTCACTTACAGAAATAAGAATAAAGAAAGAAAGAATAAAGAAGGAAAGAAGGAAATAAAGAAAGGGAGAAAGAAGAAAGAAAGGAAGAAAGAAGAAAGGAAGAAAGGAAGAAAGAAGAAAGGAAGAAAGGAAGAAAGAAGAAAGAAAGAAAGGAAGAAAGAAGAAAGGAAGAAAGATGAAAAAAAAAAAAACAGAGATAGGACTTGGAGTTTGAAATAGGAATTTTTGGTTGATCACTGATAGGTAGAGAACTATATAAATCACCAAGACACTGTCCTGTGTTAAAACAGGAGAATTGTAATGTGCTGTAAGAAAGCCTAATAGATATATCCTACTTTCCCTAAAATCAGTACAAATGCCAGGTCCTTTAGTGCACTAGAAATTGTATTGTAAGTCTCTAGAGAACGTGAGGGGCTTCTGAGCAGGTTTCCCATGTAAGTCAAAATACAATTGCTATAAGGATGTATGCTATCAGGTCTGGTCTAAGTTAATCCTTGAAATTCCAACTTTACAGCACTACACTATGTGCTGTGAATTTGGCAAAGGCTCTAGGAGCTTCTGAATATTTTGGTTTCTGTATGGTTCCTGAACCAATAAGTCTACATCTTGTGGATATGAGCTGCCATTCACTGGCTGGTTGCTTGATTAAGCTAGTGTGTATTTCTCTCTTGCTCTTTGGAGAATTTTCAATGGGATTGACCTTGAAAGGACTATTTCTTTAAAGTTCATGAATATGAGGGGCCTTAAAAAGTTTATGTAAAAATAGAATCAAAGTGCAATTTTACTTGGGTACAAACATTTTTAAAATTCATGCATACTTATAAAATAACATGCATTTTTTTGAGAGGTTTTTGCTATAGAGTGCTTGCACTCACCTGAAAGACAGAGCGAGACAGAGAGACAGAAAGTGAGAAATCACCTCCCCAGAGGAAATGGCCATGTTGCAATCCCTTCTCCTCCATTCTCCTCTTGGGATCTTGTGCACACACGCATACACGCCCAGCATGAGTTTAAGCACCAGGTCTGGGACTCGAACTGTGGTCAACTACATGGGAGTCCAGCGACAGCCATGACGCCAACTGCTGGTCCCAACAAAACGTGCATTTCATAGCATGCATTTTCCATGTACTTTTTGAGGACCCTTCATATGTTTATTAAGAGCCGTGTTTCCAAATCCAGCAATACATTTATTAAACACCACTGAGATTGGGAGGTTTGGCCAGCTCCTATCTGAGAGGATCCTGTCTGAACCAGTCTTTAGGTTCTATCTGGGTTCTCACCACTGTGATTAAGTGACAATAATTTTGGAAATAGGTTAGAGAAAACAGAAAGGCATAAGGAGTCTCACCCCGAGCTTGCATGAGCATGGAGTTTAGGACTATCCTGCAACCACGCTCCTACTCTCCAGTTTACCTTTTTGTCACTTGTTTTTGAGGGGGTCATTTTTTTCTTCAATGGGGAGACCTAAAGAGACAGAGCTATAATCTCTCCTTCCCAGACCTAAACCTCTTGGCTTCTCTCCCACAGAGGGACAATAGTAGTCTGCAGGGTTGGGGGCGTCTGGGGATGTTGGTCTGTCCACGGAGACGGGCTTTGACCTCTCTCAGACACATTGGTGGCTTCTGAAGAGGACAATGTGCCAAGGGCTACAAGGTTTCCTGGCTGGCCTGGATTGCACAGACAGTACAACATATATTAATGAGGAAGTCATCATACTCACCTTGGTTTCTCAGGGACAGCGTAATTACAGGCCTTCCCTCATGTAATCTTTACAACAGTCATGTGCAGTAAGGATTATTATTACCTCCATTTTATGGGGAGAGAGGCAGGGAGACGTTAAGGACACATGGCAAGGCAGGATGAATCCCGAATTCGCTCCAAGCTGTGTCCCATCCCACACATTGTATTGCGTCTTCTGTTTCGGGGGACGGGGGCCTTGCAGCTCTAACAGCTGATAAATCTAGAATATGGGTAGGCTTGCGCCTTGTGTTAATAAAGCCAGTTACAAAATGAGGGTGAAATTTTCTTTTCTTTTTTTTTTTTTTTTGGAGAGGTTTTTTGCTATAGGGCGCGTGCGCTCGCCAGATAGACAGAGAGACAGAGAGATAGAAAGCGAGAAATCACCCACCGGGGGGGATGGCCACGCTGCAATCCCTTCTCCTCCATTCTCCTCTCGGGATCTTGGGCACACATGCACACGCGCCCGGCGTGAGTTTAAGCCACTGGGTCTGGGACTCGAACCACGGTCAACTACGTGGGAGTCCAGCGACATAGCCATTACGCTAACTGCTGGTCCCGAAATTTTCTTTTTTAAATAACTGTGTTTTGTGTGTTGAGTCGTTCTCAGTATCAACAAGGATTGGCATACTTAACTGCCAGACACTGTCCAAATGCTGAGAGTACAGAGATGCCCAAGGTGGACAAACCCCCTGAGTATATCCTGAGTCACTTGTTTTCCAAAAAGAAATTCACAGGAATGTCTTTGGGGACAAAGAAATGATTTTCCCATTTTCAGTACTCTTTCTCTACATGTCCCAATAGATTGATTCCTTCTGTTCTTGGGGGAAAGATTACCCCTTGTTTGTCCTTGTTTTGTTCATTTCCCCCATTCAGGTCAGGGAACCTGAGGTAGGGACAGGGAACTCACCTCCTACCTGCATTCCTTAGAGAAAGTCCATGGCAACACATTCTGATTCACAGGAATATTGAGGAGAAAATGGCTGCAGAGACGAGCAGCTCCTCATACCTGCAGGCACCTTGTTCATCCTGGTTACTGGTTTATTAGGCAAGAATGAATGGATGCACTCATAAAGGAATGACACAGCTTTCCAGAAAGCAGACAATGGCAAAATGCATCCTGAATCTGACAGTTTGAGAAGGTGTCAAAAATAATTTATATTTATATAAATGATTATATAATTTCTTGTTAGGTTTGCATGGAAATTGCAACTCTCCAGAGGTTTGAGGTACTGTAGATCTTAGATCAAAATGAGCGATCACGGGAACCAGCAGTTAGCATAATGGCTATGTCGCTGGACTCTCACGTAGTCGACCGCGGTTCGCATCCAGGACCCGGTGGCTTAAAACTCACGCCGGGCACGTGTGCGTGCGTGCCCAGGATCCCGAGAGGAGAATGGAGGAGAAGGGATTGCGGCGTGACCATCCCCCCTGGGGGGTGATTTCTCGCTTTCTGTCCTATAGCGAAAACCTCTCAAAAAAAAAAAAAAAAAAAAAAAAAAAGAGCGATCACGTATTATATAACTTAATTGCAGTTTACACTTACATTATCTCCTTTATGTTTTGGGATTATATGACCTAATCTAAACCCATGAACATCCAGCTCTCTTGATACTTTATATGACCTTATTCAACTTACTTTATGTGACATTGGCAGACTCCAAGAAGCCTGCAAGAGGGTAGAACAGTGGTGAATTCAAATGGTTTCCTACCCTGCTTCCTTCTGCTTAACACCTGGGCAGCTTCATGCTGGCAATAAAAATCTACTTCTTTTCTGAAGTGGGGGATAGCTTGATAACCAACTGGGCACATGTGTTCTTGCGTCTTTTGTTTGTTTAATCCAAATATTGACACATTCTTTCTTAAATATTTAAGATGCCTGGTAGAGCGCCAAACCGTATTACTCAAATTCTTAAATCAATGGTTAAAGAGTTTTAATCTTGTCTTTCAAACAGCACTCTAAATGTGCAGCCCGTAAGAATGACTGCCAAACCTATTGTCAACATGAGTTGTAGAGCTAAAAAACAAAACAAAACGAAACTTTCAACCAAAATCGAGTTTATTCTTGTCTGATGTTGATTCCCAGTAGATTTGCTTAATCTCTTTTGTTACTTAACATGTGGCTTATAATATAAAATTATCCTGAAGTCAACTATGTTTTATTTTTGAATGTATTTACTTATTACCTGATAAGGAATTATAGGAATTTAGTACTGGAATGGATGTAGGTAGGCTATGGCTTACCTCAGGCTTAAAATTTGGAGGTCTAAAGAGATCAGACCTTCCCTGAAATTTCAGAGACAGTGATGGTGCTGAGGATGAAACCCAGTATTCTTGACCCCTACCCAGGGGTTCTTCTCCACCACCATGGCAATGCCCACTGCCACACATGACCACAACACTCCTTTTGAGGAAAGAAGCCTCAGACTGTACTGTCAGTTAGAGCTGGGGCAGCAGATGAAGGCTGCTTGCAGAAATGGCTGCTGAACTCTGGGGTGCCCACTGAGAGTGCTTTCTGTAACTGTGGACTGGTTAACAAAAAGAGAGAATTTCCCTTTCCTCCCTGAAATGTAAAGTTCAT
Source organism: Tupaia tana (assembly GCA_026018925.1). NCBI lineage: Eukaryota > Metazoa > Chordata > Mammalia > Scandentia > Tupaiidae > Tupaia > Tupaia tana. The sequence goes on along the minus strand of JAKSZU010000007.1, from coordinate 55,430,812 downwards.
TCACTCTGGTGTAGAGACTGATAGTTTCTTTTCTTTTCTTCTTATTTTATTTACATTTCATCACTGTACATATTTGTAGCATACAAAATGACTCTTCCCAGTATGAATACACTACATGTTAGTCCAGCCAAAGGTATTACCATACACATTATCCTTAACACATAATTTTACACTTTTGTGTCTGTTGAATGTTTTTCTTTTCTTTTTAAACATTTTTCCTCTGATTCCCTCTCTCCTGCCCCCTGACTGCCCACTCTCCTCCCACACTGTTATCTCCTCCCACTCTAGTATTCACACTTGTTTTCTATGCCTTTATACCTTTAAAGTTTATTTCAGAAGTATTTTCCAAGACCAGCCTACAGCATAATGGTCACATTGCTGGACTCTAAGTAGTTGACCACAGTTCGAGTCCTAGACCCAGCAACTTAAAATTCATGCTAGTCAGTGACCATGCGCACCTAAAATCCCAAGAGGAGAATAGAGGAGAAGGGATTGAGGCATGGCCATCCCCCCGGGGGGGGGGGGGTGAGTCCTCACTTTCCATCTCTCTGCCTCTCTCTGTCTCTTTTTTGGTGAGCACATGTGACCTATAGCAAAAATCTCTTTCTAAAAAAAAATGAAGAAGAAAAAAAGTATTTTCCATAGCCATCATCATTAGTAATAGTAATAACAATATTTCACATTTTAGAATTACCTTGTCAAAGCCCTTTCACATACACTTTTATCTTTAAGTGGCAAGTATTAGAGTTCTCATGTTACTGGAACTTGAAGCCTAGTGTGGTTTTTTTTCTTTTTTTTTTTGGAGAGGTTTTTGCTGTAGGGCGCTTGCGCTCGCCAGACAGACAGAGAGAGACAGAGAGACAGAAAGAGAGAAATCACCCCCCGGGGGGGGGGGATGGCCATGCCGCAATCCCTTCTCCTCTATTCTCCTCTCGGGATCTCGGGCACGCATGCACACGCGCCTGGCATAAGTTTAAGCCACCGGGTCTGGGACGCGAACCGCGGTCGACTACGTGGGAGTCCAGCGACATAGCCATTATGCTAACTGCTGGTCCCAAGCCTAGTGTGTTGTTTGCAAAAGCCTACATACCCAGTAGGTATATATGTAGGAGGGATAAACTCTCTAGGACCCCAGCCTTTTGTCTCCTTTACCCAGTCATTTATTTTACAATTTCCAATATTGAGATGTCAACTAATTCTGTAGCCATCAGGAAAGAATTTAAATCTTCTCTGATTTATGTTGTAAAAAATCTTGGACTATCTCATTTCTTCTAGTTACACTCTGGGTTCTGGTTTTCAAAAGTTCTCACCAAAAGGACAGTTTATGGGTCCAGATGGTGGTACAGCAGTAGAACATGAGGCTCCACCAGACAGACCCACATGGGAAGGTTTCCAGTTTATACCTGGAGTATGGTGAGCCCACCTGTGCTCATGAGCTGGGCTGGCTGGAGCTGGGGGTGGGCTGCAGTGTCAAGACCCTATCAGTCAAGACCATGTGGGGTCGCTGTATCTCTTATTCCTGTCTCTGTCTCTCTCACTCATGGAACAAATGAATAAACTGTTTTTTTATTTATTTTTTATTTTTTTTTAAGGACAGTTCATGGCTGTGTTCCTGTCTAGAAGGCTCCTATAGGAGATGTCTGCCATTTAGCCAATTCGGCTTCAGAGGCCATGCTGCAATGGTACTTGAACTCCCAGAGACATTTGTGCTTGGAAAACCTCCAAACACCACTGAGGCACCTGCCTCAGATTTTCTTTTTTTTTTTTTTGGAGAGGTTTTTGCTATAGGGCGCTTGCGCTCGCCAGACAGACAGAGAGAGACATAGAGACAGAAAGCGAGAAATCACCCCCCCCAGGGGGGATGGTCATGCCGCAATCCCTTCTCCTCCATTCTCCTCTCGGAATCTTGGGCACGCACGCACACGCTCCCGGCGTGAGTTTTAAGCCACCGGGTCCAGGATGCGAACCGCGGTCGACTACGTGGGAGTCCAGCGACATAGCCATTACGCTAACTGCTGGTTCCCTACCTCAGATTTTCTAATGAGCATTTCTAGGTCTCCAAATCTGTGGGTTTCTAAAAGTTTCTCTTAAGATCTCAGGGACTAATGGTTACAAAGGTCTGGCTGGGCTAATTTCCTCAGGGCATGACCTCTTTTCTTTAAGAGAATTCTACACCCACAAATCATGGATGAAGCAAGGAAGTATTTTTATTCCTGTGGCCCGCATTCCCTTTTTTCTCTTGAATCGTCCTACCAAAGACTTCAGGATTACCTCTCTTGCCTGCTCCTCGCCTCGAATGTAAACAAATCATAAATTCTGCAGTAAAACAGTGCAAAGGTTTTGAAGACTGTGTTTACATCCAGGCTTGATCTCTAAAAACTGAACTTTACTCAAGATAGAGAAAGATCCAAGGAAGAAAGAAAAGAGAAAGAATACTCGCACAGCACAGATCTCTCTTTTTACCTCATCGTCCTCCAACTGGAAAGATACCCATTCCTTGTATTCAGGCCCAATGCTCTCATCTGTCAACAGCTGCCACACAAATTAGTGATGGTTGGGGGTTTATATGGGAGTGGTGCCCACAAAACCTGTTCCTCATGATGATCAGCAGGCTAAGTGTTTCAAATCTACAGGATGGCTTCTGTGGATAGGAGAGAATATTCTGAGCCTCAAACATGATTGTACTTTTGGGAAATCGTTCTATATACTCAAAGGCCCTCTGAGGGCCAGGGTTGGCTCCTGAGAGGCTGGACACTGAAGGTTCATGACTCTAACAGGGTTTCTGTTTCTATATACACAGACCAGAAATATGGATGCAGAGTAGCCATGGGAGGTGACTCACCATTGGGTCTATTTGCTGAAACCTCCAAGTTGGCCCTTTCTGCTTCTATTCTTGGTTAAAATAAATCTTCATAGAGGCCAGATGGTGCAGTGGTAGCACAATGCTCTGCAGTGCTGGAAACCATAGGGAAGATCAGGATTTGGGTCCCAGAGTGACCCTTACACACTGAGTGTGTGCTTGTGCCCGTGATCTTGGTTGACTGAAAGGCTTCTGTGGTGTGAGACCCTATCGAAGGTGCTTATCTTTCTTTCTCCTCTGCTTGTCTCTGTCTCTCTCTCATGAAGGAAAAAAAGAAAGAATGAATAAATGAAAGAAAGAGAAAGAAAGAAAATCTTCATAGAGACAGGTAAATAGAGGCTATTAGAAGTCCCTGTAAGGCCAGCAGGTGGCATGGAGGTAAGAAGGCTGGATCACACATGAGCAACTTTGTGGTTCGAGTCTCAGATCTCATGGCTTGGAAATCACACTGGGCATGTGTACATGTACGCCTTAAATTCCAAGAGGAGAATGGAGGAGAAGGGATTTGCACTGTGGTCGTCCCTTCTGGGGGATGACTTCTCACTTTTTCTCTCTCTTTCTCTCTCTAGTCATTCTTCAGCAAGCACATGCCTTATAACAACAACAAAAAACGTCCTTGGAAAGAAGAAAGGGCTAGACCTCAGAATCTGGGGGTGGCTCCCCATTTAGACTCATTGGGAATGTGCCATCAATTAAAAAAATTAAAATGGTTCCTCATGACCACCTCAATAATCTATCTAGGCAAGAGGTAAATAAGGTAAATAAGATTGACCTTTCCCTTTGTTTTCTTTGTTTCTTTAATTTTCTTTAATTTCTTTTTTTTTTTTTTTTTTTTTTTTTGGAGAGGTTTTTGTTATAGGGCACGTGCGCTTGACAGACAGACAGAGAGAGACAGAGAGATAGAAAGTGAGAAATCACACCCCCGCCCCGCCCCCAGGGGAATGGCCATGCCACAATCCCTTCTCCTCCATTCTCCTCTTGGGATCTTGGGCACGCACGCACATGCGCCCGGTGTGAGTTTAAGCCACCGGGTCTGGGACTCAAACTGTGGTCGACTATGTGGGAGTCCAGCGACATAGCCATTACGCTAACTGCTGGTCCCTCTTTAATTTTAATTTCTTTTGTACATTCAGTCACATATGTAACTTAGCTTTCAATGAGCAGCAAGTGACTGGAAGAGCTGGGTCTGCTGACCCCCTACTTCCACTCCAGACTCTTCCACACTAATCCCAGGTGACCCCATTCCTGCACTCACTCCAGCATCCCTGCTCCACCCAGGACTATACAGCTGTGATTAGTTAAATATGTTCTTTGGGTTCTATTTGTCTTTATTTCTCATGTGTGTTTGTCTTGTTTCCTGAGTCCCAGGACAGACAGAATCATATCTAATAGTTCAAGAAAGGAATGACTTCGCCTTGTCATTGATTGAAATCTGAGTCTAGAAGTCTCTCATGCTTTGGATGGCAAGACAGGGATGGGCTGGCATGAGAGTCTGCTATGTGCCAGGTGCTGGTTGAGAACTGTGGTTGAACCCAAAGGTGGATTCATTACCCTCTTTGGTCTCTATCAGCCCCTGCTAAAGCTACTTATTGATAATAATGATCTTAATAATATCTGTTGATCTGGACCATTGTTTTTTCCAATTCTATGTGAATTTTATTCTCAGGGAGTGTTATTTTTATTAAAGACAGAGAGAGACAGAGAGACAGAAAGCGAGAAATTTGCCTCAAAAGTGTACTTGCTGTATAAAGTGTTATTTTTATTAAACATTACTTTAAGTCAAGGTCCCTGGTTGCTCCCTTTTGACCATATCTTGTCCCATATAGAAATTCTCGAACTATCACTGGCTGTGGCTGTGTGGGTTACAGTCAAGAAAACTGACAAGGTCAATACTGGTAAATGCTGAAACCCTACCACAAGGCCAGCCATCATCAGAAACAGACATTTTATTTCAAATGCAGTACATTTCAGAGTGTAATAAATAGGTTGAGACTGATAAATACTTGTTTTAAAAGTGGATGGAGGTGATTTTGCAGTGTACAATCTGCCCAGTACAGGGTAAATAAATAACACCCAGTGAGTTACAAATTGTTCTAAACAATGGGTGTCTCTGGGTATGGAGATTATAAATGTGCTTATGATCCCTTTTATTCCATGCAACAATGCTGACCTCTAATTGCCTCAGTGGTTTGGATTGTTTTAAACCAGAAAAGTTAAATGACACACTCAGGAGTGAAAGTTAAGCATACAGTATTCAAAAATGCACAAACGCACCACTTAAACAGCAAAATCATAGTGAGTTCTGTAGCTTTCCCCATGTGGTCTGAACCTGCATGACATAGGTGTTGTCTGTGAGTGATCTTTCCTAACTTTAATAATGACCCACAACACAGATGTGATTATATCCATTTCACATGTAGGAAAACTGAGGCTCAGAAGGGTGGAAATGTGCCCAAGAGCACAATGCTCTAAGGGCCACAGCAGTATCTGCGTCCAGGTTCACCTGACAGCAAAGCACATCCTCCTTTTGCTGCACCATAATCACCAGAGAGGGGAGGGTGTGGCATGTGAGGAAACAAGGAGGTAGTATAGTTCAGATATATATTTTTTAAAGAATTATTTTATTTAGCTTTATTTATATATTTTAATTTGACCAGAGAGGGACAGAGCGAGAGAGAGGGAGAGAGAGAGAGTGAGTGAGAAAGCAAGCCGCCAGGTGCATGGTCAGCCATGTGGGAATCCAGCACCCTTAACCACCATGCCATCTGCCAGTCCCAATAGTTCAGCTATTTTTTAATCCATTGATTTTTAAAGTGAGACGAGGGAGAGAAGGTCATAAATGTTTTATTGCATTCTTTTCTCTATCTCCCATTTCCTTGACTTGTCATTTTCCCCATTCCAAGTCCTTTCTTGGTCATCTCAAGGTCTGGCAAGATAATGTATTTTAAAAATAATTGATTTCTAAATAGTAAGTCAGAGGAACCTTATATCCCTTTCATCTAGATTCACTAACTGGTAATATTTTATACTTTCAAGCTCTGTCTCTTGTCCTTTCTCTCTCACTCTGTATAGGTGAGGGGACTTCAGAAAGTTCGCAGAAAAATGGAATTAAAGTGTGAGTTTGTTTTAGTGCAAAAAAATTAAAATCCATGCATAGCTTTTGTTTTCTTTTCTTTTAGAGAGTTTTTGCTATAGGATGTGTGCTCTCACTGGAGAGACAGAGACAGAAAGTGAGAAATTACCCCCCCAACCCCCTCAGGGAGGATGGCAACACTGCAGTCTCTTCTCCTCCATTCTCCTCTTGGGATTTTGGGCATGCTCGCACACATGCCCAACATGAGTTTTAAGTTGCCGGATCCGGGACTCGAACTGTGGTTGACTATGTGGGAGCCAGTGATGTAACTGTTATGGCATCTACCGGTCACCATGCTTGGTTTTTATCATAATACACATTTCCATAAAATTTTTTAAAAAGAGTTTTGTATTTTTATTTTTTGAGTTTTGCTGTAGGGCACATGCATGCCCCAGAGAAAAAGAGAGACAGAAAGCAAGAAATCACTCCCCACCCCCTTCAGGGAAGATGGTTACACCGCAATCTCTTCTCCTCCATTCTCCTCTCAGGATTTTGGGTACACACACATGTGTCCTGCATGAGTTTCAAGCTACCAGGTCTGGAACTTGCAGTCAGTCATGTGGGAGTCCAATGCATTAACCGCTATGCCACCTGTTAGCCCCACTGTGAGCTTTGTGAAGACCCCCCTCATAATAGTATAATTATACGTATTATACATATATAAATAAAACAATCTTTTTCTGAACTATTGGACCTGTACACACATACATCAACATCTGTTTCTACATAATCTAAATCTGCGAGTTCACACTGACATATTCTAATCAAACACTTGAAATTTCTTTGCAGCCTTTTCTCTTTCAATATCTGAAAAATTCTTTTTCTGATGATGAGAAACCTGCTCCCATGACTTTCGATCTACTTATTTGCTCACCCCACTGTGTGTCCTCAATTTCTCTCCCACGCCATCTGCCTCCTTGGTCGGCTGCCTCTCTGATCCGCTATTTTCCCCTCACTGCGTCCTGCTTGGACACTGGGTATGCCCCCACCCCTGCAGTTTCTCACTCTCTCACTCTGTCCTCAAGGCTCGCCACTGCCTCCACACCTACCCCCACCTGTACTGCTGCTTCCTCAGCCCCTTGGCAGGTCACCGCTTCTTCACAGGGAAGAGAAGGCCTCAGGTCCTAATCTCTATACCCACAATTTGTGTTCCAAACAAAATATGTGATGAGGGCAGCAAGCTAGACAAATAAAATAAAGCTTCATTTTCCTTTTTTTAGATGAGCAGGGCTCAGTATGTCTGATAATAGCCCTGGGCTGTTAAAGTGTATTAGTAATGGAAGCCAGGTAGCAGGGCAGTAGTAACACAACTGGGTCTAGGTTTGTGTCCAAGAACCTCCCTGAGCATACTGGACATGTGAGTGTGCCTGCTTATAACCCTGGGCTGGCTGAAACTCATGAAGAACTCTGGCATGAAGACACTGTGGGGGTACCCCCCCCTCTCTCTTTTTCTTTCTCTGTCTCTGTGTCTCTCATTCTCATGGAAGAAAGAGAATAAAAACATTAATAGACACATAATGAACTTGTGCATTAAACTACTTTCCAAACAATGAAGCAAATAAAGGATAAATAAAAAATTAATGTATTTTAGGAAGAACTTAAGTTTTTAAAATGTGCATCTTTCGGTACCAGCAGTTGGTATAATGGCTATGTCACTGGACTCCATGTAGTTGACTGTGGTTCAAGTCCCAGACCCGATGGCTTAAACTCACGCTGGGCACGTGTGTGTGTGTGCCCAAGATCTGGAGAGGATAATAGAGGAGAAGAGATTGCAGTGTGACCGTCTCCCCTGGGGGGAGATTTCTCACTTTCTGTCTCTCTGTCTCCCTCTGTCTTTCTGGCAAGCACACCTGCCCTATAGCAAGAACTCCCTCCCCCGCAAAAAAATGCATCTGTGTAGTATTAGTTCATAAGTCCCATAATATATTTGAATTTGACTTATAAATTAGATGCCATTTCCTAACAGTCAGAAAAGCTCAATGTTTTTCTCACTTTTATAAGTGTACGAAGAACATTTCTATAAAAATTCCCACCCAGTCTATTTGGGAGGGCAAAGAGCAAGAAGGTAAAACTCATATATGAGGAAAAAAGTGAAAGTTACAAGCTATAAAGTTTAAATAAAGTCAACTGTAGAGACCGCAGGCCTATTTTCTACCTTTGCCTTTTAGGAAAGTGGGGGAAGTATGATAGAAATCTACGCTCTTAAAACTGTTTCTAATACTCCCTCATTCCCCACCAGATTCCTTAATATTTTAATAAAATACATTGTTTGGCTTTGCAGTCTGCTTAGAACTTTCTGGTTATTTTAGAGGTTCTCAATCAGTAAAGAATTTTGGGCAAGCACTTTCAAGGTTCTGGGGGTGCACAGGAGGACCTCAGAGTCTAGAATCGTGGTCAAACATACACCCAGAGGGAGAAGGCAAGCCTGGTCCCTGTTGTGTGTCTTCAGGCAAATCCATTTCTCACAGTCTCAGTTTCCTAATAGATAAAACATTGCTTGTTGGGCCAGCCTGTGTGTGGTGCTTAAGGCAGCTGGATTCCCCATGGCCCACTGCACAGTTTGAGTGCCAGACCTGGCAGTTGAGAAACATGCCAGGTGCATGTATGTGCATCCTGAAACCCTGAAAGGAGAGTGAAATGGAGGAGAAGGGATTGTGGCATGACAAGGCCCCATGGGTAGTGCTTTCTCACTCTCCCTCATTGCCCTCTGGAAAAATCAGAAAATCAAATGAAATGAAATAGTGTTTGTTCCAAGGAAGCTGAGAGAGAGAGAGAGAGAGAGAGAGAGAGAGAGAGAGAGAGAGAAAGAGAGAGAGAGAGGAGAATGGGCACAGCGTTTGCACATAGTAAGGGGCCAGCAAGTAGTAGTTGTGATTATGAGTGAAGTTTAATACCTGCCCTTGACTTGCGTTGCTCATAATCCAGTTTAGTCAGTGAGATGTATGAGGGACTTCAAAGGGCTTGTGGAAAATGAACTTAAAGTGGGATGTTATTTGGGGGCACAAATTTCTTGGCACTCAGGCTTAGCATATATTCATAATGCATGTTTTCCATGAACTTTTTTCTAAAAAAAAGATGATTTCTTTCATGAGTGAGAGAGATAGAAAAAGAGTGATAGAGAGAGACAGCAATCCCACTAAGGTCTTAACACGTTGATCCATCCCAGACTCAGCCAGCCCCAGATCAGGAGCACAGATGTGCCCCGTGTACTCAGGGAGCTCCCTGGATATGAACCTGGAGCCGTCCCATGTGGCTCAGTCTCACAGAAAGTCACGTTTTACCACTGCACATCTGGCTCTTCCATGAACTTTCCAAGACCCACCTAAGTGCACAAGAAGTTAAATCACTACCCTGTTGGCTTGTATCTCCTAATGTTGTCACAGCTTCCAATGCACAAAGAAACTTGGATACTTTAGAAAATTGTTACTCTTTTTTTCTTTGGAAAGGTTTTTGCTATAGGGCGCGTGTGCTCTCCATATAGACACAGAGAGACAGAGAGACAGAAAGCGAGAAATCACCCCCGGGGGGATGGCCATGTCGCAATCCCTTCTCCTCCATTCTCCTCTTGGGATCTTGGGCACGCACGCACACGCGCCTGGCGAGAGTTTTAAGCCACCAGGTCCTGGATGCGAACCGCGGTCGACTACGTGGGAGTCCAGCGACATAGCCATTACGCTAACTGCTGGTCCCTACTTTAGAAAATTTTTAAAAAGGGATCCAGCAGGTGGCATGGTGGTTGGGGGTTCTGGACTCCCACATGGCCCATTACTGTTCCAGTACTGAACCTGGCAGCTTGCTCGCTCACTTTCTCTCTCTCTCTGTTTCTCTATGGTCAAATTAAAAATAAGTGAATGAATGAATGAATGAATGAATGAATAAATAAATATAGTTAAATCTTTAAAAAATTTTAAAAAGAAAAGAAAAAATACAATATATTACTTGCCTTTATGGTGTACTCAGGGTATTCTTCTAACCCCCACCTCACCTGTCTTCCCCAGAACCAGGTTGTCAGAGGACTCATGTGCCAGTGATTTATTAAAGAGACACGTAAAGGAACAGGAGAAGCAGGACAAGAAGGAGAGGCCATCAAGCAGGGCGATTTCACAATCAATATCCCCAGAGGGTAGCTCCAGCTTGATTTTGTAGAAGAGTCCTGAAATGTAAGTGATGTCTTGGAATTACTGGGGCACTGTCGCCAGACCTGCCCTGGGGTAGGAATTCCCAGACCCTTTGCTCTCTTCTTGGGCAGAGTGACTCCATAGCTGAGGTACCCCTGAGCAGAGCCTGGGGTGCTGGCTGTAGGAATCTAAGGCACATTAAAGCTGGGGGTTGGGAGGGAAGCACCAACATTTTTGCTACTGGACCCTACTTTAGAGCTCAGGGTTACAGAGTACTGATGTGACCAGAATAGTTGGCAACACTTGTTGCCTGTCTCTCCTCATTCCCTCTCCTCTCCATGGTTGTCTCCTGTCAACAGGAGGCAATGAGCAAGCCCTACTGGCTCTGACTCTGATTCCCCTTCTCTCCGTCAAGCTGGGTTTCACTTCTGTGCAAAATATGACTCCTGTACTGCTAGCCCACTTCTCTTCCTGCTTCTTAAGCCCTGGGTCCTTCGCATTCTACTTACAATCAGCAAGTATGAGTCATGGAAATCACAGGAAGAGAAGAGTCATCTTTCCAAGGATGGTGTGCCATGAATTACCAAAGAAGTGGTCAATGCGGGCCAGCCGTGGGGGCGCAGAGGTAACACAATGCACTGTGATGCTGAGCCCACGTGGGATCCTGGGTTTGCATCCCATGGTCTCACTTTACATGAGGTCTCCTTGTACATACTGGGCTCGCGCACATGTCTGTGATCCTGGCGAGCTGGGGTCTAGGGTCAATTGTGGCATAAAGACCCTGTTGGGAATGCCCATTTCTTTCTCTTCTTTGAAATAAATATATAAATAAATAAACTTAAAAATAAAGTAGTTGGGGCCAGCCTGTAGTCTAGTGGTTAAGGGAGCTGGATCCCACATAACCAAACACAGTTATGATCCCAGTGGCTACAAAAACACACGGAGACATGTGTGTGCGTACACAAACTCCCAAAAGATGGAAGAAGGGATTGCGGCATGACTACACCCTCTTGGTGGACGCTCTCTCCCTCTCTCTTTCTCCCTCTATGACTCTCTGTCTCTCTGGCCAGTGAATGTGTCCTCTGGCTTCTAAAAAAAGTCAACATGAGAGCAGGACTAATAGTGCAGCAGAGGGCACTGTGTCAGGCGGTGTGGTTAGGAAAATAAGAAAGCTGTTGAGCCCCAGGCAAGCCTTGCTTGCAGGCTCCAGACTGATGGATGAGAAGGGCAGATTTTCAAGCAAGTGCAATGGTATGGCAGAGTGCAAGGTGTTTGCAGTGAAGCATGAATCATCCCATTCTTCAGTGGTGACCAGCGTGGAGAGCAGGGAGGAGCAGGTGAAGGCAGGCTTAGCAGTGGCCCAGTCCCCAGAGCCTGGGTGAAAACAAGTGCAGTGGGAACAGAAAGGGTCCTATTCTGAGACTCTTGAAAATGAAACAATTCTAGGGACATGTTAGAGTTGTTTTAGGAGCTGTACATTAGACTTCCAAATAAACTGTAGATTTATACATAAACTTGTGACTTAGTCCAGAAGCGGAGAATGATCGATAGAATTACTATCTGTGGTTTGAAGAAAGTAGAATTGAAAACAAACATTAAGGCCAGCCAGGTAGCATGGTGGTTAAGGCAGCTGGATCCCACATGGCTGTCTGCAAGATTTGAGTTCTGAACTCAATGACTTGAGAAACACGCTAGGTGCGTGTGTGTGTAAGCCCAAAATCCTGAGAGGAGAATGGAGAAGGACTGTGGAGTGATCATTCCCCCGGGGTAGTGCTTCCTCACTTTCTCTTTCTCTCTCTGGTGAGCACGCATGATCTGTAGCAAATTTTTAAAAAATCAGCAAAACAAAGCAAATATTCCACCAAATAATACTAATCTTAGATTTTTCAAAAAGTAAGCTGCAATGAATGTTATCCTGACACATTTGAGAGACAAAAGGGTGGGAATTGCTAGTCCTTGCTCAGAGTAGGCCCTTAAATAATTCTCGAGTGATAAAAACAACTTAGTGCCAATAGTGCAGCAGTTTGATTTTAGTCCTACGTTGATAGTGTTTTATGCAGGATGGGTCCCTCTGGGAGGGGTGTTGGAAGGATCTGACTGTTGAGAGGGTAAGAGAGAGGTTGTGTTCTGGTGTATGAGGGGGAGTTTTTGTGGGTATCTGAGAGCACTAGCTCCCCAGTAAATGGTGTTCTACAACATGAATCTTGTGTAAGTGTGTTGAGGAAAATAAAATCCCTGGTTTCCCAGTTTCCTTCTTTTGTTCCTTTATTCCTTCTTTCCTTCTTGCCAAAGGGCACATGTGCTTGTGAGAGATGGCGAGAGGGGGGAAGTACCCCCAAATGGGGTGTGAAAATGCTGCAATCCTTCTTTCCTCCATTTCTCCAGCTCATCAGGATTCTTTTCTTTTTTAAGGGAGATTTTTGCTATAGGGCGCATGTGCTTGCCAGAATCAGAGATACAGAGAGACAGAAAGTGAGAAATCACTCCCCAGGGGGAGGCTATGCTGTAATCCCTTCTCCTCCATTCTCCTCTTGGGATTTTGGGCACACATGCACATGTGCCCAGTATGTTTCAAGCCTCCAGGTTGGGGACTTGAACCAGTCAGCCATGTGGGAATCCAGTACCTTAACCACTACACCACCTGATGGCACCTCACCAGGATTTTAAACATGCATGCAAATGTTTCCAGAGTTTCAAGCCTCCAAGACTGGGATTCAAACCATGGTAGACCATGTGGGATCTGGCTTCCAATACACAGCACTTAACCACCATGTTACAGGGCCAGCCTCGAATGCCAAATTTGTTTTAAACTTTTAGTTTTATTGACACAGTCTAATTTAATGAGGAAGTCTTATATTTTCCAAACTAAAATAGAAAATTGAGCAGGTAGTTTGCATGTACAGTACAAAAACACAACGCATGAAAAGCATAACACCATGCTAAGGAAATTTTCCCCTTGACCCTTCTCTTAGCCTCCCATTTTCCCTCTGCCAAGGAAACCGTAGATGCCAATAACATATATATTCACTATTTCAGAGAATATCTATGCAAATCTCCCACCCAAATGTTTGCATAACATAGATGTTATTTTGTTCCTTGCTTTTCTGCCTAACACTGTGTCTTAGAGATTCTTACTGATCAGCAAATATAGAGCTCTCTCATATTTTTCTTCCATTAATTCCTAAACAATCAGATTATAAAGCTTTTAAATAATACAGAAACATACAGAATAAAAAAGTGAAAATCCTATCACTGCTCCTCTTCCACAATTTTTTTGTATCAACATACACACACAGACATGAAGTATTTTTAATAGCATTTTTAAAAGTTTATTTCTTCTGAAAGAGAGAAAGAGAGAGAGAGAGAGAGAGAGAGAGAGAGAGAGAGAGAGAGAGAGAAAGAGACTCCAACAAGGTCTTCATGCCTTGACCACCCTGAGCTTCAGCCAGCCAGGATCACAGGCAAGTGGATACACCTACTGTGCATAGGGAGCCCTGGGGTGCAAACTCAGGAAGTTCCCATGTGACCTCAGCATCGCAGTGTGCCGTATCACTGCTGTGCCATTGCAGCCAGCCTTTTTTAAATTCCTTTTAAAAAAGTTTATTAAATTATTTTTTTCATGAGAGAAAGGGACAGAGGATACTCGGAGTGTTTTTAGAAACGTAAATGTTAAATGTATATATTACTTGTGACTTTTTCACTTTAAACATGTGATTTATATCTTTTTATTTTTGAAGCTATAATATAGCTTATCACTTTAGCTTTTCTTATTAATAAATGGAAAATTCATGAAATTTGGGGGCTAGATAATACATATACTGGGCGAAAAATTTAAAAGCTGTACAGGTGCACAGTGAGAAGAAAGTCTCCATCTGTCTCTGGTCCTCCAGCATCTAGTTCTCCTTTCAGATACAGCCACTATTACTACTTATTTCTTATTCTTACAGAGATGGTTCTATGCATTCACAAACATATATTTAAAAAAAATCCCAGGGTCAGTAGGTGTTATGGTGGTTGAGGTGCTGGATTCCTACATGGCTAACCATGGTTCAACTCCTGGACCTGGTGGCTTGCTTTCTCACTTTCTCTCTTTCTCTCTATCTCTGTCTCTCTCTGGAGAGCATGCATGCTCTATAACAAATTAAAAAATAATTATAATAAATAAAATTATCTATAATTAAAATTATCTATAATTTTATAGACAAAAATGATCTATAAACATGGTAACATGCTCTCTGTGTTTTCCTACCCCAACTTTTGTTTTTTTTACATAGAGTAGATTATGAATATTTTCCACATTCATATGTATATAGATGTCTCATCTTTAAAATATCCACATAGTATTATATTCCTTAACATGAATCTACCATAATTTTGATATGATCTCTTTGTCAATCATTTTACCTGCATGGAGAGTTCCTTGGGTAAGTTTCTAGATTACAGAGACGGTTTGCCTCCCCTATTCCTTTGTCTTTTCTTATCAGTACATCCATTCACTCATTCACTCACCTGTTTGTTTATTTAGTAATTTGTTCAACTCTGAAGCTCGTCATGTACTACGTATCATCTTAACTTCTTGATTCCTTTAATTATTTTTTAAAAAAGACATAGTATTATTTTGCACATAGTCAAAGACTTGGTCAACTGGATGCAAATGTTAAATATTTCATTCCTGTCTATTCTCAGCTTTTTACTTGAACCACCATAAGCTAACCTAATCGGCAGGGAGGGTATGAAACCCCAAGAGAGGACTAATATTTCTGGGTCCCTGGTTTCATCCTCCAGCCATCCTCTGGGGGCCCTGTGATCCAGCTCCACCTAAACCCCGTCTCTCTGCCCTGCCTGTAAGTGAGTTTGGCCAAGACTGGGAAGCCAGTCAATTGTGTTCCAAGTGCCAGATGAGTAGGAGAGAGGTCTCATCCCAGCCAGCGGTAGGTAAGTATTAGTCACACAGGGGCACAAACAAGTCTCCAGAAACCACACTTAGCCAGCTGTGGCCAGCAGTGTCCCATAGTTGGCTGCCTACAGGCACCTCTGTGCTGCATTAAGAAAGAGTTCCCACTTGTTGCTGCAACAAAGCCAGCTGCTGGGAATTAGGTGGTAAAGATCAGAGAAAGAGGAGGTGGCTGCAGGGACTGAGAGGGAAGGCAGAGCCACTCCCTGCACAAACAATGCCTGTGACTCTCCTGATGGGAGTTGGCACCAGAAAAGGGGGTGGGTCTGAAGGCAGCTCTCCACACCCTCACCGTGTCTTCAGTGAAAAGAGAGAACCACTGAGGACAGATGGTCCTAATGGTGGAAATGGGAAACCCACGGGGAAGAATGGGAGAAGTGGAAGGGCATCACAGATCTCCAAATGCTCTGGATTCTATCCTCTCAGTGTCAGAAGGAGGAGGATTTTCTAGCATCTGGACACAAATGTTCCCCTCAGAAAACATTAAGTCAGAAATCTCATGTACTATTTCTCATCAAGATCCTGGGGTGCAGGGGTGAACGTTTATTTCTACCAACCAAAAGAATAAGTTACAAGTATTCCTTTCCTTGCTTTGGGTGTGAAGTTTACATTTTAATCTAAATACACGCTTAATTTAAAAATGTTCAGTCTTTGGGAAGTGAGTTATTGTATCCCCTACAAAAAGGCTATTTCCTTAGGATATACTCCCTGAGAGTGAATATATATTCCCAGAGCATTTGTTTCTGTAGATTTTTGCCATAGGGTACATGTGTGTGCTAGAGAGAGACAGAGAGAGGGAGAAAGTGAGAAATCACCCCCAATGCTGCAATCCCTTTTCCTTCATTCCCCTCTTTGGATTTTGAGCACACACACACACACACACACACACACTCCTGGTGTGTTTTTCAAGTTGCTGAGTCCGGGACTCGAACTGTAGAGTTGGTCATGTGGGATCCAGCACCTTACCCACCTGCTGGCCCTCCCAGAGTATTTTTTAATGAACGTTTAAGAAAAGTTTATTAATTTTATTCATGATAGAGAGCATGTGCTTGTGAATGAGAGAGAGAGAGAGAGGAACCCTCAACAGTATCTCGTCACCTCACCGTCCCTTTCCTCTAGCCCTCCAGCTTTTCAGGGTCTTGGGTATGTGCATGTGCCTGGTGAGTTACAGGTGACCTGGGGTCAGATCTGAATCCACAGTTGGCCCTGTGACTTCCAGCACTACGGTACAGTAGCTACCACTTGTGCCACCGAGGCTGGGTCTCTCAAAGCATTTACAGAATAAAGACTGTGCTTTCACTTTGTTTATGCTTCTCCCATCTTTCATTTTCTCTTTTATTTATTGATTTGATTATCCATTCCATAAACATTTGTTTAGTGCTTACAATGTGCCAGGCTGAGCTCTCTGTCTTGTTTTTTTTTTTTTTTTTTTTTTTTTTTTTTTTTGTTTGAGAGGATTTCGCTATAGGGCACGTGCACTCGCCAGACAGACAGAGAGAGACATAGAGACAGAAAGTGAGAAATCACCCCCCAGGGGGGATGGTCACGCCGCAATCCCTTCTCCTCCATTCTCCTCTCGGGATCTTGGGCACGCACGCACACGTGCCCGGCGTGAGTTTTAAGCCACCGGGTCCGGGATGCGAACCGCAGTTTACTACATGGGAGTCCAGCGACATAGCCATTACGCTAACTGCTGGTTCCCGTCCGGGACATGAACCGCGGTCGACTATGTGGGAGTCCAGCGACATAGCCATTACGCTAACTGCTGGTTCCCGAGCTCTCGTCTTATCTTTCTTTTTCTCACAAGAATCCCTCTAGAATGCAAGCCCTATGCAAGCAGGTACTTTGCTTCTGTTCATTGTGTTCAGTACCCAAAATTGTGCAAGGCATAAACGTATTTGTTTAAACAAATAGATGAGGTAGGAATAGCTCTATGTCCTTTTATAGATGATAAACGTCTTAGACTCAGGAAATTTAAGATAACAGAGTTATTAAGAGCCAAAGTTGGAATTTAATTGTATCTGACTTTAAAGGCAACATGGGTCAAACAGATGAAGGAGGTATTAGGGGATCACAAAGAAAGATGATGATTTTGCTTGGAGAATCCAGGGAGGGACTGAGGAAGATGTGGCATTTTCTCAGATGCTCGTTGTTGGCAAATAAGATGGGACCAAGCCTGAATTTAGTGGGAAATAAGTGAAGCCCTGTTTCTGATTATCCTACTTGTATTAAGACTTCTTTAATGTAAATTCCTACCTGAGAACATTATACTTGGTCGTGCATGGTATAAAGCATGGTATAACTCTCTGTGGGCTTATTTTCAGTATATCCTTTCTGAAAAGTATTGCTATACTTCTCATAGCTTTCTGAATCTTGGGGCTTGTCCTTCTGTCCCCTTCCTGGTTGTTTGGAATACTTTTTTTTTTTTTTGGAGAGGTTTTTGCTATAGGGCTTGTGCGCTTGCCAGAAAGACAGAGAGAGACAGAGAGACAGAAAGCGAGAAATCACCCCCCAGGGGGGATGGCCACACCGCAATCCCTTCTCCTCCATTCTCCTCTCGGGATCTTGGGCACGCATGCACACGCGCCCGGCATGAGTTTAAGCCGGGTCCGAGACTTGAACCACGGTCGACTACGTGGGAGTCCAGCGACATAGCCATTACGCTAACTGCTGGCCCTGATTGTTTGGAACACTTTTGATTTCCAAATCCCAGTATCTCCTTTTCAGAAGTCATTATGTAGAGTAAGTTATTCTGCTTAGCTAATGCCTATAAAAATCTCCATTCATTACCAATGGTAGAACATGGCTCTGACAGCATGCTTTCCCCTTCACCTCAACTAGCTGCATCCTTAATAATTGGAAGGGGAGAGAGACTATTCTTTGCTTTTGATCAAGACTTGTCTCCTGCCAGGAGCAAGGAAGGATGTGTAGGAGGGAATGTCTCTGATAATAACAATAACAAGAGTAATGAGTGAGATTTTTCAACAGGATCTTGGGCAACTCAGCTACCCAGACCATTTATACGTGTTTATAGTGTTTTTTTTTTTTTTTTTTTTTCCTCCAGCTAACAATGGTTTCCAAATGCCTTCCTTCCCTAGGCCCCCTCCCAAACATGCTCCTGAATGGTCCTATTGGAGATACAGAGGAACAGCTTTTAAAATCAGATTTTCCTGCTTGTTTTTGGCAGTGCATAGCTAAGTGGGGCGTCGTTCGCCTTTGGTTATGGGAGGGCAATGCTCACATGGTGCCTGCTTTCTGGATTTTTGTGGCTGAGAGCACGTACACGTGACTTTCCTGAGCCAATGGCAGGGCGGATGATGCAGCAGCCTGTCCGAGTGCTTGAGGAAACCTTTCTTTCACCTCCCCTCCCCTCTCACAGCTTGAATGTAATTGGAGTTGCGATCCTCATGTGTAAGAAACAGCCTGTGACTTCGACAACAATGAACTTACTTCCTACACGTCCCTCTGTACCACGTCTTGGGTGATTTAAAAGAGGAAACAAGATTTCCTCCTCCTTGGCTCCGCTGGACAGAGGCTCTTCCAGTGTGGGTCAGGCCGGGCTCAGCTCTGTGGCTGCAGGAAGTCTCTCATCCTCCTCACCCCATTCACATCCTGGTACTGGGGGATGAGCAGGAAGTGGAAAGTGTCAGGCAGGGCCTTTCAAGCTCACAGTCAGCTCCCAGCAGCGCGTGGGCCTTTAGGAAAACAATACAAAACTTTCCAAATGGTTCTGTTAATGGCTCTCTACAAATACACAGCACAGTTGTGTTTGGAAGGATTAGTCATAAAGGCCCTCGGTTATTTATTTATTTTTCTTTTCATTTTGCTGGGGGGGGGGGGGGCGGGTGTGAAGTCAAGTTTGAGTCGTTCTTAGTAATCTTCCAGGTTGTTTGAAGTATCTGTGATGTTGATGGGATGAGCCACTCATGGGCTTCTGCTATGAAGGAATAGCCCATGGTGGTCCCTTGCTCAGGATCAGAAAGACTGATTTGCCCAGACTGATGCTTGAAATTTGGGAACACATGCCCATGAACCAGGTGTCAGCTTCCAGCTGTTCTGAACCTTTGGATAGGTCGCATCACTGTTTCAGTGCCCACATTTGTAAAATGAAGCGGCTGGGCTCATTGAGTGATCCAGGGGAATGTTTTCAGTCAGTGAGCCTCTGACCACACCCACGCAGAAACACTGTGGAGTCTCACTGGGCAGTAAACCTTGGGTTTCCTTAGAGTTTCTTCTCCAGAGGGCATTTTCCTGTGTTCATCCCTCTGTCCCTTACCTTGTGGGGAGGCTTCTTGCTGTGGGGACCAGTCTCTTGAAATGTACTTTAGCTATGCCTACCGACTAGCCTGCGGCCTGGTTTGGCAAACCAGCCATCTTCTAGAGTTTATTATATTAAGATGATTGTTTTGGGGCCAGCAGGTGGCATGGTGGTTAAAGACGCTGGATTCCCACATGGCCGTTTGTGGTTTGAATCCTGGACCTGGTGGCTTGCTTTCTCGCTTTCCCTTTCTCTCTGTTTCTCTCTAGTCAAATTAAAGAATTGATCATAACAAACGGAGATAATTTTTTAAAAAAATATGATTGTATTAATTTTCACCTTAGAATCACAAAACGGGGCCCAAAGATGGCAACTGCTTGTAAAAACTTTGCTTTGCCATCAACTTCTTTTAATTTTTCAAAGTTTATTTCTTCTGTGAATGAGAGAGACAGAGAAAGGGAGAGAGAGACAGGAAGTTCTGACAGGGTCTTCATCCACAATCCACCCCCAGCCTCAGCTAGCCCAGATCATGGGCATATGCACACGTATTCAGTGTGTGCAGGGAGGCCTTGGGAACTGAACGTGCGACTTTCGCATTTCGGTCCGGCATCACAGAGCTTTGTGTTATTGCAACACTGTCTGGCCTCATTATCAACTTCTTTTGTTTAAGTACACTAGTCCTGAGGCCAGGTGGTGTGGTTAAGGGTTCCTACACGGCTGACCACAGTTCAAGTCCTGGACCTGTCAGTTTGCTTTCTTGCTTTCTCTCTCTGAGTCTCTCTCTGATGAGCACGTGTGCTGTATAGCAAATTGAATAATAACAATAAATAAATTAAATAAATAAATAATAAATAAAATAAACAATAAATTTTGAAAAGTACCTTAGTCCTTACTGACATAAAGCCCAGTTGAAAAAGCTTCTGGGGTTTTCCCTCCTGTCCTGGCCCCACCACTTGTCCCTTCTCTTTTCAGTAGTTGGGATAGTAATAGGAAAAAGGAGCTCTGTTTTATAGGAGGTTGGCACTCACCAAAAAAGAATATTTCCTAGACTAATTACCAGCTACTGCCTACTGACTATATTGGAATGTCAATAACTTTGAAAAGAAGACCTGTCCTAAGACACTCCCTCACTCCTATGACTGGAGAGCTGAGGACACTCCTCTTTGAGGTGAGATTGGTGTGCTGAAGCTCCACGTGAGATGTGAAACACCAGCTTCCTCTGATTCCAAACTCAAGGCAATGCTATCTGGCAGAGCTACCGCCACATGGACCCTTTCTAAATTTACAAAGTAATGGCCATAAGTGGAAAGTCTGAAAGGGAAACCAAAATCCATCTTTTGCGAGTCATTTTTCTCACTTGCTGTAAGACTTATTCTTTGCATTAAATGGGAGTGTCCATGTGAAGTGTTTGGTGCAAGACAGGTATTCAGTTAACAATGAGGGCCTTTTACAAGTCACGCAATGGGTGGGTGATCCTATTCTGAGTTAGCAACCTACAGGGCTAGGAGGTTGGAGGGAAGGATAGGAAGAGACACATATCTGCTGTTTGAGATCATTCCTCTCTCCAGGACGGAAGTGGTTGCATGAAATAGCCATGACCCAGTGGACCCTAGGACAGCCTTCAGGGAGAAGGGACAGGCTGAGGTATGTGTTTAAGGAAGCACTGCCTACTGTGCTCTGGCCATCTGCAACATTTTATACTAGTCAATATAGAGTTTGTATAGATCTCCAAGTGTTTTTGATTTGCTATAGGGAGCATGCACTTATCAGGGGGAGAGAGAGAGAGAGAGAGAGAGAGAGAGAGAGAATGAGGAAGCACCCCAGAGGGGATGGCCATGCCATAATCCCTTCTTCTCCATTCTCCTCTTGGGATTTTGGGCATGCAAGCACATGTACCCAGTGTAATTTTCAAGCCACTGGGTCCAGAACTCAACCATATGGGATCCAGCTGTCTTGACCTCCACACTATGTCTGCTGGCCCAAGACATAAGTTTTTTTTTTTTTTTTTAAATCAACTTTAAGTGTATAGTTTGATGAATTTTATTTTTAAGTTGAGAGGATATGTGTGCATGCACAGAGAGAAAGAAAGAGAGAGAAAACTCCCTCACAATGGACCTGGTTATTACACAACCCTTTTCCCTCTAATTTTTTCTCCTATCAGGATCCCAGGTACCTGTGCATGCACCCAGCATGAACCCTACAGACCTGGGATTCTAACCCTGTTTGGCCATGTGGGATCCAGATTCATTTGCATAGAGCCTAACTGTTGTGCTATTGGGTAGGTCCGAGAGAGGGATTTTTGACAGGTCTTGCGATTCTCCTGCCCCAACCTCCAAGTCTGCTGGGACGACAGGTGTATTCCACAGAGCCCAACCTGTTCAGATTGTCTGGGACTGAATCTGCATCTCCCATATGGCCTTTCCCATGTACTTTCTTGCCCGTGCCACTGTGGCTGACCCCAGATCTTTTAAAGTATCACTTGGCTGATATGTCATCTTCTTCCCCTGCACTGCCTGAGTCACTTACTTGAGGGCTTCCTCAAGTGCAGATAATAGCCAAGTCATTGAGTCTTTGCAAGGTCATCTGAGGTCTGGGTCTCTATAAGTCCATGTTAGAGGCCTGTTGGGAAACCAGTCCATATCTGGAGTCCTAGAAGAATCAGTTGTGGGCAATCCCAGCGAAGTCATTAAAATAAGGATGAGATGATGACTATTTATCCTTTTAATTCTCCTGTATCAGTGTTTATTGAGTCATTGAGAAAGTCTTGATGAAGTTTTGCATAGCAAAACACATCATGACTTTGCTGATGGCCTAATAGATGAAAATCTATCAAACTCAAATTTGGAAACCCAAATTGAGAAGTATCCCTGAAAAACTGGAGGATGTGGAAGAGGCTGTATTGTCTGCATCACCAGGAATGTGAGACTGATTAGCCCTCCTAGTCCTGGTTCTCTTCTATGCCACCCTTCAATGGCCTACTCTTAAGCCCTCACTAAGCCGGATCTTCCACAGTGCTGTCAGTAGTTAGACCAGCTGCAGGGGCACATCAATTATTAACATGTGTGCAGCTTTCTACCTTAATGTCTTCTGCTGCTGTGACTATTTCATAAGCACTTTTCTAAACTTCTCTGTTTTATGGGAGATGTCTCTCTCTCTCTCTCTGTCTAGGGAGCCACATTCTGGTCATATCACTAGACTTCTGCTTGATATATACATATTTAAGAATGCATATCTGACTTTAGGCATAAACCTCAGTGAGTAAGTGAACACCTCGCTGGGGCTATATAACTTATTGCTAAATAGGTATTAATAGGTATTTTTAAATGCGTTTTTTAATTTCAAAAAAAGTTTTATGTCCACCTTCATTCTGACTGTTTTAATAGATCCAAATAAAAAAAAGTTAAGAGAAATTTGCTTAAAACTTAAAGCCAAAAAAAGGTTAGGATTCAGTTCAAATAGTAGGTAAATGGACTTATCAACAGTTCAAGAGAAGGCAAAAATCCTTAAATATGGAAATCAAAGCATCGAAGAAAATCAGCAGTGCTTTTGTCTAAAGTAAAAAAATTCTATTTTACTACTTCAGACTCACATAATTAATCTCTCTTCTATTGAATTTGTATTGTCACTGTGGTCTGATCTTTCCATTTAAACTCTGGAAGTTAACATTCAACTCTGGACTTGTCCCTCCTATTAGGATGGGCATTCTTTTGGTTGTTTTTTGTACTCTTATTTCTGTGTGTCTGACTTTAGTTTTCCTGGTATAGCACTCCCTTCTGCACTTTTTGGAGAGCTGGTATGGTGTTGGTAAATTCTTTCAGGCTTTGCTTATCTGAGAATACTTTTGTCTTTTTTTCCCATATGAAAGATAATCTTGCTGGGTATAATTTTCTTGGTTGAAATTGTATTGAAATTCTCTTAACACTTCGAATATATTTTCCCATTCTTTCCTTGCTTGCATTGTTTCCAATGAGAAGTTCGATGTTAGCCTTATAGGATATCTTTTGAAAGTAACTTGACATTTCTCTCTTGCCAATTTTAGTATCTTGTCTCTGTCTGTGGTTTTGGTCAGTCTGACTATAATGTGCCTTGGGAAAGATCTTCTTGGGTTGATTCTATGTGGGATTCTTTGTATTTCTTGGGTCTGGATATTTGAGTGCCTCTCTAGGTTTGGATAAGTTTTCTTCCAGGATTTCATGGAATAAATTATCTATGCCCTTACTAGTTTCTTCACCTTTAGGGATACTGATGATCTGGACATTTAGGTGTTTAATGGTATCTAGTATAACTCGTATGTTATTTTCATTTTCTTGGGTTCTTTTCTCAGTCTGTTTGGTGAATTTTTTTAGGTCAGAGGTTCTATCTTCTACGTCTGAAATTCAATCTTCTGCATGATCTAATCTGCTTTTAATACTTCCAAGAGAGGTTTTGATTTCCTGTATTACAGCCTTCATCTCTAACAATTCCATTTGATTCTTTTCTATGATATGTATTTCCTTTTTCAGATCTTGCAATAACTTCCTCACCTCCTGGAACTCATTGTCTCTTTTCTCCTGCATCTTCTGGAGTTTGTTGTCTCTATTCTTTTGCATCTCTTTTAGCTTTGTCACTATGAGTATTTTAAATTCTTTATCTGACATTTTCATGAGTTTCCTTATATTCTTCGTGGACAAAGAGGAGTTATTCTTTTCCATTAGAGAAGAGATATTTTCTTCGTTTCTCATATTTCTTGTGCCTCTGCAGTGGTTTCTGGTCATCTGATGGATTATACGTTTTTTCCCCTGCTTTTTGTAGTTAAATCTGAGCAATTAGAGGAATGCAGAAGGAGGTGAGCTGTAGTCTGGCTTTTGGCTAGACCGGGGAGCAGGAGGGTGAAGTCTGGGCAGAGGGTCTTCGATGGTGGAAAACCTGAAAGGAGCCACTTTTAACTGAGATGTAGATGGTTGCTGATTGGCTTATCCTGGCTCCTAGCTAGACCAGGGAGTAGGAGGGTGAAGTCTGACATCCCCAGACTTCTAAGGAGTCCAGTCTGTGGTTGTATTCACCACCTTGTACTGACCACCTCCTGCCTGGGAGCCACACTGTCAGTACTGCGTTGCAGCCTCCACCGCCTCTCTCTCTGATTTCCCCCAGAGGCGCCATCCAACACTCTCTTTGGTCTCCAACATTGGGTACCAATGAGTTCTCTGGTTGCCTTTTCACGATCTCAGGAAAGGGTCACTCATCCTGCCTTATGGCTATCTATGTGATGTAGTTGTTTGTAAACAAAGCGTGATCAGTAAGTCTGTGTGCCAGGACAGGTAAGTGAACATAGATTTCTTGCATTCCAACTCTGCAGTGGGCACTCTGCTAGGAGCTAAGGGTCCAAGAAGAAGGTTGGTCTCTGCTTTGAGGAGCTCTTAGTCCCAAGGGAAGTGAGATACAAACATATCACTTGAAACAATGTGGCCAATGGAGGGGTAGAAAGAACAGGTACTGAAATTCATTCAGAATGTTTGGTTTGGCCAAGACTGACACTTATGTCCACCTTCATTCTGACTGTTTGGGCTTCTCTTCTGATTGGATGGTGGAGAGCTGGCTCTGCGACTCTGCAATATTTTGAGCATCACCTGGACCAAGGTAAGCAGAGTGCTGAGAAAGAAGATTTAGCTCTGCCATGGGACAAAGGAGGTTAGGTACCCAAGATCTGAGTTACTCAGGATCGACTTGAGAGAGGAAGAAGGGTTGGGTGAAGAAGGGAAAAGTGGCACCAATGTGAGCCAAATGAGAGTAAGTGTGGAAAAGCCAGATGTGCACAGGCGTTCCTGGAAGGCAAAGCCCACGGGGGAGAAGGGGGGAAGTGGGAGGCAAGGTGTCTTGCTAACAGTGGGTAAGCTGAAGAGAGACTTGGCCATGTTTTTCGGAGTACATCTGGCGGCTAAGAGAAGGACAGAGCTGGAAGAGGGAAGACAACAGAAGTTTAAAATCTAGTTAGGTTCTTATTCCTGTCATCGGAAACAGACACCCCTCCTCCGACAGAGTTTTTCTTTATTTTCTTTGCATCCATATTTCCCTCTCCTTCCACAGCTCAAAGCAACTGACTAAAGGGCCAACCCTTCCTCCTCCCTCTCCTCTTCTTCCTTTTCATGTTTCTCCCCTTCTTCCTTTCTCCTTGTTCTCCTTCCTTTTCTTTTGTGCTTTTTGTTTTGAAGTAACTATAGACTCACAAGAAGTCACATAAATAGTAGAGAGCGCCCTTTAACTTTCACTCAGTGCTATCATCTTGCCTAACTTCAGTTCATATCAAAACCAGGAAACTGACATTGGTACAAAACTACTAACCAGGCCACAGGCTTTATTCAGATTCCACCAGTTTTTGTCTTTTTTTTTTTTTCAAATTTTTTCTTTATTTATGATAGAGCATGTGAGTGAACGAGAGAGAGAGAGAGAGAGAGAGAGAGATAGAGAGAGAGGAGAGAGAGAAGCACCCTCCAGCCAGAGAGTCTGGTCACACCACAATCCTCATTCCCCAATTCTCTAGCCCATCAGATCTTGGGCTTTCATACATGTGCCTGGTGTGTTTTAAGCTGACTGGCCCAGGGATTCTAACTATTTTTGTCACGTGGGATCCTGCTGCTTCTTGAGCAGTGCCTTATCACGGTGCCATGGGGCCAGCTCTAGATTTCACCAGTTTCTACATGCATTTGTGCATACGTGCTTATGTGTGCAGCTGAATGTAATTTTATTACACATGTTAATCAGTGATCATTGTCCTACTCAACACATAGAACTGTGTCATACCCCCAGGGACCTCCCCTGCTGCCCCTGACAACTGCACCCACCCCAGCCTGAAGTCCATTCTCTTCCCTTTTTCTTTTCTCTTTTTTTCTTCTTAAGGTTTTTTGCAATAGAGTGTATGCACTTGATAGAGAGAGACAGAGAGAGCTAGTGAGAGGGAAAGTGAGAAATCATCCCCTAAAAGGGATGGCCAGGCCACAATCCCTTCTCCTCCATTCTCCTCTTGGGATTTTGGGCACACACACACACCTGCCCTTGGTGTGATTTTTCAAGCCACTGGGTTTGGGGCTTGAACTATGGTCAGCTTCATGGGAGTCTAGCACCTTAACCACCATGCCACCTGCTGGCCCCAACTGAAGTTCATTGTCATGGGCCAAACCGAAGCTCAACTACTGCTGACTCAGAAAACAAAAAACAAAAAATCTCTTCCTAGAACATTTAAACCTTTGACTTTTTCTTTCTCACTCTGTTTAGGTCAGTCCCCTGGGGAGTGTTGGCTGCGAGGCTGTACCTTGTGCTTTGGCCTGCAGCAGGGTGTGCTGTTATCCTGCGGACAGACTCAGAGTTCTGCCCAAACCTGCTGGACCCTGGGTATCACTGATATTCTTACCTTCCCTCTATAGCACCCTCTCTATGCAATCTCTTAGAGCTCAGCAGAGGACAGGACTGAGAGTCCACAACGTATGATGCTTTTTTTTGGGGGGGGGAGAGTTGTTTTTTTTTTTTTTTTTGTGCTATGAGGCGTGTGTGCTCGCCAGAAAGACAAAGAGAGACAGAAATCGAGAAATCACCTCCAGGGGGGATGGCCACACTGCAATCCCTTCTCCTCCAGTCTCCTCTCGGGATCTTGGGCACGCACGCACATGTGCCTGGCGTGAGTTTAAGCCACCAGGTCTGGGGTTCAAACCGTGGTCGACTACATGGGAATTGAGCAACATAGCTGTTACACTAACTGCTGGTCCCCGTATGACGCTTTTTTTAAAAGAGGTTTTTGCCTTAGGTTGTGTGCACTTGCCAGAGAGAGAGACAATGAGAGGGAAAGAGAGAAATCACCCCAGAAGGGATGGCCACACCACAATTCCTTCTCCATTCTCCTCCCAGGATTTTGAGCATGTAAGCACATGTACTCGACATGAATTTCAAGTCACCAGGTTCAGGACTTGAACCATAGTTGGTCATATGGCAGTCCAACTACATAACCACTATGCCATCTTCTGCCCCCAATATGATGCTTCTTTTTTTGGAGATGCTTTTGCTATAGGGTACCTGTGCTCATCAGAAAGATAGAGAGACAGAAAGTGAGAAATCACCCCCCCCCCCCCCCAGGTGGGATGGCCATGGTGCAATCCTTCCTCCTCCATTTTCCTCTCAAGATCTTGGGCACGCACACACACACACACACACACACACACACACGCGTGCGCGCGCCTGGTTTAAGTTTAAGCTGCCAGGTCCAGGACTGAAACTGTGGTTGACTACGTGAAAGTCCAGTGACATAGCCATTACACCAACTGCTGCTCCCCCCAATATGATGCTTTTAAACATGTAACTGAGATGCACAAGAAGTAAATATTATGTGGTCTAATCCATGTTTATTTTGTAGACTTTTTCGTTCTTTAGTTTCTTAAAAAAGTCTCACTGTTTCCCAAATGATGAAATGCTTGTTCCATAATAGTGTATTATCCTCTCAGCCAATTATGTACTTGAACTTCATGAATATCACTTACGCGCATTCTGCTCTCACACAGGTGCATTTCTGAAATTTTTATAAAATAGGTATTTCAATAGTCAATTGTGAGTGTAATGAATTGAAGTGATTATAATTTTGGAGCTGTCATAATAGCAGCTTAGAGTTGGAGTAGTCTCCAAATATTATCTTATACATTTACTTATTTATTTATTTATTTTTGCTTTATTTAGGGATCACTTCTCCAAACTCTGAGGTTTGTAGACATGCATGAATAGGAGCTCACAATTCACAGGCCACAGCTCACTCCATGTTAGAAAGCTCGCGTCATCGGCTGATTTTCCTTTTTTTTTTTTTTTTTTTAATTCCAAATCTTCCATCATATGCATTTCATTTCCTGGTTGTGATCTGTCCTTTGAACTCAGAATCAATGAAATCCCCTCTCCATACACTCTCTCCTTGGGTATTCCTAACAGTTCTCTCGTTTCCTTGAGGCCTTCTCTTTCTAATATAAACACTTCCATTTCCTTTGACTGGTCCTATAGTTCCTCGTTTCCCAGACTCTTTGTCATCCCTGTCACTTCCTCAGGATGTGCTCTGGTTTACTCATGTCACTCTTAAATTGTGACATCCACATTTTGTTAGCACAGACAGAAAAATAACAACAAAGTTTGACTCACCTAACGATAAACTACATGCAGAATATTAAATAGCAATCCTTTGCACAGTATGCTGCCTTTGTGATGCAAAATCTCTGTACGTAATTTGCTCTAAGAAACATGGTCATATGAACACTTCATCCACATAGTAAGCACTTAATAAATGTTCACTTTATTGGTATTACTTACTTAAGATAATTAATACTACATATTTTAAAAAAAGGAGCACAAGTAATGCCTTTAATTCAAAGAGCTGCAAAATCATGCATTAAAAGAAGTCAACATTGAGGAGAGTGAATAACCAACAGCAATAAGGCAGTTTCCCACCTCTTCTCTTCAGTCAGGTTCTGGTCAGACTTTGCTGACTCATTAAGAGGATTTGACCTCTGAGGGATAAACAGTAAAAATCAATTCATTATTGACAAGCATGAGGACAATCTTATTTCTTTGCATTCCTGAGTTAAAGCCTAATTGAGCTTGGTGTGTGTGTGTGTGTGTGTGTGTGTGTGTGTGTGTGTGTGTTAAGATAAAGGGAGTAAAGTCCTGTTTCTGTATTTTAGAAATTTTTTTTTTTTGGTATTAAGACAACCATTTTCTTGTTTGAAAAGTGGTATCGAGAATCAGCTATTCTTACTTGAAGTTATACTAGATCATATTAACAAATATGAGCACATTAAATTCCTATTTATATTTTAAATCGTTTATTTTGAAATACAGAGGAGTTGCAAAAACAGTATAAAGAACTCCCATATAGCCCCAAACAGATTCCCTGATGTTTAATATTTTACTGCATAAGCTTTATCAGTGTTCTTTCCCAACCCTGCAATGATTATCATTACTCCTTTTCCAAACCATTTCCTAATGAGCTGCAGACATAATGCCCCATAATTCCTAAATATTTTTGGGTGTATTTTCACCATATTTCCTAAATAGTCACTAAATGGATTTCCAACTCCAAGTGAAATCAACATTATTTAACACTGCTGCACTGCCCACAGACCCCGTTCAGATTGGCTATCTGTCTCATCCATGTCTCTTTTTTGTTTCTGGCCCAAAATTCTATCCAGAAACAGAATGCATTTAGTTGTCTTCCCC
Source organism: Tupaia tana (assembly GCA_026018925.1). Classification (NCBI taxonomy): domain Eukaryota; kingdom Metazoa; phylum Chordata; class Mammalia; order Scandentia; family Tupaiidae; genus Tupaia; species Tupaia tana. Next base: position 55,401,274 of record JAKSZU010000007.1, on the reverse strand, counting down.
CCTCCCCCCATCTCCTTCTGTCTGGAGCAATTCCCTAGGGATCCCTACCTGGACGGTCTTAAGCAGAATAAGCTTGCCATTGCTCAGAATTATTTACTTTTCACTTAATCTCTCTTCGTTTTTGTTTGTTTGTTTGTTTGTTGGAGAGGTTTTTGCTATAGGGTGTGTGTACTCCCTAGAAAAACAGAGAGAGACAGAAAGTGAGAAATCACCACCTCCCCCAGGGGGGCTGGCCACGCTGCAATTCCTTCTCCTCCATTCTCCTCTCAGGAACTTGGGCACACACGTACATGCACCCGGTGTGAGTTTAAGCCACCAGCTCCGGGACTTGAGCCTCAGTCGACTACATGGGAGTCTAGTGACATAGCCATTACATCAACTGCTGGTCCCTCTCTTTGATTGTGTCTAGATTAGGATATAACCCATTTGCTTGTTATTATACTAATGACTGTGCTTTCTATTTCCAAGATTTTTCTTTATTATATCCATTTGTTCATGTTTCAGTTGTTATTGTTTTTATCTCATAATTTCTTCTCCTTTTTGAATAAAAGTCATTCTGTTATATTGGAATACGTGTGTGTGTGTGTGTGTGTGTGTGTGTGTATCTATGTATGTGTGTGTGTGAGTGTGTGTGTTTACGTATATATAAATATAATGTGTATATTATTTCTTGTTCTATAAACTAGATTTAGTTTGGCATGGTTTTTTTCTACTTGTTGATTTCATTGGTTTTTCTCTCACTGAATTGGTCATTCTCCCTCTGGTTTGCCTCTCTCTCTTTAGTGGTTTTGAGGTTTCCTCTACTAGTTCTCTGGCTCCCCAGTCCAAAGCCAGGCTCATAAGTTTTCCAGAACCTTGGTCTTGCTGAGAGGTAGGAATATCACAGATGCACTCACAGAGCTGGCAGTCAGCTTGGCTCAGTTCCTGGTGGGGAGGCTCTATCTGTGTCCTTCTGTCCTCCAGGACCTATAGCTTGTTAAAATCTTTAACCCCAGACGGGAGTTGGCATCAGCTCAGTTCCCCCCCACCCCCACCCCCACCTTCTACTGGATCATCAGAAAAGTCATGACACATTTTTTCACAGAAAAACAGAAAAATACATCACAACTTTTCTGATGACCCAATATTTCTTTCACTATCAAGTGACCTTAGCCTTCAATACTTAGTCTTCAACACTGTGGAGCATGGCCATTGGGTCCTGCCTGGGCTCTCTAGATCTGGAACCCATTGCTTCAGCTCTGCTCAATGCTTTTCATTCATGATTCATTTCTAGCTACAGTGATGTTGAATTTGTTTTTGAGATTAGGCTAGGTCTTTCAGCTTTCTATTTTTGTTTATTATTGCTTTATGGGTGGGGCTCAGGGAGTTCATGGTAGACTCTTTAGGTGATGTCTAATAACCACTGCCCTAGATGCACCTGCTCAAGTCTCTCATTTCCACTTGCTACAAGAGCTTCCCTGCAAGCTCGCCTCTGATTCCACTTGCCTCTACAGCCTATTTCTCATTAGAGCACACATGTGAGGGACCAGAAGATGGCATAGTGGTAAAGTCACTGGACTCCCATGTAGTTGGCCAAGATTCAAGTCCTGGACCTGGTGACTTAAAAAAAACCTCATGCCGACACATACGTGTGTGTGCCCAAAATCTCAAGAGGAGAATGGAAGAGAAGGGATTGCGAGGTGGCCATCCCCCTGAGGGGTGATTTCTCACTTTTTATCTCCCTGTCTCTGTTCCTCCAGTGAGTGCACATGCCCTATAGCAAAAATGTCTAAAAAAACCAAAAAACCAAAACAACAACAACAACAAAAAACAAAACCAAAACCAAAACCAAAAGCACACACGTGAAAATGATGTTCCTTTCTTACTTAAAATCTTCCTGGCTCTAAAGTTCAAAATCTTTTAGCATGGTTTATAAGGTCCTGTGAAACCTGGCCCTGCTGCTATTGCAGATTTATTTGTGCCCCTTGCCCCTAGATCATGAGTCTTTGCTCTTCAGTGACGTTGGCCCCTTCATAGCTCCTGAAACCCTAGTCTCCTACGCTTTGGGGCCTGCACACAGGTTCCCCCTCTGCTTGCAGCCTTCTCTCAACCTTTGCTTCCTCAGCCCATCCCTTGGATAAATCCTATTTACCCCCACGATCTCAGCTGGGATGTCATCCTCAGGGAGACATCTCCTAACTCTCTCTTCACCCCTCAGCTTGGGTGACCTGGTTAGATACCCTTATGGGGCCCTGTGATTTTGGTTCAAATACCTAAACATACTCTTGGTATAACTTATTCATCCTTATTTATACGACTCTTTGTTGATGCCTGATGATTTTGTACACTGATATAACCCCAGCACCAGCACTCCGCGTGGATTTTCTCAGCTCACTCCAGACTTCATGAATGCAGAATGACCCCTCTAAGACACGTGTGGTCTCAGCCTGTTTCCGCTCTGCCCTCATCTCCTCCCACGTTCCCCTTCACTCACTCTGCAGGAGACCTCTTGGCCTCTTTGCTTTCTCCAAACCTGACAGCCATGCTCCTGTGTCTGGATTCTGCCCCTCGGCCTGAAATGCTCTTTGTCACGGAACCCCCCTGCCCCATGGTTCACTCTGTATAGAATGTTCAAACATCACCTCTTCACTGAGGCCTTCCTTGACTGCCCTAGTGAAAATGGCAACCCACTTGCTTCCCTGCTTCATTCTCCTCTGTAGCCCTTAGCTTCATGCTCTATTCTGCAGACTTTGCTGTTTACTTCCTGGCTCCTCCGTGAGAAGGAAGTGCCACGACAGCAGAGAGTTCTAACGGTGGTTCACATGTAGATCTGGGGCACTTAGTCCATGCCTGGCTCATGCCATGTGCTGAATAGCTGTTTGTTAAGTGCAGAAATGTGTTAGCTGCTTCCTTTCCCCCTTTAAAAAGAAGCTGACTTATTTATTTTTTGAGAGAGAGAGAGGAAAAAAAAGAGAGAAAGAAAGAGACACCCTCAACAGGGTCCTCAGACCAAAATGCACCCCAGCCTCAGCCAGCCAGGATCATACCACGCTGGTACCCCATGTGCTCAGGCAGACCTTGGGACACAAACTCCGGCCAGCGAGGCAGGGTACTGTGTTGCCACTGTGCCACTGCAATTGCCTGCCCCCCCCCCCCCAATTTTGTGAGCTAAAATAAAGAAACATATTATTTAATACTTTGCTCTTACTGATGGGGAAAGGTCTGACTACACCGGCTCTTTAACTAAGGTATTCACCTCCCCCTTCATGATTTCGAAATATCCTTGTTCATTTTTACTTCTTGAAGCCTAATAGATATTTCATCTGAGTATGTATTTGGTTTTATGTTCCTGAGATGTTCCTCTTGAGAAAACACACATTCCTGTTCCTCTCATTATAAGTCTTAAAATGGTAATAAAGAAGTTGGAGGGGTATCCTAGCAGAGAGCACCTTCAAATCCCAGAGGAGCTTCCACTGCAGGTGGCAGGTCACCTTCCTCAGGTGGAGATTTCTGTGGCTGTGTAGATACTTAGTTAAAAAGAAAAAAAAAAAAAAGGGTGGGGGTAGGAAGATACCCTACCACCCAGCAGGGCCTATACTCAGAGTATCCACCATGTTGGAGGCTCAGTGCTACTGAAACCACCTCAGCCTCATCTGTGGGCGGGTCCTCCCACAAGACCTGCCTGTACCCCCTCCCTCCCACATGCCATGGGATGGTGACAGCCACATATGCTCCAGGCTTTGGCAGGTCCAGGTGCAGAGTGTTTTCACAGGTGCACACTGCAGCTCAGGGTTGAAATTTGGCTCAGAGTATGTCCCTGAATATAAAGGCTAATTTTAAAAAACAACTCATACTAACAATAGTAATGGTAATAATAATAATAATAATAATAATAAAAATCTCTCCCCTAAGTGTTAAATAGGTTGCAGAGCATTTGACATTTTTGGACCCATGAATGTTCCTGCCTTCCACTGTCACAAGGAGTTTCTTCTTGTTCCAGGTAGAAATGGACAACTGTGTCAATTTTGGTCATTTCTGGAATCTATTATATAGTTCAAAATAGTTAGTGGTTGAGAAAAAAAGACTTTTCTTTCCTTCCAACCTGTCTTTTCGAAGAACTCTGTGAATTGCAGGCATTCTTTGCCTTTTGATCTTTCTAAAGGATAGAGCTGCATCAGTGACCTCATCTGCATTGACAGGGAGGGGTCTGCCTTTGTTTTATGGTACATTTAGAATCTGCCTTACTCAAGTGGTAAGACAGCGCCTTAGTCCTGTGGTCTCGTAAGATACAAGAAGAGATTTCTGATTGTTGAGACCCAAGGATTTATCAGAAATGTAATCGTATGTGAGGGTTAGATGAAAATCCTTTGAGAAGAATGTCCAATAGTGGGGTGGTTAAGGCGATGGAATCCCAGATGGCCAACTGTGTCGTTTGAGTCTTAGACTCCATGGTTTAAAAAATAAGCTGGATGCGTATGTGTTTGTGCTCTAAATCCCAAAAGCAAATATGGAGGATAAAGGATTGTGTGTGACTACCCCCATGTGAGGTGTTTTCTCTCTTTCCTCTCTCTTTCTCTCGGTCTCTCTCTGATGAGTACATATGTCCTGTAGCGTATTTTAAAAAAGAAAAAAAAAAAAGAAAGAAAATCCTTCTGGAGTCTAAAATTCTAATACAAGTTATACTTACATGTCAGTTATCATGTGTCAGCCACTTAAAAAAATGTGAAATGTTACTATACATTCATTTAGTCTTCCTAATGACTCTACATCACCGATATTAACATTGACCTTCTTGTACAAAGACAGGGATAATTTGGGATTTTTCTACAAGGCACACTATTAAGAAATGACAGGATTAGGGACCAGGCAGTGGTGCAATGGTATTGCAACCAGACTCACATGAGAATGGTCCTGGGGTTCAAGTTCTGGGACATTCTGAGAACGTCAGGTGTGCATGTGTGCCCATGAGCCAGGTTGGCTAAGGCTGAGGTGGATGGCAGTGTGAAGACTATATTGGAGTGTCTCTCTCTCTCTATTTTTTTTTTCTCTCTCATGGAAGAAATTTAAGAAACTTTACAAGGAAAGAAAGAAAAGGCAGATGTAGGCAAGCACAGACAGCCTGAGCCTTTACTGTAGCTCATCACTACCCCACTTCACTGCCTCCAAATCCCTTGGAGGTGGTGGTTGGTGGAATTTGGTCACATGCATTCTTCTCCCTTTGCTGAAAGCCAAGGTCAGACCCTACATCCTTACTTCTGGCACAACAGCAAGGACTTGGCCACTTTCCCCTCCCTTTGGTCACCTGCCACATGCTTGAGGGACAAGGAGCCTCCTTTCTCTGCTGTCCCAGGGCAGCTGGGAGTCCTCTGAGTTTCAGGGCTGTGGTACCTCCTCCCTCACTGCAAACATGTGCTGGAATGCCTGTTCTTTTGACTCGGTGTTTTTGAATAGTCCTCACTTAGGGTTGAGGGTGAAACTCCTACCTCTTACCTGGTTGGTATTTCTGGCCCCAGTGCATGCAGGAGCTATTTAGTGAAGTAGGTGTTGGGAGCTGGCACTCTGAGGCCAGAAAAGCATCCCTTTGTGATGGGAGCAGATATAGTGATGTAATCCCTGGCATCCAACACAGAACAGGCTGTACTTTTTAGAAATAGCATCCACCTCCTAATCAGTTATTTTAGGGTCTGTGCACCATGAGCTGTCACCAGGAACCTCCTGAACTTCTGGGGTGACTGAAGGTGTCCAGCAGGCAACGTCATCCTGTACTCTCAGCACATAGGGTCAGGTGGCCAGGAGGCACTCAGAGGCCAGGCAGCCTATCGGGGTCTCTAAATAGCACCAGGCTCGTGTTCTCTTCCTTTAATGTGCTGTGGAATTTCTAATCAGTTAAAAGAGAATGAGACATATTCTCCATGGAGTGAACTCCAGGCTGCTCTGGAGACAAGCTCATGGGAATTTTGTGACACGTCTAAATTGTCCAAAAGAAGAATTAAAAGAGAGATGGCTCCAGTGTTTGCCCTGGGTATCTGCAAAAGAGCCTTTCTGCCTTCCACCTCCAGACAGGTTGTCTTGCTGGGGCGGGCACTAAAGTCGTGTGATCTCTAGTGACTTCTTGCAGATATCAATGTCCCATGCTCTCAGGGGACCGGTTTCTCTGTTTCTTTCTTCCATGGAAGAAATAAAATACTTAAAAATTATATAGAATTAGAATAATGTAGGTCTTGGGACCAGCAGATGGTGTAATGGCTATGTCACTGGATTCCCATGTAGTCGACTGTGGTTTGAGTCCTAGACCTGGTGGCTTAAACTCACTCTGGGCACATGTGTGTGTGTGCTCAAGATTTTAAGAGGAGAATGGAGGAGAAGGGATTGTGGCATAGCCACCCCTCCTGGGGGGTGATTTCTCATTTTCTGTCTCTCTAGCTTTCTATCTCTCTCTGTCTTTCTGATAAAGTGCACATGCTCTATAGCAAAAACCTCTCAAAAAAAAAAAAAGAAAAAAGAATAATGTAGATCTTGATACTGAAACAGAAACAGATACTGAAACAGCAATATATCTTTGAGTTAACTTTCAAATTTTAGAAAAGTAGGAGCTACCTAAGTGACCTTATCTGCATGGACAGAGAGGGATTTGCCTTTGTTTTACTGTACACTTAAAATCTGCCTCACACCCAGTAGTAGCTTTAGTCCTCTGCATGAAGAGGGGAGAGAGTGATGGGCATGAGGAGAGTGGACTGGGATTCCAGGCCAGCCTGCTGTTTTCTACAAAGTGGCCTTGGGAAGTCCTCAGGGTTCTTCCTTGCATGGCGGCAAGATCGATGTTGACTGAGGGTCATCTGTAGAGCAGGAGCTCAGCCATAGCAGCCTTGCATTATCAAATGAGATGATGCTATGAAAGGATAAGCCATAGAACGTCCACGTGCGCATAGAAAGTGTTGCGAAGATCACTTATTTTGTTAGCTGGGTTTAGAATTAGTCTCTTCCTACTTTACTCCTTCCTGGCTTATTGCCAAAACTCTTCTGCTTGCCCCTGGGTGGTAAGCATGCTCTATCTTACTCAAGAGTGCCTATTCATTATTCGTTCTGTTCATTCATTCATTCACTTATTCATCATATTTGCTGTGACTTGCGAATTTTGAGAGTGGTGAAGACCTAGAAGATTTTATAATTTAATGAGGAGAAATAGAAAAATACAATATAAAGTGAGAAATGCTATGCTGGAGTTGTGTGTGAAAAGCTATGTGACACACAAAACTTGTACATAGTAGCACTATTCATAATAGTAAATCAAGTAGCAATGATTTTAAATGTCCACTAACAAATGGATGAACAAAATGCGGTATGTCCATACAATGAAATATTATTCCTCAATTAAAATGAAGTACTGGCATGAGTATTACACGGCTAAACCTTGAAAAGATTATGCTAAGTGTAAAAATGTTTGTCATAAAAGACCCATGTATTATATGACATCATTCGTATGAATTATCTACAGCGGACGAATGTATATAGACAGACAACAAATTAACAGGTGCCTAGGGCTAGAGTAGAGGGAGGAGAAATGATTAGTAATGAGTAGGAAATTTCTTTAGGGGTAATGAAAATATTTTCAAATTGCATTGTGGTAATAGTGGTAAACTCAATGAAAATACTGAAAACCACTGAGGTGCACTTTAATCAGTGAATTTATGGTATATGAATTATATCTCATTAAAGCTGTTAGAGACTGCCATGGGGATATTAGGAATGAGAGATTAATTTTAATCCAGATACCAGAAGGCTTCAAATTGGAGGGAATACTTGAATCAATTCTCCAGAGGCACATTTGCCAAGTGGAAAAGTAAGGGAAAAGCACTCTAAACAGAGGCAGTATTATTTGCAAGGGCATGGAGGAATGAAAAGAAATGGTCCATCTGAGAAACAGCAAGAATCTTGGTGTGGCTGCCGTGTAGGTGCATGGTGGTGAGGGGGCAGCAGCTAGAGTTAGAAGGGTAGAAAGAGCTTCAATTATGACAGTCATTTCTTGTGTGCCAAGGAATTGGGCACTGTCATGTCAACAGAGGAGAGTCACTATAGGACTTCAGCATTGTGATCAGATTTAAGTTACAGAATGCAATGGAGAGGTTGGCTTGTAGTTGGGCAGAAGTAGAGGAGCTATGCGTCTTTTGCAGTTTTCCAGGTAGAAAATAGTCAAGTCTTAGACTAATACAAGTAAGTGGGAAGGTTTCAAGACATCTTTGGGAGACAGAATAGTTAGGACCTAATAAACAATCTTTTTTAGAGTGAGAAAAAGGAGGAGAATGGAAATAAAGAGGAAGAGGAAGAGAAGGAGGAGGAGGAAGAAGAGGAGATAGAGGAAGACACAATTTTGCAGCTTGGGTGGTTGAGTGGGTGATAGTATCATTACACAAAAGCAGAATACAACAGAGAATACAACAGTTGAGTGGGTGATCGTATCATTACACAAAAGCAGAATACAGCAATACAAAAGCATTGGGAGTACATACCATGAATTTCATTTTTGAGATGCTTGAATTTGAGGATGTTTTGAGATGTTTAGGTACAAATGCTGGGAAGGCAGTTGACAATGACCCTAACCACAACAATTTCCAACAGCAGCACAATCTGTCATATATTGAGTGATCACTATGGATCAGCCACTATGCTAGGTTCTCTATATGAATATTTTTGGTTGTTATAAACAGCCTCTACTGAGAGATAGAGAACATTATCTTGCTTGATAAATAAGCTGACAATTAGACAAGTACCCTGGAAAGAGGTGTAGGTAGAAGGCGGATAGGTCGATTTGTTTTCTGAAGATTTGAGGGACAATCCACCAGTCAAAACAGTTTTTAAGCTCATCAATGATGACCTGATTGCCACAGGTGAAAAATTAACCTGAGCAGTGAAGAGTGAGAGCCATCAGTATGACAGGGCTTTGTTTTTTTTTTTTTTCTGGAGAGGTTTTTGCTGTAGGGCGTGTGTGCTCGCCCACATTGAAAGGTGGAAGGTGAGGCACAAGAGATCTAGAAATACAAGAGTTGAAAGGAAGAGCTTTTTTTTTTTTTTTTTCTCATCGTAGATCTTAAGTAGGCAGGTATAGACCAATACTACTTGCCACTGGGTTGTAAACTTCTGGACATGAGCTCTTTGTTATTTTATTGTTGTGGCCCTCTGAGCCCATAGCCTAGGGCCTAGATAGAGAAGGAGTTTAGGGAGGATTTGTGGAGAGAATGAAGGTTCCAAGGCTTCTGTGCTTGCGTTCTGTGCGTTACAGTGTCCTAGGACCCGCTGCAGTGTGCCTCTTGCACAGCTTCACTGTCTAATAACCTTGTGGCAATCACAATGGGGCTATGATCACTGTAATGCCCTTGCCAAAATCCCAACTCAATTAGGTGATTGTATTTTAATTATGTGTGCCAAGACTTTCTGGTATGGGTGAATCCCATTAGTGCCAGTGCCTCGTACATGTAGGAGGCCTTCTATAAATGTTTGTTGGATTGGAATGAAAGCTTGAATGTACTTTGGGAGTAAGTTAAATCCTTGGCTGACCTCAGCTAGTAAGAGCCCTTGGATGAAATACAGAATGAATCTAAAATCTAAAATTTCATGATGTCCCCTGATTTACTCCCATAATTTTCTTTTACTTCTACTTTATTTTAAATCTATTCACTATCAAGGGAAAGATGGGACTTGAGTAGGGAGAGTAAACTATTCAAAGATAACCTTTCTTCCAAATAATATTTCTTTCCTAGGTATTGTGACTGCCTCTAAGAAAATATATTTAATCTGGCCAAGATTGTGATCTGGAGGAAGGCCGACAGGAAAGGGGAGACATTAGTGAATAAGCTGAGAAATGTGTTAGTGGCTGAGAGCTGGGAGCCATGGAAGAGGATTCCAGAGATGGAGGTCTGTGAGAGGTTGGCACTCCCCACTAACCAAGAATACATGGTACTGTTTCACACAGTTATAACTCCCTCATGTCACACCTAGCAGAATTATCAGATGAAAATCTGATACCCATTGGTCAGGCACAGAAAAGCCCACTAATTTGAAAGTGGGGGAGGGGAGAAGAAAGCACTTCTCTTTTTCATAAGAATGGGAAGAGATGTCTCTGATTACCTCTTAGTTCTCTGCTGATCTAAGTTGGCTAGATCAGGACCTGAAAATGTACTAAGTGGCTATTTAGAGACTTCCAGCCAAAAAATTCATCTTTGCTTTATCTTCTCCACAGTTTTGCCCTGACTTTTTTCTTTCTCTTTGTTTCTGTCTTGCAATATCATGATTCATCTTTGCCAACTGTGTAAGTTTCCTATTGCTGCTGTAACAAATTAGCATAGACTGGGCAGTTTGAAAAAATACTCATCTTCATTCTCTCACAGTTCTATAGATCAGGATTTGAGGCAGGTGTCACAAGAATGAAATCAAAATGGCAGTTGACTGGGCTCTTTCCTACCTGGAGGTTCTGGAGAAGGATCTGCTTCTAAGCTTATTCAAGTTGCTAGCAGAATTCAGTTCCATGTGGTGGTAGGACTGAAGTTTCTGTGTCCTTGCTGGTTTTCATCCCAGGCTGTTCTCTGCTTGTCAAGGCTGCCACCTTCTTTCTCATGGGTCACCTTCATCTTCAAGTCAGTAATGGTATAAGCTCTTCTTGGTTGACTTCTTTTTTAAAAATTATTTTATTTTATTTCAAGTTATTTTATACATTCAATCTCATTATTTAACTTGCTAAGTGAATATTTCATAATACTATAAAGTTATCTTCAACAGATAATCCCCATTTCTTTGTCCCATTAATGATATGCCTCTCTATTTTTCTCCTTAATGTCCTTCCTCAGACTCTATTCCTTCACCTCCCCTCTTACCACACTGTATCTTGTATTCACAACCATTTTCTATGTTTCTATATCCTTTAGTCACTCAGTTTCGGTCATAGAGTGTGGACACTTTGTATGTATTAAGTGGAGACATACAATGTCTCTCCTTCATAGCCTGACTTGCTTCACTCAGCAGTAAATTTTCCATATTCATCCGCTTTCTGTCAAAAACCAAGGTCTTGTTTTTTTTTTTTTTTTTTTATGGCTGAGTAGTATTCTACAAAGTATATGTGCCACAGTTTTTCAATCCATCCATCTGTTTGTGGACATTTGGGTTGGATCCATGTCTTAGCAATTGTGAATAATGATGAAATAAATATTGATGTGCAAGCACTTTTCTGATTAAGAATTCTTCTATCCTTTGGGTAGATACCAAGGAGTGGGATAGCTGGATCATATGGTAGGTCGTCACAGTGGCTGGACCAATTTACATTCCCACTAGCAGTGTAAGAGAGTTCCCCTTTCACCACACCCCCGCCAGCACTTACCATTTTTTTTTTTTTTTTTTTTTAAATCTTAATCATTCTGACTGGGTTAGGTGGTATCTCATTGTTGTTTTGATCTGCATTTCCCTTACAATGAGGGATGTTGAGTATTTTTTCATATGCCTTTTGGCTATTTGTATGTCATCCTTAGAGAGTGTCTTTTTCAACTCATTCTCCCATCTTTTAATAGGGTTGATCATCTTTTTTCAGGACAGCTGATTGAATTCTTTGTGTATTCTGGTTATCAGTCCCTTATCTGATGCATAGTTTACAAAAATATTTTCCCATTCTGAAGGCTGTCAATTCACACTGTCTTTTGCCATGCAAAAACTTTTTAGTCTGATGTAATCCCACTTGTCTATTTTGGGGATTATTGACTGTGCTTTGGGGGGTCTTATTTAAGAAGTCTTTGCCTATCCCAATGTCTCCCAGAGTTTTCCCAGTGTTTTCCAGGAGCAGTTTTATAGTTTCAGGTCTTAGGTTTAGATCTTTGACCCACCTTGAGTTGATTTTTGTCAATGGTGAGAGGTAAGGGTTCAGATTTATCTTTCTGTAGATGAATACCCAGTTTTTCCAGCACCATTTGCTGAAGAGGTTTTCCTTTTCCCACTGGATTGACTGGTACCCTTTGTCAAAAATCAGTTGACTTTATGTTTGGGAATTTATTTCTGGGGACTCTATTCTGTTCTGTTGGTCCACCTGTCTGTTTCTGTGCCAGTACCATGCTGTTTTTTTTTTTTTTTTGGAGAGGTTTTTTCGCTATAGGGCGCATGCGCTCGCCAGACAGACAGAGAGAGACATAGAGACAGAAAGCGAGAAATCACCCCCCAGGGGGGATGGTCACGCCACAATCCCTTCTCCTCCATTCTCCTCTCGGGATCTTGGGCACGCACGCACACGCGCCCGGCGTGAGTTGTAAGCCACCGGGTCCGAGACGTGAACCGCGGTCGACTACGTGGGAGTCCAGCGACATAGCCATTACGCTAACTGCTGGTTCCCTATGCTGTTTTGATTACCACAGCTTTGTAGTATATTTTTGGGTCTAGAAGTGAGATGCCGCCCACTCCACTCTTCTTGTGCAGGATTGCTTTGGCAATACAAGGTCTTTTATGATTCTAGACAAATTTTATGATTGTCTTTTCTAGATCTGTGAAGAATGCATCTGGCACTTTGACTGGATTGCATTAAATATGTAGATTAATTTGGGTAGAATTCTTTAACCTTTTTCTTCTGCCATTAGCTAGAAAAAGTTCTCTGCTTTTCTGGGCCCATATGACTAGATTAGACTCACCCGGGTAATTTTCCCTTTTGAAAGTCAACTGTGCCATATATTTAATACCATAACATGAGGTGATACTTCATCACATTCCCAGACTCTGGGAATTAGAATGTGGAAACTTGTGGGCTGTTATTAGAAACCCTGACTACTACACCAACCACCAAAGGTGATAACAGATATCACTCAGAGGTGCCCATGAAGGGGTGTCCATTTGAGCTACAACCATTAGGAAGGAAAATATGAGGATTATTTGTGTTCATTTGATGGCTGAGATCAATCATTTGTTTTATCGCAGGGCTCCATTGTGAATGCTTGCTTGATTCAGCAACTTCAGAAAAGTTAGGCACTTCTTTCAAATTAATATATATATATATATGTGCATACACACATACACACACACACACACACACACACACACACACATATATAATTGGCCTAGAGGTGGATTTTACTTCTTCTTGGGTTATTTACTTATTTATTTATTTATTTTATGGAAACCTCTCATTTGTCTTTTTAACCTGGTTTTTGCTAATAACCTTATTTTTGAATTAAATTTAAAAAAATCCTTGCTTTTTTTTTTTTTTTTTGAGAGGTTTTTGCTATAGGGTGTGTGCGCTCGCCAGACAGAGAGAGACAGAGAGATAAAAAGTGAGAAATCACCCCCCAGGGGGAATGGCCACACTGCAATCCCTTCTCCTCCATTCTCCTCTCAGGATCTTGGGCACGCATGCACACGCGCCCGGCGTGAGTTTAAGCCGCCATGTCCGGGACTCGAACTGCGGTTGACTACGTGGGAGTCCAGTGACATAGCCATTACGCTAACTGCTGGTCCCAGAAAACCCTTGCTTTTTAACATTGTTTTTGCTTGCTATAAATAATATAATGAAAAATTAATTATTTTTAGTCAAACAAAATGGAACCAGGCAGTAAACTTCAGGAAGGGGACCTGTTTAAAAACCCATGGCCTTGTTGAAATCAAAGTGTCAATAAATAGCTTCCATTTAAGCAAGTAGAGCACCATTTGCCTGCTGCAGACAGAGCGATCTGATATCCTTGCAGAGGGCTATGAATATCTTGGCTCCATGGTCACATTGCATTAATGCCTCATTAGACCCAACTATTCAAGCCCTTGTCCCTACATGTTATGTGCTTAGTGAGGGGACAGATGCCAGTTTCCCAAGAGGGGAAAAAAAAATAGCAACTGGAAAAAAGGAAATGGCAGATTGTCAATGAGATAGCTTTTGTTTCAATTTTCCCTCCTTTGTTTTCTTTTGAAGCTAACTGTGAATAACTGTACTTTCCCTTTTGGTATTTTGAGCCATAGATCTGTACATTAACCTGAACTTCTTGTGTTTTTTTTCCTCCTAATACTCATCTGGAAAATACCCCCACACTTGGCTGCCCTGTTCTAGTGAGATCCCCTGACCACTTCTAGGTTGTTTACTGAGGAGGAGTGGCGTGGTCCTGTGGCTGAAGTCCCAGTCTGGAAGCCAGGAAAGCTGGGCCCCTTTCCCAGGCCATCCGCCACGCCTCGCAGTGACTCGAGGTCTCCATTAAACTGCACTGGGCCTCCAGTGTGCTTACGTGATAAGTGGAAGTAATAGAAGGTCAGCCTTTGTTGCCTTGGAATCCTAGCTCTGCCATGACCTAACTAAGTGACCGTGGGCTCAATCAGCATTCCTCTCTCTGAGTCTCTGTTTTCTCTTCTGTAATCTGGGGAAAAGGAATGTACCTCGTCATGTGTGAAAAGTCAGTGGATGGCAAATATTATATGAAGTTTGGCATTGCACTGGTCAGCCATCTGACAGGGGGGTGGGAGGTGGTGCCAAAATATGGCCAGTGACCTTCTGGGACAAGGAGGACTGGGCAGAAGTGGAAAGGAGTCAGACTGGAGTGTCTAAGATGAGCTGTCATGCTCTGTTCCTATATTTTTACGACTTTGGGCAATACAGGGGGAGCCTAGGGTTGCCTGTGTCGTTCCTGGCACCAGCAGGCCTGTTGACAGTTATTGCCAGAGCAGAAAGAAGTAAAGGCCACAGCCCTGGGCGGGGTGTGGCTGGCCTACCTACCAAGTAGGATGAAAATGTTCATTTTTAAGACTGCTCTGTGAGGTCTTTGAGTGGGACAGTAAATCACATTATCATCCTGTCCTGGAATTTTTCCAAATTTTAATATTATGTATGTATGTATTTAGTGAGATGAAAGAACCCTGGTCTCAGACTAAACTAGGTCCTGGATTTGAGTTTTGATTTTACCAGTTCCATTATTATCTTGGCTAATTTACTTAAGTTCTGGGCCTTAGTTTCCTATCTATAAAAAGAACTCAGTAATATCTGCCTTGCCAACCTCTCCACTTTGCTGTGACGAGGACGTACATCACAAAACATGGGATATTTTGTTGACCTCACGGTGTGTGCTATCATAATTAGGTTTTTATTTTCTTGAAGGGCATTTTAAGAACAAGGACATTGGGTCTGGACATGGACAGATCCCTGGCATACAGTCCTGTGGGGGAATGAGGTCAAGCGAACAAGAAGCTAAGCTCCAAAAGAGCCTTAAGGGGGCCCACCCCTTACTTAATTTCTCAAACTAATAGACATCTATGTTTCCACTCAGAATTCTCATCCATTTGTCAGGTACAAGGCCAACATACCAAAATAGCACTTGTGTAGGACTGGAACTATTACTGCTCAATTGCTTCTGGACTTTATTTTTTTCGCTCAACTCCATCACTCTCAAAGTATCTGCGGACGTGTTGAGGATGTAATACAGGCCGGGTGAGGGTGCTCAGGAATGGTCCAAACATTACACATGGAGAGAAGAATTTTAGAGTTGTTTTAGAGGATGGGCATGAACCCTGGCTTCCCTGGCAAGCCAGTTACCCAATACCAGCAACGCCAATGGGGGTTAAAATGTTCCTGGGTTCTGCAGGTTACCAGCTTGTGTGGGAAAAGGAGATCAAGAGGATGGGTGCTTAACATTTTATTTCTTCTTTCTAAATTACAATGTAATAATTGCACACACACACACACACACACTCACAAAAGGATGTGCCACTTATAATTAGAAATCCTCTTGAAATAATAATTAAATATAAAATTAAAAAGTCTATATGAATACAAATTTTTTAAAAAATATCACTTCACTTTAATAATCCAATAAGTGACAAAAAAGACAAACCATGAAAACAGCATCATATAGCACAACAACTTTGTTTGGCTCCCTCTGGACAAGATCTTCAGTTTTCCCATAGTTTCACCTAAAAATCCAGCTGTGGACTTTTTGTCTCTCTATCTCTCTCTGTTTTTCTGGAGAGCGCAAGTGCCCTATAGCGAAAAAAACAACCTCTAAAAAAAAAAAAAGGAACCAGCAGTTAGTGAAATGGCTATGTCACTGAACTCCCATGTAGCTGACCGTGGTTCAAGATCCGAACCTGGTGGCTTAGATTCACGCTCGGTGCATGCGCGTGCATGCCCAAGAGCCCGAGAGAAGAATGGAGGAGAAGGGATTGCGGCATGGCCAGCCCCCCGGGGGGTGATTTCTCGCTTTCTGTCTCTCTGTCCCTCTCTGTCTTTCTGGCGAGCACACGTGCCCTATAGCAAAAACCTCTAAAAAAAAAATCCACTTGTGGAATCAGATTGGGAATCCATTTCAGCTAATAATTTATTTCGATGTTTAACTTCATGGCCTATTTCAATGGAAAGAGATTTTATAGCAATTACTTTGTTCCGCAGACTTGCAGTGAGTCTCTCGTTTTCCTCTTCACAGGAGCTGTAACCATTATTAGCACAGCCGTAGTGGCCAGAGTTGCCTTCACCCAGGCCTGCATGCCTCATCCTAGGAGGGAAGAGGTGGGCAAGGTTGGAGTGGTGGGAAAGTGCCACGAGTCACACAGACCACTTCTTCAGTACCAGGGTCACTCAGAACAACAACTTCTTCCCCAAGAGCGTTACAACATCAGTCCATGAATACAAATTTTTTTTAAAGAAAAACGATACTTCTCTCCCCTCCCGTTTCTTCTACATTTATCTCCAAGCCCACCTTCTCTTGGGTCCCTGTTGGTGTGCCATATTGTTCTTTGAGCCTGAATGACTTCCCATTATCTTGGCACCAAGCCCGAGAGTCTCACTAGAGTATAGGTAATGTTCTTACCTCCCTTTCTCTTTCATCTTCTACCGATTCTTCTCAAGGGCACCCTAGGGTTCCCTCATGGACTCAGCCCATTCTTGGCTGATGGTCTTCTCTAGGCAGGTTCTGATCAGCTCAGGCAGCCATCGGGGAGACAAAATGGCTGCTCTGGAGGAGGAAACTTAGGACACAGCCTGGTGCCAGGTTCTTTGCTCAGGGGACGGCCCCGAACCATGAAAAATCCATGGGTTTCATTTTCAAATTACCAGTGAGACTGTGTACTTGCCAGAGTGAGACAGAGAGAGAGAAAGAGGAAGAAAAAGCACCCCTCCTCAGAGGGATGTGGTCACACCACAACCTTTTTCCTCCATTTTTTCCATTCTTCTAAAATTTGGGGCACTGCACACACATGCATCCAGCATGTTTTTGCAAGTGAAACCACAGTTGACCATGAAGGATCTGGCTCCTTTAAACACTAAGTTTTTTTTTTGTTTGTTTGTTTGTTTTTTTCTTATTTATTTATTTTGTCTATGAGTGAGAAAGAAGAAAGGGAGAGAGAGACAGAGAAACTGTACTATTGACGGGTCCCAGTGCGAAGGTCTACCCCCAGTATCAGCCAGCCTAGGTTCATGGGCATACGTGAGCTAGGCATACTCAGGGAGATCTCTGACTTGGACTGGGAACACTTCCATGTATGATTGCCTTACGGAGCATCACATTTTACTACTGAACTGCCATCTGGGCCCAAGCCAGGAGCTTTTTATTCACTCATGTATTCGTTTTTCTCTTCAACAATATTTGAATTAAATACCAGGTATTGGGAGCACAACAAATGATCAAACACAAACTATCTCTGAGAATGTAGAGTTTAGTGGAGGAAGCAGCTTCAGAAACAAAGGGCTCAAATTCAGTGGGATCATCAGTGGCCTCTCTGATGACTGTGAGCACGTGTAAGGGAATCGAGAAGGATGAGTGGGGAGAGGGAGTTTCAGGTGGGTCGAGCCACACATGTAAAAATTAAGAGGTAAGAGGGAGCTGGTGCTTTCACAGACATATGCACAAAGCAGTATGTCAAGAACACAATGTGTGTGTGTGTGTGTGTGTGTGTGTGTGTGTGTGTAGAAATGACCAAAAAACAAAAGCAAAAACAACAAAAACCCACAATCCTACTCATTCTGGTAGACTTGTCAGCCCCATTCTCAGCTCACACTTAACTTAGTTATTGAGGAGACTTAACAGCAGTACTTACTCAGGTCTGGGCATGGCTAAAAGAAACCAGTGAATGGGACCAGATGGTGGTGAAGCACTGAAACATGATGCTCTGGGAGGCTGACCCACAGGAGAAGATTCCAGGTCATGCCCAGAGACTGCCTTGAGTACCTACTCTGGGCACTCACATGCCTGTAACCTGGGACTGGGTGAGGCTGGGAGTGGATTGCAGTGTCAAGACCCTGTTGGGAGTGCTATTCTCCACCTTTCTCTCCCATTTGCTCACAGAAGAAATAAATGATTGAACTTTTTTTTTTTAAAAGGACCAGCAGGGGTCATGGAGGTTTAGGTATTGGATCTCACATGGCTGACTGTGTGGTTGAGTCCTGGACCCAGTTGCTTGAAAATCATGCTGGACACACGTGCATGTATGCCCCAAATTCTGAAGAGACTGGAGGAGAAGGGATTGCTGTATGGCCATCTCCATCTGGAGTGTGATTTCTCACTTTCTCTCTCTTTCTCTGTTTTTTTTTCTGGTGAGTGTATATGTCCTATAGCAAAAAAAGAAAAGAGAAAAGAAAAGAAAAGAAAAGAAAAGAAAAGAAGCCATTAAGGGTTGGAGACACACCCTGGGGTCCACAGGAACAGAAAGAAGAAACCATTACCACCTCTGGCACTAAAGGGACAAGAGGAGAGAATGGTTACTGAAAGCTAAAGAAAGCTTTAGCTACAGGGTAGAAGGCTTCAGGGCAGGAGCTGGGGGCTTCTGTGAAGGCACACAGTCACTGTCAACTGCCAGCCTGGCTGGCAAATTTGGAGCAGGGTAGGAAGGGACTAGAGTGTTTCTAGAGGGAAGCAGAACATACCCAGCATGGCCGACTATGGTCTTGTCTCCCAGTTCTTTCTACTCCCGCTCTCATTAATCATCTGTATCACAGATCACAACTCACATTTTAAAAGGATTGCATCTAAAATACACAATGAAGTGTAACTATAAATTCAAAAACAGAATCCAGACCACACAAAACATAAATTAAAGGTCAAGTAGAGGGAAGGGGAGAAGAAGGCTAGACAATAAAAGAAGAATGTGAAGGGATCATTTGCACTTACATAGTTGTCATTATTGAGCCAGAAATACGACTCTGTGCTTCCTGGTGGCCAAATTCTAAATGCAGATGAGGTCAGTCACATAGTTTTCCTTGTTGAAGAAGCGGACGCATACCACTTTACGTGGGAAGCCAGACTTGTTCTAGACCTTACTATGAAGAATTTTCTCCACTAGGCAGCAGCTTACAGTGCTAAGAAAATTCCTCTAGCAGATTCAGGTATGCATTCCACATCTGGCGGTCTCTGTGTTGTTCTGGATACTGTTCTCTGATGGTGTGCCTTTCTCCATTTCATGGTCCTCAAGTTGGGATCATGGGGCCAGAAGATGGCGCAGTGGTACAATTTAATGTTTCGCAAGGCTGACTTACATGCAAGTTCTAGGTTTGTATCCAGAAACTCTCCTGAGCACACCAGGCAGCGAGTGCCCGTGATCCAGGACTGGTTGAGGCCGGGGGTAAAGTGGGGACCTTGTTGAGGGTGCTTCCTCCGTCTTTCTCTCACTGATGGAAAAATAATTAAGTAAACTTAAAAAATAAAAAGAAAGGGGGCAATGATGGTGCAGAGGTAAAATGCAAACTTCTGCAAGGCAGGACCTTATGGGAAGGTTGTCTGTTCTTACCCAGAGACCTCCTGAGTACACTGAGCATGCATGTACCTATGATCCAGGCTGGCTGAGGCTGAAGGTGAATCATAGTGCCGATCTCTCTCTCACTCGTAGAACAAAATTTAAAAACTTTTTAAAAACTGGGATCTTGCTTTTTCTATCTAGGTATACCTTTCTTATAAAATAAAAAAATTATCTATTTATTTAATTCAACTTGTTATTACTATTATTATTTTTAATTGGATCAGACAGAAAGAGAGAAAGGGAAAGCGAGAAAGCAAGCCACCAGGTCCAGGACTTGAACTGTGGTTGGCCATGTGTGGGAATCCAGCGTTTTTAACCAGTACACCATCTGCTGGCTCCTAGGCATACCTATTCTACCTCCTGTGACCATACTGTCTTGAAATTGAGTCTAGTGAAAAAATTTTGGGTATTAATTTTTTTTCTGGCGTTCAGAAATAATTTCTTATAAACTGTGTGTAGTAATTAGACAAAGCATGGCCAAGTCCACAGTCCTCTGAATGTTCCCCTGGAGTTTGAAGTACAGAGTGAATGTCTCTTGAGGTAGGGGTTTTGGAGGACTGCAGCATCTTTGTGGACCTGTACATCAAAATAGAAGGGGACTTAACAATTCATCCCAGTTCTCAGTTCAACTTTAATATAGTGTAGCCAGCAGTGCTTAGAATTTGGAGATTAAGGGCATTCACCTTGAAAATATGATAAAATCCAAACTCTGTTCTCAGAAAAAAGCAAAGGTGCACAATTTTGGTTTCAGTTCAGGTAGTTCACAAATTTCCTAGAACCCAACCATGGACTTATTAAGAGTTCAAGAACCCTGATTTAGAATCCTTAGTTTAACCTACGATTCTCACAGTATTTTGTCTAAGAGATGTTTCTTCTGAATGCTCTGTGGCTCCATTAGCAATAGAAACAAAGTTCTATCTCAGGTATCAAGTCCATTCCACAGGGATTGAGAGGAGTGGGAATATCATCCTCTTATTTCCCTCATCACGTTTACAGATAGGATGGAATAATTATGACACATGGAATATTATTCAGTTGTAAAAAGGATGGAAATTCTGACAGCTACTAAAACATAGGTGAACCTTGAGGTCATTATGTTAAGAGAAAAAGCCAGATAAAAGAAGACAAATTCTGTTTGATTCCACTTATATGCGGTACCTAGAGAAGACAAATTCATAGAGACAGAAGTAGAATGGGAGTTACCAGAGGGTATGGGGAAGCAAGGTGGCATTAGTGTTTAATAGGTATAGAATTTAAGTTTTGCAGAAAATGACAAAAAAGTGTCCAAAAAATGTGAATACACTTAATGTCATTAAACTGTGGCAAATTTTATGTTACATATATTTACCACAATTTTTTTTTTTAGATTTATGTATTTATTTCTTCTTGAGTGAGGCACAGAGAGAGAAACAGAAAGACAGTGACAGAACTCCAAGAGGGTCTTGACCGTCCAGTCCACATCCAGCTTTAACCAGTCTGGGATCAGGGGCACACACATGTGTGGCATACTCAAGGCCACCTGAGGGGTAGGTGTAACGGACAGGCAAGTCCCACGTGCCAGCTTTGGTGGATTGTGGCTTGACCGAGATGGAAGGGACCTCTGGGAAGCCAGCTCTCGCTCTTGCTGGGCAGACTCCCTGAGCTGGATAAGCAGCTGTGGCATTGAGAACAGCCTCGGGAGCACCTTGGGTTAGCTTTGGGATGATTCTGCTAGGTTCTCTGGGCTTGTCATTGGAGTGTTTTTCATGTCTGTACTCAATCTTATTATTAACATATACTTTTCATGTAAAAGAATGGCTCCTGATCATCTCCTAGGCTCTACACAATTTCTTTCTTTCTTTATCTTTCTCCTTCCTTCCTTCCTTCCTTCCTTCCTTCCTTCCTTCCTTCCTTCCTTTTTCCCTTTCTTTTCTAACTTTTCCAGAGCATGTGTACACTTGCTGAAGAGAGACAGACAGGGAAAGTGAAATATCACCCTCCCACTGCCCTACCTTCCGCTAGTCATGCCACAATCCTTTCCTGGGATTTTGGGTATGCACGCCCAAACACCTGGCATGATTTTTAAGCTGCCAGGTCCAGGAGTCAACCACTCATTTGGCCATGTGGGTTCCAGCTGCCTTAACCACCTGGCTGGCCTGGGCTCTACACAATTTCTAAGAGCAAACTGTAACCTCATATATGAGTCATCATATAGGACCTCTTCATTTGAGAAGACCCATCTTTTTTTATTTGTTTTATAACAGGAAGTAAATAAATATGTGTTGCTAAGCTACTATGTCCATCAAAAAAAAAATCATATAGTAGATTCCATTGTATTTGTGTTCTGTGAGAGATGATGATTCTTCTGTGTTAATACAACCCTTTTATTCTTGACCTTCCTTCCCAAAGTTAATTAGAGTTGCCCTGGTGTACTTAGTGTAAACAGAAAAAAAAGAAAAAAGAAAAAAGGCCAGAATCTTAATTTCCCATCAGAAAATAGTGGGGTTTGGTAAACTCTCAGAGGTATAAAAAATATATACAGGCTCATATTTTAGTTCTGGATCTATCATATATCTGTCTATCATCTATTTATGTTGCAAAGACATTGCGAACACCTCATTTAATAATATTGCAGAGGTAAAAAAATAAAGACTGTACAGGGAAATTCTAGGAATTTCCAGCTCATTATTTGACTCAGTGAGGTCGGGGCATTAGCCCTTTCCCTCTGAGAAGAAAAAGGCAGGTAAAGCCCATCTTAAGATGCACCTTTTATACCAGCAGATGGTATAGTGGTTAAGGCACTGGATTCCCACATAGCCATCCATGGTTCAAGTCCCAGATCTGGTAGCTTGAAACTTACGTGAGGCATGCATGTGCCTGAAATCTTAGGAGGAGAATGGAGTAGAAAGGATTGTGGCATGGCCATCTCCCTAGGGAGTGATTTTTCACTTTCTCTCTTACTGTCTCCCTGTCTCTTCAGCAAGTGCATGTTCCCTATGGCAAAAACCTTAACAACAATAACAAAAAAAAATGATGCAGTTTAAGAGATTTAGGTCAGAGGAAAGGAAGAACTGTGTGTCAGTTATACCATTCCTCTAAAAGAAAGAGATCTCAAAATAAAAATGAGTATCACTGTTTCAGATGCCCTGCCCCTCAGGGTGGTGAGAAGGTCCTGCTGTAATGAAATAATTCTGTCTACATATTTAATCTACATGAACTCAACATGCACACACATGAGTGAAGAGGAAGCCTTTTATTTTTGTTTATTTATTTTGGAGAGGTTTTTGTTATAGGGTGCGTGCGCTTGCCAGAAAGACAGAGAGAGACAGAGAGAGAAAGCGAGAAATCACCCCCAGGGGGGATAGCCATGCCGCAATCCCTTCTCCTCCATTCTCCTCTTGGGATCTTGGTCACGTACGCACATGTGTCTGGCGTGAGTTTAAGCCGCCGGGTCCAGGACTTGAACCACGGTCGACTACATGGGAGTCCAGCGACATAGCCATTACTCTAACTGCTGGTCCCAAGGAAGCCTTTTAAATGGAGCTGGTAATTAGGCTGACCATTCAATACAAAGTCCCACAAGAACACAGGGTGGTGGTACCAGAATCGGCTCTTTCTACAACTGGGCTTTCTCAACTGCTCTTGACGTGAACGTCCCACCCCGCTGAGTGTGATTCTAGCTGTTTTTATTCCCTTGCAGCATGACTCCCACAAGCAACTCAAAGTCTTCATCTAATGCTCAGTGATTAGTTTCAACTCTAGGCAAGCGTTGGCTGTGCTAAGTTTCCTGAGACATCTGACATTCCTCTCTAACGTACTTTACAGGCTTGCTCAGTCTAGCGGAGGTCATAAAGTTTTGAGAGTGAAAGAAATCATGACACTGTGGCATCAAGTATTAAATGATTGTTATGGAGACAAATCACATATGTATAAGATTCCAGACAAGACTGAGATGGCTTTTGACTTTATCCTGGAAGACTCACACTATAAATTGTGGTGTGAGTTCTAACTTCCTGCCAAGAGGTACAGATTCCTGATGAAAATGAATTTCCCAAACTTATTTTAATTCTGTATGCTCTCACCAATATGCTACCTACTGATCCTAACTCCCATGGAAATTATAATAGTTAAGAACACTTTAGGCCAGGCATTAGATTCCAAATCCCAGCTCCACTGACAACTAGCATATTAATTCTACCCAGTCTCAGTTTCTTCAAAGGTAACAATAGTTCTTACCTAATAGGGTAAAGAAGACAATCCATCTGTAGTACTTAGCACCTGCCTTTAATAAGCAGTGCAATAGATGTTTACTCTGATTATTCAGGAAGCAAAGGCAATCCAACGTGCTGGCCCTATGCCACTGACTTGTGGGAAGAACAAAGGACTGGTTTCGTGCTCTGGATCCAAAGCCATGAAAAGTTTTGAAAACATGTGTATTTTTGTATTCTTTCTTTTGTGATGCTTCATGTACCTAACTTCTAAGTTATTTAAATACACATGTGACATATGTAAGTATTCATTCAATGCTTTTGGTGAACGTTTGTCGAGCATCTGCTAGGTGCCAAGCCAAGGGAGGAGACAGACACGTACACTGATGGTACAAGCCAGGACAGGGAATGGACTGATAGGGGACACCTGAAAGAACTGATGTGCAGAAAGAGTGAATGGCTCAGAGAGAGCTTTTTTTTTTTTCTGGAGAGAGAGATTTTTACTATAGGGTGCATATTTTCACCAGAAAGACAGAAAGCAAGAAATCACTCTCCAAGGGAAATGGCCATGCCACAGTCCCTTCTCCTTCATTCTCCTCTGGGGATTTTGGGCATGCATGCACACACGTCCAGCATGAGTTTCAAGCTGCTGGGTCCAGGACTTGAACTGTGGTTGACCATGTGGGAGTCCAGCAGCGGGACCATTATGCCATCTGCTGGTCAGGGAGGGTCTCTAGTAGGAGAGAAGCATGGAGGTGAGGAACAATGGGGGATATTAGGCAGCTACAAGAAAGTCAGGTTGCCAGAATGGAAAGTGCAAATCTGGGAATGGTGGGCGATGACCAGAGAGAGTGGCCAATCTTGGAGTACTTACGTGCTCCACCAGGGCCTTTGACCTGTAGTCCGAAGGATGTGGGGCACTGTTGTCAAAATACGTATTCTCAATCATTTTATATGGAAGACAGATTAGAGGTGGAGACCAGAGCAAGGGTCCAGTTGAGAGACTGCTGTAGCCATTGGATAAAGGGCTGGGGGGGGGGGGGCTCTGGGACAGGAGGGGAGGCAGGGGCACAGACACACCCAGGCTAAGTATCCATTATCTGAAGTGCTTGGGATCAGAGGGTTTCAGGTTTCAGATTTTTTTGAAGTTTGGAATATCTGCACATACATAATGACAGATTTTGGGAATGGGATCCAGGTCTAAACACAAAATTCATTTATGTTTCATATGCAGTTTCTACACATTGCCTTGAGGTAATTTTATACAATCATTTTTGTATTACAGCTTTTTACTGTTACTCGTCACAAAAGGTTAGATGTGCAATTTTCTACTTGTGGCTTGTGTCGAAGTTTCAGATTTTGGAGCATTTTGTATTTTGGGTTTTCAGACTAGGGATAACCTGTTAGGTTAACTAGTTAGGACTTGTGATTGCTGGGGTTAAGAAGTGAGGGACAAGGAGGTGTCAGGGATGACTTCCAGGAACCTACGTTTGGCTATGGAGTGGATGGTGGTGCTATCCAGATTGTTTTAGAACAAAAGAGGAAGAGCAGCTTTATTTTATTTTATTTTATTTTTTTAATTTTAAAGAGATTTTTGTTAAAGGGTGCCTGCACTCATCAGAGAGACAAGACAGAAAGTAAGACTTCACACCCGGGGAGTCGGCCATGCCACAATCACTTCTCTTCTACTATCTTGGGATTCTGGGTACACACGCACATGTGCTCATCATGAATTTCAAGCTGCTGGGTCTGGGACTCGAACTGCAGCTGGCCACGTGGGAGTCCAGCACCTTAACCACTATACCAACTGCTGGCTCTAGAAGAGCAGGTTTTGAGGGTGGAAGAGGATTTCCTCCTTTTGAAAAAATTTTAATAAGACACAGAATTTACAATTTGAGAAGATAATGATTCAAATGTGTTTTTCTTTCATAACAGCTAGACTTCAATCTTCAAGCAAATTATTTGCAAAAATTAAATCCTAGGAAAGTATGTTTCAACAGAAAATTCTACAGTCTAATATTCTCAGCCAGAACAAGCAACATCTGAATGTGAATTGCCTTTACAGTTCGATAGGGAGAAGGAGGAGAATTTTTAAAGCTTGAAAAAGAGAAACCAGGTAAGGAAATATATGAAAGTAATAATGATAATGTTAATAAAATAATAATAATAGTAAAAACAATGAGAAAAAAAAAACACTGCCTTCAGATATTGTTTCTACCTCTTCCCCAATATCCAATTAATTTCACTCCAAGTTTTTTTTTTTTTTTTTTTTTTCTCTATCCTCTGATTGAGATATTGGAGTAAATGAAGAGCAACAAGTAAAGCCAATGGGAGCATGAGGGAGAAATAGAGACGTGATACACAGACTGATCATCATCCACTCAAGTCAGAGCATTGACTACCAACTTGGCAAGATTGGGAGAAATTAAGAATAAATTTGGATGGGCCAGCCCTGTAGCCTAGTAGTTAAGAGAATCAAAAACCACATGGCCAACCACAGTTTAAATCTCTGTCATGGTGGCTTGAAAAACATCCCAGGTGTGTGTGAATGCCTGCCTCAAATCCTGACAGGATGGAGAAATAGAGGAGAAGGGATTGTGGTGTGGCCACGCCCCATTGGGAGATGGTGTCTCTCCCTCTCTCTCTGTCTCTTTCTGGTGAATACATGCACCCTCTGGCAATCAAAACAAAAAGAGAAAAAAAGGAACAAGTTTGTGTACATAGCCACAAGAGGTGACTCTAGATACTTTGAATTCTTCGGCCTCCTTGTGTGGCTTAGGAGTGTAACATGCCAGCTTGTGTTGATTTCTGTTGGATTTAGTATTCTTATTTGGGGGTAGGGGGTGGTTCTGGCTGGTAGTGAGGGTTGATGTTTGGCTTTTTATCTCGAATTCAGTGAAACAAGCAATTGAACGTGGGAAGGAGAAGAGGCATACTGTTTCCTTTGCTGCAAATGGGTAGGTGCTCTGTCCCAGCACACACAAAGAGCATCTGAGAGTTATCGTTTGACAAAGCACCTTGGGAGAGAGGTGATGTCAGCGGGGAGAGGGCTGTGGGTGGGTGTCCCCCGGCTGACTTCCTCTCTTTCCTCTCCCTGCCAGGGCTCCCTCAACCAAACCTGTAATCCCCGCCCAGGCAATTCCAGTTCTGGGTGTTTCTTAAGCAAATAGAGCAAATCATGCCAGCACTGGGGTTGCCACCTTTTAGAAGTCATATTCCAAGGCGACTGCTCATGACTTTTTCTCATGGCTTAGTCTCTCCAACTCCTGTGCCTGTGATTTGTTACTCCTCCAGATCCTTAAATGCCTGTAACAATGTGAACGAATAACGCCTGTGACGCGGGACCCTGTTTTCTGATGATCTACTTTGTACACGTAGCACCTTCTGAAGTACTGTCAGTCTCCAGTAGTTTCTCAGGTCTGCCTTACTGCCCAACCTGAGAAGAAGCCTTGTGGTGACTAGGAAGAAATCTGTCAGCTGCTGGGACCAGCAGTTAGCGTAATAGCTATGTCACTGGACTCCCACGTAGTCGACCGCGGTTTGAGTCCTGGACGCGGTGGCTTAAACTCATGCTGGGCGTGTGTGCAGCGTGCCCAAGATCCCGAGAGGAGAATGGAGGAGAAGGGATTGCAGCGTGACCATCCCCCCGGGGGGTGATTTCTCGCTTTCTGTCTCTATGTCTGCCTGGCGAGCGCACGCGCCCTATAGCATAAAAAAAAAAAAAAAAAAAACCTCTCCAAAAAAAAAGAAATCTGTCAGCTTCTTTCTGTTTAGGCGTCTTCCTGCTCCTCTCCCCACCTCCAAACTTGAGTCTAGTACCTGTCTAGGAGGTGCTTGTCAAATGCTTGTGGGTTGTGACGCAATGCCTCCGATATAGATGTCTCCAAGGTAAAAAAAGAAAAACCATGCATAGGAGTGCTGAAAGTCATCTTTCTACACAAAATGAAAACGACCCCTCCCCTTAAAAAAGGCCTTTTAGGGATCAGTAGATGGCATAAAGGTTAGGTCGCGGGACTCCCACGTAGTTGACCGCCGTTGGATTGATTCTTGGACTCCGAGGCTTAAAACTCATACCAGGCACATGTGTGTGCGTGCCCCAAGTGGAGAATGGAGGAGAAGGGATTGCGGCATGGCAACCCGCTGGGGGTGATTTCTTACTTTCTGTCTCTCTGATTCTCTTTCTTGTGAGCGCACATGCCCCAGGCACTGATCTAGGCACTCTGATGCTCTGTGGTCCTTTACTAATGATTATCATTGTTCTACAGATAACAGTACCAGACACAGAAATGCTAAATAATGTGCCAAAGTTTGGAATTGGATTTTATGCTTAGGCAGTTTGAATTAAGAACATACACTCTTATCTCTAGACTATATTACTCTTTGTGTCCCATTTAAATTTGTTTCTATCTACAGAAATAAGAGTACAAAAAACGACCAAGGGAACCAGCAGTTAGCGTAATGGCTATGTCGCTGGACTCCCATGTAGTCGAACGTGGTTCGCGTACCGGACCTGGTGGCTTAAAACTCACGCCGGGCGCGTGTGCGTGCGTGCCCAAGATCCCGAGAGGAGAATGGAGGAGAAGGGATTGCGGCGTGACGATCCCCTCTGGGGGGGTGATTTCTCGCTTTCTATCTCTCTGTCTCTCTCTGTCTGTCTGGCGAGCGCACGCACCCTATAGCAAAAACCTCTCCAAAAAAAAAAAAAAGACCAAGAAAATGGTAAGGACAAGTCTGGAGTTGAATGTTAACTTACAGAGTTTAAGTAGAAAGATCAGACCACAGTAACACTGCAAATTCAATAGAAGAGAAATTAATTACATGGGACTGAACTAGTGAAATAGAATTTTATGACTTTTAGCTAAAACATTATTGATTTTCTTCTATGCTTTATTTTCCACGTTTAAAGATTTTTGTCTTCTCTTGAGCAGTTGATAGCTTCATCTTCTTATTTGAACTGAATCCTAACCTTTTTCCTGGCTTTAAGTCTTAAGCAAATTTCTGTTAACATTTTTTGAGTTTGATCTATTAAAGCTAAAACTGTTTTTTCTTGAAATTAAAAACTGCATTAAAAAATAACTCTTTAATGACTGCAGTAAACTCTATAGCCCCAGCTAGGTGCTACTTTATAGTAGGTTCACTTTATTTATTGAAGTTTATGCCTAAAGTCAGAAATGTGCTGGAACCAGCAGTTAGCGTAATGGCTATGTCGCTGGACTCCCACGTAGTCGACCGCGGTTCGCGTCTCGGACCCGGTGGCTTACAACTCACGCCGGGCGCGTGTGCGTGCGTGCCCAAGATCCCGAGAGGAGAATGGAGGAGAAGGGATTGCGGCGTGACCATCCCCCCTGGGGGGTGATTTCTCGCTTTCTGTCTCTATGTCTCTCTCTGTCTGTCTGGCGAGCGCACGCGCCCTATAGCGAAAAACCTCTCCAAAAAAAAAAAAAAAAAAAAAAAAAAAAAAAAAAAAAAAAAGAAATGTGTTCATAGAAATGTATACATCAACTGTGCTTGCTATTGAAAGCTTTTAATTAAGATCTTTAATGAATCAATGAAACGTGAAAAAAAAAATTAGGCATGGAAAACAACTGTAGATACCAGAGACAGCGTGTGAGGAGGGTATAAAATGGCAGAGGGTGAGAGGTAGGGAATCAAGGGGGAGAAAAAAAACCAAAATATATAACAAACAGAAATGGAAAATTATATGTTGATGATAACATGTATGGTAATATCCTTGACTGAGCCAATATACAGTGTGTTCTGGATGAAAAATCTCATTTTGTATACTGTATTGATGTACAGTGAATGAAT
Source organism: Tupaia tana (assembly GCA_026018925.1). NCBI lineage: Eukaryota > Metazoa > Chordata > Mammalia > Scandentia > Tupaiidae > Tupaia > Tupaia tana. Next base: position 55,371,587 of record JAKSZU010000007.1, on the reverse strand, counting down.
GTAAATAAGTATATTTAATAAAATAAATAAATAAATAAATAAATAAATTTTGTTTCTTCCTACAAGGTCATTTACCCATGCTGTCTTCTAGTAGCTTTATTGTTTTATTGTATGTTTAGATCTACAACCATGAGGAATAGATTTTTGTGTTTGGTGTGAGGTCAAAATTAATTTGTCTTTTTTTTTTTTTTAGTTGCCAGAAGGGGAATGGGGAATGACTTGCCTGAAGGAGATAGAGAAACAGAGACAGACAGATAGGGAGAAGGCATCCCCCAATGGGGTGTGGTCATGCTGCAATCCCTTCTCCTCTATTTCTACCTCCTGTTGGGATGTGGGGCATGCACATGCACCTTGTGTGTTTCTCAAGCTGCCAGGGCTGAGATTCACACTGTGGTCAGACATGTGGGATCGACTCTTGACCACTAGGCTACCAGATCAGGCTCCAAATTAATTTTTTTGTTTTGGACCCCCAATCGACAGTATACCATTTATTGGTTTAAAACCTATTCTTTTCCTACTGTGCTGTAATGTCACCTTTGCATAAGTCAAGTAGCCTTGTATTGTGAGTCAGGTTTTGAATTCTCTTTTCTGTTCTGCTCTATTTATCTTTGTGCCAAAATTACATCGTCTCAATTACTCTAGCTTTAATATTTCTTGATATCTAAAAGCATAGATCTATCTTTTTTTTTCTCTTTTCATTTTTAAGAGTGCCTTGATAACTTTTGGCTTTGTATACTCATAAAAATTTTAGAATCATCTTGCCGATTAAAGCACAGACACAGGTCAGCTGGTAGCATGGTAGTTAAGACAGTTGGATCCCACATGTCCGACTGTGCAGTTCGAATCCAGGATCTGGCAGCCTAGAAAACACACCGAGTATGTGTGTGTCTGCCCAAAATCCCAAAAGGGGCAAATGGAGGAGAAGGCATTGTGGTGTTAGCCTTTCCCATGGTGGTGATGGCTCTTTCTTACCCCTGCCCTACCTCCTCTCTCTCTGTTTCTCTCTGGTGAGCACATACACCTTTGGGCAAAATTAAAGCAAAAACAAAACCACAGACACACACAGACGCAGACAGACACACACATGCATTCCTACCAGGATTTTTACTGGGATTACACTGAATTCACAGTTCAGTGATGAGAATTAACATCTTAACTACATTGAGTTCCATGGACCTGGTATATTCTTCTGTTTATTTGATTTTCTTTAACTTTTTACAGTAATGTTATATCGTTTTCTGTGTAGATGTCTTGTTCACATTTTGTTAGATTTATTTTAGGAACCTGTTTTTTTGAGTGGGGCTATCATCTAAAAACTCTCATTTTCTAGTTGTTTTTTTGTGGTATATAGGGTTTTTGTGTACTGATCTTGTAAATAGAGTCCTTGTTATTCACCTATTCTTATTTTTATTTATTTATTTTTTTAGGTTTTTGCCATAGGGTGCATGTATGCCAGAGACAGAAAAAGTGAGAAATCACCCGCTGGGGGCAGGGGGGGTGGCCATCCACAGTCTCTTCTCTTTCATTCTCCTCTCAGGATTTTGAGTGCACATACATGCCCAGCATGATTTTCAAGTCTTCCGGTGTGGGATTTGATCCTCAGTTAGCCATGTGGGAGTCCAGTGCCTTAACCACTACACCACCTGCTGGCCTTCACTTATTAATTCCAATTGTGGAGTGCTTAAAATATCTTTTGTACACAATCACATCACCTATAAATAATGACAGTTTTATTCCTTTTTTCTAATTTCTATAATTTTCTTCATTTGTAGGCATTCTAGAATAATGTTGCTTAGAAGCAGTAACAGTGGACATTGTTTTTTAAATTTATTATTTACATTTCATCATCATACATCTTCACAGTATACAAAATATGATTTTTTTCCCAGCAGGAATACAGTGCCTATCAGTCAAGATGGACATTACCCTATACATTATTATGAGCAAATAACTTCATTTTTGTGTCAAACCACAGGTATTTTTTTCCCTATTCCCCTCCTCCCTATTACTCACCCACTATTTACTCCCCCTCCACTATCTGTACTATCCATAGTTGCCCTCCCTTTTATTTAACCTTCCAGTCTTTTAGTTTCTGCTATACAGTGCAGACATCTAGTATGTATTGAGTGGGTACATACAAAATCTGTCCTTCACAGTCTGGCATGCTTTGCTTAGCATTAAGTCTTCCATATCTGCCGCTTTGTATCAAATGTCAGGGTTTCATTTTTTTTTTAACGGCTGAGTAGTATTCCATAGATTATATATGCCACATTTTCCCAATCCACTTGTCTGTTTTGGACATTTGGGCTGATTCCATGTTCTAGCAATTGTAAATAATGCTACAATAAACATGGATATGGAAGTACTTTTCTTTTCTTTTCTTCTCCTTTTCTTTTTTTCCTTATTTTGGAGAGGTTTTTGCTATAGGGCGCATGCACTTGCCAGTAAGACAGAGAGAGACAGAGAGATAGAAAGTGAGAGATCACCCCCCAGGGAGAATGGCCACACTACAATTCCTTCTCCTCCATTCCCCTCTCAGGATCTTGGGCATGCATGCACATGTGCCCGGTGCGAGTTTAAACCACTGGGTCCGGGACTCAAACTGCAATTGACTACATGGTAATCCTGTGACATAGCCATTACACTAACTACTGGTCCCTGGAAGTGCTTTTCTGACTGAGGGTTTCTCTATCCTTTGGGTAAATATCTAAGAATAGAATTACTAGGTCGTGTGGTAGTTGTATTTGTAGGTTTTTGAGGAATCTCCATATCATTCTCCCCAGTGGTGGTACTAATTTACATTCCCACCAACAGTAGGAAAGTTCCCTTTTCCCCACAGCCTCACTAACATTTATTACTATTTATATTTTAATTTTAGCCATTCTGACTGGGGTTAGGTGGTATCTCATTGTGGTTTTGATTTGCATTTCCCTTATGATAAGGGATGCTGAGCATGTTTTCATATGCTTTTCGGCCATTCGTATATCTTTCTTGGAGAGTTGTCTCTTCAGCTCATTTTCCCATCTTTTAATTGAGTTGATTATTTTTTTGCAGGTAGGCTACTTGAGTTCCCAGGCATTCTTATATTTATTCTCAGTCTTAGGGGGAAAACTTTTCAATTTTCTGCTATTAAACATTCTATTTGTTATATACATATATAACAAATAGATGACAAATTATATATATGTGTATATATATATCATTTCAAGATATTCTATTTAGTTAAGAAAACTTTCCTCTTTTTTTTTGTGAAATAAGCCATTTATTATAGGCTAGTGATATTCTGTATTTACCAATGATGCCAACCTTTTTGGTGTCTTTAACCATATTGCCACCACTTAGGTCTGAACCCAGAGAGGAAGATAGGAAATTTTTCTATTTCCAGTAAGCTAAGATATTTTTGTCATTAGTCACAAGAGGGCTTGTGTTTTATCAAACAATTTTTCTGAATCTACTGAAGTAATCATGATTGTTTTTCTTCTTTATTCTTTTAACATGGTGAATTATGTTAATTTTCTTCATAATTTTTTTTAGTCTGGTGAAATATACCTAACATTAAAATTTACCATTTTAACCATGTGTAGGTGTATAATTTTGTGGCATTGAGTACATTCCCAGTGTTTTCCAACCATCACATCTATCCATTTCCAGAACATTTTCATCATCTGAAACAGAAATTCTGTACCCATTAAACAATAAATCCCCCTTCTTTTCTCCTCCCAACCCCTGGTAACCTCTAGTCTGCTTTCTGTCTCTAAGAATCTGACTGTTCTAGGTATTGCACATAAGAAGAACTGTATAATATTGTCCTGTGTTTGGTGCATTTCACTTAGCATAATGCCTCCCAAGTGTATTCTGTGGCATGTGTCAGAACTTTTAAGGCTGACTAGTATTCCACTGTATGTGTCCCATGTTCTGTTTAGCCATTCATCTGTTGATGGACATTTGGGTTGTTTCTACCTTTTGGCTATTGTGAATAAATGCTGCAGTAAACATGGGTGTACATTTATCGGTTTGAGTCCTTGCTTTTACTGTGTGCATGCCTAGATGGGTCATATGGTAATTCTGTGTTTAACTTTCTGAGCAACCATCACACTGTTTCCACAGCAGCTGTACTATTTTGCATTCCATCCACTAAGGTACAAGGGTTCCACTTTTTCCATATTCCTTGCCAACACTTGTTCTGTTTCTCTTTTTATAATAGCCATCTTAATGGGTGTGAGGTGTTATCTCAGGTTTTGATTTTCATTTCTCTAATGATTAGTGATGTTGAGCATCTTTTAATGTGGCCATTTGTATATTTTCTTTGGAAAAATGTCTATACAACTCCTTTGGCATTTTTGAATTGGGTTGTTTGTTTTCTTGTTATTCCATTTTTTGTTTTAATAACTTGTTTGTAAAAATTATTATACTATTCCATTAGTTGTTACATTAGCGATTACAACGCCATTGATTTATTTGTATCAAATGTAATTAATTACTCTTACCACTTTCTAAAAAATGAATGCCTTTTAGACAACAGTTTGACTCTTTTCTTGTCCATCTTTCTTTTCTTTTTTATTTTTAATGTATTTTTTTAATTTCAAGAAAAATAGTTTTCTTGTTTTTTTTTTTCCCTGAAACTCTTTATTAATTAATTTAATTCATTCCCTAAGCATAGTCACAGCATACAAAATGTGGTTTTCCATCCAGAATATACTGCATAGTGGCTTAATCATGCATGTTATTGTCAATAATTTTGCATTTCTAGTTTCACACACACACACACACACACACACACACACACATACATATTTATCCCTATGTCTGATGCTCTGCCCTTTCCCACCCTCTTCTCTCACTATCTCTGGTGTCTACATTTTAATTATACATGTATTTCCAACCCTACAAAATATCTTTATTGTTGCTTGTTATAGTCAACATTATTAAGTCATATTCTTGAAGTTCTGTTATTTTTCTGGTATTATGTAAGGATTTTCACTAATATTTCTTTAAATGATAGTCAGCTAGCAATATATATTAATTATTATTGTTATTTAAAATTTGCCAGGGAGCATGTACACTCACCAGAGAGAGAGCAAGAAAGAGAGGAAAAGCAAGAAAGCACTCCCCCAAGGGTCATGGTCATGTTGCAATCCCTTCTCTTCCACCTCTCCCTTGTTTCTCAAGCTGCCAGGTCTGAGACTCGAACCATGAGTTGGTCATGTGAGATCCAGTGTATTAATCTCCATGCCGCTGGCTGATCCGTTGTTTATTTTTAAAGGGTATTTTCACTAGGTATAGAATTTTCAATTAGCATTTATTTTCTTTCAGTATTTTAAAGACATAACTTTGTTTACATTTCATTTTATCTACTTGTTCATTTGTTTTTGTTTTCTGAGACAATTTTTTGTTTCTGTTGAGACGTAATCTATTGATTTTTTTGCCTTTATTGTTGTTCTGGAAGTAATTTCTATTTCTTTTGGCTGTATTTAAAAAAATTAGAGGCCATGTGTGTTCACTAGAGAGATAGACAGAGAAAGAACAAGAGAAGTATAAAGAGAGAGAGCAAGAGATCAAGAGAGGGAGGGAGAAAACATCCCCAATGGGGTATGGTCATGTGTAACCCCTTCTCCTCCATCTCCCCATCTTGTCGCGATTTGAGGGCACACACACTGGCATATTTTTCAAGCTTCCAGGGCCTGGACTCAAACTGTGGTTGACCACTTGGGATCTGACTCTTTTAATTGCTAGGCTACAGGGCCAACCTTTCTATGGATGTTTATAAAATTGTGTCTGTGTCTTTGTCTTTGTTTTTAGCAGCTTTGTATTCATAGACAAGATGTAGCTTCTTTTGTGTTTAACCTACTTAGGCTCTGGAGCATTTGAATTTTTCCTTGATGGCTTTGTGAGTTTTGGGATATCTGCAATGTTATCTCTTCATGTATTTCCTCTGCTCTATTTTGCATCATCTTCCCTTTTGAGTCACCAATTACCTGATGCTTAGGTCCTTCTAGGATTCAAATTAGATAGGTATTAGATCTTTTCTCATGTCTTACATATCCCTTATGCTCTTTTTTTTTTTCTTTACAAAAAAAATTCCATTCAGTTTTTATTTCTGCGTTTCCACCAACCTATTTTCCAGACTATTAAATTGGCTTCTCGATAATGTTCCTCTATATCTGTTGCTGGTTGGATCTCTAGGATTCTGTGGAATAATTTCAATCCTTTTTCCAGACAACCATTCAAAAGTATTCCTTTATGGAAAAAATCAGAAGCTTTAACTTGTAATTCAATTTCTATTACTAGCAATTGCTAGTGACATTGTATATACTTGTTTTATAGGTTAGAAATTTGAGACTTTAAGAGTTAAGCAAATTACTCAAGGTTGCACAGCTACTAAGTGGTAGACCCAACTGAGAGTCTAGCTTTGCTGAAGTTGAAGCTCATGATCATATTTATTATTTTATAAAATATCTGTGCCCCATAACCTCACTGTGGGTTTATATTGAACTTGTGGTGAATTAAAAACACTGGTCTTTTCACCTATGAATTTTGGTTAAGTCACATTTTTCCTATTTGGAACTTGTCTAATTCTATCTTATCATCCAACAATCTGTCTACCTTTCTACCTATTGCCCGTCTGTCATCTATCATCTATTAATCTTTTACTTAAATGCATAATTACTTTTTCCCCCTGTTAAATCTCAAACTGAGGGGTTTAACACTGCATTTCACTTTTTTTCCCCTTTTATTCATGATGGAGCATGTGCATGTGAAAGAGAGAGAGAGGAGCACCCCCTCCCATAGGGTCTGGTCATGCCGTGATCCTCCTCCTCCAGTCCTCCAACCTGATGGGTCCTGGACACTTGTGCATGTGCCTGGCATGTTTCAAGCTAACATTTTTAATGGAATAATATCAGGCAGTGCCATATGGGGGCCACTGGCGACTCCAACCAGTTGTGAATATGTCCAAGTGTCTACTATTTCAAATAATATATTTTCAGATTGACCACAATGACATCCCAACAGACAACCTCTTTTCATAGTGAATATATTTGATGGTTTGGCATAGCATGATCTTGGCAAACCCATGTTAGTCCTGTGATCATTATATTCTTTTTTAAGTGTTTCATAAACCATTTGCTTAGAAACATATTCTAGAATTTTGCTAAGGATTGATATCAAGAATTTGCTTTGATCAGACTAAGGTTTCCAGAATGTAGGCTTTCTTGAATTTCACAATCAAAAACTATTTTCTGGTCTTCTGGCACCTCTTTGTCTTCATACCTTGCCTCCGCCGCCCAGCACCCCCGACAAGATTGCCAACAGTAGTTGCATAATTACTCCTCTGAGTCTTTTAGAACTTTGGGTTATGATCTGCTTGGGTTGGAAAGTGTGATCTCATTTTGAAGTTAGAGACAATGGAAAGAGAAGTGTACCTAAGGTTATAGACCTAAATTCTTGTCTCGATGTATTGCTCGTTAGTTGTGTGGGGGATAAAAATCTCAAAGGGGTGGGGCCAGCAGATGGTGTAATGGTAAAGGTGTTGGACTCCAACATGGCTGACCAGGGTTCAAGGCCCAAACCTGAAGGATTGAAAATCATGCTAGGTGTGGGTTCATACGTGCCCAAAATCCCAAGAGGAGGATGGAAGAGAAAGGATTGCAGTGTGGCCACCCCTCCTGGGGATGATTTTTAACTTTCACTTTCACTATTTTTCTCTGTCTTTTTCTAGTGAATGCACATGCACTGGGGGGAGGGAAAGACAAAACAAAAAACTCAAAGGAGCATAAAAGGATGAAATGATTAACAGTTGTGAAAGCATCTGAAGTCACATGAGCTTCAAAAATTTAGACTACTTTTGGGACCAGCAGTTAGCGTAATGGCTATGTCGCTGGACTCCCACATAGTCAACCGCGGTTCGCGTCCCAGACCCGGTGGCTTAAAACTCACACTGGGCGCGTGTGCGTGCGTGCCCAAGATCCCGAGAAGAGAATGGAGGAGAAGGGATTGCGGCGTGGCCACCCCCCCGGGGGGTGATTTCTCACTTTCTGTCTCTCTGTTTCTCTCTGTCTGTCTGGTGAGTGCACGTGCCCTATAGCAAAAACCTCTCCAAAAAAAAAAAAAAAAAAAAAAAAAATTAGACTACTTTTAATGCCTTATTTCTCTTGGATTTCAATTTATTCTTTACATCTTGAAATATCCCTTAGAATTTGAAAACAATTCTTTTTACTGAAGAAGATAAAAAAAAAAATAAGAGTCCTTTGGGGATGCAAAATGGTGTAGAGTACTAGACTAGTGGTATTAACTGACACTACTTCTTGTGGGATGTCTTATTAAACTCATTGTGTACCTTGCTGTAAGCAAGTCATGCAGTTGCTCTGGGTTTTATTTTCATCTGTGAAATGAGGGAAGAACAAGGTGGTTTCTTAGTTCTAACTGTGAGTCCTAAGTTACAAACTCTAGGAATCCAATTTTGCTTTTTGTTATGCCCTTGAACTCTATAGTCAGCTGTATTAGTTTGTTTAGTGTTGCTATAACAGAATACGTGAGGCTGGGTGACTTATAAAGAAAAGAAGTTTATTTGGCTCATGATTCTGTAGGTTGGAAAGTACAGAGGCTTGGAGCCAGCATTTGCTTGGCTCTGGTGAGGACCATGCTGCTTTAAGCCCTAGGTGGAAAAGCACAAAGTCCAGAGGGTATATGCAAAAAGAAACCTGCTGTGCCCAAATTGCTTTATAACAACTTGCTCTCTGGGGAACTAAGCAGGGAGAATTGGATCTCTCCTGGAAAATGGCCTGAAATTATTCATGAGGGGCTCACTCCCCAGTCCCAAACGCCTCCCACTAGGCTCCACCTCCTAACACTGCTGCACTGGGTGTTGAGTTTCAACATACATTTTGGTGGGGACACTCAAACCATAGCACCTTCTTCCTGTGGAGGAGGATCTCTACAGTCTCCACAGTTCAAGAACTGCCTTAATCTTCAGTGATTAAACCCTGGAAATTAAAACATTTTGAGCAGACCCTTTGTCACACAAACTGCTTCTGAGCTGAACCTGTGTCATCGGTGTGATGACATGCGCTATTGGCTCAAAGGAGCCTACATTAGGATGACAAACCTACTGTCCCTCACTGTACTTATTATTCACTGTTTTGGATTATCTATGATTTGAGTCTCCCACTAGCCTAATGATTGAGAATTGATGGTGCAATAATACTATGTCAACATATAGAGTTGTTATGGAAATACTGGAAATAATTATGTAGCACTTTCCAAACTACAATGTTTTTGATAAATGGGAATAGATTTCAGATATAAAATACAGTAATTACTCTTTGCTCTAGAATGATGAAAGAAGCTTTTGGATCTACACAGGAAGTAGCTATTCATCAGTTGTGATTAATTTGAAAAAAAAATCACATTCCTTGCCTCTAAAATATTAATAACAATTTTGCTTTATTGTGCTTATTTTCTACTCTGGGGACATTCACCAAAATCTACAGGAAGTGTTTTCTGATCTAGGGGCAATTAAATACATAGACATCTTTGCTCTTATTTTCTTTCTTTCTTAATTGCCAGAGGGCATATGCACTTACCAGAAAAAGACAGAGATACTGAGAGAGAAAGAAAGAGTGAGAACATCTCCCAGTGGGGACTAGTCATGCCGCAATTCCCTCTCCTTCACTTCTTGGTTCTGTCAAGATTTGGGACACACATGCACATGCACCTGATGTGTTTTTCATATTGCGGGGGCCAGGATTTGACTCACCATCATCCATGTACAATCTGGCTCTTTTAATGTGAAACAATGGGCCACCCCTGCTCCTCTTTTCAAGATAGATTTTATCAGCCACATTTTATTCATTTACCTACACTACCAATTCATTACTTTTTTTTTTTTCATTTATTTTTTGGAGAGGTTTTTGCTCTAGGGCATGTGTATTCGCCAGAAAGACAGAGAGAGACAGAGAGACAGAAAGTGAGAAATCATCCTCCAGGGAAGATGGCCACACCACAATCCCTTCTCCTCCATTCTCCTCTCGGGATCTTGGGCACGCACGCACACGTGCCTGGCGTGAATTCAAGCTGCCGGATCTGAGACTTGAATCTCGGTCGACTACATGGGAGTCCAGTGACAGTCATTATGCTATCTACTGGTCTATTTATTAATTTATTGAAGAAATATTTTATTTTTCTGTTAAGAAAGATTTTTGCTATAGGGCACATGCGCTTACCCAAAAGATAGAGAGAGACAGAGAGACAGAAAGCAAGAAATCACCCCCCAGGGGGGATAGCCATGCTGCAATCCCTTCTCCTCCATTCTCTTCTTGGGATTTTGAGGACGCATGCATTCACACCTGGTGTGAATTTCAAGCCACCGGGTCCAAGACTTGAACCACAGTCGAGCTCATGGGAGTCCAGAGACATAACCATTACACCATCTGCTGGTCCCATGAAGAAATATTTTAAAAACTTGTATGCTATACCACACATGGGCTCATAAAGGAACTGAGAAGGTTCTTCCCGCTTTTAGAGAAATCTTAATCAGCCCACCTACCATAGTGGTAGGTGGTAGGGTACTATTGTGTGATACTGGAGTCACATAGGGGAGTTCTGGGTTCTGTTTCTGGGTTGACCTGAACATGCCAAGTGTACCTGGGATCCTGACTGGAAGGCAGTGGCAAGGTGGAGAGGAATGGGGATCTCTAGACCCTGTCAGAGGTCCCTCTTATTCTCTCTCTCTCATAAAATAAATAAACTTTAAAAAGTATAATCCATTAGAACACATTTGCTAAAGGAAGGAGTGTAGTACGGCCTATTGGATTGTAAATTCTGGATCTTAGACCTTTTGGGAGCCTTGCTCTGTTTTAGTCTCTGTCTCTGCATTCTTAACCTCTTGGCCTTATCATCCAAATACTTTCTGTGTCTTGTTTCTTAAAAATAAACATCAGACCTCTTTCAAGTAATCATGTCTCCTGGGATTACCCTACTTTTCCGTCCCCCCCAAAAGAGCTGTCTGCTATGCTGCCTCCCTTTTGCTTCCCATTTCTTCTTCAACTTACTCAGATTCTACTTCCCTTCCTCCCATTCCACCAAAGCTTCAGTTACTAAATCATATAGGTACTTTTAAATTTGTATCTTACCTGACCTTTCAGCAGCATTTGAACCAATTGATCTTCCCTCCGAAATATAGTTTTTAATTTTGAAAAATACACTGTCTTGTTTTCCCTTTCTTCTATAGCCAGTTTAAAAAGTTCCCCTTTGATGGTGTCTCTTCCTCAGCCTTTAAATGCTGATCTCTCTCATGGTTGGTGTTGCCCTCTTCTCTCCTCTGCTCTTACTTTCTCTCCTCTTCCCTTCACTTCTTTCTTTTCTTCTCTTTTACAGTAAAATTATCCTTTCCCATGATATAAATCTACCTATATATTGAACAGTCTCAAATTTTTATCTTTGGTCCAGCTCTCTTTTCTGAACTCCAGATGTAAATATTGAGCCGTGTCTTTGATATTGTTATTTGATTATCATAGAGACATTCCAAACTTAGCATCTCAAAGTCCGAGCTCCAAGTTTCTCTCCACAAATCTGCCCTTCTGTAATACTCTTCATCTCAATGAATTCTATCTCCATATGCCCAAATGCTCAGGGATGTCTCTGGCCTCCTCTCTAAAGTCTAGTGTCACAGGTCCTGTAGGCATTTTGAACTGAACACTTTTCTAAACCAGCCCTTTGATTTCCATCCTTTCTATCATTACTGTGCCCTCAAAAATCTCTGAATCAGAACAAATTTTAAGAGACAAAGCAAGTGGTGTGGTGGTTAAGGTGCTGGACTACCACGTGGCTGACCATGGTTTGAGTCCTGTACCTGGAGGCTTGAACCTCATGCACGGAGTGTGTGCGCATGTACCCAAAATCCTGAGAAGAGAATGGAGGAGAAGGGATTGTGGTGTGGCCATTCCCCAGGGGGGAATTTTTCACTTTCTCTCTCTCTCTGGCTAGCACAGATGTCTTGTGGCACCTCCCCCCCCCCCCAAAAAAAAGACACATATACAAAATAAAAGAGGGAAGGAAAAAAGAAGGCAGGCAATAAAGAAAAAGGAAGAAAAGAAGGAAGAAACAAAAATCCAAAGCCACTTGGTTCTGTCTTCTGACCACCTGCTGAAGTACTAAATTTGGAACTTGGTAGTGAGTTTGATTCCTCTCTTTCCTTTATTCTTTATATGAAATGTATGTAAGAAAAGGTCACTTCCACTTAAGACCGTAATGAAAAAAACAGAGAGGAGATTTGTACTTCCATCTTTCACACTGAAAAATTGAGCAAAATACATGAAACAAAATATATTAAATGGTTTTCAGAAGATTGGACAAGTAGCTGATTGGTCAGCAGGTAGTGTAGGACAGTGATTTCTGAAAGAAGGTGCTATGATTTGATTGTGTCTCCTCAAGGTACATGTGATGAAATTTGGTTGTGATGGGAAAAAAGGGTAACACTTAATCCAGCTCTGGGTTTAAGAGGTGGGGCCTGATAATTTCATTTATTTTTACTAGTGGGAGAAACAAAGATAAATCTGAGTTGTTTTTCTTTCGATGTGTCCTAAATGCATGTTCAGGCGTCTGACCAATTTGTTTGCTACTTCTTCAAAATCTTTAAAATATTCACATGCTGTTTTGTTATAATTTGTATTAAAGGAAAAAATACTACCTTTTAACATAACATATTTTTTCATGTTTTTCTATGCAAAAATGCGTCATGACTTTTCTGATGACCCAATAAAAAGCAAACCAAAGAGGAAAAGAAAAAAACATGGTGGGGCCTTGGCCTGGATGGTGACTCTGAGGTAAAAATGGAAGGTTTGTGTCCAGAGACCTCCCCGGGTGTATGTGCCTATCATCTGTGGCTGGCTGAGGCTGGGGGTGGATTGCAGTATTGGGACTCTGTTGGGAGTGGAATCTGTCTCTATCTCTCCCTCTGTCTCTTTCTTGCTCATGGAAGAAATAAATAAAAAACTTGAAAAATTTAAAAAAAGGTGGGGCCTTTGGGAGGTGATTAGTTAGGTTATTAGTAAGACCCTCCGCATGAAATCCTGGTGGGTGTACCAGGAGATGGAATGAGATAAGCACGTGAACACGACACGTGTGCTCTTGCTCTGGCTCCCTGTGATGCTCAGTGCTGTGGTCAGACTCTGCAGATCCCTTACCGGAGGGAAAGCCTTTACCAGGTTCAGCCCCTTGACCTTTGACCTCCAGCACTGCGAGATAAACAAAGTTTGATTTTTTAAAAAAGAATTATTTATTTAATTTTATTTATTATTATTTAAAATATATGACCAGAGAGAGAAAGAGAGAAAGGGAAAGTGAGGAAGCAAGCCTCTTTCCACAGATCCAGGACTCAAACTGCATTCTGCCATGTGGGAGTCCGGTGCTCCTACTACCATGTCACCTGCCAGCCCCCAAACTTCGACTTTTATAAATTACCCTCGGCTCAGATATTTCTGTTATTAGCAACACAATGGACCAATAGAGAAGAGAAACAATGTGAGTCCTACAACTGATTTTATAAACTTCCACAGCACATTAGTATTGTACCTATTTAGGTGGCCACCTATTATCTTTCTCCTTCCACTAGAATATAAACTTGGAACTTGGATAATTAGTTGAATACCTAGCCTAGTGCTTAACCCATACTTAGCACTCAATTCATTTTCTGGATGGGATAAATAAATGAGTCCTTGGTTACTTTTGCTTCCTCAGTAGCCAAGTACTATCTATTCCACCTTTCAGTTACTCTCAAATCCACCTACTTTTCTCCATCTCTATTACTATCACCCAGGTCTTCAACACCACCATACAGCACCTGGACAATTGCAATAACTTCTAGGCGGTCTTCTTTTTTTCCACTCTTGCCTTCTCCAATTATGTCACTCAAATTGGTTCTTTAAAATGTAAACTTCATTTTGTCACTCTGTATTGCAATATATCAATGGTTTCTGCACTTTGAATAATCTAAACTCCTTACAAGGCTGGCCAGCTATAGCCTGTCTACTTAGCTTCTTCCTCAGGGCTCTCTAAGCCAGTAGCCCTTGGAGTCAATGCGACACTATTTGCAAACTATCAAGATCGCTAGTTGTTTATATTCTCTCAGCTTTAGTTGCTATGCCATGGTGCTTAGACTTATTTGCCATGATCTAAATTAACCATTAAAATATAATTGATAAAATACATAAAAATCAAAATATATAAATAAAATATAATGAATAAAATATTAGTTGTAAGTTTGACAATGCATAGTCATAAGTGCAAATAGAACAACTGACAATGGGAAGAATGATGACTGGGCTATAAGACCTTATCAATGTCATTCTCATTTTCTTGAAGGAGAGGGATATCTCATTCTAAGTAGTGATTATAGTTTTCCAAGCATAATAATCACAGAAGGCAAATTCTAGGCTACTAGAGCTTTCTAGAATAATCATGTGACAATATATAAACACCCTTGCTCTGATACTATAATGGCTATGCAATATTTTGATTTGCTGCTTGACTTCTAGTATGGACTTACCCACTCCAGACACAGTGTCCAGTTCAAATGCATGTCATTGCTTCTCAGGCCAGTTTTATCTGTCTCTAATAATTTAACACATTATTCTCCCAAATTATGAATTAGCTTCTTATAGGTTTGATTAGTGTGAATCAATTTATTGACTATTGGATCATACAGAGTAAACAGATAAAATACATTTTGTGGTCTTGTATTCTTGAGGACCAAACTAGAGCATAAACATCTCACCAAAGCATAGGTCTCCTTTGATGAGGAAATGACGTGATAATATGACAGAATCGAACACAATGATAGAGTGTTGGCTCAAGAAAATATACAGGAGCAGCAGGTCTAGGCCATGGTCTCAGAGGAGGAATGGAGAGGAGAAACAGTCAAAATAATGGCCAGTGTCATTGATCTGACCATCCTGTATTTGTGGAGGGACAAAGAAGAGCATGCTTCATGTACTTTTTCCCTTATTCATGATAGAGTGCATGTACACATATGAGAGAGAGAAAGAGAGAGGGAGAGAGAGAGAAGTACCTTCAACAGAGTCTATCACACTATGATTCTTTTCCTCTTACCCTGCAGCCTGTCAGATCATGGGCACTTGCTTCTGTACCTGGTGTGTCTCAAGTCCACAGGGCTGGGGATTTGAACTATGGTTACCATGTGGGATTTGGCTTCTCTCGTGTGCTGTGGGGCTGGACCCCATTTAATATATTTTAAAAAATTAATATGTTCTCTACTCCCTACGTGCCTAGATAAGCAGGATACCCAGTCTCTTTCTTAGTCCCTCTTTTACCTTATACGGCCAGTAACTGTGGATCTTATTTGTGCTTGTCTCCTCCAGCTGGGGCCAGAACTCAGGTGCCCCCTTGAGGATGGAGAACCCTCTTGCTGAGTTCCAAGAACACATCATGAGTTTGATTCAAAACAATGAGTTGCCCTGGCTCTCTGCTTGAGGTCCCTGTTGCAGGCATGCAGTTGTTCTTTGAAGGATAAAGGCATTTGACTTCTGCTGCCCTGCCCTTCTGCTGCCCTGAACGTTGCTCTCCCCCAAGGCACATACAAACTCAAACCCGGCACTGGCCTGCTCCCAACAGTACTACTTGTAAAATTCACTCCCTTCCTTGCAATTCCCAGGGTGCCAGTGACCGTGGGAGGGCGGACTTGAGACAGGCGCCAGCATCCATTGCCATGGGGACCCAGAGTGCCTACTGCCCGAGGTCATCAACTCAGTCCCTTCCAGAATAAGAAGAGCCTGCCCAGAAGACACATTCTCACTTCCACTTTTGGAGCCACAGGAAATAAATTTCTGGAAGACTTTGAGTATATTTTGTCTTTAATTTCACCCTTACGCATTTGGAAATAATAAGATCTAGTCACATAACACACCTGAAATCTCTGTTCTAATAGTTTAAAAAGTGGATGTGCTCCTTGCTTGGTTGGGTGTTTTATTTGTTTCATCTTACTCGGCAAGAAGCAAAGGTTCTCACTGTGAGAGCTGGACACCCACACTCTGGTTACATATGGACAAAAGATGTGTGTGTGTATGTGTGTGACAGAGTGAATGTACATGTTCCTGCAAAAATAGGCAGGGAGAGGTTGCTGGGGAATCCATTCAGATCCAGTGCATTGAGTGGCGGGCAGTTGAGGGAGGGGTCTAGGGTATGTACGGAGATGCCAGCCACAGAGACAGAAAACTCAGGAAGAGGCATGCACGAGGGAACCATGAGAATCCATGTGATCTGGTGGTTGAGAACATGAATTCTGGAGCCAGACTGCAGGGCAGGGTCAGAAATCTGTCCTGTTATTTAAGCCGTGAGATCTCTGTTTCTTCACACTTAAAAAAGAGGATGATGATGGTATTAATAATAATAACAAAAATGGAGACATATAAAGCATTAGTAAATGCTATAAAAGTGTTAGCTGTTATTATCATAACTTTTTCCCTATGTACAAAGATAGAATAATGTTTTGATTTTGCTTTTCTAAAGCATTAAAAAAAATTAATTGCCAGAGGGCATATGCACTTGCTAATGAGAAAAGGAAAAAGAAAAACACCCTCCAATAAGGTGTGGTCACTATTCAGTCCCTTTTATATTTCTTCATTCTATCAGGATTTTGCTAACACATGCACATGTGCCCAGCATGTTTTTCAAGCTGCTGAGTCTGGGATTCAAACAACAGTTGACAATATGGGATCCAGCTCCTTTAATCACTAGGCTAGGAGGCCGGCCAAGAAAAAATTTCTATTTTAAATGGGTGGGTTAATGGAGTATTCCTAAAAGTGTGTGTTTGTTTGTTTAAGAGAGATTTTTGTTACTGGGCGTGTGCGCTCACTGGAGAGACAGAGAGACAAAAAACAAGAAATCACCCCCCAGTGGGGATGACCATCCCTTCTCCAGTTCCCTCCTGGGATTTTGGGCATGCACACACAAATGTCGGGCATGACTTTTAAGCCACCATGTTCGGTACTTGAACTGCGATCGACCACGTGGGAGTCCAGTGACATAACCATTATGCATTTGCTGGTCCCAAAAGTATACTAAAGGACTGTAAATGGTTAACGTTTGGGTGAAACCAGGGTTTTTTCTCTTGTTGAATACCGCTGAGGGTTGAATGAGTGATAGGGGTGAAGTGGGGAGTATGTGAGTGACCAGGACACTTGGAGAGAGAGGGTGAAGAGGAGCCAATGGACACAGAAAAGAGAGGGAAAGGTTGAGGGAAGAGGAGAAAGAACGACCTCAGAGAAAGGAACTCTGAGGAGAGAGATATTTAAAATATTTTAGCATTTTGCTGTGTGATATGCAATGCAATATCTTTCCTGAATGTCTTCAAAACCGCCCTGTTCTGTAAGGCCTGGGGCAGATTTGAGTTTTGTTTGGCTTAGTTTCTCAAAACAGGCCCAGTTGTATTTCAGATGCCCATGTAAAGAAGACTAAATAAATCATGCCTATGAATTCTTCTCTGTTCATGTTATTTCTCAAAATACTAAATCACCTCAGCTTGGTTTCCTGTATTTTGCCACATTTTAAAAATAAGGTGGGTTTCTTCTTTATTTTATCTTTTCCATCAACATGTTGTGTAAGTGGAACTCGTTTAGTTTGTTGCAGATCTTCATGTGGATGAGACCCTTCCTTGGCAATCTGATGGTCATACGATGACCATGGCTTCTTACATGTTTGGGGTGATAGTTCTTTGAGAACTCTTGAGCAGAGTTCTCTGGCTTAGATGACTTCTGCTTTGTCATCCATGTCGTCCATACTCTGGGCATTTATTGCTGCTTGTGCTAATGTCTCTGACCAATGGTCTCTGACCACATCCAAACTGAGTCTGAGAAGCAATCTTTTCCCTAACGCTTCATTTAGTTTCTCTTTTCTCACCCATTTTCTATCAATCTTTTGCACCATGATCAAAGAGGGGCCCACAGACTTCTGGCAGACCTTCCACATTTTCTAACTCCTGTGTTTGAAGACCCTAGCGGGTCTTATATTCTTCTTTTGGGGCCCAATATTTGGCTTATACCTGTCCTTCAAATTCAATGTCTCCTTCCTCTCAGATGGTCAATCGTTATATTAGAGGGAGGGAGAGAGAGAGAAAAGAGAGAGAATTCAATGTCTCCTTCCTCTCAGATGGTCAATCGTTATATTAGCGGGAGGGAGGGAGAGAGAGAGAGACAGAGAGAGAGAGAGAGAGAGGAATTCCTCCTAACATAGAGGTGTTTTTATCTATTTTTAACTATTAGAGGTCATGCAGTTTTTTTCTTTTTAAGAGTTAGATTCATAGTAAATCGTATCCATAAATCCTTTCCTTGGGCTTCTAGTAATATTTAACCTGGCTTTCTTATCAACTTTTCTTTCTGTCATTCCTTCTAATGCTGTTTTTTTGTTTGTTTCCAATTTCTGCTTATGGGTTAGTCACAGTTCCCTTTTTAAAGTTGGGTAACTGCATAATGAGTTTTTTGAGTTCGCTGCCAGAATGTGGAACTAAATTGTGTCGTAACTGCTATTACATAGTGATTCCTATGAAAATACTCTCTGTATAAATTCCTTTCTGGCGCTCAAGCCAAGACCGTGATATTTCCTTTGTTTATGAATTTTAAAGAGCAATCATTTGTTTGATTCTCAGACTGTACCATCCCTCCTTATTAAACTGTATTTCATCAACTTATAGGATAAAACTAGGCTTATCATTTTTCTTCCTGGCTTGACTTTGTGGTTTCTTCACTTTAATTTAACGTTTTAGTATTATCTCTCAGATTTTTGACTTATAGTAAAACACTGTTGCCATATACTTATGCTTTAACTGTGAAATTTCTGTTCTAGAAAAAAAATTCAGGCCAGCCTGTTGCTTGCTGGTTAAGGCAGCTGGATCTCACGTGACTGACTGAATTGTTCGAGTCCAGGATCCGGTGACCTGAGAAATACACCAAGCATGTGTGAGTGCTTGCCCAAAATCCTGACAAGATGGAGAAATGGAGAAGGGATTGTAATGTGACCATGCCCCATGGGAGGTGATTTCTGGCTCTTTCTTTCTCTCCCACAAGCAAGCATGCTGTCTGAAAAAACAACTTTCTGCTATAAGAAGCTTTTTTCTAGTTTGATTTGATTTGAGCCCATCTTGCCTCTGTAAGTTCTAATTATCCTTGGGATAACTTTATTGATTAGATAATTGTCAGGGAGACTATAAGATAGAAATTTATGTCACTTTTAAGTAAATATTATCTGTGACCGGTATGGTGGCTCTCTATTGCCAAGGACCCAGGCCTTATGTTCTTGCTTCTCCATCCTCAATGTGTGGTTTTCACTCTGTGGTCTGAGATGGCGTCTCTAGAGTCAGCCATCCTAATTACATTTCCATGAAGAGGAAGGGAAAAGTGCAGGAACAGGGCATGCTCCCAGAAATGGCACACACCACTTCCTCTTACAATCCATTAACCAAATAGTCAGAAGGCCACACCTCAGCTGTAAAGAAGGCTGGTAAGTATGACCTTTATCCAAGGCAGCCATGTGCCCTGCCGACATTTAGGAATTCTCTTACTGAGCAAGAAGGGAAGAAAGACTAGATATCGGAGATAAAGTAGAAATCTCAACACAGACCTTAAGTCCAGATAAATCCCCCCAACTTCCTCCTCTTAGAATCTCATCTATGTATCCCAATTTGGGGAACTATTTAATTCTACAGCCTTTGGAAACAGCATGGCAAGATCTTGAATTTTATTTGTGTAACTAAGGACTTGCTGAATGCTCCTCAGGCTCTTTCTACCCTCCATGGCATTGTGAAACTTGGGCCACCATTGTTCTGTCACTGAAGGTTCCACTTTTCTGGTAAACTGGAAGCGCTGGAATATGAGAAAAGAATGCACATTTGACAATGCCAAAGACTCAAGTCTCTCTGCTAAATATTTTATTTAACTTTATATCACACAAATTTCTACACTTCTAATTTTGAGATCTGTTTACCACAACTTTCTCTCTCCCGAATCCTTTGCTCGTGGGTGGGGTGGTTTTGCTCATTCTTTTGCCCTTCCCGTTTGCTCCTGGCAGAGCTTCATGTTTACATTCATTTCACATACAGACATTTCTCTTTTCCTGAAATTTGCATGCTTTGCTTTTCACCAGGTTTTAAAACATCTTTCCTGGTGTCTACCTTATTCTGGGAGAAGTGTGCATTTTTCTTTGGATCTTGGCATCAGTTGGATCTCTTTCTACTCACTACAGAAGTCACTAATAAAGAGGGAACAGAAAATGTCAGGTAAAAGGTTCACATGATACTTAAAAGATCTATTAGCTGTCTTATACCAGCTCTGCTTATTCAAGAATCATTTGATCTTGCTCTCTAATTGCCTCTCCTAGTAAAATATGTTTTGATTACATGTAGCCCCATTCTGCTATCCTATTAGAGATTAAAACATGACCTGGCAACTCTATAATATTTTGATATGTATGCTCAAACCTCCTCATCCTTATAAATTTCAAAGTTCTGTGAAACAAAAGCCAACAAGTATATTAACCTTAATTTTAACCATGTGTCTTAGAATTAGAAGTTAAAAAGAAATGGTCCACATATGACTAATTTGGTAATATGTGTTGCAAACTTTAATCTGAAAAAAATGCATCATATACTTTATAAATTCTTCTTATCTTAAGTGCCACCACCTCTGTTCTGGTCCCTGGGGTTTTTATTTCCTTTCGCTCATGTTTTTCACTCCTTGTTTCCAGTCATTCACAAACATCCTTACTTCTCTGTAGAATCTCTTGGATATGTTGCTGGGTCTCAGTTTCAGCTTTCCTCTAAGAGCCAAGTCCCCATCAAGTCTCATATAAATTACTGCAACAACCTCTTTACTGGTCTCCTCACTTCCAGTTTAGCCCTCAGATCGCTGCCAGATTCATCATTACTTTCATCATCTCTCTCCCCTGATTAAGACCCTGTGATATTTTCTAATTTCTGATTACTTCAAGTCTGGACTCCTTAGCCTGCACTGTGAATGTGCTCCTTAAAGGTTGTGTGTTAGAAACTTGATCTTTTTTTTTTTTTTTTTTTTTTTTTTTGAGAGGTTTTTCGCTATAGGGCGCGTGCGCTCGCCAGACAGAGAGAGACATAGAGACAGAAAGCGAGAAATCACCCCCCCAGGGGGGATGGTCACGCCGCAATCCCTTCTCCTCCATTCTCCTCTCGGGATCTTGGGCACGCATGCACACGCGCCCGGCGTGAGTTGTAAGCCACCGGGTCCGAGACGCGAACCGCGGTCGACTACGTGGGAGTCCAGTGACATAGCCATTACGCTAACTGCTGGTTCCCGAAACTTGATCTCTAATACAAGAGTGTTGGGAGGTAGGGTCAAATGGGAGGTTTTGGGTCATGGGGCCTTTCATGAATGGATTAATACAGTTATCACAGGAATGAGTTTGCTTCTGCTCTCTCTCTTTCTCTTTTTCTCTGTCTCCTTCTCTTTGGCCTCTGCCATGGAACAATGCAACAAGCCAACCCTTGCTAGACGCTGGCCCCTCAATCTTGGACTTCCCAGCTCCCTGTCCTGCAAGCTAATAAATTTCTGTTCATTATAAATTTTCCAGTCTGTGGTATTCTGTTATAACAACATAGAATAGACTAAGACAGCCTGGTAACAATGAGCCTTGCTCGATATTACCTATTTTTCAACTTTCTTTCACAGACCATCCCATTATACATGCCCTACTTCAGTTTGTTTTCCTCCTGTTCTTTCCCTTTCTTTTATTGTATATTTCCATCTGTAGGTCTTTGTTTATTTTGTATGCTTCCTGGCAAACCTCTCTTCTTTCCTCCACCAATCCACACAATGCCTTTCCTTCATTATCCTGAAGACTTCCTGCTCTTAATCCATTCCACAGCGATCTGTCTTTTATACATAATATTTCGGACTATGGTATACATTTACCAAATTACTTTAAATGAATTGAAAAATACTTTAAGTCTGTTATATATCCTGCTGGCATACATCATCTCTACTCATCAATTTTTTTCTGTTTTCCGTTCCTCAGTGTGTCTACCTGAATGGCATTTGATATTTAATTTTCATTAAATAAATCAATGAAATGAGAACCATATAAGATTCAATACATTTATTTTATGTATTTTGTTTAATCCCTTCATGCTTATGCTTGTTTCTTATCTTCACAGCTGAATAATTTCCATTAATTACTTGAGAAAAAGAATTATGAGATGCAGCTCAAGGTGAATGAGTTAAACCAAGAAAAGAGAGGAGAAAGTGAAATTTGCCTTACTCTAACAAATTTCAAAATACTAAAATCCAGTCCTTTAGAACAAGGGTACAGCTATTTGAATTTTTCAACCTGGCCGAGCTATTGATAATTGATTCATGTAGACTGTTTCACATTATACTGGAGGGGATCATGTACACACAAAATTGGTTAAGTTTGGGGACCAGCAGGTGGTGTGGTTAAGGCATTGGACACTTCTAATGGTTGACCACGGTTTGAGTCCTGGACCTAGTGGCTTGCTTGCTTTCTCTCTCTCTCTCTCTCTCTCTCTCTCTGTGTGTGTGTGTGTGTGTGTGTGTGTGTGTATGTGTATGTGTCTCTCTCTCTCTAGTCAAAATTTTAAAAAATGAATAAATAAATACAATTTAAACAAATTCTTAAAAATAATTAGATTAAGTCTGAGAAAAGGTGAGAGGCAAAAACAAAAACAGACAAACAAAAATGTGGTAAAACTTAAGACCATACCTCTCAAAATCTGTTGTCTTAGCAAGAACGTAGGTCTTAAAATTCAGAGGTTTAGGACCAGCAGATGGCATAATGGTTACTTTGCTGGAGTTCCACATGATCAATCATGGTTTGATCCAAGACCTAGTAGCTTCGAACTCACAAAATCCTGAGAGGATGGAGGAGAAGGGACTGTGGTGTGGCTATTCCCCCGTGGGGGGTGATTTCTCACTTTCAGTCTCTCTCTGTCTCATAGAGCATATGCTCCCTATAGCAAAAATCTCTCAAAAGAAATTCAGAGGTTCAAATTAGCTGTTAAGATAGTGAGTTTGGGCTGATGTTACGATGCTGTGTTAGAGCCCACATATTGCACTCCTCTGCATGCTCAAAAACACGAAGGTGCATGCTGAGGGGGTTAGGGTGTTCAGGCAGAGTTTTACCTTCACTCTTTTTGACAGACCAAGGGATCACTGCATTTTGGTCTTCCTTGCCTACTGAGATCGACTCATTAGTTTCTGTAAACACCACATACCTATAAGACAATGATCAAACTTGTTCAAATGGCAAACACCTGGGAGTCTTGGCATTCTCTGAAGAACATCAAAAGTGTAGTAGAGACTAAGTAGATGCTCATCAGTCCTGATCCTTTCAAGGCAGCCTTAGCCTCCCTTGGGTTCACCTGGAGCCTTATGATTATTTCTGGCCAATGGAATATGAATTCAAGTGATAACTGTCACTTCCAAGCCTGGCCCTCTAAATTTCCATGGTGAACCCTAGCTTGCTTGTTCTCTTTGCATGTTGAATAGGCAGATGAGGAACTTCCATGGAGGATTTGAAGGTAGGGCATGGTAGAACCACAGCTTGAAGAAACCTGGAAGTCACTGAGGTGGTGTGTGGGATGCTGCTCATATTACTCCTTCACCAAACCATGAAATGAATGAGAAATGTACTTTCATTGGTCAAGCTCATAAATTTCTGGTGCTGTTTGCTCCCATTAGTTAGCCTAATACAAATAATGATAACTGAATTCATCCGAAGGCTCAGAATAATTTTACTGAAAATAACTTGTCTGAGAAAAAAATTAAAAGTTCTAAATCTGGGACTGGCAGATGGCGTAATGGTTACCCTGCTGGACTCCTGTGTAGTCTACTGCAGTTTGAATCCCAGACCTGATGGCTTAAATTCACGCCAGGTGCATTAGCGTGGGTGCCCAAAACCCCAAGAGAAGAATGGAGCAGAAAGGATTGCAGCATGAGCATCCCCCCTGGGGCAAGTTTTCTCACTTTCTGTCTCTCTGTTTCTCCAGCGAGTGCGTGCACCCTATAGCAAAAATCTCCCTAAAAAAAAAAGTATAAAAATAGTTATTAAACCTAATTCAATTTAATAAATAGTTGATGAATAATTACCCATATTCAAACATTATGTTATATTTACACAGTGTACTGGAATATAATGTATAATAAAGCAGAATTATAAAAAATATTTAGTTAATTTTATTAATAATTATTATATTATTATTATTTTAATTTGCTATAGGGTACATGTGATTATCAGGGTGGGGGCGGGTGGGGAGAAAGTGAGAAAGCAAGCTTCTAGCCCAGAACTCGAACCACAGTCAGCCATGTGGGAGTCTAGTGCCTTAACCACTACGCCACCTATTGACCTTAGGCAGAACATTTTACTGAGGATGATAAGTTTAAAAAAAGCAGATGTCCTGACTGTATTTTTAGATGTGTTATGAAGAAAATGAAGTACAATAACATGAAAGAGTGACTGGGGCAGGGCCTAATTTATATGAGTGGCCGGGGAGAGGAGGATCTCTCTTTGAGAAGGTAACCTTTAAGTTAAAACTTGGCTAGGTGCCAGTGTGTAATTACTCGGGAAGGACCCATCTATGCAGAAGATACAGGATGTGATTTTGTAGGATCAGATCTCGTGTGTTCAAGGCACAGGAAGACAAAGAGTGGCTGAAACAGGAGAGCATCTGAGATGGAAGAGGCCATCAGACCCAGCTCATGCAGGCATTTAGAGCAGGTTAACCGTTTGCAGCTATTCAAAGAACATTGAAAACATTCACAGGTTTTAAACTCAAGGACTAATTTACGTTTTGAATCACTGGTTTCTGTTTGGAAAATGGATTTTAGAGAGTAACAGGCCAGTCAGGAGTCTAAGCAGTAGTCTTGGCAAGATAGGATGGTAGCTTAAACTAGGCTAGAGCTGGATGGATTTGGGATTGATATAAAAGGAGACTTTTTAAAGTTAATTAAACATGAAGTGTAGAGAAAAAGAATAGAGATTAATTAATTCAATAATATTGCTTTAACATCTACTATGTGCCAAGAGCTCTTTTTTTTATTTATTATCATCATAATCTTGTCCATTTTGCATTGAATCACATATAACTTTACAGTCCACATTTCTTTCTCCAGAAGGAATACCATGCCAATCAGTCAATACTGAGACACTACAATCCCCATTTCATCATCCAATAGCTTTTCATTATTTTTCCCGATTGTTATTATTGTTATTCCAATTATTTTTATAAAGAGTCAATCTCTACTTATCATTCGGGTAGTAAAAAGACTTTACCCAACATGAAACATTTCTCAGACCAATCCAGTTGAGACTACTATACACATCATCAACAGGTAATAGACCATATCTGTGTCCCACCAAAGTCATGCCTCTCTATTTGTTCTCTTGCTTTTTTTTTTCCCCCTCTGCCATTTTTTTTCCTTTCTATATTCACTTTCTTTTTTTTTTTTCTTTTTTTGGAGAGGTTTTTGCTATAGGGCGCGTGCGCTCGCCAGTCAGACAGAGAGAGACAGAGAGATAGAAAGCAGGAAATCATCCCCCAGGGAGGATGGCCACGCCGCAATCCCTTCTCCTCCATTCTTCTCTTGGGATCTTGGGCACGCACGCACACGCGCCCGGCGTGAGTTTAAGCCGCCGGGTCCGGGACTCGAACCGCGGTTGACTACGTGAGAGTCCAGCGACATAGCCATTACGCTAACTGCTGGTCCCATCTATATTCACTTTCAATCATTACACCTCTTTACCGTGTACAACATGGTTTTTCCCAGCATGAATACAGTGCACATCAGTCAAAACAATGACATCACCTTATAGATCATCAACAGACAACTATTCACTCCTGTGTTCACCAAGTGTGTTGTTTGTTCCCCGAATCCCTCCCCTCTGTCTTCAACCACTCACTCCCATTACCTCCCCCATACTGTCTCTAGTATCTGCAGTTGCCTTCCTTCCCTGCCATCCTACCCTCCAGTTCTTTCAAATTTTTTTTTTTTTTCCTCCAAACATCAGCTCACAAAGTTTTCAACAATAGGGAGCATAGATTCAGTTCAAGTTTGGATTCAGGGTGGGTCTCGTACAGTTCCGCCATTGCAGGTGAATCTCAATGGGATATAGTCTCAGGAAAGTGGCTCTGGAAAGCAGAGATGATTATCAGTTGATGCAGCACAACATCCAACTTGTGATTACCGGGAGTGGTGTTGTGGGGATCTGCAGCGTGAGTCATCCTTGGGTATCTGGTTTCCTTAAGAATGGTAGAGTAGTTCTTGTTTTTCCCTGCGGTAATGCAGGGCTGGTAACCATCATCTTCACACTGTCCATAGGCAGAGAAAATCCTCCTATACAATATATTTCTCAATTGGTTTAAGATAGCTAAAGTTTCTTTCAGTTGCTTGTAGCTGCAAGTTTTCAGACCTAGTTTTCAGCTTCAGTTTGCCGCCCGCGGGGCCGGGGGGCCACGCGCTGGCCTAGAGCTCTTGGAGGCTTTGCGGATAGCATTGACAAAACAGATGAAGCCTCTGCTTCTAAGACCACAAGGTCTAGTGAGGATTGACAATAAATAACCAACATCAGGACCAGCAGATGGCGTGATGGCTATGTCGCTGGACTCCCAGGTAGTCAACTGCAGTTTGAGTCCCAGACCCGGTGGCTTAAACTCATGCTGGGTGTGTGTGTGTGTGTGCCCAAGATCCCAAAAGGAGAATGGAGAAGGGATTGTGGCGTGGCCATCTCCCAGGGGGTGACTTCTTGCTTTCTGTCTTTCTGTCTCTCTCTGACTTTCTGGTGAGTGCACACGCCCTATAGCAAAAACCTCTCCTAAATAAATAAATAAATAAAATAACTATAACTTCTTATGTCAGGTAGCAAGAGGACTTTGAAGTAAAGCATTGTGAAGGGACAAAGAGGGCCATAGACGGCTCATTTTCAATATGATAATCAGGAGAGTTTTCTTTGATAGAATGATTGATATTTGGGGGACTAGCAGTTGGCATAATGGCTGTGTTGCTAGACTCCCATGTAGTTGACCACAGTTTGAGTCCCGGACCCAGTGGCTTAAACTCATGCCGGGTACGTGTGTGTGCATGCGTGCCCAAGATCCTGAGAGGGGAATGGAGGAGGAGGGATTGTGTTGTGGTTATCCTCCCCGGGGGGGGGGGGGGGGTGATTTCTTGCTCTCTCTCTCTCTCCCTCTGTCTTTCTGGTGAGTGCACACACCCTATAGCAAAAACCTCTCCAAAAAAAAAAAAAAAAAAGTATGATTGATATTTGAACAAAGAAATGAGGAAGTGGGCTGGCTTCCTAGTCTAATAGTTAAGGGAGCTAGATCCCACATGGCTGACCATGGTTTGAATCTCAGTCAGGGGAACTTGAAAAATATACTGGGTGAGTGTGCATAAATTCAAATCCCAACAGGATAGAGAAATGAAGGAGAAGGGATTGTGGTGCTATCATGCCCTGTTGAGGGGCACTTTCTCTCTATCTGTCTCTGTCTCTTTCTCTCTCTCTCTCTCTGACAAGTGCATGTGTTTGCAACAATTAAAGAAAAAAAGAGAAGAGAAAAAAACAAAAAAGAAAGAAGTGAGGAAGTAAGCCATGCTGCTATCTGGGACATGGATACCCCAGAAAGAGGAAACTGAGTGCAGAGGCCAGGAGGTGGAGGCCCACGTGGCCTAGTGGAGGAGCTGCCTAGGTTCTGTGGTGGGAGTAGAGTGAATGAAAGAAGAAGTAGGAGGAGATGAGGTCATGGAGAGGTAGGGGTTAGGCAAATCACAAGCTAAGATCAGGACTTAAACTTTTCTTTTGAGATGAGAAGCCCTAGGAGAGTTTTGAACAGCAGAGACAAAGCAGGAAGACTAGCTCAAGGGTGATAGTCTTGGCAAGACATGGATGGTTTTGTTTTCATCACTGGTTGAATATTGATGCCAGTATTCAAAAGACAGAGGAAGAAATATAGGAGGAGAAATCAAAGTTCTGTTAAAGACAGGTTAGGTTTGAAATACTTGCTAGACATACAATTAGAGGTAGCAAGAAGATAGTCAAATAGTTGAATTTGGAGCTCAGGGATGGGTCACGGCTAGGAATATAAATTTGGAGGTGTCAGCTTAGGAATGGCATGTAATCCCTCAGGACTAGATGTGATCACGCAGGGACAGCTCATGGACAGAGCAGAGGCTAGAGTTGAAGCACTGACAGCCTTGGAGCCATCCTATTTGTAGAAGGGAAGGAAACTGAAAAAAGAGTTGCCAGAGAGGTAGAATGGAAATCAGAGGAGTTCAGTGTTGCGGAAGCCAAGGTAAGAATGTAATTAAAGTTAGAAAATTCAGCTGTGTGGAATTCTGTCAAGAATCAAGAAGGATGAGCACAGAGAAGTAATCACTGGGTTTGACAATGACAAATCACTGGTAAGGTTGACTAGACAGATTTCAGTGGAGTGATGAGGATGAAAACAATGCAGGAGAGCATGGAAGAAGAAGTGAATGAGGGGATAACAAACACCTCTTTTTTCAAGTTTATTTATTCCATGAGGGAGATAGAGACAGAAAGGGAGGGAGAAAGGAAGATGGGGGGTGAGGTAGGATGGTGGAGATAACACACACAAACGGGGTCTTCCTGTCACAATCTGCCCCCTGTCTCAGTCATCCTAGACCATGGGTATACAAGTGACTCAGGATGTGCCGAGGATGTGAACCCAAGACCTTTCTTACATGGGTCTTTTTTTTTTTTTTTTTTTTTTTTTGAGAGGTTTTTACTATAGGGCGCGTGCGCTTGCCAGATAGAGAGAGACAGAGAGATAGAAAGCGAGAAATCACCCCCCAGGTGGGATGGCCGTGCCGCAGTCCCTTCTCCTCCATTCTCCTCTCAGGATCTTGGGCAAGCACACACCTGCACCCGGTGTGAGTTTAAGCAACCGGGTCCGGGACTCGAACCATGGTTGACTATGTGGGAGTCCAGTGACATAGCCATTATGCTAACTGCTGGTCCCCTTACATGGGTCTTATTGCATTACCACTGTGCTACCACTTGAACAAGTTTTGCAGGAAGAAAAACAAAGAAATGTGGTAGAAACCAGTGGGAAATAAAATTTCTCCAAGGAGAAAGTATGGCACTACGTGTATTATACCAATTTGTACAGGAATGATGACTTAATATATTGTTTCTATATATTGGAACTTTAAAAGGAGAAACGTTGTCTTTTCATGTAGTAAATAGCCTCATATATGTTATATACCTAGAATGAATGAATGTTCTGGCTGTGACTAACTGGAGTATGTGTGTGCATGTGCATGTATGTGCATGTGTACATTGTCTTCACATCTAGTGGGCTGGAAATCTTCCTGACAATCTGTTAGGCATCAGGGATTTTTATCTCCAGCTGGATGTCCATTTTTCTTCTTGATAACCTCTTACTAATGAAGAGCCTGGGATGGGAGTTCCATTTACAAATGGTGAATCATTAGAAACAGATTTGTAGGTGGGGACGGATCTTCCAGCAGCAGAGCCTCACTTCTGAGGCATGCAGTCAGTTTCCTGCACGAGTGGGACCGTGAACAGATCCATGGGAGGGGAGATGGCTCAGTACACATCAAAGTCTAATACAAACCTTCATCTGAAAACCTATGGGCAAAAAGGACAAGTGCTCCATTTATTTTTACTTTTTTTATATCCAGAGGGCACATGTGTTCATCAAAGAGGGAAAGAGAGAGAGAGAGAGAGAGAGAGAGAGAGAGAGAGAGAGAGAGAGAGAGCGCACTCATCAATGGGGCATAATCATGCCACAATCCCTCTTCCTCTATTCCACCTTGCCACCAGGACTTCTGGGCACACATTCACATGTGCCCAGCATGTGTTCCAAGCTGTCAGGGCCAGGATTCAAATTGCAATAGGCCTTGTGGAATCTGGCTTCCTTAATCTCTGAGCTACAAGACCGGTCCTAAGCACTTAATTTAAAGAAAATCTCTCAAGCCCCTGTTTTTATTTCTCTTCTCTATCTTTCTACCAATTATTGGGAATGGAAACATTTCCTTGTTTTAACAGCGTGCTGTGGGCTTCGGCTCTCTCAACCCATCTCTGAACTTCCTTCTTGTTTGTCCTTTATGAAAATTGTTCTCACATCCAATTTGAGAATGGACTTACCGCTACTGCTGCTTTGAGGTAGTGTATTCGGGGGTTTTGTTTTGTTTCGTTTTCCTTTTCTTTTTTTTTTTTACCTTTTTTCTTTTTCTTTTCTTCTTTTTTTTTTTTTTTTTTTTTTCCCCCTCCAAAATTCCCTTTCCACTGTGGAAGGCAAAATAGACCAGTGAATTCCCAACAAGAAAGATCAGGACCAGCCTTCAGTATAATTTATTATTAGAGTCTATCTTCCCAAGTTCCAGCCCATCATCCCTATAATATATTGACTGGTTATTTCATTATTCCCAATCCCCTTGTTCTAAATGCTCATCATGTTATACCCCTATCCCCACATCACTTTCCATCCTACCACCAGGGGAGTGGTTATGAAACTTCGTTCATTCCACCCACACTATTATTTAAATCAGCTTCCTATTTAACCTATATTTACTTAAGAAGGAAATTTTGTCACTCTAGAAGTAGAAAATCAGGTCAAAAAATATACATGCAACCCCCTCCCAAAACCAAAATAATAAAAACCAAGTTTACATGATCAAATTCTAGTTATATGCTTGTCCACCCAAAATGCTAAGCTTGCTTTCTTTTTTAAAGGGAGATTATCTAATATTAAAAAGCTATTAAAGATATACCAGCACTGAACTGAAACTTTGACACGTTCTGAAAGATTCTAAGAGAAGCGCTGTCCGCACACCTTCGAAAATGTACTAGAAGCCACAGCACAGTTCACTTCAAAATGGTTAACCTGGTGAATTTGTTATGTGAATTTTACCCCAAATTAAAGAAGGAAAAAAAGAATATTTGCTAAACAGTGTTACTTAATACTGTGTAAGAGTATTGCTTAAAATCTTTTCTCCCTCAGTTTTCAAAACCTACACCAGTGAGGATGGAAAGTTGAAAAGGCTGAGACCTCACAGGCTGACACTGCTGTCAGGCCCACATAGCCCAGCAGTCCACAGCAGTTAAACTGAGTCACCCCCTCCACCTGAATTTTTTTAAAAGCTTTCTTTCTTTCTTTTTTTTTTTTTTTTTTTTTTTTTTTTTATTTCTTTCATGAAGAAGAGAGCGAGAGAACAGTACCCCCAGCGATTGCCCGAATTTCCTGAGTGGAAGGTACGCAGAGCACAGCAGTACTCCTCCGAAGAAGTTCCTGTTTGTCTCCTTTTCCACTTTTGAAACCGCCATATTTGAAACGGAATACTTTACTTTTCAGAAATTGAATTTCTTTATCCGTAAAACAGAGAGGATCGTACCTAGCTCATAGTGCTGTAAGGATTTCAGAGAAAATCATGTCACAGCACAACAAAGTTTTTTTCCATAAAAGAAATCTTACATCTCTTTCCCTGGATCCCCAAACTCCTTTCCTCAGTTAAAAATATTAGGGAGGCAAATTTTTATTCATGTTTCATGTATAATTTGATGCCGATAGGATGATAGTTTGTTAGAAATCTTTACGATCCAGACATGGAGTAAAGATGATGGAGAATTGTAACTATTTGCCCTCCCGCCCCCCAAAAAGGAAAAAAAAAATGAATGAAATAGACTCTTTCCTTCATTTCCAGAGTCGTTGATCGTTGGGATACAACCCATCATGTGCACTGGGAAGCCTTAAAGAAGTAATTGTGTCCTCATTGGGTTTCCATTGAATTACCTTCTAACACGGTTCTTCAAGCTGGAGTTGGGCCAACCTAGTTTCATTAATTAACCTTTGAGTGAAACCAAAGCATACTTAGAACATTTGTGAGATTTCCTTATGAAACATCATCACTTCTGGTTCACTCGCATTTTGCTGTTTTTGGTCATCATGTTTTTGTATTGTTGTGTTTGGCAGCAATCCTGGAAATACAATTTACTTTATGCTGAAACCATGTCTAAGGAAAGACTGTGACTCCGCTGTGGAGTGAAATATGGCACACACTCCCCTGCATTGTGTTCTCAGTTTTGGAGATACATCAAACTCGGAATGATGTATTCTTTCAAACTTTAGAACTTAAGTGTGGGAGGTAGGGAACTTTCAGATGCTGCAAACACATCTTAAAAAGCATTTGAGAACCACTCCTCTCTAAGAAAAGAAATACAATTAGATTCTCCATGGCAAAAAAGAAAGTTTTTTTTTTTTTTTTGGTTGTTCTTTGTTTGTTTGTAAAGCACTATGCTAGGAAAAAGGAGTACTCGTAATAAGTTTTTTGTGGCATCTGAAAAGATGAACAAGGTATTAATTTGTGTGTCTGAGGCATCGTTTGACTCGTAGAGTAACGAAAGCCATATGAAGTAGTTTTTATGATGGGTTTTACAGTTCATTAAACATTCACTTACAAGAAGAATTTTTTGTTTTTGTTTTTGCCATAGGGCATATGCACTAGCCAGAGAGTGACAGAGAGAAAACGAGAAATCACCCCCCCCCCCCCCCAGGGGGCTTGCCATGTCACAATCCCTTCTCTTCCATTCTCCTTTCGGGATTTTGGGCATGCACACATTTGTGCTTGGTATGAGTTTTATGTTGCTGGGTCTGGGACTCAAACCGTAGATAGTCATGTGGGAGTCTAGCACCTTAACTACCATGCTACCTGCTGGCCCCAGATCTTTAACACTTTGGTTCCTAAGGTAAGTATTTTCCTCTTTCTAGTCCAGAAGAATCTCTAGAATGAGAATTGGATGTTAGACAAATTCCAAAGAGAGTTGGAATTTCCTCTGCTAGGCATTTTAGCTGTGCCTTCAGCAGGCAAAATAATTTGGGGAGCATCATGTGTAAATCTTCCACTTTTGTGCTCTGAACATAGTAATTCACATATTGTTTTGTAAAAGAACTATCTAAACACCTACAACCTAGAAAGGAGATGTGGATATATACACGTGTAGAGCTGATGTTAGACATCTCCCTTAACTCTATTATTTTTTCTTTCTTTTTTGTTGACATATATTTGTAAATATTAGTGGGGTATGATGTGATTTTTCAGTACAAGAATACAATGGGTAATAGTCAAAGCACCGTAATTGGCATAACACCCTCTCAAATAGTTGTCATTACTTTGTGTTGGGAACAGTAAAAATCCTGTTTGTTAGCTGATCTGTGAGGTACAGTAAATTGTTGTTAGCTAGTTACCCTACTGTGGTATAGGACACAAACTGGTTTCTATTATTGATCTGTAGTTTTGTACCTGATAACCAACATCTCTCTATCCTCTACTCCACCCTCCCTTGAATTTACCATTATTTGCGTTGCATTTATTTATTTATTTATTTGGAGAGGTTTTTGCTATAGGGCACATGCGCTTGCCAGAAAGACAGAGAGAGACAGAGAGACAGAAAGCGAGAAGTCACCCCCCCAGGGGGGATGGCCACGCCACAGTCCCTTCTCCTCCATTCTCCCCTTGGGATCTTGGGCACGCATGCACACGCACCCGGCATGAGTTTAAGCCACCGGGCCCAGGACTTGAACTGTGGTCGACTACATGGGATCCAGTGACATAGCCATTAGGCCAACTGCTGGTACCGCGTTTTATTTATTTATGTTCGTGATAAAGCATGTGTGCATACATGAGAAAGGGGGATAGAGAGAGAGGAAGAGAATAGCATTTTCTACAGGGCTCGGTCATTCTGTGATCTCCTTCCTCTGGTCCTCTAGCACACCAGGATCCTGGACATGCCTAGGGCAATTTCAGGCTGGGACGTGAACTGTGGTTGGCATGTGGCTTCCAGTGCCTTAGTCTGGTATGCTACCGTCTGTGCCATAGAGTCTGGGCCATGAACTTACAATTATTGATCAGCATCTCAGGTATGGTCTGTGCATAGGCTATCCAACTACTTGTGGGTTTGTTAAAAGTAACCTAAATTGAGAAGTGTTTGGGTAATTTCAGCTCAATAAATAATGGCTCTGGGTTATGACTCTCAGGAATAAAGTCAACTACAGAAGGCCAAGAGAATTTTTTGAAACAATTAATAATTAATAAACAATTAATTCTACAGCAGCTCCTTATCATATTCCTGACCTCCCATGGAACCTCACAGTTCTGAGCTGTAGTCACTGGTTCCTGTTGCAAAAGCTTCATGTTACGTAAACAAGTAACACTTGGTCAGATTTGGGGTCATCTCACCCATAGATCTGAAACAGTAGCTCAGTGTGAGTGCAGGGGTCAAGGCCCCCTTCCTCCGGGGTGCAAGATCACTTCTGTTAGGCAAACACTTCTGGCTTTCTCTAAATGCAGAAAGCCTGTGTGCAATTAAATAGATGCAAAGCTCTTGGCAGTGCACTAAAGCAGAACAAAGCACTTTCAATGATTGGCAAGACAGGTGTTTGTTTCCGCCTCCTTGTTTGGGCAGCACAGGTAAGCTCCTCAAAGCACTGTTGTTCCTCCTGGGAGCTCCTTCTGAGAGAAGACGGACATCACATACAACGGGTACACCTCCTAATCCCTGCTCTTTATGGCTGGAGGGCCAGCTCTGCACTCTCCACATCATGGCAATCGTCTCCCAACCCCTTCCCCTCTATTTGATTCCAGCAAGTTTGAGTCAGCCCTTCATTGGCTCCCTGGTTAGAGGTTGAGTCTATTTGTCTTTGGCGTGCCCTGTCTTCCTTTTCTGTCCTTCTGTAGGTTGGGGCAACTTTCTCTTCATTTTCTGGCATTTTTGTACTTAGTTCCTTTTACCTCCTCCCCTCTGAAAGACTCTTTGGCAAAGGCTGTGATAAACACATTTGCACTGAGGTGTAAATGGCTGATAAAAGATGTGTTTCTTCTCCTGGGAGTATTTCTTTGGAATAAAGATATACATTTCTAACATGGAATTTCAGATCAGCGAGCCAGGTTGGGGAGGTACTTGAGGTGAGGAATCTTCCTCAGGCCCCGATGGGCCTGCTCCTGAGAACAGCCCCTCCTAGGTAGCCCCTGCTAATGGGAGGCGCAGGCTGCTGACAGTGAAGGGGCTGATCCCACGCTGGAAGACTGGCCCTGCTTCACAACCAGAGCTAGAAATCTTGGGGCCCCGGCTGAAAATCTTGAGCAAGATCTTGCTTATCCCAGAGGAATGTTTGGAAACACTCTCAAGATCACATTTGTGGTAAATGTTCCGTTATTTTACTATTCTCTTCAGTTGATTTGATAGACACCTCTTCATTTTAAGGATTCTTGAACTTGCCCTCTCGTAACTCCAAGTGAAACATCCCAGAGTTCCCACTTACAGGTTAGTTTCTGCTGACAGAAACCTTTTAGTCTCATCATTCCTCAGCTTGTCTAAATCAGAAGTGTTTTCGATATTTGAATGCTGACCTCCGGGTAAATGAGAAATCGTTACAGTGCAGTGAATTCCTCCAGCGGGGCACCGGTCCATGAGCACATCCCTGCAGAATGAGATCACTGGGGCTGATGTCAGGGCAGGCAACACCAGCCCCCACGGAAAGGCCTGCGCTCCTCTGGATTTCTCTTCCACGGCTGCAGGCCAGTCCTCTTGTGCCTGCTCTGAGATATGACCTCTCTCCTAACAGCCCCATTCCCATTTTTATTTTTTTATTTTTATTTTTTTACAAACCGAGCCTCATTTAACTAAATGCAAAAAGTATTAGTTAGCATTATGTTTTCCCCCCAAGAACAGATTCCCATCTCAGACTAGTTTTGGCTTCTATTTTAACCTAATGAGCTGAAAAGTTGCCTTGGGTTTCACCTATGCTGCGTGTGTGCTGAAAAGCAAGTCAGACCTACGTACGGCAGAGTGAGTTGTGTATTTGTTTGTTTTCTTGATCACACTAAGCCCTTAGGGGCAATCGGTTTATCCCTGCAGAGTCTTATGTAGAGTAGGTTCTTGTAGAGAACTGTAAGATGGAAAAATGGATGAAAGAGCTTATTTCTAACTGTGTTTTGATAAGTTATTGTAAAATCCTTTATTTCCTGCCTGTTTTGGCTACAGGACGCTATGCTTCCTACATGACTGTAGTAATACTGTTTATGCTACAGCATAGATTAACCTCAGATTCATTATGCTAAGTCAAAGAAGATAGTCAGTCATACAGGGCTATATATCATGTGATTCCATTTATATGAAACCTCCAGAACAGGCAAAGCTAGACAGGCAGAAACGAATTAGTAGCTGCCTAGGGGTCAGGGAATGGGAATGGACAGAGGAACTAGGGGTGACTCCTAAGAGTATGGGGTTTCTTTATAGGGGGATGGAATGTTCTAAAATGGTATTATGGGGGCCAGCAGGTGGTGTGGTGGTTAAGGGTGCTGGACTCCCACATGGCCAACTATGGTTCAAGTCCTGGACCTGGTGGTTTGCTTTCTCACTTTCTCTCTCTCTCTCACTCACTCTGTCCCTCTCTTGTCAAGTTAAAATAA
Source organism: Tupaia tana (assembly GCA_026018925.1). Lineage (NCBI taxonomy): Eukaryota > Metazoa > Chordata > Mammalia > Scandentia > Tupaiidae > Tupaia > Tupaia tana. The sequence goes on along the minus strand of JAKSZU010000007.1, from coordinate 55,335,087 downwards.
ATAAAAGTTCAATAAAGTTCAATACTTATAAAAAAATTAAAAATAAAATGGTATTATGGTAATGCCTGTATAACTCTGTAAATATACATTGAATTGTACACTTTGAATGTCATGGTATACGAATTATACATCAATAAAGCTGTTTAAAAATGAATAAATGATGATACGAGGTGAAATGGAGAGAAATGGAGAGGTCATGGCTTGGACCCCTGCTGTGATATAATGTGAACGATTAGAAAGACATTTGAAAAGAACTGGGGTCTTGGTCCCCAGCTCCTGGCACAGAACTCCTCAAACTGTTGGAATTTCCTGAGTAATAGGAATGTCTTCTGTTGTTCTGAATGAATACCCTTTTAATCACAATCGAGTTTATGCTAATGAGGTAGCCTATGATGGCATCCCAAGATAACCTCAGAATGGGACTTGTCACTTAAAAACCAAGCAATTAGAGGGGTCCAGCCCCTGTGGTACAGTCAGTAGGTACAGGACTACAGAATTGGAAACCACATGCCCCCCAGGTTGAAGTCCCAGCCTAGTCAGCTTGAAAACATGCTGGTACATACATGTATGCCTAGGATCCTGGCAGTCTGGAGGCATGGACAGAGACGACTGTGGCATGACCCAGCCCTGTGGAAGGTGTCTTTCTTGCATGTACATGCACAAGTGCATACACACATCATGAATAAATAAAATATTCAAATGATTAGAGAATTAGAACTTTCAACCACTACTCACTGACCTCTGGGAAGGGGGAAGAGGGAAGTATAGATTATACTCCATAAAATCTCTTGAATAAGTGATTTCCCTTAAGAAGAAAAAGAGTCAAAAAAAAAAAAAAAGAAAGAAAGAAAAGTGAAAATAAAAGGACTCCATCTTAGCAAACTGGAGGGAGAGATTTCTCTGCTAGCTTTAAAGAGATTATCTGCTCCCATATGAGCTTCACTTGCAGAGGCCATCCCCCCATGCCTTGCCCTACGCATCTTTTCATCATGACTGACCACTTTAGAAGCCCCAAGAGCCCAAGAATGTCCTCCAGCCAACAGCTAGTAAGAAGCCAGGGGCCACAAGGAACTGAATTCTGCCAACAAACACATGAGTTTTGAAGAGACTGTTCAGCCCTAAAAGAGATGCATGCCAGTGAACACCTTGGCGGCAGCCTTGGGAGATGCTGAGCAGAGAACGCAGTTAAGCTGTGCCTGGATCTCCAGCCTGTGGACACTGAGAAGTGAGAAATGTGTGTTATTGGACGCTGTTAGAATTCATGGCAATTTTTTATACAGCAGTAGAAAACTATTGATTATTATAATAGTTATAGCAACAAAAACAATAATAATATATTGATGATCAATATGTTCCAGGCACTAGGCTAAGCCCTTTATTTATTTGTATTTTTATATTTTTAAAACTTTATTTATTTTATTTTGACCAGTGTCAGCCAGGCAGTATAATTTCTTCCCTCATTCAGTAGTCTTGTCTGTAAGACTGGGAAAAGGCACCTAGCATGGGAATCAGCATGCGTCGATTCTCAGTGGGCGTCGGCTGCTTCAAGTGTTACACATAATCAGTACGATAACTCTTACCATGGCTTCTTTATGATTCCTACTTGACCTTTGTGAAAACTTAGGCTTACAGAGGGCAGCTTGTCTAGTGCCAAACAGGGACTTGGAAGGCAGATCTGGAGCCAGCAGATGGCGTGGAGGTTAAGGTGACTGGATACTCAAACCACCTCGTGGTTTGAGTCTGGACCCGACATTATTTGTGTGTGTGCCAAAAATCCCAAGGGCATAAAGGAAGAGAAGGGATGGCGGCATGGTCATCCCTCCTGGGGGTATACTTATCACTTTCCCTCCCTCTCTCTGTGTCTCTCTCTGGCGAGTACATGCACCCTATAGCAAACTAAAAATAATAAATTAAAAAAAAAAGATCTTCCTGCTTTCAGAAGCAAAAATACTTCAGGAAAGCATATTTTGCATAGACTACAGAGGACAAATATCCTTGGTAGGAATCAAAGCAAACAACACACTTGGAGGTGGGGGATGGAGGCAAAATGAGTAAAGAAGGATGATCCATAAATGTAGGTAATGACAAGAAAGAAAAGAAAACAAAAGCTAAGTGAAATTTCTGGTAAATAAGCCCATGGCACAGAGATACACTTAATTCCACTCACATATTTAACAAGTAATTGTGATTTTTACAACCAAACAGTGACATGGGGTTAGAAGTTCTCATTTCCTGGCTCAAGGATGGAATGCCTGGACAACTCAAGTCCTTCCATGTCTGATTTCTGTGAGCCTATGATCTGAGACAGACACGATTACAAAATCTCATAGTCTGGCTGGAGCTGGTCGGGAGGCAGGAGTCAACGGGCCTTTCTTTCTCCAGCTAAAAGAAGGCAGGCAATGGCAATGGAGGAAGTTGTGCCAGGGCCACACACTGACTGTGCCAGCTTGCTTCGTCTGGAATTCCAAGGCCTCCCCTGACAGAGTTTCCTACTGCCCAAATATTAGTGTCCCACCAGATTGACCTTTGGGACAGCCTTGGAGGCTGCCAGATGAATACAATTTATTTTTTACTTTTTTTGTGTAACAAAGTTACTAGTCCTAGAGTTGTCAGCTTCACTAGAGCATTTTTTGTGAGTTGGGAGGATACTGTTGGCCTCTTGAACAGCTATTATGATGATGATGAAGAAAGCATTGAGACATTGGGAGACATTTTAATGGAGTGTTAAGAACACAGACTTCTTTTTTTGGGGGGGAGAGATTTTTGCTATAGGGTGTGTGCACTTGCCAGACAGAAAGAGACAGAGAGAGAGAAAGCGAGAAATCACCCCCCAAGGGGATGGTCACGCTGCAATCCCTTCTCCTCTGTTCTCCTCTTGGGATCTTGGGCACGCACGCACACGCGCCCGGCGTGAGTTTTAAGCCACCAGGTCCAGGATGCGAACCACGGTCGACTACATGGGAGTCCAGCAACATAGCCATTATGCTAACTGCTGGTCCCAAGAACACAGACTTTAAAAAAAAAATCTTATTTCTTTCTTCTGAGAGAGAGAGAGAGAGAGAGAGAGAGGGAGACAGCCACTCTGAATCATGGTCTTCATGCCATGATTCACCCCACCATCAGTCAGCCAGGATTATGGGCACATATGGGCACATATGTGCACCCAGTGTGCCCAGGGTGGCCTTGGCACAAGAACCTGGGACCTTCCCATATGGCTTCAGCCTCACTGAACATTGCAAAGTACTATGCCACCATCCCTGGCCAAGGTCACAGACTGTGAAAACAGAATACCTGCATTTAAGTTCCAGGTCAGCTACTGACTAGCTGTGTGACTTTGGGCAAGTTACTTAACCTGTCTTGGTTTCCTCATCTGTAAAGTGCAGCTAATTATAGAACTTATATTAGCATGGTTGAAATGCTCATATGTGTTCAATGCAACATGTATATATGTGTATATGAATACATCTAGTATCTACACACATACATGTATGTTTATGAATATAGACGTATATATTGTATATATGTGTATACATAGTATTTATATAGTATATTACTAATATATAAAGCCTCAGCAAGGTAAGTGGTAGCTCTGAGGACTTCCTCTATGAAAAATGCTTTAAAGACGTAATCTCTTTTTATCTTTACAACAGCCCTGAGAGGCATCGCTTTTTCCAACTTACAGATGAGGAAACTGAGACAGAGAGGATAAGTGACATGCCTCAGGTCACACACTGGTAGAGGATGTAAATCATGTTCTGTCTGACTTCAAAGCCTGACATTTATCATGGTAACTATGTAAGGGTAAGCTATACCATCTCCCCATAGATAGAAGTGAAGGAAAACCTACCCACAAATATCTAAAATATTCTTAATTCATATGCCAGAAGAGATAAATTTAACTACAGTGCTTTCTCAAAGCATGGAAATTCCTACTTGGTTTTAGCACAAAGTACTTTACGGCTACCGTAGTAGAAATGAGAACACGTTAATGAATCCTCTTTTTCTCTCCAGTAGTTCACATTCACCATCCAGGAATAATGAAATTTTTATCAAGTTACAACTAGAAAGGACTGAAGCATTTGAATTAGGCACTACACTGACTAGCTGCATTTAGTTATGGGTGTCATTTAGTGCCACACGATTTAATTCGTTCAAAGAGAGACTGGAACTGGCAGTGTGTTGGGTGCTGGGGGATCACAGGTAAGTGGTCTAGGGTCCCACAGAAAGGCCAGCATGTCTAATGGAGGGCTGTGGGGTAAAAGATGGGGGTCAAGGAGCAAGAGGGAGGGAAAATTTCTTTGATAACATAAACCCCTGAAACACATGGTAGAGGTTATCTGGGCCCCCTGGATGAGTGAGGACTCACCAGGCAGAGAGGAGGAAAAATCTGTATTTGCAATTGCATGGAGATACAAAAAGCTGCATGCTCAAGACACCACAGGAGGTTCGGTCTGGCTGGAGCACAGGGTGAAGGGCGAGGAAGGAGGTGGCAGTGGAGTATGTAGCTGACAAGGTCCGCGTGGGTCAGACTGGGAAGGGCCCTGTACTTGTTTCCAGGAATGTGGACTAGAGCTCTGGGAAATGGTGCGATCACAAGGCAGTGACACAACTGTTTCTATGTTTGGCCTTGCAAAGATTGGAAGAGGGAAAGAGGGGAACAGCAATCAGAGAGAAGATTATTGCAATATTTAAGAAAGGAAGTAGTCGTGTGGGTAAAAAAGAGTCCAAGGATGGGAAGGAGCTCGTTGGTGTGAGGCCACAGGGATTGTTCTTAGATCAGAAGGGGAAGAAAATATAAAGGGGACCCTGAGATTTCTAATGTACACTTGACTGAACAGAAAATACAAAAGGGTGCTGGCCCTGTAGCCTAGTGGTCCAGGAAGCTGGATCCCACATGGCCAACCATGATTCAAATCCTGGCACCAGTGGCAGGAAAAATATGCCAGCTTGTGCATGTGTGCCCATAATCCTGACAGGGTGGAGCAGTGGGAGAGGATTGTGGTGTGACCACATCCCCCTGGCGGTTGCTTTTTCCCTCTCACACACTCTGTCCCTCTATTTCTGGTGAGCACATGCACCCTCTGGCAATTAAGAAAGGAAAGAAAAGAAGGAAGAAAGGGGAAAAGGAGCATTGGCAGAAAGAAAAGGAAATACTGAGTTTGAGATAGATGTGGGAGAGCGAACTAGATGCAAGGTATATGTTGTACTGATTTTTATTTTATATATAGGCAAGCAATAAAGTGGTTGTCAAGTCTGGTGGGTTCTAGCTTGGAGAATGCGTGGAGAGCTGGAAATGGGGTGCTAGAGCCCAGGAGCAGGTGACAAGCAGAGTCTAGACTTGGGGTTACTAGGATATGTCTTGTAGCCCAAGCAAAGGCAGAGCTTGACCAGGGGCAGCCATGTGGAGTGAAGAAGGAGTGGACTGTGAAGGTGCTGGACAGGGGTGGGAGACCTCGAGCTGAGAAGAGGAACCTGGAAAGAGACCCGGAAGAGCCATGGAGGTAGGGAGACATGAGTTAAGGGGGAAGATTAGAGGGATGCAGGATGAGAGTGGTGGGTAGTGTCTGATGCCACCAAAACGCTGCAGAGGAAAGGCCTGGAAATCAGAATTGGATTTTCTCATTAGGAATCCTTGGTGGACTCAGCAGAGCACCTAGGATTGAAGTCCTCCCACAGGAAGTGAAGGTGTGGATGGGGGGGTTATTGTCAGGATCAGATGAGGTGATTTATGTGAATGTGTGGTTGTTATTATCAAAGAGCAGTACCAAATACAGGAGTTGAGGGTCACAACGTTCACATCATGGTCTAGTTTTATAGCACCCTCTCACCAAATCCTGGAGCCTACAACAACATTTTAATTATGCTGAAATTATTCATGGAATCGATGCAGATGGATTGTGGAACACACGGAAGAGGAGGATCTTGAAGCCATGTAAAGAAATGTGGAGTGAAAGGGTGAAAGATCTTCTCAACTGTGAGGAACAGCACATGGATGGGGTAGGGGTGGGGATGAGGAAGGCAGGGGAAGGGAAATAGGGGCTTGCTCATTACAGCATCTAATGTGCAGCATGACAGTTCATGACTATGCAATCGAATCCAACCCAAAGGGCAGCGGGAGCCAGGGCAGGTTTCTGAGAAATAAAGAAATCAAAACAATAGTAGGTGCAGATCAGTGCACAGAGCCAGAGCCAGGATATCAGAAATCACCTCCACATGTTATGGTTGCTTGGTCAAACACAGGCTGGAGTGGAAACCATCATGTTGGTTCTAGTCCCAAGAAATGTCAGAAAGCACCTTGGTGTGGGTGGCTGACCCCACACTCCGTTGCACATGCAAATACAGTAATGATGCCTGAAACATCAGAGGTCAGCTAGAGGCCAACAGAAGATTTGGTCTCTTTGCTTCCAGATTTTGAAATAGCAGATTATATACAACTCACTGTCTTCCGCCAAGACCCTGTTGCACACATTTGCCAGAGTCTCATTTTACAATTTTCATTCTTTTAAAGAGAAATCCCCACATAATGGCAATTTTGGCTAGCAAAGTGCTTTTACCCAAAGTGCAGATTGTCCTAAGTCTCCACTCCCTCCCCAAGATGTCTCCCTGTGCCTGTCAGCCTCCTAGGCCCCACTGTCTCAGGACCCACCCTGGAGACACCATCCCAAAGGAACACGCTGGATGAGGACAACGCCAGGATTTTCTAAGGAGAAACATTTTGGAAGAGGAGGCTATAGTAGACTCCTGAATAATATGGCACAACCATCTTAAATATTCCAGACAGGAAAAGTTTTTTGTCAAAGCCTCTGACAGTTTAAACTCTAAAGCTTCAGCAAAACTTTTAAACTTTTAAACTTTGAACTTGTTTGAACCTCTCATGATTTATGAATTATTAAATGTACCACTGAAAATCATGGACTTTAACTAGTAAAGCTTTCTGCTCAAAAGCAACTGAGAAGGTGGCCGTGGGGAAGGCAGAGGAGTAGAGGGCTGGAGCGGTGCCCCTCCTGGTTGTGTAAAAGCCAAAGCCGGAAAAGATGTAGGAGGTTCAAGGCCCAAACCAAGGCATACAACATGAAAAAGGAGAGAGATCAAAAAGGAAAATGCAAACTGCCTGAAATTAGTTCTGTAAGTTTAACTAATAATAACCGTAAGTAACAGTGGAGCTAACACATATCTACATGTTATATATCAGAGCTAAAATGTACGCAACATGAGATTTTCCATTTTAACTGTGGCGTTAAATACATTCACTTTATTGTACAAACTTTGCCACTCTCCCGTGCCAGTATTTTTTATCTTCTCAAATGGAATCTCTGCCCCCATTAACCACTAACTTCCTATCCTGCTCTCCAGGCTCTGGATACCACCATTTTAGACTATTTCAGGAGCCTCCCATAAATGGAATTATACATATATTTGAGGGGATTCTGAAAAGTTTGTGGAAAAAATGGGATGAAAGTCCAAGTTTATGGGGCCAGTGGGGGGTGTGGTAGTTGGGGAGCTGGATGCCATGTGGCCGACTCTGTGGTTCAAATCCCAGACTTTGTGGCTTGTGAAACATGCTGGGTGCACGTGGGTGTGTGTATGTGTGTGTGCATGTCCAAAGTCCTGAGAAGGGATTGCAGTGTGGCCATATCTCCGGAAGGCGATTTCTCACTTTCTATTTCTCTTTGACAAGTGCATATGTCCCATGGCAAACATCTAAAGACAAACAAACAGACAAAAAAGCAAATGAACAAACCAAAAAAGGTTGATTTTGGTGCAAAACATTTTTTTAAATCATGCATAGTTGTTTTTATAATATGCCTTTTCCACTGACTTTTTTCAATTATATATGTGTATATGTGTGTATATGTATATGTATGTGTATATATATGACTGAAATTTTATGTGTGTATTTATGTATATGTACACACATGTATGATTCCATTTATATGCAACACTTGGAAAAGTCAAATTACATATATTTGAGTTTTTGGTTACTAAACTCTTAATATAGTAACAAGTCTGAGGAGAGTATTAGATAAGGAAAAATAGGAGATCTTCCAGGCACTTCAGACAGAATTGAAAGGTATAAGCAAAGTATTCCTACAGATAGGACCCAAAAAAAAAAAAAAAAAAAAAAAAAAAACAAACTAGTTGTAAGTCATGCTTCCCAGAAGGTGCAGTTCATTTAAATCCCAGGGGCTCTGTATCCTTCTAGAGACTCTGGGCCCAAGTTGGGTCCCATTGCACCCATGAAGCTGCCTGGATGACGCTGGTGCGGGCTGCCGGCTGGGCAGGGCTGGGCAGGCAGGCAGAGCTACAGCCAGTTTGCAGCAGCCACATGGCGGGCCCGTGAAGAACCAGCGCCCATGTCCTGACTCCTGCCTGGAGCGTAGCCACGTGTGGAGGAGCTCGCTCTCGTTCAGCTTCCCCAAGGCTCACAGCAGGGAGGGTTTATTGCCGTTAGTGTTTCTCAAGGACTCAGACCAGTTCATAGAGAACCACCCCCTCACCTCACAGCAGGAAGTGTAAACTCTGCATAAATCTTAGCAACCTGCAGGGGAGAAGCAGAACGTTTAAGAAACTCCTAAAGATGCTCCACACGGCATCTTTATGCAGTGTGCCAGGATAAGGCGTAATGACACCTGGGAGGTACAGGCCACTAGCTGGTGGACAAATGAGCAGAGACTTGTTTCTTTAATAACTTCCATTGTTACCAAATGAGATTGAGCCCTGGGAAGTCTGGGGCATAGGAAAGGTGTGTCCCATGAGGAAGAAAGGCGGGAAGGCAGGGTTGTTTATGTGGGTGGTGCCTCCACGTGGGTTGGGAGAGAGAGGGAGGGGCCCCAAAAAGGGAAGGGTGGAGCAGCAGTGGCCAGCTGCTTGCTTCACAATTCACCAAGTGGTGTCCCTCACGTCCGCATGCTATTGGTTTGGGGAGGGTGAACAAACTCGCCCAGAAGTTGCTCATGCTCTAGTTGGAAGTACTCAGTTCTCCCATCCTGGACATACGGATGTGCACGTTCTCTTGGTGACTGAATTTCTGGGACAGCTGCCATGTCTGTGCTGGGACTCTGGCAATAGCCAGAAGGAGAAAGCTCTCCAAAAGGAGAGCCGAGGGTGGGGTTCTTGCTCTTTCTCCTGCACCAACTGTCAGAGCCCCGGGTACCAGGGCAGAGGCCAGCTGACAGCTAGTGGGAGTATCTGCCAAGTCTCAGAATGTGGGATAGAAGACTGTGTGAACGCCTCCTGCCATGGTAGGGCTGAATGAGGAGGTGGGGTCAGCGCCTGACTGGGAGTCTACTGTGAGCAAAGATGGAGGCTCTGGAGAAAGCGTGCCATCCCTACCTCCTACACCATCATAGACTAGCATTCTTAATGCGGGGAGCGATTTCCTCATCTCCTCCTCCATGGCCTTTCTAAATCTAAGGCAGCTTTAGTCCCGTGGTGGGTCTTTTGAGGGTTTTTGTGCCAAGGCCATCACACAATCCCTGGGCTTGGTGAGTGGCCCCATGGGTGGATGTCCCCAAGATGTGTCTGACCGTTGTCTGTCACTTAACTCTACCCACCCATTGACCCCAGAAGGGAATACCCCATGCAAAACTAGTTGAAGGGAGAGCTGCATCTCCCTCTCCTCTAACCTTCCAGCCATCATGCTCCTTAGGACTCCCAGAGCAAGATAAAGCAGAGAGCCAAGCACCCCAGGACACTGAGTGAAACTTGAGCCACCCGAACATTTAAATGTGGAACTTGGCTCTGGCTTAGTGTCAATGTGGTAACAGCAGAAGCTTTTGAACTCCAAGAAACAGGAAAGAGGAAAGGCAGTCCTGTGGTCAGCACAGGAGAAGGCTGGCAAGGCCTCTGTAGTCACCACATGGCCGGGCCGTGTCCTGGCTGCCGCATCTCTAAGCTCCGGCTGTGAGTGTTTTTTAGGCTTTGCCTTCTTTATTCTTTTTTTTTTTTTTTTTTTTTTTTTTTTTTTTTTTTGCCATGGGGTGTCTGCGCTCACCAGAGGGAGACAGAGAGAGGGAAAGTGAGAAATCATCACCTAGGAGAGACGGCCCTGAGGCAGTCCCTTCTCCTCCAGTTCTTCTCTTGAGATTTTTGGGCATTTATGCACACGCGGCCAAGTCACCAGGTCAGGGACTCAAACTGTGGCTGGTCGTGTGGGAGTCCAGGCGCCTTAACCGCCACTCCATCTGTTGGCCCCTAGCCACACCTTTTCAAAGGAGGAATTCTGATGCCAGGTTGCTTGGGTTTGAAATCTGGTTCTGTCACTTAGGTTTTAAGTGACTCTGGGCAATTGTCTTAAATACTTGGTGATTTGATTTCCTCATTCGTAAAATGGAGGTAATAGAATACACCTCCTGCCAGCCTGGTTGCTTAGTGGTTAAGGAAGCTGCATCCTACATGGCCAACTGCGTGGTTTGAATCCCAGCCCTGGCAGCCTAGAAAACATGCTGTATGTGTGTGCATGCCTCAGATCCCAATGGGGCAGAGAAATGAAGGAGAGAAATCTTGGCATGATCACGCCCTTGGGCAGTGCTTTCTCCAGCTCTCTCTTTCGCTTTAATGAGCACATATTCCCTCCAGCAGAACAAAACAAAAGTGTTTCATTCACAGGGTTGCTCTGAAGATTGACTGAGACAATATTTATAAATCTCTTAGAGCAGTGTGTAGCATATAGTAAATGGCGTACAAAGGACAGTGTGATAAACTGAAGCTCATAGGGGAGATTAAGTAGATTATCAGAGGTTTCATGGCTCATCAAGACAGAGTCAAGATTTAAACTGAGGTCAGTTGGACAGTTTCATTTGTGGTCACCTTAGCTGGTGGGATGGAATGTTTTCAGAAGTAGAATCCTTTCTTTGAGATGATGGATGATGACGATTATATTCGCAGTTCAAATTTATTGATGCTTGTATTGTGCTGGGTGCTTTATGTACACTATCTAATTTAATCCTTATACTAGCCCTTTGAGTTATATGGCATTTTCTCCCTGTAGTGGGTTGAATAGTGTTCCTCCAAAATTCATGTCAACCTAGAACCTAAAAACGTGATCTTACTTGGAAATAGAATCCGTGCAAATGGCATTAGTTAAGATGAGGTCATACAGGATTGAGGTGGGCCCTAAATTCAATGACTGGAGCCCTTCTAAGAAGGCCGTGTGATCATACAGAGACGCACAAGGAGAACACCAGGTGATGAGGAAACAGATGAGAGAGATGCAGCTACAAGCCAAAAAACGGCAAGGATTGCCAGCAACCACCAAGAGTGAGAATCGACAAGAAGACGGTTCTTCCCTAATGCCTTCAGAGGGTAGATGGCCCTGCTGACAACTCGCTTTTGAGTGTCCATCTCCCAGAACTGTGAGAGAAAACATTTCTGTTGTTTTAAACCACCTAGTTTGTGGCACTTGGCTAGGCAGTCCTAGGAACTGACACACTCCAGTACACAACTGAGAAACCGAGGCTCAGCTAAGTAGTGGCAACAGATCTGGGACTGCACCTTGGGTCTGTCCAACTTCTGGCACTGTGCTCCAGCATCCTCCAGTGAGTGCCAGAGTTGTCAAAGCATCTGGGTCAGAGTTGGGACTAACCGTAATAGGGTGTACTCTACCCAGCACTGTGCAGCCCAAGGGTCTGCCTGACCGGGGACCCTGTGAACTACGTGCTGCTTAATGTATCCTGTTGGGAAGTATTAAAGACAGCAGCGACTGGGAAAAAAGGAATCCATCAAAATCTTTGAGCAGAATTTCTCGTTAAGCAGGTGTTCACTTAGAAAGTTTTCTTTGAGTATAACCAAAATAGACATTTATTTCATAATAATGAACATATTAGCTCCAGGAAAATAATTTTTCGATCTCTCCAGTGTACAGAATCAGATTGGGTTCATTTTTGGCTCATGACACTGTCACCTTTAGTTCATGCACTGTTTTGCTAGTTATTCCCTATATAACAAATACATATCATGAGACCTACGAAACCACCAACTAATCCCAGAGCTAAAATACTGACAACTACATTCTCCTCCCTGTACGCTCCCCCTCCCTCCTTGTTTGTAATCACCTTTCCGAATTTTGCCTTTATGATTTTTTTTTTTTTTTTTAAATGCTAGAGAGTGCATGCGCATGTATGTGTGAGAGAAGGAGAAGAAGAGAGGGAGAGCACCCCCCAGTGGGGCCTGGCCACACCATAGTCCCCTTTTCTCCAGTTGTCCATTCTGTCAGGATCCTGGGCATGCACTCAGCATGTTTTCCAAGCCCCTGGAGCCAGGAGTCGAACTGCAGTTGGCTGTGTGGGATCGAGCCTCCTCTGCACTGTGCTTAACTCCTATACCACAGGACTGGCCCTCTGATTTCTTTTTTAAAGAAATGTTTTTGTAATCTCTCAAAGTTACTGTCTCTGACACTATTGGCTGAAATAGTCCTCCCATTATTTTGTCCTCTCACCGGCTATGTTTTTCCTCTAAGCACGCATATCACTAGAAGATAATACATAGTTATTTGTACATAGTATTATATCAGATAATATATTTGGTTATTATCTCATCTACCTAGTGTGAGCTTTTTAATGTAAGATAATTTTTCATTATATTGTTTTTCAAAAATTTCAAACATTTCAAAACATTGTTCATTTATATAGCACTATAACAAGAGTTATAAGAGCTTGTGAAAGAGGATTTCAGAGACAAAGCATTTGAGTTGAGCCTTGGAGGATGGGTAGACTGAAGTCCAGGAGCCAGCAGCTACTTGTAGCCATGTAGGAAAAGAGAATAACATGGGCAAAGGTGCAGCTGTGGTGGAGACCATGTGCGTGTTTTTGTGTGGCAAGGTGTGTGTGGGACAGCAGAGAAACTAGTCTGGAAATGAAGGCAGAGGCCAAATCAGAAGACTCTGGGTGCAACACTGCAGAGATTGAACCTTCTCCTGCTTAGACCTGAGAAGCACTGGGAACCTTGACAAGGAGGAGCAACAGGATCTAGTTTGCATTTTGGATCATTCACTGTTGGCTGCAGTGCCAAGAGTGGGGGAGAAGGGGTGGAGGATGAGGCAGGGAGACTGTCTGAAGGCAGTTGCATGCAATAACCCAAGCAAAAGTTGAGAGGAACTCAGGATGCATGTACCACTCAGGTGGTATTGATGGAGGTGGTGAACTTTGATGGAGATGATGAGTTTTGGGGGAATGCTAAGTTGGGTTATAGATGCACTGAGTTTGGGGCCTCTATGGGAAATCCAGGGTTATCTGGTAGGAAGATGGTAACTACTCTGCTTCAGAGTTCTCAGACAGGGCCTGTGTATGTGGGCATTTCTGAATGCGATTTGATAACTTTACAATCACTGCTTAGTTTTTATTAGGTAACCTTCCAAGGAATGCCATTATTAGGACTCACATGTGAATGAATGAACATTACACACTAAGGTTTAGATTTCTAATCCATTTGTAAAAGACCACTGTGTGATCTTGGTTATTCTAACTTCCTAGAACTTCTTTTCAAGGAGAGGGTAGGACTTCAGAGACTCTCAAAGGTCTCCCATCATCAGTAAGTTTTTAGGATTCACAAGTTGCTTTCTCAGGTGGTAGAGGTATAACAATGGCCAGAGTTTGCTGTCAGTTTATTCCCCTTTGAATGAAGACGTGCCAGAGTGTTGGGGTGACTCCAACTCTAGTTTATTCATTCCGGTTTGGTAATTGGTAGGTTGTGGTCTCATTAGATTAAACAGCTCATTCAGCCATCTAATGGCACCCTGGGTATTGGTGAGTGTGCTCTGTATGGGTGTTCCCATTTTCAAATTGTCCCACTCTCTTGCTCACCTTTCCCATTCCATCAGCAGGCCTGGGTGCAGACACCCTGTTGGAGACAAAGGCACAGAGTCTGGAGAAATGAGGGTCCTTGGTGAAGTGCAACTGACCAGCATTCTGCAGGAATGAAGGCCATGTGCTTGATTCAATTTCCTAGCTCAGTCTGTTAGGTCATCCGATAGCTCATTTAGCACTCAGGTGTGCTTGTTATTTGCGTGATCGCACTTCTTTTCAAAAGTGACCTAAACAAAGGCTTAATCCTGTGGCATTTTTATACATACAGGGGCTTTTGTTTCAAGATCTGCAAGCAAATCATAATTTTGAAGCAGCTGAACAATCTTCTTGCGGTCCACAGAAGCCATGCCTATCTCTGCATTTTGCAAAGGGAGAAGGGGGACAGGTAAAAGCCAAAGGACATGTATTTTGGATGGGGGTGGGATAAGGTAGGGAAGATTCAGGCTTCTTGCCAGGTGGATAACACCTGTCCCAAGCAGACATAACCCTAAGGCTGGGGGTTGGAAAGAGGAGAAGATAAGGTTGGGAAATGGAGGGAGAGGGGAGAGGGACTCTGTTAAATTTCATCACTCTGTAGGGAGGGAGGAAGCAGGGCTGGGGGAACGCATCCTCTGCTGATTCACAGGGAGGACTGAGTGTCTGGTACTTTCCCTCTTGATCACTGATCTTCTCATCCATGAGTAAACACAGAGAAGGAAACAAAAGCGGAAAGGATTCTTCTAAGTAATTCCAGTAAGTTGTTTCTCCAGCCAGAGGCTCCCAGAGAGCCAGCACACTTCAAAGACAATACAATCGCCTGTCAGCTGCAGAATTTCTCCTGGTCGGAGGTAAAATATTGCATGGAACAAGAAGGCGAAAGTGTGGGAAGGAGAAGATGATAGCACTAAGCCAAGGAAACAAAGGAGCCGGGAATGATACTCCAGCAGGGAGACAGGCGCTGGGAGCAGAGGGGCCATTTTGGCCTGAACCTGGAAGGTAAAAATGTCATAAGAGGCAAGCAGATGTCTTTTGGCAGAGAGATCAAAGCCGTTGCATTTGGAATATTGTCATGATCCATTTTTTAAAAGCAGCCATGCTCCAAATGAATGTGCAGTAATGGGTAAGGGTGACTGCAATCGTTACTTCAGTGGAGATAGCCACAATCCACAAGTGGGTCTCAGCTCTTCTTCTTTTCGCTGGGAGATTAACAATGGGATGGGGCCAGGGTTGAGGCCAAGGGATGTAAGGATCATAGGAAAGAGTCCCCAGGCTTTCCAAGTGGAACTGTGGAGTGGTATATTTTGGACACATCTGTGCTAGTGGAAGGGTAATTCTTACTCAGTATTAGTTTTGTGCATGCAGAGTCTGCAGATCAAAGGATGGAGGATGGGGACTTTATGCCAAAAAAGTAGCCCATAAAAGGTTTTATGAAGCATGAAGAAATGAGCTTTGGCAAGAACGCTCTCTTACATGTGCAGGAAAAGTGATCAAGGTAGAGAAGCCAGTCAAAAATCTCTAGAAGCCAGACTGTGGACATTGTTCAACAGAGCTGAAAAGAAAGGGCAGCTGTCAGTGTGCAACAGCTAATCAAGCAACGGTGTTTCCAGCGATGAGGGATCGTGCCATAGCCCACTTCCTCAGGGGAGAGTTCGTTGTGGTTTGGGAAGTTTTGGTTTTTCCAAAACCACAGTCTATCTCTTCTGTGTTTTTTTTTTTTTGACAGTCCCAAACAACTTTCTTCTGAAGTCCAAATGACAGATTTGGGGTGTCACTGGTTTGGGGTCAGGAGAGTTTCAGCTGCATTTGTTAAGTGAATGATGGATGCACTGGTACCCACTAGAGGACAGAAACACAGAAAGTAGTTAAAGAACTGACGGTGCAGGATGTGTCAGACAGGATTTAGGAAACGGAACTGAAGTGATTCTAAGAAAAAAAACCAAACAGAAAGGTGAGTTAAAAGAAAGTGAGTCACATCTCCTGCAGGAAAATATCCTAGTTCTTGGTATAGGCTATGAAGCCCCTCATGGTCTATGCCTGCCTGCCTCAGTCTCTTGTAATGCTGCAGGATTACCTGCAATTCTCCAAGTGGACTCTGGGAGGCAGAGTCTCAATAACCCCAAACATCCTTGCCTCTTGGTAGCCCCACTGCGAGATAGAATGGGCTCTCCTGAGTATGGGCTACCTGGCAACTGTTTCTAACAGAGTGGGACAAAAGTGATGGATGTCACTTCTATGACTAGGGTGCTGAAGATTGTAGCGTCAGTGTTGCTGACAGACTCTATCCTCTTCCTGGCTCACGTACTTTGACGAAGCAAGTGGTCATGCTGGAGCTGTCCATTTGATCAAGGCCTAAAGGCAGCCTGTGGCCAACAGCCAGCTAGGGACTAAGGCTGCTGGTCAAACACCCTCTGAAGAACTGAAGCCTGCCAACAACCGCATGAGCTTGAAAACAGATCCTTCCCTTGAGCCTTCAGATAAGACCCAGCCCTGGCCAGCACCTTAGCTGCCACCTGTGTTAGATCCTGAAAGGTAGGATTCGTAAGTTATACCCCGAGAGCTGTCCCTCAGACTCTGTGAGACAATACGTTTGCGATATTTAGAGTTGCTAACTCTGGGTCTTGTTAGGAAGCAGTTGGATATTAATACAGAGTCCTTGAAATGTCATGGGCCCATGCCTTTGGCCTTCTGGTCTTCATGATTCCTGGAAAAGTCCTTTTTCATCTTCTTATTGACGTGACCAAACTCCACCTATCATTTAAGATGTAGTTCAGATGTGAATGTCTAAAGAGGCCTGCCCTCCTTTCCCATAACATTCCTTCCACTTGGACTTGACCTCTCCTTTCTTTGATTCAACTGAACCTTGCATAGATATTTGGCGTAGCATATAAACCATAGCGCGACTTATTTCTATGAACCTCCATAAGCACTGAAGCCAGGAGCCCCTCTAATTTCCTGAAAGGAAAAAATGTTTTCAGTGTTACCACTGCGACAGACCTTTCAGAAGCACATGAAATCAGTTTTGGTAATGACGAAACAGACCGTCATTCAGTTTGTTCTGTGTCAGGGTAAAGATCCTTTTATCAGGACAGAATGACATCCTCACCACTCCTCCAGCCATCTCTGCAGTCCTCACCCCCTGCATTGTGGTCGGCTTACACTTGTGTCAGCTCCCTGTTTGGTGTCAAGCACACATCTTGATGAGAGGAGCGCTATCTTTTTTTTTCCCCCCTTTTTAAGAGGTTTTTGCCTTAAAGCACGTGCTCTCACAGCAGGGGGTGGGGGGGAGAAAGAGAGAGACAGACAGTGAAATGGAAAGTGAGAAATCACCCTCTCAGGGAAGATGGCCACGCCACAATCCCTTCTCCTCCATTTTCCTCCTGGGCTCTTGGGCACATATGCACACGCACCCAGCATGATTTTCAAGCCGCTGGCTTCAGGACTCGAACTGCAGTCGGCCATGTGGGAGTTCAGTAAAGTAACTGCTATGCCATCTGCTGGCCCCCAAGAAGAGCACTGTCTCTACATGCCTGGCACCCTGTGTTGGCATACAGAGATATTAATATAATCACTAGTAAATGCTTTATTGGAAAGGAGTGAATGAACAAATCAATGAAATGAGTGGAGGAATGAATGGACCATGAGAAAAGACATAAAATATCGGGAAAAAAATGAAAAGCTATTGGATGATGAAGATGGGAATTTTAATGTCTCTTTATTGACTGATAGGCATGGTATTCCTTCTGGAAAAAGAAATGTAATACACTATAAAGTTAGATGTGATTCAATGTAATATAAACAAGATTACAATAATAAATAAATAAATAAATAAAAAATTTTTAAAAAAGAAAAGATATAAAGCTCAATGGGGGCATTGTGGTGATAGAGGCAGTTTCTTACAGATTTTCTGGAGCGCAGATTCAAGGCACATCCTTAGAACTGGTCAGGGGTTGGTGTGAGCAGTGCCAGGTGAGGCTGATACAAGAGTGACTGGCTGCAGAGAGGTCCAGTCACTCTAAGTGCTCAGGAAGCAAGGGACTAAGGGTCCAGCTGAGGCCAGAGTTTACTGGCAGGAATTGCTAAGTGGGAGGAGAACAAGAAAACAAGATGACTCTTGCCCCACAAGCTTTTTGACAGAACAGAGACAGAGCAAGACAGAGTAGACACAGTGGGCGTATTCATTACCTAATATGTGCCCAACTCGTTCGGTTAATGCATGATTATGGTTTGGGATGGAGCTCAGCACCTTGTAATTTCATTATATTTGTTTCCCCTTAGGTTTTTGCCATAGGGGTTGTATGCTCATTGGAGAGAGACAGAAAGAGAGAAAGTAAGAAATCACTCTCTCCTCCAGGGGGGTAGCCATGTTGCAATCCCTTCTCTATTCTCCTTTCAGGATTTTGGGCATACACACACACCCAGCATGATTTTCAAGCTGCCGGGTCCAGGACTCGAACCATGGTTGGCCACATGGGAATCTAATGCCTTAATCACCATACCATCTATTGGCCCCTTCCTTATACTTTTTTGAAGATATTGTACTTCCCTGTTTTTATTGTATTTTATTTATTTATTTTTAGAGAGAATTTTGCTATAGGACATGTCTGTTCACTAGAGAGACAGAGAGAGAGAAAGTGAGAAATCACCCCCTAAAGGGCATGGCCATCCCACAATCCCTTCTCTTCCATTCTCCTCTCAGAATCTTGGGCCCACACATACACGTGCCTGGTATGAGTTTTAAGACCCTGGGTCCAGGGCTCAAACCGTGGTTAGCTACATTGGAGTCCAGTGGCATAACCATTACGCCATTTGCTGGTCCCTGCCCTGTTTTTATATTCTTTGTCATCTTTTCAAAAAATTTGTAATAGAAAGCATGTGCATGCATATGAGAGTGACAGAGATAAATGCATATAGAGGGAGACTCTCCACAGGGTCTGGTCAGGCCCAATCCCCTTTCTCCAGTCCTCAGGCCATCAAATCTCAGGCAACTGAGAGTGTGCCTGCTGTGTCTCAGGCTGCGGTCAGTAACTGCAGTTACCAAGTAGGATCCAGCTTCTCTTGATCAGTGCGTTACTGTGGTGCCACAAAGCCAGCCCTTCTTTGTCATTTATATACTTATTTGTGTGCCCATTGTTCGGTGCTCCCACCACCTCCACCTTACTGAATGCTACAATCTGAGCATTCAGCAGAGCAGAGACGCCTGGTTGGTGCTCCTTAAGAACGTGCTGGATGAGAGTGTTCTTGCAGATCTGGCAATCCCACTTCTGGGTATACATGTGGTCTTCACAAAGTTCATGAAAAGTGTGTATAGTAAAAAAAGCTGTGAATTTCAAAATTTTTTGCACCAGCATAAACTTGTACTATAATTCCATTTTCCACAAGCTTTCTGAAGTCCTCTTGTTTATCTGAAGGAAATTAAGTCAGTATATGGAAAAGATATCTGCACTCAGATGTTCACTGCAGCGCTACTCACAACAGCAAAGGTATGCAATCAACCTAAGTTTCCATAAATGGGAGGCCAGATAAGGGAAATGTGGTCTGCAACCACACACACACACACACACACACAGACACACATGCACACACACACACACACACACACACACACACACACACACAGGAATACTATTCAGCCTTTAAAAGGAAGAAAATTCTGTTATTTGCAACAACATAGATGAATCTGTAGGGCATTATGTTAAGTGTAATAAGCCAGGCATAGACAGAAAAATACTTCATGATCTCATTGATATGTGGACTCTATAGGAATTGAACTCTTAGAAGCAGAGAGTAGAATGGTGGTTACCAGGGACTTGGGGGAAATGGACAGGGAACAGGTGCCCATTCCTCTATTGAGCCAGGAGGACAGTGGCCTGCAGACCTCATAACCCAGCCAGACTCTGGCCTGGGAATTAACTGGGTCTTAACATGCAAAATTTCAGGTAAATAGGAAGAATGTGTTCAAGAAATCTATTGTACACCATGGTGGCTGTGGCTAGTCACATACTGTATTCTCGAAAGTTGCTAAGAAAGTAGATATTTAGTGTTCTCAGCATGAAAATATGGTAAGTATGTGAGCTTATGCATGTGTTAATTAGCTTGATTTAGTCATTCCTCAATATATATGTATTTCAAAACAACATTCCATACATGATAAATATATACAGATTTTATTTGTCAATAAAAAAATAAATAAAAGAAAGAGTGCTTTTGCACCGACAGCCTGGAGAGAGAGCTTTAGAAAGGAGAAGACAAAGTTGAGCCTGTCGCTGGAGGGATGACTGCTGCAGGAGTCTCCCCTCCTTTGTCACAGGGAAATGGGGGGGACTCCCTGGCAGGAGTATTTGGTTACTTATGCATTCCACAAGCTCTGATAGATCATCTGATCTGCGCCCAGCATTTTAGCATAATCGAGAGTCCTAGCACAACACGACACAAGCTTCCTGACCTTCAGGAGCCTACAGTTGGTGCAGCAGGCAGGTGGTGGGGTGAAGAGAGCAGATGCTCCCAGAGAACCGACATCAGATGGACCATTCTGTCTACAGGATCGATGCCCTGAGAGGTGTCATGTCAGCTCAGACTCTGTTGGGTGCCCTTGGGGACCACTTCCTGGAGAAGCTGGCTGGGCTCAGGTCTGAGGGACAAAGAGGAACTAGGTAGAGAAGAGAACTCAGGAGACCTGCCAGGGTCTCTAAAAGCTGCTCAACATGCAGTCAACAAGCCAGATCAAGATGCTTTCTGGGGGCCAGCAGGTGGTTAAGGTGCTGGACTCCACATGGCTGACCATGGTTCGAATCCTGAACCTGGTGGCTGCTTTCTCACTTTCTCTCTCTCTGGTCAAATTAAAAGATAATAATAATAAATAAAATTAAATAAATAATTCTTAAAAAAAAAAAAAAAAGATTAGTTTTCCTGTCACATTTGAGCGTGGGCCTGATTCTGTATTCCCAGGAAAGGAAGGAAGTGGTCAGACGGCAGTGGGCACTTTGGAGTGGAATGAGCCTGGTGGGGAGAGCTTGCTGAGGAACCTTCAGGGGCTACAGGTGAGAAAGGAGGGGCCCCAGGTGCAGGACTGGGGCTGTAGAGGGGACAGAGTGGAGGCCTATGGAGTAGGTGGAGGGGGAGCACCTTGTGCCCTCCTTAAAAAGGATATTTCCTCCCGAGCTGTGCCCCAGCCCGGAGAAAGGCCCTTGTACCACCTGTTCTAAGGCTGGGGCTCCTTAGGGCTTGCCAGGCACTAGGGAATTCCAACTCCTGATTGGAAGTGACCAATGCCCAGGGGTGCTAAATGATACTTCAAGGCATTACCTGGGCTACAGGGCCTGGGGCCTGTAGCCCAGGTAATGCCGGTGCTTGGTGGTTGCTGCTGCTTATGTCATCGTGAGGCCACGTTAGTCCCAGGAGAGAGGAGTTCTCACACCCATTATCTTACTGGCAGTGATGGACTGAGGCCTCTCTCCAGGAAGGGCCCAGATAACAGCCCCATAAAACCTGAGCAGAAGGCTTGAGGGCATGTGGGCCTATTTCCTTATTTCATGTATTTCAGGAGGCCAGAAGTCCTACAAAGCTCACGCCAGGCTAACTTCAAGGTGTAGGCAGGGCTGTCTTCTTTTCTGGAAGCTTTGGAAGAGAATTAATTCTTTGGTTTTTCCCAGCTTCAATAATCTGTCTGCTTTCTTAGGCTTGTGGTTCCTTCCTCTGTCTTCAAAGTCAGCAAGGTTGCATCTTTTGACCCTTTTGTCATCACATCCTCCTCTTGCCAGCAATAGCCAGGAGAGGTTCTGTGCTTGTAAGGACTCTTGCAATCAGATTGGGCCCTCTCTAATAGTTGAGGAGACGTATCACCCCTCAAGGTCCTAACCACATCTTTGACATCTCTGTGGGGTTTAGGATGTGGAAATCTTAGAGGCCATTATTTCTGACCAAAAGAGTATGGACAACTGTCGTTCAATATTACTAGATGTTCAAATGAAAAAACCATAGGAGTTTAGAGGAGAGAGAACCCACTTCAGACTGTGGGGAGAGAGTAGAGAAGGCAGAGGGAAAGGAAGGTTTAGCAGGTCAGTTGGCCACTTTCGATCACAAAGCTTTTTGAAGAGGGTGAGCTGACACAGGGCATGAAAAGATGAGATAGAAGTGTCCATATCTGAATTTAAACTATTGGGTTGTTGAGAAAGTCATGATGCATTTTTGCATAGAAAATTATGTCATGACTTTCCTGATGACCTAATAGTTTTAAAAGATATTTTCTTAGCCTCTAGAAGCTCTGCTTAGGCTCCAGGAAGGATGTTGTTTTATTAAGTTTATTTTATTTACTTTATGAAAGAGAGAGAGAGAGAAAAGATATGTACCCTCAGTGGGGCCTTACACCAGGATCTCCCCACTCCAGTAGGACCACAGGCATGGTACACATCTGGCATGTACAGGTTGACCTGGGAACAGAACCGTGACCTTCTATATGACTTCCAGTACTGCAGATTCACACGCCACTCCTGCACCATCACAGGTGGGTCAGTATCTTCTGATCTTAAGCCCCAGGAACTGTAGTCTGCTGGAATGACCTTGCATCTTGGTGAATACCTTTTCAAAATCATGTGGGACTACTTATTTCTCTTTCTCTACCTGGGTTTTCCTGGTTGCCTCAGGAAACTCTCCCACTCCTCCAGCCCCCCCCCCCCCCCATTCTCTGTTTATAAACAGCATCTATCCATCTGTCTATTCATCTATCTGTCCGTCCAACTCTATCTCTTGTATCTCTCAATCCACCTACATGTGTTTATCTATCTATATACCCATGCTCTATCTATTCATCATCTATGTCTTTCTATCTCTCCATATGACACCCACGTATTCATCTTTATCTACTTATCTATCATCTATTTATTTTACTACTACCTAGGCTCTTACCTGACTGCATCTTTTCTTTCTTTTTTTCCTCCTTTCTTTTCTTCCTCCTTTCTTTTCTTCATCCTTTCTCCCTCTCTCTCTCTCTCTCTCTCTCTCTCTCTCTCTCTCTCTCTCTGTTTTTCTTCTTTCTTTTCTCTCCTTTTTCTTTCTTTCTTTCTCTCAGAGGGCATGCATGCTTGTGAAAGAGAGAGAGAGAGTTCCTCCCCACAATGAGGCATGGTCCTACCACAACCTTTCATCCCCATGTTTTTCCCTGTCAGGATTTTAGGCACACATGTACACACGCCAGCATGTTTATCAAGTTGCAGGGGCCAGGATTTAAACTGTGATCAGCCATGTGGGATCTGGCTCCCTTAACTATGGGGTTATGGGATTGGACCACCTGATCACAATTTCTGAGTGCTTCCCCCCAAATCTCTAAACATGCATTTCTATTTTTTACAATTTTTATTTTTTAATTTAATTTTTTTTCTCCAGAGGGTACACGCCAGAGTATGCCAGAGAGAGAAAGAGAGGGAGAGGAAGAGGAAGCAACTCTCCCAGGGCATGGTCATGCCACAGTCCCTTTTCCTTCATTTCTCCACCCTTTTGGAATTTGGGACAATCTTGCACACATGCCTGACATGTTTCTGAAGCTACCAGGTTCAGCCATGTGGGGTCCTACTCCTTTAACCACCAAGTCACAGAGTGGCCCTGAAAACATGTATTTCTAGGGGACCAGCAGTTGGCGTAATGGCTGTGTCACTGGACTCCCATGTAGCTGATTGGGGTTTGAGTCCCGGACCCGGTGGCTTAAACCCATGCCAGGCGCGTGTGCGTGTGTGCCCAAGAACTCGAGAGGAGAATAGAGAAGAAGGTATTGTGGCGTGGCCATCCCTCTGGGGGAGGTAATTTCTCGCTTTCTATCTCTCTGTCTCTCTTTCTTTCTGGTGAGCGCACATGCCTTATAGCAAAAAAACAAACAAACAAACAAAAAAACCCAAAACAAACAAAAAAAAACCCACATGTATTTCTAAAACCTGCTTTAATTTTGCCAACTTTTCCTGACTCAGGAGATAAGAATTAAATACAAATTATTTAGGAAAAAAACATTTCTTTTTTTTTTTTTTTTTTTTTTTTTTTTTTTTTTTTTTTTTTGCTATAGGGTGCGTACGCTCACCAGAAAGACAGAGAGAGACAGAGAGACAGAAAGCAAGAAATCACCCCCCCAGGGGGGGATGGCCACACCGCAATCTCTTCTCTTCTATTCTCCTCTCGGGATCTTGTGTGCATGTTCACGCGCCCGGCGTGAATTTAAGCCACCAGGTCTGGGACTCGAACCTCTATCGACTACATGGGAGTCCAGTGACATAGCCATTACGCCAATTACTGGTCCCGGGAAGAAACATTTCTGTCCCCTCTAATGTTATCAAGCACAGGTGAATCTCAGAAAAATGTATTCTGTTTCTAGAGTCATCAGGAATGCCAGATCCAAATGAGAAGCTGAATCTCTCTGACTCTAGCATGTGTTTCCTTAACACTCTGCAGTGCTCACCCACTGCTTCTGAATGAGGCATGTGCGTGCCACATAAGTCTGGGCGCGCGCACACACACACACCTCTTTAAAGAGTAATGCAGCAGATAAACATTCCACCTTGCAGTACTAAAAATGTCACAAGGCTCATTAAAGGTCCAGTGGTTAGTGCAGGCAGAAATCGAGAGGAGGAAGAGATGCCGCTGGTTGGATTAATCTGAGAAGACTGCACGGAGGAGGGGAGAAAGAAACAAGTGACGAAACAGGAGCAATTGCACAATCTGGCTTGTGTCATGGACTCGCACATATCACAGTTCTTCAGCACAGGCCGAGAACCTCTGGGGTGACCTTCAGTTTGATCTGCAGCCTCCAGAGCTTGGGGGCACCTCCCAAGAGCTGTAGCTGGCTGTGTGGTGAACTCTCTCCCTCCGCTGGCTGTCCAGGGACACGTGTGTAGGTGGATCACATGAGGGCCTTTGGAAAGTCCCAACTGGTTGCCAGATCGTCTGAGAATTCCAACTCCTACTCTCCTAGTCAGAGTTGCTACCTGTGACAAGCGTGGTACGCCCCCTTTGATGTTAAGTGCATACCAATTCCTTCCTTCCTGAGAATTCCTTCCCTGCTCCTTCATGTTATTCCTGTTCTTCCCCAAGGCTGGGGCACTTGGCCCTGTCCACACATGAGCATGGCTGCCTTGCTCAGATGGCAGGGAGTCTGCGTCTTTCGGTTTAAGAACAGAAATGAGTTGCTATTTTTAGCTCTGCATGGGAAAGTCCGAGTGAACAGAGAAAATGGATCAGCCAAAAAATATTTTCTGGGGCAGCTGCCATCTCAGCTGATATGGAGCAAAAAAGGAAAAAAAGAGAGAGAAAAGGGAGGTAATGATGTCTCGGACACTCCATTAAACACCATGACACTCTCCCTGGAGTGCCTGGTAATTAGGGACAGTGGAGAGTTGGATCATTCTTGGTAAGGCAGACATTTCTTGCTTGCTATAAACAGAGAGAAAGGACAAGAAAGGAGAGGTGAGGAATTTGTTGTTTTCTGGAAGCCGAGAGTAGAACCAGGAGAAAGTGTAGAGCCGCACAGCCATCGCAGCCCTGCAGGAGCTGGGTGTGGACAGAACAGAAGCTGGCCCGGCGGACAGGATAGGGTCGACTACAGACAATGGAAGGAAGCCCCTGACACAGAGTGGGGGGTCAGGCGATTGAGACCGACCAAACAATTGGTCCTCATGAAAGACAGCAAGAAGAACAGGTAGTTTAGGGAGCTGGAGAGTGTTTCAAGAGACAAGATGGTGGGCCAGTAGATGGCATAGTGGTTAAGGCACTGGACTCCCACATGGCCAATCACGGTTCTAGTCCCGGGCCTGGTAGCTTGAAAATCATGCTGGGTACATGTGTGTATGTGCGTGCCCAAAATCCCAGGAGGAGAATAGAAGAGAAGGGATTACAGTCTCCTGGGAGGTGATTTCTCTCTTTCTTCGTCACTGTCTCTCTGGCAAGAGCATGCTCCGTATGACAAAAACTTTAATGATAATAATAATAACAATAATGAAAGGACAAGGCAATTGTGGCAGAAGAACTTGGTGTACGTTAGGTAGGAGTCAGGGATCCGAACTGGCAGGAACTGGCTCCAGTCATTGGGATGGAATCAGGGACAAGACTCCGAGCCTGCAAGAAGTGGGGAGATCAGGATAGGATGGAAGCAAAGAGGTGCCAGGCACTGATTTGGCCTCCGAGGGGCAGTATGACATGTTAGAAAGAGTGGGCTTTTAGGCAGACCTGGTCACAAATTCCCATCAGGATTCCAATTAGCGGAGGGGGCCTGAGCTGATTACTAAGCCTCTATACTATGGCTTCCCCATCCACATGGAGATACATGAGAACATTCTTGAAAATATGGGTTTAAAGTATGAGTTTATTTTGGTGCAAGGAAAAAAAAAAAAAAAAAAAAAAAAGAAAGAAAGAAAGAAAAAAATTAAATCCAGGCAGGTTTTTTTCATAATATTTATTTTCCATAAACTTTGTGAAGACCCTTCATATGCTGTTTCTAGTTTTTCTTGCATTCGACTGATGCCAGAGGGGACAAAATATGTCTACTCAAAAATGCCTTACATGTTCATGGATTGAAGCCAAACCTAAGGGTTTAAGTAAAAGGCCCAGAAATCTTTACCTGTTTTTCACCAGAGGGATAACAGTATAAAGTTGTATTTTCCCTTTTGTTTATTAAAAACCTTGTTCTGGCCCAGCCCCAGTGGCACAGGCAGTAGAGAGCCACTGAAAGATCCTGGCGCCACATGGGAAGGCCTGGGTGTAGATCCCAAGCTGACCTGTTGGGCCACGCACTCTGAAATGTGCACTTGTGATCCTGGCTGGCGGGAGAATCGTGGCACTTGTGATCCTGGCCGGCGGGAGAATCGTGGCACCGAGAGACTCTAATCTGGGGTCTCTCCCACCCCACCTGAATAAACAAACTTAAAACCAAAAAAAACCCCTTTGTTATCAAGTTCTTAATGAACCTGCTTTGTTTCTTCAACATGGCAGTGCAACAATGTAAAATACTCAGATATAAACTAAGGTAGTTTAGGAAAAGTGAAGTGTGAAGGATTTGTTTTGTTTTGTTTTGTTTCAGTTTTTGGTATAGGGTGTGTGCATTTCTGAGAGAGAGAGAGAGAAAGAAAGAGAGAAATCACCCCCCCCCCCGGGGGGGGGGAGAGTGTCACGCCACAATCCCTTCTTCACTGTCAGGATTTGGGACACTCATGTATACATGCCCAGGTGTGATTCTCAAACTGCCAGGTCTAAGACTTGAACCAGGATGCTAGCCATGTGGGATCTAGAATCTTAACCTCCATGCCACCTGCTGGCCCAAAATGTGAAGGATTTTATATGTTGGTGGCAAGCATAATTACCTTCAGAAGATGAACTTACAGAAGTTAGAGACTTTTTTCTCCCTCCACTCATAAACACGGGAAACGTTTTCCTCTGAGAAGTACCTGACACAGACAATTGGACTTACTGTATACAATTTATCTCTTCTGAAATATGAACAGACACACCCCAAACACATTTTTCTCCCTGCTGCATGCCTGTGACGCTGGAGTTGCATCACACGCTGCCCTGCCCTGCCTCCTTCCTGCGGCGAGTCGCTTCCTTCGTCCCAGGTGCGACGTGAGACTGCGGGGTGGCAGCACTCAAGGGCACCAGAATTTACATTCATGAAGTTAGCAGGGACTCCTTCTTGGATGTGAAAATCAAACATCTTTTAGTTAAAAACCTCTGTCAGGGTTGGAAACTATTTTTAGCGAGTGTTATTAACTCTGATGACCATGGTTTGGATAGAAATAACGCGTGTGTGAGCAGTTGGGTTGAAACGTGACAGCCATTACGTTTTCTAGCAAAATGTTTGTTCTGACCGTGAGTTTTAGGGACACTGTCTACTGGGGGTTGGGTTCACTCCAAGATGGACACTCCAAGATCAGAACTCTTTTGCAGGTGATTTTTGAATGGGTGCTCCCAGGAAAGACCAGCAGGGGTGTGCAGTGGGGTGCGCAGTGTGGGGCAGGTAAGGGAAAAAGGCCAGTAGGGAGGTGTCATGAAGCAAAGTCCTGCCACAGAGCTCTGAGGGGGCACGTGTTGAGTCATCCTGCTTAGGGACCAAAGTGTGGAGTATTTATTCTGACCCTAAGGGCTGTCCCCTGGGAGGCGCATCCTGTGTGCAGGCACAGTGCTCTCTGGCATCTGAGGGAAGCCTCCTACAGGGATAGCAGTACCAGAGGGGGTTGGGGGAGAGAAGGTATAGGGAGCTGGTCGTTAGAGGGAGATGATCAGTGATCGCCACCCTCCCAACAAGACAGATACAAAGATAAACAAAATGGATGCAATTCCTGCTTCCACAAGGCCTGGAGTCCAGGATGGAACACACACAGGTGATGGCATGTAGTGCAATGAGTGTCAGGTACCCCAAGACAGCGTGCTACGGGCGTGAGTAAATGGGACACCACCCAGACCTAATGGACTTGAGTGGCTTCCAGAGGAAGGGACACTGAGTTGTAGATCTAGAGGGTGAGTTGGCACGAGCCGGGAAAGGGTGGGAAGAGTGTTCCAGACAGCCTGTGCCAAGGCTGAAACAAGAAAGAAAATTTCCAAGTGGTTGGAAGACAGAGGATGGGCTGGAAAGGCAGAGGTGGGGCTGGAGGCCAGGCTGAGGTAGGCCTAGGCTGGATTACATAGGGCCGTGTAAGCCCGCCGAGTAAGGAGAGGAAGCCAGCAGCAGGTCTTCGCGGGTCATGGGCTTTATCACTTCTGGGCCTGGTAACCTGACATCCCCTCTGCTTGAAAGTTTCCCTTTCTAGGTACCATCCTTATGCAGGGTCAGGTGCCTCTCCTGTTCCAGGGCCCTTGAAGCTGCGGGTGATGTGTCTGCTGTAGTATGCATCTCACCACACTACGATTGTCTTTGTGTGTGTCTTTCCTGTCTGATGGCAAGCAAGCTGAGAACAGGAACTTTCTCTGCAAGGTGGGGGGGGGATCTATGGAGGGCCTAACTATGCCAAGCCAAGCAGCCACTGGCCTGCCTGAGGGATGGAGGTCTGAGGGTGGCTTCAGATGGCTGACAAGAAGGGAAATAGGAAGAGATAGGAGGGGCAGAGAGAGACAGAATAGTGAGATGGCGAGATAATAAATAGACAAGGGAGAGGAAATGGAAAAATTCCTTCAGCTTTTTGGGCTTCTGGGGGAAAAGAAATGAAAGTGCAATTCTTATTACAAGTGGAAAAGGATGACAGCAAATCACCCTGAAAACTATAGAATCCAGCAAAGAAATGATAGCGCACAGAAGACTCATCGACCGAGTCAAGGTAAGAGGCCCTTTAATGGAGGACTGAGTAATGGCGGCGACTTGGGTCTCTGCCCATCAGTTAAGAGCATGAGTCCTTCGAGTTCTCCAAGCAATCAGAATGGTCAGTACCTACTGCAAAGCTGCAGTTTGCTTTTATGGCTTTAATTAAATTGAATTAACTATAACAGCCAGGGCTTCTGTTTGCCTCATTCTCCAATTCAAAAGGGTCTATTTTAGCTGTCGGGCATGATATTTCTGAGTTGAAAATCAGACATGTGTGTGTGTGTGTGTGTGGTCTTTTTCTTTTATCAGAAGGGAAGGCCGATCTTTTGAGAGCTGCAGTGTAGTGAAAGGAAAGAAAATGAGTACTAATGGTGGCCCCGAGTCCCTCGTGCTGTGGTTTCATTGCTTCCGTTGAGTGCCGAGGCAGCGGTCCTCTTCTTGGGCCATGTGTCCTGCTGGGAGCTGTTTGATGGGCTTGGAACCCAACTTCCTTCCATGCCGTTACAGCTGTGCCATCCCAAGAGCAGTCCTAAGTCCGTGACACAGAAATGGTGGCAATACCTACTTCGTAGGCTATTTGAGGATTCAACATTTCACGGATGAGATGACTTTAAAAAGATCATGGAAAATGGGATTACAGTGCAAGTTTAGGGGCTAGATGGTGGTTCAGTGGTAAAATGTGACCCTCTACGTGGCTGATCCACATGGGAAGGTTCCAGATTGGTGTCTGGAGAATCCTTGAGTCCACTGGGCATGAGAGTACCCATGACCTGGGCCTGGCTGAGGCTGAGGGTAGATCAAGGCATCAAAACCCTGCAGGGAGTGGGGGGTGCTGTCTCTGTCACTCATTGAAGAAATAAATAAACTTAAAAAAATGTGTGAGAGGGGAACCAGAAGTTAGCGTAATGGCTATGTTGCTGGACTCCCACGTAGTCGACCGCGGTTCGCGTCCCGTGGCTTAAAACTCACGCCGGGCGCGTGTGCGTGCGTGCCCAGGATCCCGAGAGGAGAATAGAGGAGAAGGGATTGCGGCGTGACCATCCCCCCTGGGGGGTGATTTCTCGCTTTCTGTCTCTATGTCTCTCTCTCTGTGTGTCTGGCGAGTGCACGCACCCTATAGCAAAAACCTCTCCAAGAAAAAAAAATGTGTGCGTTAATTTGGGTGCAAATTTTTTTTTTTTTCCAAATCAATCCATAGCTTTTCCATAGTACACATTTCTGTGAACTTGTTGAAAAGCTCTCATTCAGTACAAGCCGATGCCAAGCAGTCAGCAAGTAGCTAGTGGTGCTGCCCATGATGGTGGGAAATGGATCCCCAAGTCCCTCTCTCCCTTTCAGAACGGAAGGCAGCAGTCTTTGCTGAGGAAGGAGAAGCCCTTGTGTGCTCCTGTCCCTCTCTCAGCAGCGTCTTTGCCGCTAATCGCCAGGCGGATGTTCATTTGCTCTGGTTCCAGGTGGCGTTGCAGGGGGAGGCTGCTCTATTTCCCTTGACCCATCGTTGTCATTCCTTGGCTGACCTGAAATGGTCACCCTTTGCCATGGTTTTCAGACTCACTTTCATCCCCATCATGAGGAAATTCTCCTTTCCTGGGCCTCTGGTGTCTGTCTCCTCCTATGGTCATGTCCCGAGTTTTACCTGAAGCTTGTAAACACCTACTATCTTCCCACTCCTGCCACCACACCCTCCACAGAAACAGCCATGGCCCCTGATGCTTTGGACCTCACTGCTGGTACAGACCTTCAGTCCCTCTCCACGTCTGAGACCCCCCCAGAGCCCTAAACACTGCTGTGTTCTGTTTTGTTTTATTTTGTTTGTCTTATAACTCATGGGGAGTCCAACCTGAGCTCCCACAAATCTATTACATTCTTCATTTGTCCATGCAGAGAGTCGAATATGTGGCCACAGAACTGTGAATGCATTTGCTTATAGAATGCTCAGACCCCCAGTCTACTGGAGCAGTTACATAATCCACACAAGGTGTGCACTGAACATTCTACACGGGGAAAAGTCAATGTAGAACCTGGACCCCTGGGTTTTAGAAAGGAACCATCCACCCCAACAGCAATGGCCAACCTTCATAGAGCTCATCACATCTTTCGTTTCATTTTGTTTTGTTTTGTTCGCAATTTGCCAGAGTAAGATGGGGGTGGGAGAGTGGGGCAGGGATGTTAGTGAGAAAGCACTCTCCTCCCCATGGGGGATGGTCACATTCAATCTCTTTTCTTCCTTTTCTTCCTTTTTCTGGGACTTGGGGCATGCACAGACATGTGCCTGTGTCCAGGACTTGAACCACACAGTCAGCCGTGTGGGATCCAGCTACCTTACTCACTATACCATTTAGCCCCCGTATGACCCTGTGAGTAGTTCCCTTAGCCTCTCCATTTGAAAGAGACTGACACACAGAAGGATTAAGAAACCAAACCATGTCACACACTGAATGAGTAGAGTCAGGGCTGGACCCAGTGGCTTGGCATCCAAGCCTTTTCCCTTAACCACGCTTCTGTGCTGCCCATGTTCCCTGTCTCGCTCCCACTGAGACATGAATTACCTATCTAAATAGGGAAGCACAGTAGATTTTGTTTCATTTTATTTTGTGGTGGCTAAGAGCATTGACTCTAGACACAGAATGCCTGAGTTCAAATCCCAGTTCCACACCTTGGCAGCTGCGTGACTTTGAGCAAGTTTTCTAATTTCTCTGTGTTTCAGTTTCCTCATCTGTAAAATGGGGTTTGTAATAATACCCTCTTGTTAGGGTTGCTGTGAAGATGACTTAACTTATGGAAAGTATTCGCCTGACACATGTTAGCCATTACGCCAACTGCTGGTCCCAGCACTTTTACTTTTAATACTTAAGATAATTTCTTCAACATGCAAGCGTGTTTGGTGGAAAGAGAAAAAAAATGTGAGTGTCCGACTTTACAAAAGAATAACAGGAAGCCCCAGCAGGCAGTGTTTTCCTTGTACCTTGAAGAGTTTAGAGTCAAGGAGCAGGACTGGTGAGAAGTTGAAGCTGAGGCGGACTTTGTGGCTCACAGGTTGGTGCCATAGGAGGCGCTGTGCCTTCCTCATCCCCTACAACTCTGGTCAACCTGGTCACAGGAACTTCTTCCTGAGCCTGGTGGAAGATTCATCGTGGGCTCTGCAGAGACTCTCTGAGCAGCTACCCCATCCAAGCCAGCTCAGTCTACTGGAAAGTTGTAAGAGTCACCTAGCCTAAATATTTTGGAGATGACGGTGCAAATGCAAGGAAAAGGTTGTCCTTTCTCAATACATATTAGTTACATTATGATTCCTGGAAACCACAACAACAACAACAAACAAAGAAGAAATATCAACATTCATTCAAGTAGGCACAAGGCAATGATAGATGGGAGTTTTTGTTTCTCATGGGCTGACTTAATAGAGCTGCAGTTCTCAAGGACTTTCTGGACAGTGACAGCAGCCAGTGGCAGGGCAGGGGGTGGGGAGTTTCTGTGCGACTGCGGCTTTCACATCGCTGGTAGGCAGACAAGCGGAGGGGGCATGTGCTATGGTGGTTAGGCCATGGGCTGAGAGCCAGCAGGCCTGCTCTCAAATGCAGCTCTGCCCCTTCCTACTTCTGGGGTTTTAGGAAACTAATTTATCCTCTCTGCCTCATTTCTTTAGCTGTAAAATGGGGAGAGTAATAGTATCCACCTTACAGACTTGCTGTGAGCGCAGAATGAGTGGAGACATGCAATGCATTCAAAGCCTTGCACATGTCGGCTACTCTGTTATTTATTGCTGTTATGTTCAAGCCTAGTTGCACAACTAGGGTGATGGTATTAACCTCTTTTAGTCTTTATTTCCTCCTTGTAAAATGGAATAAAAATAACTACCTTGGGTCCATTGGAGCCTGTAAATGGAATCGTGTGCTGTTCCAGTACCAATAGAATTGAGTCAGGTTCAATGGATGGCAGCCTTCCTGGGAAGAGTTAGAAGGGCTTCCTGGGAATCTTCTAACCCTTGTTAGATTCTCAGTGACATCTTTTCAAAAGCAAATCTGAACACTCCTTCCTTCCTGGAGAAGACAAATTTCAGTCCTTGCTCAGAATGGATGAAGCAGCAGGCAGTTCTCCAAGGAGGAGGAGGAAAGCGGAGCAAAACCAGGGAAGGAAGCATTTGAAAGTTGCACACAGGACGAGGCGCCCTTCTAAGCCTTTAAAGACAATTCAAAGGTGCAGCGCTCTTAGAGCTAGAACTACTGTCATTCTTATTTGGAAGGTGATGAAATCATCCTACAGGGATTACTTAGAAGTGAGATTCGAACCTAGATCATCTGACCCTGGAGTCTGTGTCCTGAGCATGTGGTACTGACCTTGAATAGGAAGGTTTCCAAAGAAAGAGGAGGCTGGGAATAAGGGGACGGGGGACGCAAGGCGAGAGTCTGGAGAGCGCTGCGGACACCAGGCCCACCTTCAATTTGAAACAATTTCTTCAAGGAAACACACTCTAATTATTCTTTGTCACCAAAGCAGCTGCAGTCCCTGGTCCTGCCTGTCCTCAATAATCATCCTTTTCCACTTCCTCTCTCCCCTCCCCCTGGGTGTCTTATTGATACAGACGGGCGGACACGAACAAATGAGGTCAGAAAACTCGGTGACCGCACACAGTGTCCTCCTCTGCAGGCCGTGGGCTCACAAGGTCAGCACAACAAACTTGCCTGCTGCAAGGACTTTCCCGGGAAGCTGGGGGAGGAGCAGGCATGGCTTCTGCTTGTCTGACTCCTGCTTGTCTTAGGCCAGCGTGGGAGGTGGCTGACAGCAGAGGGAACATTGGAAGAGGATGAGGCGCGAAGACTTCATTTGGGCATTTTTTAAAAATTTTATTTTATTTTATTTTATTTTTGGAGAGATTTTCGCTATAGGGCGCGTGCGCTCACCAGACAGACAGAGAGAGACATTAGAGACAGAAAGCGAGAAATCACCCCCCAGGGGGGATGGTCACGCCGCAATCCCTTCTCCTCCATTCTCCTCTCGGGATCTTGGGCACGCACACACACGCGCCCGGCATGAGTTGTAAGCCACCGGGTCCGAGACACGAACCGTGGTCGACTACATGGGAGTCCAGCGACATAGCCATTACGCTAACTGCTGGTTCTCCATTTGGGCATTTTGGAAGATAACCCAGGAGGTTATTCATTGGGATGAGTTTTTGCACCAGGAACGAACCCTTCATAATTTTAGAACACTGGTTTGGTAACAATTAGAATTGAAATCATTAGCTTTTTCACTCATTATAATTATTTTGTGAGTGTGTGTGAGAGTTTTACTGTAGGGCGAATGTGCTTGTTCAAGAGACACACAGAGAGAGACAGAAAGCAAGAAATTAACTCTCCCCCAGAGGGGATGGACATATTGCAATCCCTTCTCCTCCATTCTCCTCTTGGGATTTTGGGCATGCACACACACACATCCAGCATGAGTTTCAAGCCTCTGGGTCAGGCACTTGACCACGGTTGGACATGTGGGCGTCCAGCACATTAAACACTACGCCACCTGCTGGTCCCTCACTTATTATTTTTAAAACTAATAAATGCTAGGGCCAGCTGGTGGTGTAGTGGTCTAAGTGGCTGGATCCTGCATGGCTGACTGTGTGGTTCATGTCCTGGACCCAAGTGTTGTGAGAGAAAACATGCTGGGCACACGTGTGCATGCCCCAAATCCCGAAAGGACGGAGAAGAGGAGAAGGGATTGTAGCATATGCCATGACACATAGGCAGTATTTTCTTTTTGTCTCTTTCTAGCAAACGCATGCACCCTCTGGCAAATTGAAAACAAAAAGAGGAAAAAAAAAGAAACCTACAAATGTCAGAGAGATAATCCTCATTGTAGTTGTTACCGTTTAGGATGATGTGGGGAAAATGAGATTAGCCTCTCTGAATCATCCACATGTAGTATGTTCCACGTTCCATGGTGTAACTAGAAGATTTTGTGTTCCTCTTCTCAATCAGAGGGACGTTAAGAATTATATTGTAAACTTGTGTAACACTTGGTTTGTAAACTATATATTTTTAGGAGATAAATCATTTGACTTCAGAAATGAAAACCTTCTGAAAATAAAATTTAACTCTCTTCCTGAGCGTTGCTGACCGCAGAATGGGGCTTTCTTTTCTCCCCTTATTGAAAGATGGTATGGATCTTAGAAAAGAAAGCCAGTGAGTTTAGGTGGCTAAGAGCAAAGATTGAGCAAGAAGAAAGAAGACTTGTTTGGAAGACCCCGTCTATTTTGGAAACGAAGAGGGTTTTATTTCTTAGAGAAGGGAGGATTTATGGATTTATGTTTCCTCTGGAAGACAAATGACCCAGGCACATGTTTTTGTTTTTCCTCCCCAGCATTAACGCTAATCAATTACCTATGTTACTAAAGAAATAAACAAGTGGAATCTGAAGCGCAATGAAGGTAAAATTCACTAGGTTCTAGTGTTCGTGGTTATTTAAAACATTTTTTTTTAAAGGGGCGAGGACCTTCTATAGCTGTGCTTTATCTAATTCCTAGCTATGGGGTTGTTTTCCTTTTGCTATGAGTCTTCATACAGGAGACAAATCCAGCAGGTTTAGAGTCGCCGAAGGTTAGCGCTAGAAGGGACTTGGGAAACGTCCTAGCCGCGTGCCCCCGTTCTCCAGTTGAGACTGGCGGCCCAGAGAGCTACAGCGAATTGCCCAAGGTCGCCCAGCTGGGAGGGCCAGGTCCAGGAATCGCGGTCGATTTGGGGCTCTGGAGTTGCCAATTCTCCGCACCTAATCCTTGCCTTGGAGTGGTTCTCTCAACACCTAGAGAGCAAACCCTCTTTCTGCGCATCCACGCTGACGTCCCGCACCCTCCCCTCCCACCCCCATGTCAAACAAAAGGTCCGCGCATTTGAAAGATTCCCACGCCTGCAGCGCCCGGGGCCGGCCGCTTTGCG
The DNA here is from genome assembly GCA_026018925.1 of Tupaia tana. Classification (NCBI taxonomy): domain Eukaryota; kingdom Metazoa; phylum Chordata; class Mammalia; order Scandentia; family Tupaiidae; genus Tupaia; species Tupaia tana. The sequence continues at coordinate 55,299,121 of JAKSZU010000007.1, read as the reverse complement.
GCACCTCGTCTCTCCGAGCGCGCGCGGCGGGGCGCGGCGGGGCGGTGGGCGCCGCGGGGCGACGCCGGCCGGGTCGGCCAGTCTCAGCGCCTGGCTCCGGCGGGGCGGCCCCGGCCGCGCCGCGCCAGGCTCGCGGGGGTCAAGTCCAGGTTGCGGCGCAGGAAGGCAGCGGGGGAGGGGCGGGCCGGCCGCGCCCCCAGCCCTCCTCGGTGGCGGAATGTTGGGCCGGTTCCATCGGTGCGGTATGTCTGTGTAAACATCATTAGCCTCCGAGCTGACACGTTCTGCATTTTAAATTTCGCCTTACAAACTGCGGCCTCCTTACGCTTCGGGAGCGCATAGAGACCTTGAATCGCAGCCTTTCGGTTGTACTCCTAGGCGCCCGCCTTCCTAGACACCGAAACGAAAGGAGCCACTCTCCGGGGTGTTGTGCGTGTTGAATTCTTAATGCATCTCATCTCTAAGATGGCCTTTAGCTCTGGAGTACATCCTTCCTGTTCACCTGGATTCTCCGAAGAGGTCTGCTCGTCATCTCCTGGGGCGGAGCGGAGAGCTGAATCGTCTTCCCACTGTGTTCGCAGCCACAAGCCCCCAGCCCAGCGGGCTCCTCTTTACTGCATACCCGCTTTTCCGTGCCATCCGCACCTGTGTCCCTGCCACCTCTCCCATCGCTCAGCCCTCACTCCCCCGCCTGGCTCATTTCTCAGAGCACGGGCCTCAGGCAGAACTTCCTCAAATCCAAAACCTTTAAATACGTGTTTCAGCATCCCTGAATTCTCTGCTTTCCGTTCTCTGGTAGCAGTGGATTCGTTCTCCTTACTCGAGAGTGTGTATTTTGAAGCAGATCATACTAATGACAAAGATAAAAATCCCGCAGAGCCCATGGCAGTTTTGACTTTAAACATGAGGCGAGTTAACAAGGAAAGCAGCAATAAATTCAGCCCAGGGCATGACCCAGCACTAAATTGTCTCTTACAGTGTCCAGATTTCTGGCCAAGTTGTCAATTTGATGCCCCCTTTTTTTCTATTAGCCTCCTCAATTCCCTTTTAGGTCGTGCTGTTTTTGTTGGTTCACTTTTGTTTTACTGCCAAGTTATCTCTGCCGCAACTTTCTCCCCCCTATTTTCTGATTCTGTTTTCCAAGTTTCTTAGGCATGACCAGAATAATACACCCACAGTCTTCAGCGAAATCCCTCAAGCTGCTTCCCTCATAGAAATTTTGAAACAAGATCGTGTCAGAACATTTTGTTCATCCCCTCACACAAGCTGGTGAAAGATGGAAGGACTTGGTATTTGCTGGAAATGAAAACACCGGGAAGTTGTTGGAACCCATACCACGATGTTCTTTTTGTTTTTTGTTTTTTTTTTGCACAAGGGGATTATGTATGCTTCACAGTGTTTGTAAGAACAGCCCAGAAAGAACATGTAGCTCCAAACTAGAGGCCAGCAGTACTGGCAAGGGTTAACCAAGAAGCTCATTGTGCCCAGTAAATAGTTCAGGGGAGGGTTACACCATGTTAGACTGAGGGGCTGATCATAGCTGCAGAGCTAGTCCAAAGATGCTTTCCGCTTTCTGTTTAAGTTACTTTGCTTCAAAGGCAATGGGTAACTGGTGTTGCGTTGGTTTTATGGCCTGGAACTCTATTCCGACAGCTAACGCCAAGGCTGCTTTAACCTTGCGTTATCTTCCTGTTCTGTCAGATTGAGAAGGAAATCATGATATCATTACATACACGCCATTTAATGTTTTATTCTGGATGTTCTGTGAAGGGAAGGGATCAAATTACTCTCTTGGTCTAGCACACTGATCGGTGCTTCATGGGATAAATGGTCCATGAGGCGAAGGTTTAGGGCATGAGCAGATGACTCTGACTCCCCACTGGGCAATGCTGGGGGGGCTATACAAGGTAAGACATGAAAAGAAAATGAGGTTTCCTAAGCAGGGGAAGGTTCTCAAAGCATATCCTGTTTAGTGCCTTTGCTTTTGCTCAACCATAACAATAACAATGGAGATAATCATAATATGACTGCTAACATTTACGGAGTATTTATGAGGTGCCAAACCTTGTGTTAAGCCCCTGCATATACAATCTCATTTAATCCTCACAAGACTTCAGTGAGGGGAGCCCCCATTAGCCCGATTTTATAGAGGAGGAAATGAAGTCAGAAAGAGGTTATGTAATTTACCCAAGGCCACACAGCAAGGAGATAAATATGAATTCAGAGTACCACTTTTAACCCCTATACTCATCTGCCTCCCATGTGATTTCATACTGAAAAGTCATTGGCAAAGTAAATCAGGAAATTAAATAAGATCTATTAAATGTCTGATTCTGAGAATAGCTACGATTGACATTAATGGGGCACTTGCTATGAGCTCGGCACTTAAACCTCACAGCCGGGACGGCTCCATGGTGCAGTGGTAATGCACTCAGGAGAAGTCGGATCCCACATGGTGACCATGTTTCGAATTCCTGGCCAGCTCAGCCTGAAACACACTGGGCACTCCTGTCAATGCTCAACATCTGATGGGCTGGAGGACTGGAGGAAGGGGAGAGTTGGGTGGTCAGACCCTGTGGAGGGTGCTCATCTCTCTCTCTCTCTCTCAGACTCTCATGTGTGCACATGTGCTCTATTATGAATAAAGGGCAAAAAAATAAAACATCAATCTGCCCCTCAAAATAGATATGCAGAGTACTATACCTAATTTGAGGATGGGACAACAGAAGCTCAAAGAAGCTTAATGACTTTCTCCAGATTATGTGGAAGTAGAGCTGATGTTTGAACTCAGAGCTGCTTTCTCTTGGACCTGGGCCTTTAGCTTTGCTGGTCTATGTGGTAGCTTTGGCTCCCTGGCTTGTGTCTGTGTGTGTGTTGGGGTGAGAGAGGCAGATATGTCCACTTAGGGTGAGTAGCAAGGAATGAAACCTTTTTTCTAACAACTTGTCACCTTCCTTCACATCACATCAAGTGACTGTTGCTGTGACAGCCTTGCTGATGAGAAGATTAGGGTGGGCAGGCATGATTTTCAGGTTTTAGGGGAGGGAGGTCTGGGACTTGTCCTTGAAGGGCAGGCAAGTGTTGGAGAGTGGGGGTCAAAGGGCACAGGCTTCGCAGAGAGGAAGACGCAGAAATGGGCATGGCAGTGAGGGACTTCCTGGGATTTAGGTTGAGGACATAGCTGAGCCTGGCATCACATCCTGTTCCCCTTTGACCCCCCACTTCCAACCTGTGCTCAGCACAGTATCTGTCAAGGAACTGAAAAGCTCAGTAAATGTCGAGATGGTCTCAATTAAGTCAAATGAGCTTAGCCAACCTCCTTCTCTCCCTTCATTCTCCTTCCCTCCCTCCTTTGTTTTTCAGCTTTCTCAGAATTTTTGATTCTCCTTCCTCTTAATCATGGTGAAATAGCACCAAGCTATTCTCCTTTGAAATTCCCATAAAGAATAGCATACAGCTCCAGGTCCTCACCTTTGCGAAACCATTTTACTAACATAGGCCCTGTGTGAATCAGCCCCAGTGTCAATGTCTTCACCATCCTGTGCAGCACTTCCACCGTGGAGCAGAGAGCTGCTGCATGCAGAGCTCACCTGCCTTTCTGTCTGTGGTCAGAGTCTTGCAGACCCTCAGGGTGAATAAGTTTTTCTTCTAATTTTCACACGACTGAGAGAGTTCATCAGCCAGCTTCACCACCTACACTGACTGTACGGTTGCAGAGACCCGACTGGTTCCTTCAAAAATGGAAACAGGAAACAGCTAGCTGCAGATGAGATTGTGAACTCCTGAATGCAAGTTAATACATCAAGCAGCTGTACTGCGTGTGACCATGAACCGGTGTTCCTCTAAATGCACTTAATAGCACAGCCAAATTCGAACTTCCTGCATTCCCCTACAAGCATCCTTGCAAATCTGGCCTCTCAGTGACATTGTGAACTGAACATTTTTAGAATTTGGGGACACTGTGTTAAAGCATATGATAGAGAAGCATGACATGTAGTAGTAACAGATGATTTAGGGAAAGGGATGTGTCGTTTTAATATTGAGAATGTCCTCTGATAAGTGTATAAAGTTTCCTGGACAGTCAATAAGAACAGGAAATACTATGCAGAAGACATTTATTTCCATAGTAACTATTGAGTACTCCATTCCAATGTGTTGGTGGATTAGTGAAATTGGGTCTAGAAATTTGTAGCTGTTTAGACGTGTGGTTCCAGATTTATAGGAACTCATAATTCAAAGAGAGAGACCATTGGTTGGATTTAAGCAAAGCAAGGAACTGTTTGAGGGATCTTCAGAATCCTTGGGATAAAAGTCCATATGAAACAGTGTTCAGGCAACTTCCTCAATGCTAGGAAGTCAGCAAGTTTTGTATTTCTGCCAGTTCTAGAAATAAATACAATACCTTGCATCTCCCTTTAAGCCTATGATCTCATTTTGCCCTTCACAACAGCTCTGAGGTAGGTGGCCTAGTGTCTCCTTGACATCTATTTTAGAGATGAGAAAACAGTCAGAAGGAGATTAAGGGGCTCTGCTCAAGCTTCAGAGTTGTTTATTTAGAGAGCTGGGCCTGGAACTCAGGCCTCTGACTGCAGGGTTGATATGCCTCCACCATACTCATAGGACAGTTCGAGTTTATCAGCACATTTCATGTAAAATGTGTCTAAGACAGATGGAGATCTTGGTAATATCTGAATATCGGGGTGAAGCAAAGATAGGGGATGGCCCCTTCGCACCTGGAAACGATATTCTGCTAGCTCCCAGCAGCTCTGATGGCGAGGATAAAGTTTGAACTGTGAGCGCGCAGGCCCGTGGGAGTCGGTGAACGAGCAAGAGGAGAGTTCAGGTCTGTTCACTCCCATCGCGTATTCATTTCGTTTGTCCCCATAGCTGTCTTTAATTGAGGATAAGAACTGTGATTCATGAGTTGCTAAAGACTGTGGAGGAAACTACTCTTATATAAACACCACTGATGTGGAATAGCTGTAGAAAACCAATTTTTCAAAGTTGACTTTTATTGTACTTTCAGACCAAATTTGTTGTCGTTCCACATCTCTGTTCTTTTCCTTTCTTCCTTCTGTCCTCCCTCCCTTCCTTCCTTAGTTTCTTTCTTTTTTCTCTCTCTTTCTTCCTTTTTTTCTTTATTTCTTCCCTTTTTTAATTTTCTTTCCCCCTTTCTCGCTTTCTTTCCTCTTTCTCTTTCTCTCCCTGCGACACCCAAGTCCCAGTAGCTTAACACATCAAAAGGTAATGTTTTGCCCACATTAAATAAAAAATGAGTCTTTTTGACACTGAATGGTGGTCAGCAGAGTCTTGACTAGACCTACATGGGGAGGCCCCGAGTTCTCCTCCTGGAGTTGTCCTCTATAATCCTCTATAATCCAGGTGTGCACACATGTGCACCCATGGTCCTGGCCGAGTAAGGCTGGGGACGGATTGCGGCATGTGGAAGATCCTGATGGGGATATCTGTTTCTTTCTCTTGCTTTCTTTCTCAGAAGATATGAACAAAAAAACTTAAAAAAAAAATCAGTATTTCTGATCAGTGGCAGCTCTTCTCTATCAGTGAGGAGGGGCAGCTCTCCTATGCTTGCTCTGTCCTGTCCTGGCTCTCCACCAACCTGATGTCACTTGTGCTCGTCTCCATCAAACCCTCAGGGGACAGAGCCTGCAACACTGCATATGGGAAGGCTGTTGTGGGCCCCTCTGAAAATGGCACATGCTACTTCTGCTCACATCCCATTGACTAGGACAGTTGTCACCAACCTTTTTGGCACCAGGGGCCAGTTTTGTAGAAGACAATTTTTCCACAGACCAACAGTATGTGTGTGGAGGAAGGCATTTTTGGGGTGATTCAAGCACATTACATTTATTGTGCACTATTATTATATTACATTATAGTATATAATGAAATAATTATACAACTTGCCATAATGCAGTATTTTTAGCCACTTCCCAATGCTAGCATCACTGCCTCAACTCCATCTTAGATCATCAGGCATTATATTCTTATAAAGAGCCTGCAACCTAGATCCCTTGCATGCACAGTTTACAACAGGATTAGTGCTCATATAAGAATCTAATGCCACTGCTGATTTGACAGGAGGTGGAGCTCAGGTGGTAATGCAAGCAATGGGTTAGCTGTAAATACAGATGAAGCTTTGTTGTCTGCCTGCTGCTTATAGCCTGCTGTGTGGCCTGGTTTCTAAAAGGCCATGGACTGGTATCAGTCCATGTAATATGTAATGAAATTATTATGCAATTCACCATAGGGGCAGTACCTTATCCCCCAGACCACAGACCATCTATGGCCTGGGGGTTGGGGATCCCTGACTACAATTTAGTCATGGTTCATACCTCCCCAGGGTGCATGCTGAAAAGTCATCTAATATTATGCCAAGAAAGAAGGAAATGAGTCTGGAGAAGAGCAAGCAGTGAAGCCATGCTGCTTCACATAGTGACATTCCTGTACTAAGAGGAATGTCAAATGAAAAGACAAATTTATAGTGGCTAAGTCTAAAAATGGTACAGATGCCCTCTATTGTGAGTAGGCTCTTGTTTTTTATTGCTGTAGGGCATGTGTGTTAGCTGGGAAGACAGAGAGACAGAGAGAAAGAAAGTGAGAAATCAGCCTCCAGTGGAATGGCCCTGTCACAATCCCTTGTCCTCCGTTTTTCTCTCAGGATTTTGGGCTCGCATGCATACACACCCTGCAGGAGTTTCAAGCTTCTGGGTCTGAGACTGGAACCACAGTCCCCCATGTGGGAGTCCAGAGTCTTAATCTCTGTGCCACCTGCTGGCCCTGTGAATAGGCACTTTTAAACTGAGAAAAGTTTCCAAATAGTATAAGGGGTCTTCAAAAGTTTATGGAAAATGGGGAACCAGCAGTTAGCATAATGGCTATGTCGCTGGATTCCCACGTAGTCGACCGCGGTTCGTGTCCCGGACCCGGTGACTTAAAACTCACGCCGGGCGCGTGTGCGTGCGTGCCCAAGATCCCGAGAGGAGAATGGAGGAGAAGGGATTGTGGCGTGACCATCCCCCCTGGGGGTGATTTCTCGCTTTCTGTCTCTATGTCTCTCTCTGTCTGTCTGGCGAGCGCACGCGCCCTATAGCAAAAATCTCTCCCCCCCAAAAAAAAAAGTTTATGGAAAATGCATGTAATGAAAAACTATGTATGAACTTAAATTTTTTTTCACCAAATAAACTAGTACTTTAACTACATTTTCCACAAACTTCTGAAGTCCTCCTGGAAATCTCATGAAAAAAAGAAAAAGATAAACAGACAAATTAAAAAAAAAAAGAAACCTTTAGAAAACCACTATTAGCATTTTGATGTATTTCTGTATAGTCAATAGGTCATTTAAAAAATCAATTATTTATTTATTTAAATTTACATTTTCTTTTCCCAACACAAATACCATATATGTCAGTCAAGGCAAGGATATTACTATATACATTATCATCAGCAAATAGCTTCTCATTTTTTTCAATTAAGCATACTTTTACCATTTTTTCCTTCCCCTATCCACTCCCTTCTTTCCATACTAAACTTTTTTTTTCACATTTTTTGATTCACAGGTCTTAAAATATGGACAAAGCTAGACTCTAGTGACAAGTGTACCGTAATTTTCTTCTGAAACTATTTTTTCTCTCTCCATTCCCCCTTTTACTAAAGAGAGGTCTAAATTAACTTATTTGCCAAAAAAAAAAAATTAGGTTAATCTCAATTTGATCTGTTATTTGCACAAAGTATCCTCATAAGAATTCAATTTCTGATGTAAGGCAACAAATACTATTGTATTACCGAACTTATTTTGTTGCAGAATAACTATTCTGCAACAAAATAAGAATGGTCACAAATATTTTCCAATTGCAAAGGGGTCAGGAAGGGAGAAAAATTTGTTTCAATTTAAAAAATTCTTTTTTTTTTTTTTAACAAATTGCTGAACTCAACACCATAAAAGAAAACAAAAATCCTTAAATCTGGAGGACAAAGCATAGAAGAAAATCAGTAATGTTTTAGAAAAAAAGTCATAGAATTCTATTTCACCAATTCAGTCTCATGTAATCTCTCTTTGGTTGAATTTGCTACTGTGGTCTTACCTTTTCTGGTTTTATTTGGGTGTTGGGCCAGAAGGAAAGGTTTGGGGCAGAGGGTTTTTCCAGTTAAAGGGACAGGGCCAGGCCCACCTCAGATGCACTTGGATTCTGAAATTAGCGAGAGAAAGGAGAGGTCAGAGACAAGAGACAGTACCTATCGATTTTTTAGAAAAGAAAATATATATATAGGAGAGAAAAATTTCAATAGAAGTGGGGAGAGACAGAGACAGATACAGAAAGAACACAGAGACCACACTACCACTATAGCCAATAGTTTAAAAATTTTTTATTTTAAAATAATTTTACTTAAATTATAATCCCATCTCCAGAGAAACTGTATTTCTATTTATTTATGCTTAAACATAGATTTTATGTGTTTGCAGTAGTTATGAAGGATAATTTTGGACTCTACCTTTTTATCATGTAATAGCACTTTATGTTAGCATAGTACACATTCTTTTCATCTTACAATTTCCTCTTCTGCATAATTTGTGCAATCTTTGTATTTTCATTCCTTAACACCATATATATTTTGGTAGTTGAATAACCTTAATAGGCTTAATTATTCCTTTTCTCAGATTTTACTTTCATTTTTCCCACTTTACAATCAACATTTGGTGATCCCTCTAGACCTTTTCAAATTGTTTTCAGCATTTTTTTTATTTTGAGAGGTTTTTGCTATAGGGTACATGCACTCGCCAGAAAGACAGAGAGACAGAGAGAGAGAAAGTAAGAAATCGCCCCTCAGGGAGTATGGCCACACCACACTCCCTTTTCCTCCATTCTCCTCTTGGGATCTTGGACACACATGCAAACATACCCAGTGTGGTTTAAGCCACTGGGCCCGGGCCTCGAACTGTGGTGGACTACATGGGAGTCCAGCGACACAGCCATTATGCTAACTGCTAGTCCCTGTTTTCAGCATTTTTTAAAATTAAAAACTTAGGAGTTTTTGAATCATTTAAAATATTTTGAAAGGGTAGTTGATGGAATCTATTAAAATTGAACATTTATATGCTCTTTAACCTATGAGTCCTTTCAGGACACAATTTTTTTTTTTTTTTTTTTTTTTTTTTTTTTTTTTTAATGAGACAGATTTCCAGGAACGAGAGAGCTGGAAAACATATTGAGGAATTATTCATAGTATCAAAACAAAAAGAAAAATGAAATTTAAGAACAAAACAACAAAAACCTGGTGAAAGTGGTTGTCCAATAATAGAATATTACATAGCCTTTAATGAGAATCAAACAGAGCTCTATCAGTTGAATTGATTTATATAACTTATTGCTGAGACAAATGCAAGCAATTGTGCATCATGGAGAGTATGATTCAATTTCTAGAAAACAGGCAAGGCAGATAGAAGCAAAAGCTCTGCGTTTACAATATTGATTGTTCAAATGAATGTACAAATATACTTATGTCCTAGTCAAAGCTTTATTTTTTCAAGTTACTGGAATAGTGATATTCAGATGACAGTGTTGTCTGTTTCTTAGGAGCTAAAATCATTACCCACCTTTAATGCCTTAGAGCAAGCATTTAAAATATGTGGTCCAAAGATATCCATTTAGAATACAAGGGTTAACGGAGATGGTTGTTTTGAATGTAGAGAAGTAATGCTTTTTCCCCCCATGGATAAAAAAGTAATTGTTCTGTTTAGTGTTGCAGGGATGGAAAGTTTTTATTTCCTATGCTAGTTCTGACAGCTATTTTCTGGGTTGAGAAGAATCTTGAGTCAACATTAATTTCTGAATTTAATCAAAGCGTTCTGAGACTAGTACTTATGCCATACTTTGGAGTTTACCGTATTTGGTGGATTGACTGTATATGGACATTTTTCATCTTGGAAGTACATAAAAACATTAGATTTGAAAGGTGTTAAAGATACACTTAAAAATGCATAGTGAGGCCAGAAAGAAAGGGAAAGTCTTGAGTTTCAAAAACCAAAAGGGAGCTGAGACAGAAAAGGAAGCACCATAGCCAAAAATGAGATGGGCTGTGGGCAGAAGTCCCAGGAGCTGGGTGCTGGTAGTTTAATGCTTACATGGTGACAGGCATGGTCTTGAGGACTAAGACTAAGGCTCTCGATTTGGGTACCTAAAGGACTCCTATCCTTTGAAAGGGGAGCTATCTGAACAATATCACTGGATCAGGCCAAAAATTAGAATTTAATAGAAGCAAAGATAAAAGGAACCCTCCCATAGCAAAGATACATGGAACTCCTACTGAAAAACAACTTTTGCTGAAGAAAAAAAGTAAATGGCAAACTAAGGGAGGAGCAAGCTCACCATGATGGAGTGCTAGATGGGAACCCTGGTACCCAAGAATGTGAAAAATAAACCAGTCTAAAACAGACATAAAATAGTAATGTTTAAAATGAGGAGAAATGAATTATAGAAACAGTAAGATCAGAAAATGGTCTAAGAAAATAAGCACATTTGAACAAAGGCAAAATAGAGATTGTAAAAATAAAAAATATTGAAATATCAGTTGGTCAACTGATGTTCTGCAATTTTTATTCTGATGTGTCTTGGTATAACTTTATATTCATATCCACTGCTCAGGGCCAATTCATAAACTAAGTATATGTGTGTGTGTGTGTGTGTGTATGTATATGTATATATGTATATATGTATATATGTGTATATATATATATGTGTGTGTGTGTGTGTGTATATATATATATATATATATATATATATATATATATATATATATAATGTATATGTATATATTGTGCACTTACTACATGCCAGATCTAGGTTCTAGGGACCAGCAGAGAGCAAATCAAAGTCCCTGTGTTCAATAGCAGGATGGTGTATAATATGCTTACTCTATTTGGAGGAGGATAGAGCCATTGGTGACTTTTTTAATTGCCAGAGGATGCACGCACTCACTAGAGAGACAGAGAGGGAGAAAACACCCCCAATGAGACATGGTCATGCCAGTCTTTTTTCCATTTCTCCGTCCTGTCAGTATTTGGGGCATACATGCATACATGCCCAGTGGCATTGCATTTCGAACTGTGGCAGATAATGTGAGATCTGACTCTTTCAACCACTAGGCTATGGGGCTGGCCTTGTTGGTGACTTTTGACTTTATTGTGTACTCACGTTACATTTCAAAAATGGTAATTTATTAAAAGAATAGAAATATAATTTGGAACTTTAAGGAGAAGGAAATAAGAGAGAATAAAACCATGCTTGCTCGCAGAAGATAGAAATATGGAGAAAAAGAAGCAAGAAATGTAGCAATAGAAAACATGAAATGAGGTGTAGAAATAAGTTCAAGTAACGGTAAACAAATTCTTCATTCAAAAGACAGGAAATCTCAGAATGTGTTAGAGAATATACCCAACCATATTCTGTTTATAAGAGATATGCCTTAAACATAATGACTCAGTGAGACACAAAAAGATCTAAAAACATCTTGTAAACTAAAAAGTTCTTTCCAAACGAGTACCATTATTTACTTGTCACATCACTCACTGTGTTATTCATTGATTATTTTTATTTGCGGGCCCTTTGTTAGAGTGTGAGCATTTAAAGAGCAGGAATCCTCTATTTTCAACACTCTATCCTAGTGTCTGGTACATAGTAGGCTTGGAATTAATATTTGTTACATATATATACACATTGGGGGATGAGTGGACAAGACAGTAAGCCATTCTTTGACATGTACTACTTTACCTTGTGTGTGTGTAGGAGAGGGAGGGTGGGGAAATTCTTTTCTTTAAGTTGATAGAAGAGTTTCATGGAATTATTTAGATGTCAACTTTATTTTATTTTTCATTCCAGCTATTATGAATATCTTGGTTATTTTGTAATAGATTAGGTCTTTATTTTCTAATTTCTCCTCTCCTCATTCAATTGGCTCAAAACCCTCAATTCTCTTTTTGAAAAAAGAATGATGCCAAATACATTAGCTTTGATACAGCCTGCTTTGTTAGTGTATATTCAACTTTTCTTTATTTATACTGCCCAAGTTTGTGGTTATGATTATTTCTGAAAACTACAAAAATGCCGCAAGGCAGACACACCCTGGTTTGTAAATAATGGTTGTATCACTTAAAGAGTATGTACAGCTTGGTGACCATTGGGATTAAAACAGTTCCTATCAACACTCTGTGAGGCTGTTAGGATTTGGGAGGTGTTTGGCTGGGCTCTGTCTTGGTGGCGGTTAAGTCAGCCGAGCCCCTGCAAGGCAGTCCCAATCCAGCCTCAGGCGGGCTTGTGTCTAATGTAGTGACAGTTCTGTTCCTTTCTCTGGGAAGCCAGAGACAAGGAAAACACAGTGCAATGTCCTATTGACAAAAGACAAAACCATTTGGTGGTAATTAATATAATCCTCATGATTAAAAATAGGTGTCAGCCAAGTTGTTCAGGCGTGTTTGCTTCTTCTGGAGAAAATGTTATCTGGATTTGGCTTTTATCATTTTGCTATATTAAATCCAGCTTTACATTTTTGTGTGTGACATGCTATGAGAACATTGCCTCATACCCTAAGCTTAATTCCAAATGATCAACATCGAGGCTGAGATTCAGGACACTAAACATCTGGATATTCATGAACATTGAATTTTTCGACTAAAGTTTTTATTTGTTGGTATGGATTTGACAGTTTTTCTTGACATTTGAAAATAGTAGCCATCCACAAAAAGCTCCCCAAGTAATCCATATACATGGTACTCATACTCAGAGTTTCTTTACTAAGAAAGAGCTACTTATATGGAAAACATGCCCTAAAATGCTCTCTTTCCATGTTCTATGTTTGAAATCCTCATGATGCTCCTTGTGGGCTGTGCCTGGCTGCTGAGGTGTCTGAACAAGAGGGCCCCTACTGTCCAGACTCTAGGCCCTCCATAATGCTACCACGGCTGTTGGCTCGGTGTAGCTTGTGGGCCCGTCCACACATGGGGAACACGGGGCACATCCAGGGATGCTCAATGTCAGCATAAACCCAAACTACAATCCGGGGTTCTACAGAATGCACATAAGTAAAAGAATTCAATAGGACCTGCAGAGTACAGCACCATAATGGACAGTATTTCTGGGGTTGCTGAGAAAATGCTACAACAGAAGATGAACTCTCTGGCATTCAGCAATCAGAAACGAGGAGACTGATTCAGAGTAAGGTATTGTTCTCAAAATGGGGCATTTGATCAGAACAGGCTTAATCCAGATAGCCAGTCCTTAATTCAAATACAATCTGTGAAAACAAATCATGGGGCATGAGTTTAATACAAATGCCAAGGTGAAAGAAACTTGTGACAAAAACTTTAATTTTCAAATATTAAGGTATTCGATATCAGGAAGACATAGTTCTTAATCCTGAGCAGCCTAGAAAAATAGTCATCTGTTACTCTTTTTATTAAAAATTTTTATTTAATTTTGATTTATTATGATTTAAATTTTTCTATAGGGCTCACATGCTCACGAGAGTTAGAGAGAGAAATTGAGAAAGCACTTAAACCACAGGACTCAAACCATGATTGGCCGCATGGGAGTCTTGTGCCTTAATCCTCATGCCACTTGCTGTCCCCCATGTGTCACTCTTTTAAAGTCAGTTTCCTCATATAGCTAGCACTTTTTCAAATGTAAAGGCATGATTCAATAACCAGAGTTGGGGAACCAGCAGTTAGTGTAATGGCTATGTCGCTGGACTCCCACGTAGTCGACCGCGGTTCGCGTCTCGGACCCGGTGGCTTACAACTCACGCCGGGCGCGTGTGCGTGCGAGCCCAAGATCCCGAGAGGAGAATGGAGGAGAAGGGATTGCGGCGTGGCCATCCCCCCTGGGGGGTGATTTCTCGCTTTCTGTCTCTATGTCTCTCTCTGTCTGTCTGGCGAGCGCACGCGCCCTATAGCGAAAAACCTCTCCAAAAAAAATAAATAAATAAATAAATAACCAGAGTTGAAGGAAACTTTAGAACTTCTTAACTCATGCAGAAATTCCTTCTTCAATACCCTTTACAGGACATCAGCCACTTTTTGTTTGAACATACTTATCAGATGGGGGATCATCAACTCCAGAGGGCAACTTTTTTTCCCCAGCAATTATATTTGTTAGAAAATGATAGGACCAACAGTTAGTGTAATGGCTATGTCGCTGGACTCCCATGTAGTTGACCGCGGTTCGAATCCCAGACCCGGTGACTTAAACTCACGCTGGGCACGTGTGTGTGTGTGCCCAAGATCCCGAGAGGAGAATGGAGGAGAAGGGATAGTGGCATGACCATCCCCCTGGGGGATGATTTCTCACTTTCTGTCTCTCTGTCTCTCTCTGTCTTTCTGGTGAGTACACATGCCCTATAGCAAAAACCAAAAACCTCTCCAAAAATAGAAAAAAAAAGGAAAATGATTTCTGCTATTAATCTACAATCTTTTTTACTTGTAACTCCCACTCTTTGGTTTCAGTTTTTTTTTTTTTTTCCTAGAGTTTCTGAGGACTGAATGAGTTTTTCTTCCCACGATGACTGCATCGGCTAAGAGTGTATTTGGCTGCAATGAACAGGTTAGCAAACCACAGTGGTTAAACAAATAGGAGCTTATTTTTCTCAAAAGCTAAAATACCTGCAGATGGACAGTCCAGGACAGTCCAGCTGGTACAGCTTTCAAGGATACAGACACTCGCTCACTTTCTGCATTATCATTCTTAATTATTTAAGGATAGAGCACAAGTGCAGGTATATGCGAGAGATACGCTGCAATGCTTTGCTCTACCCTACAGCTCCTCAGGATCTTGGGTATGCACATACTCCTGGAATGTTTTCAAGATGACCGGGGAGCACAACCTGCAGTTGTTGTAATTTCCAACATTGCATTCCAGTATGCTACAGATTGCACCATTTAGGCTGGGCCAGCACTTTTTTTTTTTTTTTTTAAGTTTCTTTCTTTCATGAGAGTAAGAGAGCAATGCATTGCCGTTCTTAGTGTACTGACTGACATTGGTGCTCATGTTCACCACCTTTTATTTTTTGGAGAGGTTTTTGCTATAGGGCACATGTGCTTGCCAGAAAGACAGACAAGGACAGAGAGACAGAAAGCAAGAAGTCACTCCCCTACGGGGGATGGCCATTTCGCAATCCCTTCTCCTCCATTCTTCTCTCAGAATCTTGGGCACACAGGGATCAGCAGTTAGCATAATGGCTATGAAGCTGAACTCCCATGTAGCCGACCGCGGTTTCTATCTCTCTGTCTCTGTCTTTCTGGTGAGCACACGTGCCCTATAGCAAAAACCTCTCCCCCCCAAAAAAAAAAATCTGGGGCACACACGCACACGCCCAGTGTGAGTTTAAGCCACTGGGTCCAGGACTCGAACTGTGGTCAACTACATGGGAGTCCAACGACATAGCCGTTATGCCAACTGCTGGTCCCAAAACCATCAAATTTCAATCAGAGGCAATTTTGCTATTCCCCCCACAGGGGGCATTTGGCCATATCCAGAGAGAAGATACTGCACTTGTCACAAGAGGGTGCAACTAATAGGTAGAGTCCTGGGATACGACATAGCCATTACATCAACTGCTGGTCCCATCATGTTTGCCACCTTTTAGTCATGAGCTGGCTGGCTGCTCAGATGGCAGAAAGGGAAAGAAGTAGTGAATGAAAGGTGTGCCAGCTAACTCTTCCCTCCTTCCAGGGTAAGTGAAATTTTTCTTGAGTCCTGACTTGCCTGACTTCTCTTTAGCAAGAACTGGCTCACAGGGTCACTAATCACTGCCCATGAGGAATGAGATGGCTATGATTGGTTTAGAATCGTGATTCTATACCTGGGACTTGGAGAGGGACTCTTCTATCTGAGGTCAAGGGGTATCATAACAACCTAAATAAATCTGTCTGGTTAGCAAGGAGTTAGGAAGTAGGTTGGAGAAACAAGATGGTGGTGAGCTAGGGGGATAGAACTTGCCACAACCTCACTTCAAATATGAGGGGCCTTAAAAAGCTTAGGGAAACATGGAGTTAAAGTATGTGTTTATTTTGGTCCATTTATTTTTCCCCCTGTGGAACATGTGTGCTTGACAGAGAGAAAGAGTAAGAAAGTGAGCATGGCCACACCGTAACCCTCTTTTCCCCATTCTCCTTTCAGGATTTTGAGTATGGATGTGTATGTGTCCAGCATGTTTTTCAAGCTGCTACTTGGACTGTGAAGCTGGCCATGTGGGATATAGGCACCTCACCCATCACACCACCGGCTGCTCCAGTACAAAAATATTTTTTTAATTTATGCATGATTTTTTATAACATGTATTTTACATGAGCCTTTGAAAATCCTTCATATTCAAAGGCTGTTCTCAAATATCCCCATAATTTTCTCCCTCCCATGTTAAAACATTTGTTTCTTACCCAATTCTCCTTCTGCCTATTTTGATTGGCTCTTGTATTTGCCTGGAGCTCGGCCCAGTCTTTGCGATGTGCCAGGCACAAGTGCGTAGTGCAGTAGAACTGTTCTCTTGTGGTCAGACGCTGCATTTTCCATTCACGTTGCTGGCTTTTGTAGCAGTCATGTCATGGGCTGGCCCTTGCAGTTTGCGGTCAATTCTTCTGTTCCACAGGAATGGCCCACAAGCTGTATCTCCTATGCAGTATCTGAGCAATTGATTTTTTGAAAAAACCTAAATGAGGCCTGCAATGTGCTGATTTGGGGAAACCAATGTATTAAAATACAGAAAAGACTTACTCCAGTTAACCTTAAACAGATGTTCACTAATGAAATATGTTTAGAGGACTAAGACATGAATTTTGTAAAGAGCCTTTTAAAAATTTCTGTAAAATCCATAGGTAGCATTGAAATATTTATTACTTTATATGGATTTAAAAGAAAAACTGTCACCTCTTTATGTTTCATTTTGCTTTTCTTAAAACACTTTTTTTTTTTTTTGTGGTACATTATTGTGTGCTACCGCTAGGCCACACCAAATCAACTTGATTTATGCTGTTACAGAGTGGAAAATAGAAAGTAAGGCACAATGACTTTAGTATGTTCAATAATAAGTGTGTAATGGAAAGCTAATGCTTTTGGAAAGACACTATTTCATGAAATTTTAGGAAACGGAATTCTGATTCTAGGGTGCTTTTTGGTCTAAAGTATTTTTATCCAATATAGGATTAGTATGTCTTGAAAAGTTGAAGTGTTAACAGTTTTACTGCAATGATCACATTTGGCTTTGTGATATCCAGCACTTACCTAGCCATCTCTAGAGTTGTCATAAAATATTGATTACCAGTATAAATGATTTCAATTACACACACACACACACACACACACACACACACGTATATATATGTATATAGCTAGAGGACATGTAGAAATTATAAGAAAGGTAGGGCACATTATGAAAGTCTATCCAGAATAGGATACTTCACATCCAAACCATTATAAATAGCAGTTATGTATTACAATGTGGCTTTTTAAGTATTGCCTTTACTCCCTAGCATAGTAAGTGTATGGATTTTAAGGCCTGTCAAGAATATGTTCTAAATGTTAAAATGGCTTCACAATCTGTAAGAGATCACTCTCATTGAATCTATAATAAGCCACAGAGATGATGACAAAAGTATTTATTTCACAAAGCTTATAAATACCTCTCTGAGCAACTTTGAAAGAACAAAATTGGTTTCCAAACTAATATACAGAATTGAGAGAATAGTCTTCTTACAGACTTTTAAAATATTGCTGTTGTCCATCGAATGTGAACATGTTGATATTCTGTGAGTCATGCTTATGCATTGAAATGAATGTATCAAATAACAAACTAAAGGAAAACCAAATAAAAACAATATGTAGGACCAGACAGGTGATGTGGTGGCTAAGGCCACTACAAAGCTTACATGGCTGACTGTAAGGGTCAAGTCCTACACATAGTGGCTTGAAAAACATGCTGGGTGCATTGCATGTATGCCCAAAATCTGGAGAGGAGAATGGAAGAGAAGGGATTGCTGCATGGCCATCCCCTTGTGGGGTGATTTCTTACTTTCTCTCTTTGCCATTCTCTCTCTCTCTCTGGTAAGCACATGTACTTTCTATAGAAAAAAAAAGTACATCTTACTTACAAGCATATAAAACAGATGTTTAATATTAAAATAAAAGAACTTACAGAGATGTAATTAAAAGTTGAAGATTTAGTAGGTACTTTCTGTATTTTTCAAAACTAAGGGAGTGTCTCACTTCTGGCTATGGCTGAGTGAGGGGAGCAGCAAATTCTGCCCTTAAAAAGCAACTATAAGCATGGGCGAATTGAAGAAAAGGTCCATTCAGCACTTTGGAAATCAAAAAAAAAAAAAAAAAAAAAAAAAAAAGCACACAACAATCCAAGAAGTGGTTATACTTGAAAAACTGCTCAATATTGACTAAGAAGCAGAGGCATCTGGTGTTCTGGCCTGTGGATGCTCCTATTTGTCGCTGCTTCACCCAACCCTCAAAGTTTGATCCACACTAAGGTTCTGCTGGGGCCAGGTTTTGTCAGATGAGGACTGGCAGTTTCTCTGTCATAGTCATGGGGACTTCTTGATTTGGATTTGGACGTGGTGATGGTTGAAGTGACAGTCTCAGGGAGAGGTGAGTGAACATGCCAGCAGTTCCAGATTGAGGTTGGGGCAATGGTTGGGACAGATATTCTTGGCTGAGGCTGTATCAGTGCACAGCAAGACAGGAGCGTGCTCAAGCCCGCCATAGTCTGGACCAACTCTGAGGCTATGTGAAGACACAAAGGAGACGCAAAAGGTTCCAGTGAGAAGACTTGAAAACAAATTGACCTTTGAATTTTAGTCTTCTGCCCACACACAGAATCATTGACAGAGGGATTCTGGGCCATGATCCCAAAAGACACAATCCTGAATGATCGAAATCCCTGAGGTCTAAAATCCTCAAAGATCAAAATACCAACCAAAACATGATTTTAAAAAATTGACTTACATTTTAAAAGGGGATTTCTTTAAGAAATGTATGAGAACATTGTACAACACTAAATTGGCCACTTTACACAATAAAATAGGCAATAATAACACATATTTTTGTAAGCATAGACACTTGTGTATACTAACAATAGTTGCATGGGTATAAATTATGAGCCAACTAACCATATTCATAAAAAGATAAGTAAGAAAATGAAATATATAATGTGTATCACTGTTGATAATTGTGCATTCCCAGTTTTATAGCTGTAGTCATCTGGAATATCATGATGGACAAAATTTTTTTTTTTTTTTTTGGAGAGGTTTTTGCTATAGGGCGCGTGCACTCACCAGACAGACAGAGAGAGACAGAGAGATAGAAAGCGAGAAATCACCCCCCCCAGGGGGGATGGCCACACCACAATCCCTTCTCCTCCGTTCTCCTCTCGGGATCTTGGGCATGCACACACACATGCCGGGTGTGAGTTTTAAGCCACTGGGTCCAGGATGCGAACCGCAGTTGACTACCTGGGAGTCCATTGACATAGCCATTACGCTAACTGCTGGTCCCATGGACAAACTTTTGATGGGATTCATCAAAAAAGGTAGTGGGTTACCATTATATATACAGTCACCCAAGAACCAAGATCTCAAGAAATTTTATCTTTCACACTGCAGGTGTACAAATAGGAGGTCTCTTCATTCATGAAGGAAGTTCCAGTGTTTTTAATGTATATGCATAATGCTTACACCCAAAGTCAAAGTTATGACAAGGCCCTTTCTGTGGAGTCAAATTTGCAAAAAATGTATAAAATGTATTAAAATTCTCTATGTCTATTCAATTTATACCTCCAGTACTGGAAATGATGAAAATATGAAAAATAAAATATAACTAATTGTAAAAATTAATGCAGATGATTTAAAACAGTGCAACAATTAGTAAAAAAGAACAAAAACAAAAAAATTGACATAAAAATGAATTACAAGGATAGATTATAGGCAATTGATGGAGGCAGTTCATAAGAACTGAATGACATTAGGACTTTTGCAAGCTTTAGCTATATTTTGAAGTCTTGTATCACAATAAATACTTGTCCTCTCTTTGGAGAAAATGATTATATTATTCATTTCCCAAATGGCACTTATCTTTTTGAAATTCTCCTATGACTCAATATACACCAACATGAGCATTCCCTATTAAAATTTCCCATCTTCTGTGCCATGCTTTTATGTTGTTTTGGGTACATGGAAATTCATTCCCTATGTACTCATACAATAGAACACAAATTCAGGACAAGCAATACTGGCAATCAAACAGCAATAACATTGCTTAACTGTCTTCTTATCTTATGGTGCACACAATTATTTTTGAATCAGTCAGTAACTATTAGCTTCTTAATTCATTCAAAGCTCCTGGAATTTCATCATCTGGAAGGAATGTCAATGTAGACAAATGACACATTTATAAACTAAAATTTTCATCCTTGCTGTATCTTGCGGCCAACCCACTCATCTAGAATTTCCCCCAAATGCATTGGGCTAAATGGAAAAAAACTTTATTGTTAATATCTTGAAATTCACTTTAAGAAGTTTGGCTCTCACCTAATTCCAAATCCACCATTATGGTTTGGGGATTCAATTGAAGTCAGTTTTCTTTTGTAAAGTCTACTGAATTTTCAAATTAGCATTTATAGAGTGTTTAACTTTTTTCAGTCATTAATAAATAAATGAGTAGATAAATTCTAGAATGTTTGGTTCCAACAAGGACATGGATTGTATATAGTTGATAGAAAAAAATGGGAAAGTTTTGAAAGTGCCAAAATAAACCATGAGCTAGTTTTTCTGTTAGCATTATTGGTAAACAAAAGAAGTCTACCTTTTTTGACAATCTAATCCCTAACCAAGAATAGTTCCCCATTTTCTGTTTTGTAACACTGGAGACACATCCATATAAGTAGGTGTCTTTGGTTCAGAGGGTTGTTGAGCTTGTTCAATGCTTTTCATTCTCTGCTAAAGGGTGTTTTATGAAGGTTAAGAACAGGGTTATGTGTGAGGAGGAAGAAGTCATACATAATTGAACAGTTTGGCAGGGGAAATTTTTTGTATTTTTAATCTGTGTTTTCACTTCTTCTGTGATCTTTGAAACACTCATTGCACTTGTATTTGGAGAGTAGTTGTAGTCTAGAGATTCTGTTAAATCTATCTGTCTACTTGAAAGTTTGATTGGCCATTACAATGAAGCCATTTTCTGGTTTATTTTTTTTTTTTTTTGCAGTACCAATAATCATGTTAGGCAAAAGATTTCAAGATACAACACTAACAGCACTATCCATAAAGAAAAAAATTGATAAATATACTTCACCAAAATTGAAATCTTTTACTCTGAGCAATTGACTGCTAAGAAAATATTTTAAAAGATAAGGTATAGACTGGGTGACTATATTTGAAAATCATGTATCACAAAAGATAAGGTATAGACTGGGTGACTATATTTGAAAATCATGTATCACATAAGGAACTTGTATCTGGAGTATACAAAGAGCTCCCAAAACTCAGTAAGAAGAAAACAAACACTCAATTATATAAATTGACAAGAAACTTTCTAAGATTTCATCAAACAAGATGTATAAATAACAAATAAATACTTGGACAGATGTTTGACATTTTTATTTATTAGAGAAATACAAATTAACATGATAATAAGCTACTAATACATATCTATTAGAATGGCTAAAAAACAAGTAAGTCAGCAATACCAAATACTAGTGACTATTTAGAGCTACTGGAATTTTTAAATATTGCTGGTAGAAATACAAATTATAAAGACATTCTAGAAAAACATTTTGGCAATTTTAATAAGGTTAAATATACCTTTAGAATATAATTCAGCAATTCTACTCTTAGGTTTTTAACCTACAGAAATAAAAACTATTTGTGTAAAAAATGTGTACCTAAGTAATTGTAGCAGGATTATTCATAATCAGAAACTGAAAACAAGTAAATACCCATGAACAGGTGAATGGATAAGCAAATGACTGCATATCTCTACAACTGAAATACTTAATCAAAAATTAAAACAATGAGCTATTGGTGTATGCAACAATATGGATGAATTTCAAATGTATTATTCTAAATTAAAGAAGCCAGACTCAAAAGTTTACCTATTGGAAGATTCTACTTGCATGATATCCTGGAAAAGGATAAGCTATAGAAGTGGATAATGTCTGAGGAGGGCTCTAGGTGAGATGATCTATGTCCAGGATTACCTGACATGATCCTCATTTATGTCTGTCATTCTGCTTTTGCATCTAGTTTGTAATTTTTCCTGATTCTTATTTTTTTTTTTTTTTTTTTTTTTTTTTTTTTTTTTTTTTTTGGAGAGGTTTTTCGCTATAGGGCGCGTGCGCTCGCCAGACAGACAGAGAGAGACATAGAGACAGAAAGCGAGAAATCACCCCCCAGGGGGGATGGTCACGCCGCAATCCCTTCTCCTCCATTCTCCTCTCGGGATCTTGGGCACGCACGCACACGCGCCCGGCGTGAGTTGTAAGCCACCGGGTCCGAGACGCGAACCGCGGTCGACTACGTGGGAGTCCAGCGACATAGCCATTACGCTAACTGCTGGTTCCCCTGATTCTTATTTTAAATAAAGTATTGCTATAATTAATTGCATGAAACAGAGCCAAGTATCTGGTAAAACTATTCATTAGAAGAAGAGCTTCTTCCAGGTCTACATAACAACGATTAGAATTGTCACTTAACAGGACAGTAATTTTGAAAGTGGACCAAAAATAATCCCACTCTTTTCTTGGCTATGTTTTCCCATTTGTTCTGGATGTAACATAACTAACATCTCCTTTTCAAGGATAGCATGAAGGATGCTCAGTGATAAAAGTGGAGAGTAATGGGGCATGAGCATCTCAAGACATCTAATTCCTTCTCTCTAAGGTGGTATTTGATAATACTGCCCCAGCTGGTCATGTGATGTACCAGCTAATTGTGCTAAGTTGCAACCTATGAGATGCACAAAGCTGGTAGACCAGCAATCTGTGTCATAGAAATGAAGCAAACTTTGGTAAGATATGTAGGAAAATGTATGGAAACAGGCTGAGCAGTTCTGTAATGCACAGTCCAAATGCTCTTGTCAGAGCAATCTTGCTACTAAGTGTGTGCTGTACATAACACATATTGTTTTATTTTTATTTGTTAATATTTTTCTAAAATTTTACAATAATGGTTTTGGGTCAGCATCATGGCCTGGTGGTTAAAGCAGACAGACACATGGTTGAGTACTGGACCTGGTGGTTTGAGAAACATGCCTGTTGTGTGTGTGTATGCCCACAGTCCTGAAAGGAGAAAGAGACGGAGTTCTTGAGAAGGGATTGTGAAATGACCTTTTACAATGGGGGGCACTTTCTCCTCTGCCTCTCTATCTCTCTCTTTCTGGTGAGCACATGTGCCCTGTAGAAAAAAAATAGTAATAAATGCTTCACCAGCAAGGAAATTTTTTTAAAAAAATTAAGAGTATGTCTAATAAAAAATTAAGTGCACAACTTCTATTTTTAAAAAAGATTTATCTATTAAATTTTATTATTTTTATTATTATTTAAATTTGCTATAGAGCACATGTGCTCACCAGAGAGAACAGAGAAAGAGATAGAGAGAGCCACTAGGTCTGGAACTCTAACTGCAGCCAGCCATGTGGGAGTCCAGTGCCTTAACCACCATCCCTGTTGGGGATGACTCTCATTCTCTGTCTCTCTGTTTCCCTCTCTCATGGAAGAAACAAATAAACAACCTAAAAAAGACAACTATTGGGACCAGCAGTTAGCGTAATGGCTATGTCGCTGGACTCCCACGTAGTCGACCGCGGTTCGAGTCCCGGACCCGGCGGCTTAAACTCACGCCGGGTGCGTGTGCGTGCGTGCCCAAGATCCCGAGAGGAGAATGGAGGAGAAGGGATTGCAGCGTGGCCATCCCCCCTGGGGGGTGATTTCCTGCTTTCTATCTCTCTGTCTCTCTCTGTCTGTCTGGCGAGCGCACGCGCCCTATAGCAAAAACCTCTCCAAAAAAAAAAAAAAAAAAGACAACTATTAGCATCTATGCTGAGGTGAGCAGTTATGTTAAGTAGTGTAGTAGGTTGACTAGTGGTCTTCCTATGTGGTGAGTAACCTAATTTGGAAAAAGAGATTTTGTACATATAATCAAGGATCTCAGGATGAGATCCCTCTGGATGATAGAGAAGGGCCCAAAATCCAGTGACAAATGTCCTCATAAAAGAATATGAGACAAGAGACATGGAGGAAAAGATGAAGACATAGATGGAACAAGGGGCAACAAGGAATATTGACAATCACCAGAAGCTGGAAGTTGCAAGGAGTGTTCAGCCTTCAGGGAACACAGCCCTGTGGGTACCTTAATTTCAGATTTCTGGTCTCCAGAACTGTGAGAAAACAAATTCTGTTATTTTAAACACCAAGTTCATGGCAATCAGTTATGCAGCCTTAGAACACTAACGTAAGTAATATTTTTAAAAGAATTATTTAATTTTGCTTATTACTATTATTTTAAAATTTGCTACGATACTCATGTGCTCACGGGAAAGGTAGAGAGAGAGAGACAGAGAGAGGAAAAGTGAGAAAGCAAACTGCCAGGTCCAGGACTCAAACCTCAGTTGGCCATGTGAGAGTCCAGTGCTTTAACCACCACACCACCTGCTGGTCCAATATAAGTAATTTTTTAAAATTTATTTATTTTAAACATGTTAGTTATTTATTTTTTAGGTTAAAATTAATTTTCTCAGAATAAATACACTGCACACCAGTCAATTAAAAATATTATCATACATGTTATTATCAGCAGATGATCCTCCATTCTGTGACCTTTAAATGTCTTGCCTCTCTATTTTTCTCTTTGATCCCCTTCCTCTCACCCTACCCCTCCTTCCACTTTCCTCCCACACTGTCTCTGTATCTGCAACTATTCCCCATGCTTTTATATCATCTAGTTTTTCAGTTTATGCCATAGACTGTGGATAGTTGGTATATATTAAGTGGAGACATACAATGTCTCTCTTTCATAGTCTTGCTTCACTCAGTGGTAAATCTTCTGTTTTTGTTCACTTTCTATCAAATGCCAGAGTCTTGTTGTTTTTTATGGCAGAGTGGTATTCCATAGTGTACATGTGCCACACTTTTTCAATTCATTCATCTGTTTGTGGACATTTAGGTTGACTCCATGTCTCAGCAATTGTGAATAATGTGGCAATAAACATGGATGTGCAAGCACTTTTCTAACTGAGCATTTTTCTATCCTTTGGTTTGATACCCAAGAGGTTATTGCTAGATCATATAGTAATTCTATTTGTAGGTCTTTGAGGATTGTCTGTGTTGTTCTCCACAATGGTTATACTAATCTATATTCCCACGAACAGTGTAGAAGAGTTCCTTTTTACCACAGTCTCACCAGCACTTATCATTGTTTGTTTTTTTACTCTTAGCCATTCTGACTGGGGTTATATGGTATCTCATTCTGGTTTTTATTTGCATCTCTCTTATGATAAGAGACGTTGAGCATTTTTTTCATACACTTTTTGGCTGATTGTGTGTCTTCCTTAGAGAGATGTCTGTTTAGCTCATTTGTCCATCTTTTAATTGCATTGATAATTTTGTGGGGAAGGTAAGTCACTTGAGTTCCCTGTATATTCTGGTTATCAGTCCCTTGTCTGACACATAGTTTGCAGATATATTCTCCCATTCTGAGGGTTGCTGGTTAACTCTATTGTTTCTTGTGCCAAGCAGAAGTTTTTAGTTTTTTTTTTTTTTTTTTTGTTGTTGTTGTTGTTGTTTTTTGAGAGGTTTCTGCTATAGGGCGTGTGCTCTCACTAGAAAGACAGAGAGAGACAAAGAGACAGAAAACGAGAAATCACCCCCCAGGAAGGATGGCCATGCCGCAATCCCTTCTCCTCCATTCTACTCTTGGGATCTTGGGCATGCATGCACATGCATCCAGCATGAGTTTAAGCCACCAGCTCTGGGACTCGAGCTGCAGTTGACTACGTGGGAGTCCAGCAACATAGCCATTATGCCATCTGCTGGTCCCCAAGCAGACGTTTTTTTAACCTGATGTAATTCCATTTGTCTATTTTGGGTATTATTGCCTGTGCTTTAAAGGTCTTATTTAAGAAGTTTTTGTCTGCTCCAATGACTCCAAGAGTTTCACCTGCATTATCCACTAGTAGTTTCATAGTTTGAGAGCTTAAGTTTAGATTTTTTATCCATTTTGAGTTTATTTTTGTGAATGGTGAGTGATAGGAGTCCAGTTTCATCTTTCTGAAGGTGGATACCCAGTTTTTCCGTCACCATTTACTAAAGATATTTTCTTTTCCCCACTGGATTGACTGGTACCCTTTGTCAAAAATCAGTTGGCTGTGGGGTTTATTTCTGGGACTTCTATTCTGTTCCATTGGTACACATGCCTGATTTTGTGCCAATACCATTTTGGGTTTTTTTGAGAGTTTTTTTTGCTATAGGGCGCATGCACTCGCCAGACAGACAGAGAGACATAGAGACAGAAAGCGAGAAATCACCCCCCAGGGGGGATGGTCACGCCTCAATCCCTTCTCCTCCCAGGATCTTGGGCATGCACGCACACGCGTCCGGCATGGGTTTTAAGCCACCGGGTCCAGGACGCGAACCGCGGTCAACTACGTGGGAGTCCAGCGACATAGCCATTACACTAACTGCTGGTTCCCCCAATACCATTTTGTTTTGATTATTACAGCTTTGTAATGATTTTGGGATCACGGAGTGAGATGTCTCCTACCTTGCTCTTTTTGTACAGTATTGCTTTGGCAATATGGGGTCTTTTATGATTCCAGATGAGTTCTGTGAGTTCTGTGAATATTTTATCTTAATCAGTGAAGGATATCTCTGGTATTTTGATTGGGATTGCATTAAATTTGTAGATTAACTTGGGCAGAATTGACATTTTTATCATATTAATTCTTCCAATTGAGGACTATGAGATGACTTTCCACCTTTTTTGTCATTTTTTTTACATAGTTTTCATTTTATTTTATTTTATTTTAAGTTCTTTTATACATCCAATCACATTATTTACCTTGCAAAGTGAATATTCCAAGACCAGTTGATAATACTACAAAGTTATCTTCAATAGATAATATTCCATTTCTTTGTGCCATTAATGCTATGTCTCTCCATATTTCTCCTTAAAGTTCTTCCTCAGACTCTACTCCTTCATCCACCTTCTTCCCACCCTATATCTGGTATTCACAACCATTTACTGTGTTTCTGTATCCTTTAGTCATTCAGTTTCGGTCATAGAGTGTGGGCACTTGGTATATATTAAGTGGAGACATACAATGTCTCTCCTTCATAGCCTGGCTTACTTCACTCAGCAGTAGATCTTCCATATTCATACACTTTCTGTCAAAAGCCAACGTCTTGTTGTTGTTGTTGTTTTTTTTATATGGCTGAGTAGTATTCCATAGAGTATATGTGCCACCGTTTTTCAATCCATTCATCTGGGTTGGTTCCGTGTCTTAGCAATTGTGAATAATGCTGCAATAAATATCGATGTGCAACCACTTTTTCCATTAAGAATTCTTCTGTTCTTAGGGTAGATACCAAGGAGTGGGATTGCTGGATCATATGGTAGATCTATTTGTAGATTTTTGAGGAATCTTCAAATTGTTCTCCACAGTGGCTGGATCAATTTACATTCCCACTAGCAGTGTAAGAGAGTTCCTCTTTCACCACATCCCCACCAACACTTACCATTTTTTTTTTTTTTTAATCTTAGTCATTCTGACTAGGGTTAGGTGCTATCTCATTGTTGTTTTGATCTGCATTTCCCTTACAATGAGGGATGTTGAGTATTTTTTCATATGCCTTTAGGCTATTTGTATGTCATGCTTAGAGAGTGTTTTTTTCAACTCATTCTCCCATCTTTTAATAGGGTTGATCATCTTTTTTTTGGGACAGCTGATTGAATTCCTTGTGTATTCTGGTTATCAGTCCCTTATCTGATACATAGTTTACAAAATTATTTTCCGATTCTGAGGGTTGTCAATTCACACTAATTACTGTGTCTTTTGCCATGCAAAAACTTTTTAGTCTGATGTAATCCCACTTGTTTATTTTGGGGATTATTGACTGTGCTTTTGCGGGGGTCTTATTTAAGAAGTTTTTGCCTACCCCAATGTCTCTGAGAGTTTCCCCAGTGTTTTCCAGGAGCAGTTTTATAGTTTCAGGTCTTA
This sequence comes from Tupaia tana, assembly GCA_026018925.1. Classification (NCBI taxonomy): domain Eukaryota; kingdom Metazoa; phylum Chordata; class Mammalia; order Scandentia; family Tupaiidae; genus Tupaia; species Tupaia tana. The sequence continues at coordinate 55,270,853 of JAKSZU010000007.1, read as the reverse complement.
GGCTTAGATCTTTGACCCACCTTGAGTTGATTTTTGTCAATGGTGAGAGGTAGGGGTTCAGATTCATCGTTTTGCATGTAGATACCTAGTTTTTCCAGCACCATTTGCTGAAGAGGTTTTCCTTTTCCCACTGCATTGACTGGTACCCACTGTCAAAAATCAGTTGACTGTATGTTTGGGAATTTATTGCTGGGGACTCTATTCTGTTCTATTGGTCCACCTGTCTGTTTCTGTGCCAGTACCATGCTGTTTTGATTACCACAGCTTTGTAGTATGTTTTTGGGTCTGGGAGTGAGATGCCACCCACTGCACTCTTCTTGTGCAGAATTTCTTTGGCAATGCGAGTTCTTTTATGATTCCAGACAAATTTTATGTTTGTCTTTTCAAGATCTGTGAAGAATGTGTCTGGTACTTTGATTGGGATTGCATTAAATATGTAGATTAATTTGGGTAGAATTGCCATTTTGGTTATATTAATTCTTCCAATCCAGGAATATGGGATGTCCTTCCACTTTTTTGTGTCATTATCAATTTCTTGTGTGTGTGTGTGTGTGTGTGTGTCTCATAGTTTTTCTTATGGAGCTTTTTAACTTCTTTGGTTAGATTTATTCCTAGGTAATTTATACTTTTTGTGGCTATCATAAATTGAATTACTTTTTTCAGTTCTATCTCAGTCTGCCTGCTGTTCGTATATAGAAATGCTATAGATTTCTGTATGTTGATTTTGTATCCTGCAACTTTACTGTGTTCATGTATTACTTCCAGGAATTTTTTCATGGATACTATTGGATTGTCTTTGTATACAATCATGTCATCTGCAAATAGAGATAGTTTCACCTCTTCTTTTCCTATTTGAATGCCTTTTATTTTATTCTCTTTTCTGATTGCATTGGCGAGGACTTCCAGTACTATATTGAAGAGGAGTGGAGAAAGTGGGCATCCTTGTCTTTACCAGTTTTTAGTGGAAAAGCTTTCAGCTTTTCTCCATTCAGGATGATGTCCACTATGGGTTTTTCATAGATAGCTTTTATTGTGTTGAGAAATGACCCTTCTATGCTGATATTGCTGAGAGTCTTATCATGAAGGGATGTTGTGTCTTATCAAATGCCTTTTCTGCATCAGTTGATATGATCCTATGATTTTTATCTTTCTTTCTGTTAATATGGTGTATTACAGTTATGGTTTTGTGTATGAAGAAGCAACCTTGCATTCCTGGAATAAAGCCTACCTGATCGTGATGTATAATCTTTTTTTATTAGTTGTTGGATATGATTTGCTAGTATCTTGTTGAGAATCTTTATGTTTATATCATTCTGAGATATTGGTCTATAGTTTTCCTTCCTTGTCCTGTCCTTATCTGTTTTAAGGATAAGGGTGATGAAGGCTTCATAGAATTAATTAGGGAGAGATTCACCCTTTTGGATTTTTAGAAATAACTTGAACAGAATGGGGGTTGATTCTTCTTTAAAAGTTTTGTAGAATTCAGAGGTGAAGACAACAGGACCAGGGCTTAGGAGGTTTTTCATTACTGATTCAATCTCCTGGCTTGTTATGGGCCTGTTCAGACTTTCTACTTTCTCCTGGCTCAATCTTGGTAGATTATATGTGTCCAGGAATTTGTCCATCTCATCCAGATTTTCTTGTTTCTTGGCATATAGTTGTTCATAGTATCCTCTAATGATGTTTTGTATTTCTACTATGTCTGTTGTTATATTGCCTGCTTCATTGCAAATTTTATTTACCTGGTTCCTTTCTCTATTCTTAGTAAGTTTCACCAGCTTTTACTTTCATTTATTTTCTGTGTAGTTCTTTTATTTTCTATTTTATTTATTTCTTCATGTATCTTTATTATTTCCTTTCTCCTGGAGTTTTTTGGATTTTTTTTGCTGTTACTTTTCCAAATCTCTGAGGCACAATGTTAAGTGATCCATTTGCCTTCTTTCCATCTTCTTCTTATGTGCATTAATTGCTATGAACTTCTCTTATGACTGCTCTTGCAATGTCCCAAAGATTATGGAAACTCGTGTCCTCATTGTCCTTGGCTTCCATGAATGTTTTGATTTTAGTTTTTATTTTTTCCAGTAGTCATGAAGTCATTCAGGAGTAAGTTATTTAGTTTCCATGTATTTGAATATTTTTGAGGATTTCTCTTGAAATTAAAATCAACTTTAATTCCATCATGGTCAGAGAAGATGCTGGATATAGTTTCTATGCCTTTGAATCTGTAGAGGCTTGCCTTGTGCCCTATCATGTGGTCAATCTTCTAAAAGATTCCATGTGGGGTTGAGAAAAATGTGTGTCTCATGGTTTTCAGGTGAAAAATTCTATAGATGTCTGTTAAATTCATTTGATTTATGGTATCATTTAGATCCTTTATCTCTTTACCTATTTTTTGTCTAGGTGATCTGTCCAGAGGAGATAGTGGAGTGTTGAGGTCTCCAACAATTAGTGTGTTGCAGTCTATCTCTCCTTTTAGATCTAATAGTCTTTCCTTCATGTATTTGGGTGCTCCTGTGTTAAGTGCATAGATATTTATAAGCATTATATCTTCTTGACTGATTGACACTTTTACTAAAGCCTTTTTTTGTCAGAAATTAGTATCGCAACCCCAGCTCTTTTTTTGGTTCCCGTTTGTGTGGAAAACCTTTATCCAACCCTTCACTTTTAGTTTACATATGTCTTTATCCATAAGGTGGGTTTCCTGTACACAACAGAGAGTTTCTGTTTTTCTTTTTTATCCATTCAGCCAATCGGTGTCTCTTGATTGGAGAATTTAATTAATGAACATTCAATGTTATTATCGATATTTCCAGATTTGTCCCAAAGTTTAAGTTGGCCATTGTCTTGGTTGCCTTTTATTCCTTTATTTCTGGCTGTTCATTTTTTAGGTTTCCTGGAACAGTACTCTCTTGAGGGTTTCTTGAAGAGCTGGTCTAGTGTTAGTAAATTCTTTCAGTTTTTGTTTGTCTGAGAAGATTTTAATCTTTTTTTTTTTCCCATATGAAGGCTAATCTTGCAGGATATAATGGTCTTGGTTGAAATTGTTTCTCTCTTAACACTTCCCATTCTTTCCTTGCTTGCACTGTTTCTGTTGAGAGGTCCAGTGTTAGCCTGATGGGGTGACCTTTGTAAGACACTTGTTGTTTCTCTCTTGCCAGTTTTAGTATCTTCGGATCTTTTTTTTTTTTTTTTTTTGGAGAGGTTTTTTGCTATAGGGCGCGTGCGCTCGCCAGACAGACAGAGAGAGACATAGAGACAGAAAGCGAGAAATCACCCCCCAGGGGGGATGGTCACGCCGCAATCCCTTCTCCTCCATTCTCCTCTCGCGATCTTGGGCACGCACGCACACGCGCCCAGCGTGAGTTGTAAGCCACCGGGTCCAAGATGTGAACCGCGGTCGACTACGTGGGAGTCCAGTGACATAGCCATTACGCTAACTGCTGGTTCCCCGAGTTTTAGTATCTTGTCTTTATCTGTTGTCTTTGCCAGTCTGGCTAAGATATGCCTTGAGGAAGATCTTCTTGGGTTGATTATATTTAGGGTCCTTTGTATTTCTTGGGTCTGGATGTTCAAGTGCCTCTCTAGACTTGGGAAATACTCTTCTAGGATTTCATGGAATAGATTTTCCATGCCCTTATTAGTTTTTTTTACCTTCTAGGATACCAATTATTCGGATGTTTAGACATTTAATGGAATCTAGTATTTCTCGTATATTATCTTTGTGGTTTTGTTTGTTTGTTTGTTTGTTATTTTCTCTATCTTTTTGGTGTACTTTTTTCTCCCTAGGTCAGAGGTTTTATCTTCTACATCGGAGATATGATCTTCAGCATGGTCTAATAGACTTTGAAAACTTTCAAGAGCATTTTTCTTGATTTCCTGTATTACAGAATTCATCTCTAATAGTTCTGATTCTTTTATTAGAGTGTCCATTTCTTCTTTAATATCATGGAATAACTTCCTAATCTCCTATAGTTCATTGTGCCTTTTCTGTTCCAATTCATAGAATTTTGTTACCATGAATGTTCTAAATTCTTTTTCTGACATTTTAATTACTTCCTCTGTTTTTTCAAGAGATAGAGGGGAGTTATATGTTCTTTTGATGGAGACATATTTCCTGGTTTATTCTTCTTCTACTTCTAGCCATTGGGAGATGTATTCACTTTTGAATATCTTTTAGGAAAATGTTTCTTCAACTAGGAGCAAGTGTGTTTCCCATTTTCTGTGGACTGATATGTGCCAAAGTCTCTCCTCTGTTGTGTTTAGCAATGTGGTCTCAAGAGGAGTATTCTATTCAGGTATCTGAAGAGCAGTATCTCCTTTTTCACAGGTGGTTCTTTCTGAGAAGAGAGCGCTCTGGGTTTCGGAGCGCTGGAGCTGAGGCTGGAGCCAGTGGTGGCCCTGCCTCAAAGTCACTTGCTGGCCAGGAAGCTGGAGATGGACTTTTTAATAGTTTTCTTTGTAGAGGTCTTTTACTTCTTTGGTTAGGTTTATTCCTAGATATTTTATTTCTTTTTTGGCTATTGTAAATGGAACTGCTTTCTTCAATTCTACTTTGATGTATAGAAATGATATAGAATTTTGTATGTTGATTTTGAATCCTGCCACTTTACTGTATTCATTTATTACTTCTAGGAGCTTGTTTGTTTGTTTTTGTTTGTTTGTGTGTTTTCTTTTTTTGTACGTGTGTTGATTCTTTTGGGTTTTCTATGTATATGATCATGTCATCTGCAAACAGAGAAAATTTCACTTTTTCTGTCCCTATTTGAATGCCTTTTATTTTAGTCTCTTATATGATTGCATTGGCTAGGATTTCCAGCACTATATTAAAAAGGAGTGGAGAAAGTGGGCAGCCTTGACTTGTTCCAGTGTTTAGTGGAAAAACTTTTAGCTTTTTCCCATTCAGTATGATGTTAGCTATGGGTTTTTCATAGATGGCTTTTACTGTGTTGAGAAATAAATTCTGATTTTGTTGAGAGTATTAATCATAAAGGATGCTGTATTTTATCAATTCTTTTTCTGTGTCAATTTATTTGATTATATGATTTTTATATTCCTTTCTCTGAATATGGTGTATTTCATTTATGCTCTTAAGTATGCTGAATCAATCCCTGGAAAAAAGCCTACCTGGTCATGTGTATAATCTTTTTAATGTGTCATTGGATAAGATTTGCTAGTATCTTGCTGAGAATTTTTGCACTTATATTCATCAGAGATATGGGTCTGTAGTTTTCTTTTTTTTGTTAAGTCCTGTCTGTTTTGGGGATGACAGTGATGGAGGCTTTATAGAATGAATTTGAGATGGTTCCTTTCTATTGAAGCTTTAGACATAGTTTGAGTAGGATGGGGGTAAGGTCCTCTTTAGAAGTTTTGTAGGGTTCAGGGACTAACAGTTGGCATGATGGCTATGTCGCTGGACTCCCATGTAGTCGACTGCAGTTCGAGTCCTGAGCCCGGTGACTTAAACTCACACTAGGCTCATGTGTGTGCATGCCCAAGATCCTGAGAAGAGAATGGAGAAGAAGGGATTGAGACATGGCCATCCCCTCTGGTGGGTGATTTCTCGCTTTCTGTCTCTGTCTCTTTCTGTCTTTCTGGCAAGCACATATGCCCTACAGCAGAAAACTATCAAAAAAAAAAAGTTTGTATAATTCAGAAGTGAAACTATTGGGACATGGGGTTTTCTTTGTTGTCATTTATCACGGACTCAATTTCATTGCTTGTTATTGGTTTATTTAGAGTTTCTGTGTCTCCTAGGATTTAGTCTTGGTAGCTTATATGTGTCCAGAAATTTGTCCATCTCATCCAGGTTTTCTTGCTTGTTGGCATATAGTCATTCATAATATTCTCTAATGATCTTTTGTATATCTGTTACATCTGTTGTAATATTGCCTCTTTGATTGAGAATTTGATTTATCTGGTTCCTTTCTCTTTTCTTAATTAGTCTAGCTAATGGTACATCAATTTTGTTTATCTTCTCAAAGAACCAATGTTTGGCTTCATTTATTTTTTGTATAGTATGTTTACTCTCTCATTCAATTCTAATCAAATCTTTATTATGTTTTTTTTCTCCTGGCATTTTTATTGTTGTTGTTTATTACCAGTTCCCTGAGGTGTGTTTTCAGGTTGTCTACTTGCCACTTTTCCATCTTTTTCTTATGTGGACTAATTGCTATGAACATCCCTCTTATAACTGCTTTTCCTGTGTTCCATAGATTATGGAAACTCATGCACTTGGTGTTATTAGTTTTATTGAATCTTTTGATATCAGTCTTAATTTCTTCAGTGATTGTTAAGTCATTCAGGAGTAGGTTGTTCAGTTTTCATGAGTTTGTATTTTTGAGGAATTTTTCTGAAATTAATTTCCAATTTAATTCCATCAGAGTCAGAGAAAATGCCAGATGTAGTTTCTATGACTTTGAATTTGTAAAGGCTTGTTTTGGGCCCTAAACGTGGTCAATATCTGAAAAGGTTCCATGTGGGGATAAGAAAAATTAATATTTTGTAGCTGTGAGGTGGAAAGTTCTATAGATATCTGTCAAGTCCATTTTATTTGTGGTGTTGCTTAGATTCAAAATCTTTTTGTTTATTTTTTGTATAGATGATCTGTCTGAAGGAATAGTGGGGTGCTGTAATTGTAACAATTAGTGTGTTGCACTTATCTTTCCCTTTAGAGCTAGCAGTCTTTCTTTCATGTATTTGGGTGTTCTCAAGTTGGGTGCCTAGATATTTATAAGTGTTATATCTTCTTGGCGAATTAGCCCTTTTAGTACTATATAATGTCTTTTATAAATTTTTGTCTTAAAACCTATTTTGTTTGATATCAGTATTGCAATTCCAGCCTATATTGGATTTCCATTTGCATGGAATATCTTTTTCCAGCCCTTCACTTTTAGCTTATGTATGTCTTTATCCATTAGGTGCATTTCTTGTAAGCAACAAATAGAGGGTTTCTTTTTCTTTTTCTTCTTCTTCTTTTAAAAATCCATTCAGCCAGTCTGTATCTTTTGATTGGATAATTCAATCCATTAATATTCAATGTAATTATTTATATTTGTGGACTTGTCTCTGCCATTTTGTTAGCCAATTTTTTTTTTTTTTTGGTTGTTCTTTGTTCTGTTATTTCTGTTTGTCTCTTTTAGTTTTCCTGATACAGTACTCCCCCTAGTACTGACTAAAGAGCTGGTCTAGTATTGGTGAATTCTTTCAGCTTTTGTTTGTCTGCAAATGATTTTATTCATTCTTCCCATTTGAAGGATAGTTTTGCTGGATATACTGTTCTTGGTTGAAATTGTTTTTCCTGTATTATTTTGAATATGTCTTCCCATTCTTTTCTTGTCTGCATTGTTTTGGTTGAGAGATCTAATGTTAGCCTAATAGAGTAAACTTTGTAAGTGACTTGACATTTTTCTCTTGCCAATTTTAGAATCGTGTCTTTGCGATTTTTGCCATTCTGGTTATGATGTGCTATGGAGATCTTCGTATGTTGATTCTATTTGGGGTCCATTGTATTTCTTGGGTCTGGATGTCTGTATGCTTTTCTAAGTCTGGGAAGTTTTATGCAAGTATTATCTTAGAATAGATCTTTTATGCCCTTGTCTGATTCTTTGCCTTCTGGAATACCTCTTATTTGAATACTTGGGCATTTTATAGTGTCTAGTATTTCCCACATGTTGTACTAATTTTTTAAAAATTATTTTTTCATTATATTTGGTGGTTTTACCTAAGACAAAGGTTTTGTCTTCCAGCTCAGGGACTCTGTCTTCTGTGTGGTTCAGTCTGCTATTAATATTTTTTGAGGGTGGGGACCAGCAGTTAGCATAATGGCTATATTGCTGGACTCCCATGTAGTCAACTGCAGTTCATGTCCCGGATCCGGTAGCTTAAAACTCATGCCAGGCTCGTGTGCGTGTGTGCCCAAGATCCCGAGAGGAGAACGAAGGAGAAGGGATTGCGGCGTGGCCATCCCCCCTGGGGGTGATTTCTTGCTTTCTGTCTCTCTGTCTCTCTGTCTGTCTTGAGAGCGCACGTGCCCTATAGCAAAAAAACTCTCCCCTCCAAAAAAAATATTTTTGAGGGTGGTCTTAATTTCTTGTCTTACTATTTTCATCTTTAGGAGTTTTGATTGATTTTTTTTATGGTGTCTATCTCCTCTTTCAAATCCTGGAGAGACTTCCTCATCTCTGTCACCATTAATATTCTGAACTCTATTTCTGAATTCCTGAGAATTCTTTTGTGCTGTCCATAGTTGAAGAAGAGTTGCTCTGTCCCATTGAGGAAGTGGTATTCCCTTGTATCCCCATACTTATTGTTCCTCTGCACTGGTTTCTAGTCATCTGATGGATTATACACTTTCTCCTGATTTTCTCTCAGATGTGTTTTTGATAGAGGGTCTTGTCTTCCAATCAGAGAAGTGTGTATATTGCCACTTTTAGGTGTTGATTCCTTTTTCAGTCTCTTTTGATCAGGTAAACCTGGGCTAAGCTGGAGAGTTTCAAATGGAAGAGGGAAAAGGAGTTGCGTGGTGCAGTGCTATGTGGTTCAGAAAACTGTGAAGTCTCAAAATATTTCTGGGTGGGCAGAAGGTAGCTAGAGGTTTGAGGTGATCTTCCTGCTTCAATTGGCCTTACTGGCTGCTGCTGCTTCCTGATGTACAGCATAAGCTTCGGGGGTAACGGCGACAAATGGATATATCCGGGACAGGTTAGAAGGTAGTGGGAAGCCTGAAGCAGCTTTATGCCTCGGTGCTCTCACTAGCTACTGCCACTCCCTGATCTGCAGTGCAGGCAGGTAATGGCAGGGAATGGATATACCTGGGATGGGTTAGGAGGCAGTAGGAAGCCTGACAATGCAAGTAATCTTAAGAAGACTATCCTAAGACTATTCAACACAAAACTCTGTACAAGAAAGGTTATGTTTTATCCTGTAAAACATAACTTCTCTCTTTGACTAAATATCTGCTTTTCCAAATTTATTTTAATCTTTTTCAATTCTAATTTTTCTTTGCATGTAATAAAACAAAGTTATACTTCATAATGAAGTGGCTCCATTTGCAAGAAAAGACCTTTGAAAACAGTTCAGTGATGCCAGCTTTACATCACTGTCATCAGTGAAAGATGAATCAGTTAATAAAAAAGAATCAGTTAATTTCAGTAATGTCCAGATTTGTTTCATCCAATTCATGGAATTAATCCAAATCATGGAAGCTCCCTGTCATAGTCAGAACAGTCAACATTATAGAGAATGCTATTGTAAAATCAACTAGATAATCCAACACTGAAAATAGATAACATTATTTGTTTTTGTTTAGTGCAGACTGATAGAAATACAACTATGTACATTCTGTTGGTGATGATGAGGGTGGAGAGGTGGGTGAGGAGGTCTCTGAGTAGCATATCGATGTTGAAAAGCCACCTTTGAAGTAGTGCAACCAGGTGAGGGTCAGAGGCATTATGAGGGATGTGTTCTCCTATAGGAAGGCTCTAGGAAATGGACGAACACAATCAGAACCCAGCGGGCCCATTGCAGCACACAGTATGGCTAGCAATAGTAGTCAGAGAAACCAGTATAAATCCTCCCTCCTTCTCTTCCTTTATTCCTCATGTCTTCTTTTTTTCTTTCCTTCCTTCTTCCCTGCATTCTTTGATCATTATGTGAATTTTCAAAATTACAAAAATGTAATCTAAGATCATGAATCCCTATGTCCCAGACACTAAACTTCAATACCAGTATCAATATTTCACCAATTTGTTTCATCTTTCTTCAACCTTTTTTTTTTTTTTGCTGAGGTAACTTAAAATTAATTCCAGAAACATGTCACTTCACCCATAAATATTGCATTATTATGAATGATTTCTTTCTTCTAGCAAAACTAATGCTTATTACAAAAAATTTAGAAAAACTTTATATAAGGGAAATTAAAGTTGTTTATACCCCTACAACTTAAGTCACTGTTTTTATGTTTTTTATATTTATAAATTATAGTATGTGTGACTATATAGTATATGTGCCTATATATACACATATATTTAACATACCCCATCTCTCAAACCAAGATAGAAGGCCTTCCGTAGCAAGTAACAGAAAAACCCAACTCAAACTTGCACGAACAATGAGGTGGCATTTTTGGGGCTTATATCAGTAAAATGTTCAGTGACAGGGTTGGTTTCATGGCTGGTTTGATCAGAACTGCTGCAGTTTCTCTGTTACTCTCTAGTGTTTGGCTCCATTCTCAGGCTGACTTCCCTTACAGCAGTAAGACCAGGGATACAGACTTTCACATTCATCTTCACAGGGAGAAAGAACACCACTTCTCTATATTCTTAAACAAGAGTCTTGAGCTCTGATGTCATTGGCTAACTCCTGAACTAACCACTGGAGCAAAAGACCTGGGATTATCAGCATCCTTCAGAGCTTGGGGTGAGAAGATTCATCCCACAATATGTCTGCACCCAATGGGGGAGGCATTGAGAGGAGGAATGGATATGGGGAGGTTGCCTTAATGTGTATCATTCTATGCCTTCCTACTTTCTCTGTTTTTCTATCTATCTTCTTCCTGTCTCTTTAATTCTTAAAGATTTAGTTCAGACCTCCCTTCCCTTTTGCGCTCAGAGTGAACATACAATGTCCTTTTCAAGACATACATAAATTTCTAGCGTTTGGAAGATGAGAGGAAGATGGCCACTTCTAGTTCTCATTTCCCACTTCTACTGAATCTGTGCTCTCTCTATGACTTCTACTAAACCCATTTGTGGAATTTACCTCTTTCTTGAATATACCAAGAAAAACAGCTTGTATGAAAATTTTGTGTATCTGGAATACACAAAATTCTAGGTCTAGGGAATTAGGAGCATGGGAAACAGTTTACATTGTAAAAATACAAATAGTTACAGTCATGCACTGCATAAAGACATTTCACTCAACAATGGACCACATATACTGTGGTGGTTCCATAAGATTATAATAAGTTATAGCATATAGCCTAAGTGTGCAGTAGGCTGCACCAGCTAGCTTCATGTAAGTTCACTCCATGAAGTTCACACAATGGCAAATTCACACAATGATAAATTCACCTAATGACACATTTCTCAGAATATGTCCCACCATTAAGTGAAGCATGACTGTTTAGATAACCCTGTAATATGATGGTTCCCCCCCCCACCAGGAGATATTTGGCAATTACTGGAGACATTTTTAGTTGTCACAAGTGATACTGGCAACTGAATGGTAGAAACCAAGATGCTGTTAAATACCCTACAATGCACAGGACAGTCCTCCCACAACAATGGATTTTCTAATCCAAAACCTCAACATGTCTTTGTTAAGAAATCCTACTGTAATATATTAGAAGTCTTTGGACCATATGCAGTGTTGCTTGACAATTCTTTCTGATTCTTTTCTGAAGGTCCCTCTTCATTGCTCTTCCTCATCCTTAAAACGTATTTATTTCTAGTCCCTTACTTTCTTATCCCTCAATAAATTATGCTTTCACTTCCACTCCAAGGGGTTTAATGAGGTATCTTCCTAAGCACATATAGTATACTCTCTAAGAGGAATTTTACTGACATTTGTTAGATAGCAGCAATTGCCAGTTTATTACTTACCACAACTACAAAGCTATACTTGGGGAGTAATACAGTGTATAGTCTTTTGCCACATGCTTTGTTTTTTTCTTAATAGAATATCACCAATATTTTGCCATTGCTTACTAATATGATTCTGTTTCTCAAATATTTCTGCTTCTTTCCACTTCTGGGCATTTAGTAGGATCACACTTCCTGACACCCCTGTAATGGGGGGAAGGGAGCATGTGTCTGATTGAGAGTAGAAGTGACACAACTTCCAGAGAAGAGCTTTCCATTTGACTCCTTTCATAGCTCTCTGTTTCCTTCTAGTGAGGTGACTAGTAATGTCTGGCATGAAGCTCCTTTATCAGCTTGGCCATCTTAGAGGCCATGATGTAAAGAAGCCTGTAGTGTATGATGTACACTTAGAATGAGAAGCAAATAGACTTTTGTTCTTTTAGACCACTGGGATTTGGGGCTGTTTGTTACTGCGGTATATCCTAGTCTGCTCTGATTGTTACATCTGATATCCATTCATCATTTTTGTTCAGAGGCTTGTTCATCATCATCAGATGGAGACTGCATCCATAATCAAGGTGTTTTATCCTGACTTGTCTACACCAATAATTGCCATCTTATTCTTATTCTCAGTAATGAGTTCGGAGGTAGACATATGACTGTCTTCAAATATTTAACGGGTGGTTTTCTGGGGGCACCTGAGAAAAAGTTCCCTGATCCAGGTAAGAAACCTGAAGAAACAGTTTGCTGGACATTGCTGCATTTGGCCATGGCTCCTGGAGCTTTGTTTGGCCCACAGAGGGTGACGGGTAAAAACTTGGTCCTTGATGACATTATTAAGTCTTGGAATTAACCAACCCTAAAAATCTCCTACCTCTGAACTTCCCGATATATGAAATAATAAAAGTCTATTTCAAAGTCAGTTTCAGTCAGTGTTTTATGTTACTTGAAACTGTAAACCCTCTAAGTGATATATCAAGTTGACTTCTGTAATGTTATTTTAATTGTAGAACATGTCTAGACTGTAATATATTTAATTGATCTCCTATGACTTAGCTAACATTTACTTGGTTTTCTATTTTCAGCCACCGTTATACAAAGAGGTATTTCTGAAAATAATGCCAAATAAAAGTTTAAGTATTTTTCAGCTTCCTAACAGCAGGAGGCCTGCTCTCCTTTGAATGAGATCTTCAGTCATCCCTTCATTCATTCATCCTCTTGTTTACATTTGAGTGTCTACCAAGTTGGAGGCTTAGGATAAACTGGTAATTTTAAACTCACCAAGTCTGGGGTCAACAAATGGTATAGTGGGTAAGATGCTAAATTCCCACATGGCTGAATGTGGTTCAAGTCCTGGACCCAGTGGCTTGGAAGTCATGCTGGGCACATGTGTGTGCATACCCCAAATCCTGAAAGGAGACCAAAGGAGAAGGGATTGTGACATGTCTATCCCTCTGGGGGTGATTTCTCATGTTCCCTCTCTCTGTCTCTGTCTCTCTTTCTGGGAGTGCATGTGCCCTATGGCAAAAACCTGGAAGAAAAAAAAAAAAGAAAAAACCTCACAAGGTCTTGTTTTTATGTACCTCCTAAGAGCTTATGTTCCTTTGATTTGGTATGATCCTTCAGTTATGTAAATGTTATGTAAATGTTTCTTGGACAAGAAGATATAGCAGATGTATTTGTTTGAGATTGCTATGTTAAGTATACGAGGAAAACATATATTTTAGCAGGAAGAGTTATGCCTTAAGACTTTGTAACTTTTTAGGGAAATCATAATTTCCTATGTATAAATTTAAATGGTCTAGTCCTTTAAATGATTATTTATTTGAAGTTCTATGTTCTCATTGCATATTATCTAGGAAAAGTCAGGGATGAGACAAGAGAAGTGCATCTTGCTTGAGGATATGATGTAGGAGAAGAACACTATAAAAATATGATCAGATTCCTGAGAGATCTGAGAGCTTTTTTTTTTTTTTTTTTTTTTTAAATATCCTTACTGTAAGAAAATGGTATACCAGCAGCAGCCAATGTGGTGGCAGGGGGATATGTAGCATGTAGACTAAGAAATCTGGGAATGCTATGCAGTTCTGCCTCTTCTTAGTCATGTGGTGTTGGACAGTCCTGCACCACTCTGAGTCCCAGTATCCTCATTAACCATATGTAGATATTGAAACAGAATAATTTACTTCACCAAGTTATGATAAAAAAAACGGCATCCTAATATATGTAAAACAGCATTATCAATTGGGAGACACATCAGTTTTGTTTTTTTTTTTTTGAGATAAGTTAATGGAAGAATACTTTGAAGTTGAGGTCCCATTCATTAGAAAAACAACATGATTCTACTAAACATTTTTTTATTTTTAAAGTTTTTTTTTTTTTTGGGGGGGAGAGGTTTTTTTGCTATAGGGCGCGTGCACTCACCAGACAGACAGAGAGAGACAGAGAGACAGAAAGTGAGAAATCATCCCCCAGGGGGGATGGCCACACTGCAATCCCTTCTCCTCCATTCTCCTCTCGGGATCTTGGGCATGCACGCACATGTGCCTGGCGTGAGTTTAAGCCACCGGGTCTGGGACTCGAACCACAGTCGACTACATGGAAGTCCAGCGACATAGCCATTACGCTGACTGCTGGTCCCATATTTTTAAAGTTTTTTAAAATGAAAGAGATAGAGACAGAGAATCACCCTCAACAGAGTTTCATGCCTTATCTCTTCCATAGCTTTCCCAGACAATAGGGATAATGGGGATGTGTGCCTGGCATGTTCAGGTCGACCAGGGAACCAAACCTATGATAGTCCACATGGATACAGCATATCTTGAACAACACATTACCATTGTGCAACTTAGCTGACCCAACTACATTTTGATTTTTTATAACACAATAATACATAATTACTGTTGAAAAACAACATCAAATATAAACCTTCCCCACCCCCTCAATGTCAGTGTCTGCCCAGAGTGTCTCTCCGACATGATCCTGCCTTTCATTTCTAGTCAATGAGAGGCAGTGACACTGCATTTTTAAAAATTTGGAGTAAAATCTATCAGCATTATCCTATTTATTTAATTTTTATTATTATTTTACTTTTTGCTATAAGGTACATGTACTCATCAGAGAGAGATGTGAGGCTAGTGAGAAATCATCCCCTGGGGCAATGGTCACTCTGCAATCCATTCTCTCCATTCTCCTCTCAGGATTTTGGGCATGGATGTACATGCAGACTGCATGATTTTCAAGCTGCTGGGTCCAGGACTCAAACTGCACAGTGGGCCACCTAGTACTTTAACCAGTACATTACCTACTGGCCCCTCAGTGTTAACCTTTAATGCTAATTTTTTTCTTAGGATATCCTTCTCTGTTTAGATTGTAAATATTGTCACCTATACTTTATTCTAATATTTGAGGATTTTTATTACAAACATATAAATTATTAGTCCTTCTGGAATTAATTGTGATATAGGGTGGGGAAAGTGTATCATTAAATTATATTATTAAATGAGTATCTTTACAAATGGTACTTACCACCATTTCTTGAATGATTCAGGTTCTCATTGATTTCAGTTGCAAATTTTTTCACATACTAAACTACTACATATATCTGAGACTGTTTCCAGTGTATTACATATTCTTCTGAATTGTCTGTCCACTGTCACATGTTTTAGTTAATTTTATAAGTTTTTGGTGTCCCATAAGTGAAGCCCTCAACCTTTCTGTTTAACATCAGTTAGGTTTTTAGCTTGTTTATTGTTTTAAAAGATCTTTAGAACCCTTTTATTTTTACGTTTCAAATACCCATGAAGACAAAGAAAAAATTTCATACTCTCAACAGTATAAAAATCTAAAGTGAAAGTCAACATAATGCCAGAATCAAGAAGTAAGATTTTTGAATTCTAAGGAATTGGAGTGAGATTAAGAAAAACTTCCAAGAGGGATGTGTGTGAAAAACTCCCAAGGATTTCTCCTGAGGGTTTTCCTGGCTTTGCTGTCTCCGAATATACACATTTCGATTAGTATGCATTTTTAAAATGTTGGTTTACCTATCAAAATATGAATGTATATGGCAGAGCCATATCTTAGGGACCTTTGGTATCTCTGCACAGTGACTGGGACATAGCAAATGCTCAGGAGACATTAAGTAAATTAATTGATGATATCTAAAACTTTTCTGTTATGAAATCCAATGGAAGTATCTTTCCTGTGGCTTTCTCCCTGGAGTTGAAGATCTCAGGATCCATTAAGCTTGCCCTGTTTACCTAGCTGTTCCTTCATGTTGTCTAACAAAGTTTCATATTTCATATTTACCCAACTCCACACCATTGAGGCTTTGCTAATGGATTCTTCAATGGCATCATACTTTCAATTCATTCCCCTTGACATTTTAGCATGTTGAAATCATCTAGTTTTTCTGAAATAATGTATCTCTTGACCAAGAGCAAAGCTCTCCATGACCTATCTCTATCCATCGCCTGATTCAGAATTTCCCTGGTAGCATGTCATGTAGGTAGGTAAAGAGAGATAAGGCTGATACCATTCAATTTTATCCTGGATCTCCCGTGGTTCAATTCTTTTTCTCTATAAAGGGATTTCAAAAAAATTCATGGAAAATGTAATTAAAACACAAGTTTATTTTGATGCAAAATGTTTGAAATCCATGCATAGTTTTTACATAATACACATTTTCCATAAAATTTTGAGACCTCATATATATTTTTTTTTTTTGAGAGGTTTTTGCTATAGGGCATGTGCGCTCGCCAGACAGACAGAGAGAGAAAGAGAGACAGAAAGCGAGAAATCACCCCCCAGGGGGGTGGCCATGCCGCAATCCCTTCTCCTCCATTCTCCTCTCAGGATCTCGGGCACGCGCGCACACGCACCCGGCGTGAGTTTTAAGCCACCGGGTCTGGGACGCGAACCACAGTCGACTACGTGGGAGTCCAGCAACATAGCCATTATGCTAACTGGTCGTCCCAAGACCTTATATTTAAAAAAATGCTTTACCTCCCCCACCTGGCACACAGTGGGTACTCCGCAAGTGTTGGTTTCTTTTGACTCTACAATCTCTATTCTGTTGCTGTCTCCCAAAGGCAGGGTATGGAAAACTAAGGCCTCATGTAGCCTGTTAACATTAAAAACAAACACACACCAAAAAAAACTAGGGTGGAAGCCATGAGAACATAATGAGTTAAATGAAAAATAAAATGGTTCAAATCTACTTCTGCTTCCAGGTCCAGGTGAGGATTGACTGAAATAAACTTATCTTGAGCAGTGCACTTGACCTTATTTTTCTTAAAGGATAAAGAAATGGGACCTTTTATTACAACTTTGAAATCTGCATGCTCCAATGGAGAGCAGGAAGTAGGTGCAAGTTGATGCCCATGGGTGAGAAGGCCAGGAATAATACATTATTCTTTTGAAGTCAGTCTTCCTGGGGATTGCTTTAAATGTCATTGGCAATTTGCCTCTTATAGTGTCTGGGTACCCTCCGCATGTGAAATAAAGAGCCAAAGTTTTTCTCTTGAATCACAGGATTAACTGGCCTGCCTGGTCAGGGGAGGGCCTCTGACTGCAGACAGCGGCAGGTCCACTCCCAGAGAAGATTTTCAAACCTTGTGTTAAAGCAGATTTCTCATCTGTGGTCCATTGAAACATTAGGACTGCAACCCTTTCAAAAGAGGAAAGAAATCAGAGTGATGTGATTGAGTTCTCCAGACTATCTTCTCAGGTTTTCCATTACAATTTATTTGACATAAAGTTGAACTTAGGAGAATTCCAAAAACCCATCAGCACAAAGTCCACCATGAGGCTGGAGACAGTTCTCTGGGTTCTCATGTTGATGGTGACAACCCCTTTGTCAGGACACAGCCATTAGCCCTTTGGTGAGATCTCTGTTCCTTTCCAGCCCGTGCAGATGCTCCTCCCCTGAGGCGTCTGAGCATTCTCTTCTCTTTAAATGAAGAGGCCAGGACTACACCCAACTTGGTTTCCATTTGCCCAGCTTGAGTGAGGAGACTGGGTCACCTTTTTTTTTTAAATTTTTTTTATAATTATTTTATGTAACTTTATTTATTTATTTTAGTTTGACCAGAGAGGGACAGAGGGGAGAGAGAGAGAGAGAGAGAGAGAAGAGAAAGGGAGAAGCAAGCCACCAGGTCCAGGACTGGAACCGTAGTCGGCCATGTGGGAGTCCAGTGCCCTTAACCACCACGCCACCTGCCGGCCCCCAAGACTGGGCCACCTTTTTAACCCAGTACATCTTCCCTTTTTTTAAAAAAAGTTTTTAATGTTTTTATTTTTAAAACCTCTTTCTTTTCTTTTTTTTTTTAATTTTTGTTTTTTGGAGAGAGGTTGTTGTTATAGGGCACAAGTACTTGCCAGAAAGACAGAGAGAGACAGAGAGACATAAAGACAGAAAGCAAGAAATCACCCCCCCCAGGGGGGATGGCCATGCAGCAATCCCTTGTCCATTCTCCTCTCAGGATCTTGGGCACGCACGCACATGCACGTGGAGTGAGTTTAAGCCACCGGGTCCAGGACTTGAACCGCAGTCGACTACATGGGAATCCAGCGACATAGCCATACGCTAACTGCTGGTCCTACATTTTCCCTTTTTCTTATTTTCCTGGTCATTGATTTTTGTTAGCAATGGAAACCTTGGTTTTCTCAGCCTGGGGGAGAGAATATTATCTCAGGTGCTTCCAACCTAGGGAGACAGGCAGGTGCATGACTTTTCTCTCTAGTCACCTAAAACAAGGCTCTGGGGACATCTTTGGACTGGGGCAGAAAATGTTTTGGGAACTTCTTTGGGCTGGGGCAGACAGGAAGGTGAGGAGGGTCTTCTTCATAGTCCGAAGAACTATCCTTCCTCAGATTGGACAGGTCCTCTTTTACCCAGCTTGCAGCTTCGCAGCAGAAGCAGAGAAAAGAGGCCCCATGTGAGTTATGTCAAATTGATTTGCGTAGTCATTGAAGTGACAGTGATAGCTAGATCTGCCCTTTTCATAAAGGCGCATCACGTGGCAGACACAGGTGCTTGCCTCCTGTACCCCTGCAGGTAAGCTGGGAATAAACGTCGAGGAGCTTTTGACTATTTCCTACTTGGCCTGACTGTGTTTCCATTCTCCACAGATGGAAAGGAAAGTGTTGCTGGCCCAGTGCCCACTGTGTGCCAGTCCTCCAGTATTGACTTATTTCAATCTCACAAATCATCCTTTCTTAGAAATCTTACAACGTTACAGTGTAGGTAATAACATTCATTTTTCTTTCATTTTGTTATTTTTACCATTAAAGAAACTGAGGCTCAGAGAGGTGAAGTGACTTGTCCAAGGTCATGGAGCAGAACTGGGATCATGTCACATACACAGAAGATGGTCTGTAAGTGCTCGTTGGTAATGGAATTTTAGTTGAAGGGAAAAAATAAAAGAAGGCAACTCTATGCTTTTATTCTCTTAGTATGTGTCTACTGCATATAGGGGGCAAAGCATTAAGTTTTAGCATTTTCTTCATCTTATTACTCCTTGTAAGAGTTGCTTTTGTTTTAGCTTATATTTTTTCTATTTTGTGTTCTACCCATTTCTTTCTTTCCCACAAGCACTATACAACTGTTTGCTTTGTGTCCTTGGGTAAGCATCTATGAGGGGACTTCAGAAGATTCCTAGAAAATGTGTATTATGAAAAACTATGCATGAATTGGAAAAAAAATTTGCACCAAAATGAACTCATACATTAACTCTATTTTCCATGAACTTTCTGAAGTCATCTTGAATATCTTGGAAAATATATAATTATTTTACATAAGTGTGGGTGCTGAATTGCTTACATAGCTTTATGCTATGCTTGCTTGCTTTCTTTTCACTCAAAGTTTTAAAATTCTCCATGCATTCTTTATACCCATCTGGTTCTGTTTGTTTATCATATTCACCTCACTTTGATGGCTGCATCTTTTATCATATTGCATATCTACTTTTTTTCCAGTGATACAGACACCTGGGTTACTTCTTCTTTCATACACAAATAATGTGATGTCGAGTGTCCTGAGATATATGACATTTCTCAGAGGGAAATATCTAGTCACTGTACTTTCAGTGGCAAGTCAAAGCATGAAAGGAGAGCTGGACAGCTGGAGATGGTGTAATATTTATTTTAAGTGCAACCAATAGGAGCTGGAGGGCATCCCCATTAAAGGGACTGCTCTACAAAGAGAACCATTAACATGAATGTAAATCACAGTAGCTTCAGGGACAGTTTAATAACAATCTGACTTTTTATTGGGTGAGCAGGAGATGTACCAGCTTTCTCCTTACAGTCTTCTGGATCTTTTGCAGAGAGAGATTCTATCTGAACTGCTATCGAGATTATTGAGGCCAGAGGGCTGCTCTGGGAGTAATGGCCATAAATCCAATTAGTGACTCACTTTCTCTTTTGCTACAGGCTCCATTTTCCCCTGACACGTAGAAGATAGTGCATGCTAGCCAACATTCGGGAACCTGGACAATCGCGAGGGCTCCAAACATCATGCCATCAAGACAGAAAGAGTTCCTGTATGGGAGAAGGACGGGAATGATCTACTTCAAATATCAACAGAAATCTCTATGGAAGGCAGTGGAAAAGGCGATGAAGTGGGTGGCCCAGGGACTTGTCTCATTTTTTTCTATAGATGGTGTTTTACTTCGAACAAAAATGTATTTCTGTTTTGCTTCTGCAAAATGTTTAGGGATCCCTAGAGAATTTTAGCAAGATTCAAGCTCCAAGATACTCCTCTTTGCATGAATGAGGAAACAAAGACAGCTAGGGCACAGACGTTGTACATCATCCTGCTTACAGGGCTGAGGAGACCAGTACTTGTCCCTCTGGATTCCTCCATCAGTCCTGCTGAGCACAGGCACTGGTGTGACCTGTCTGTGAAGCTACCAGGGGGTCCAGGAGCCCAGAGGCAGGGCCAATGAACACGCATCTTGGGTCTCAGACCCTTACTTGCTTGAGAACTTGTGTACTTCAGAAAACAAACATATTCCGTGACTAATCTTTGATGATCCAAAAGAACTGAGATGTCTGAGATAAGGATACAGTCTGTGGCCAGCAGGTGGCATGGAGGTTGAAATGCTGGATCCCACATGGTCAGCTTCATGTTCTAGCTCCAGACTGGGCGGCTTGTGAATCACAACAGGCTTGTGTGCATGAAGGCCTGAAATCCCGAGAGGAGAGATTGTGGCAAAGTCACCCCTTCTAGGGGGGTGACTTCTTATGTTCCCTTTTTCTCTTTCTTGTGAGTGCACGTGCCCAACAGAAAAGAAGAAGAAAGAGAAGAAGAAGAAGAAGGAGAATAATAATAATAATAATAATAATAATAATAATACAGGCTGTACCAGCCTAATTTTGATATTTGAAATTGCATAACTGCTCTACTTTTATTTCCTCTGAGATTGAAAAGACATGTACTGAGAACAGCTTAGCTAGACAATGAAAGTGTCTCAGGAGGTCCTTTCATTTCCTTATCACATCTATGCTTACCACAAGATGTTTCTTGTGGGTTGGTAATGTTTTAAAATTATTATTATTATAATTGAAATAGAGGTATAAATGGCTAAACCGCACCTTTGCATGAACTAGCAGATAAAAGCACAAAGGACTAGATTTGAATCCCATCCTGTCATTTATAGTCACCTGGAGAAGTGATGAACCTCCCTCTGCTTTACTTGTTTGGTATGCTTATTTTTACTTTCAGAGGACATGTGGACCCACCAGAAAGTGAGACTGAAAGAGAGAGAGAAAGCACCCCCCCCTCCATGAGATGTGGTTGTGCTGCAATCCTTTTTCCTCCATTTCTCCATCCCATCAGGATTTCGGGCAGGTACGCACACACCAGTGTGTTTTTCAAGATGCCAAGACTGGAACTCCAACTGCAGTCAGCCATGTGAAATCTGGCTTTCTACACACAGGCTTAACCACTGCACAATGAGTCCAGTCCACTATGCTTTATTATTATTTTTTTAAATGGCAGAGGATGCATGCCTTCGCCAGGGAATCCCACTCTATTAAACATTAATGTTTTGCAAACTTGAATAATGTAAAGATCCAGGAAAAAAAAACAGAAATTTGTGCATATCACTGTTGTCTTAAAATTATTAGATATTAGTTAAATTGTGTTTAAGTATAAAACAAACATAAACTCCTTCTTATTATAGTTGTAACAAAACCAAGAAATAAAAACATTTTATATATAGATGCAAATAAACCCAATATATTCAGTTTAAGGTTGATTCAATGTGATAGATGTAGTCTTGCCGAAACTAAATTGCTATTTAGAATGTGAATATGGCCATGACTGCTGTAATGCAGGCTCTTTACAATAATGCCCGTACTGTGATTTGCTGTGTAACCATTCCAATTCTCATCCATTATATTATTTAATTTTCAACATAACCCCCCTGAGAAGGATGCTCTCATCACTATTTAGTAGATGAAAAAAAATGAATGTAGCATTGTCAGGTCCATGCTGCTCATAAAGAGTTGAAATCCACAAAATTTGACCCAGAACGGGAACACTATACTTACGTAATTTGCTTAGTTGACTAAAATGAACACAGGATAAGAATTAAAGTATTGTAGAAAATCAACACTCCCAGTATTTGAGAAACGCTCTTCTACACCCACAATTTATCATATGTTCAGTAATCATGCCTAAAGATTCTCTTTTAAAATGTAAGGTATTCTTTTTTGAAATGCCAAAATACGAAGCACTTCCTCTTCATGTCTAACCTGTGCTTTACTGATATAAATGTGTAACTTAGTTGTAGTTCTCAAAAAATGTAATATATTGAAACAAGTTGAACTACACGTTTCATGCTGTTTACTATTATACTATGTAAACAACGTCTTCACTCAGTTCATTGACTCTCCCAATAATTAACCTCAGTGAAAACTTGAGGACAGCAGAGAGCAGGGCTGGCCCATGAAGCAGGGGGAACCCACGGTTCAATCTGCAGAAGTCATGTTCTTCTAAAACTGGAGGTTAGACTTTAATTTCACCAAATTGATTCATGTTCTCCAAAATTCACTACGTCCTTACCCAACTGGGAAACTGTGCAAACTGCTTTATTTCTTACCAGACCCAACCAGACAAAATAAACTCTTAAAACATGACTTATTTCTGGTGCTCTTTCTTACCCAGTTGACTGGTCCATCAGGAAAACATTTGGATAAGAAAAGGATACACGGTGCCAGCAGGTGGCACGGTAGTTGAGGCGCTAGAGTCCCACATGACCTACCATGGTTGGAGCCATGTGGCCTGGTGGTAGACCTGGTAGCCTGCTTTTCCACTTTCTCTTCTTTCTCTCATGTTTGTGTGCCCTATAGCAAAGTAAAAAATAAATTAAATTAAATAAATAATTCTAAAAAAAAAAAGAAAGGAAAGGTTTTATATTTTTGTCTGAGATGATTAGTGCTATTATAACAAAAATATCATGGGACCAGCAGTTAGCGTAATGGCTATGTCGCTGAACTCCCATGTAGCCAACTACAGTTCAAGTTCCAGACCCAGTGGCTTAAAGTCACACTGGGCGCATGTGTGTGCATGCCCAAGATCCCAGGAGGAGAATGGAGGAGAAGGGATTGAGGCGTGGCCATCCCCCTGGGGGGGGCGATTTCTTGCTTTCTGTCTCTGTCATTCTGGCAAGTGCACGTGCCCTATAGCAAAAACCTCTCCAAAAAAAACACCCAAAAAACAAAAATATCATAAACTGAGTATCTTGTAAACAAAGAAATTTATTTCTCACAGTTCTAGTGACTGAGAATTTCAAGATCAAGGCACCAACAGATTTGGTGTCTGGTGGGGGCAACCTCCTGGCTTGTAGATGGCAACTTCTCACTACGTCCTCATGTAGTGGAAGGGGTAAAAGGAACTCTCGGAAGTCTCTTTAATAAAGGCACTAATCCCATCCCTGAGGACTTTGTCTTCATGACCTAATCACCTCCCAAAGGCCACACCTCCTAATATCATCACATTGGAGGTTAGGAATTCAACATACAAATTGGGAGCATACAAACCTTCAGTCAATAGCCCTTAGTACTATCCTCCCAGTATTCCCACTCCAAATTCAGCTGCATTGTACATGTTTGGTCAAATCTCTTGATTTAATTAAAAAATATTATAGTAGTAGTAACTTACTGGCTTGTTTCTCAAGTAAGGAGGCAACTTAGAAATGATCTAAAAAACAAACTCTTGTACAGGTGCTAGTTCTGTAGGTTAGTGATGAAGCCCTATACAGATGGAACCAGATCCCATACGACCAGTTGTGGTTTGAATCCCAGACCCATTGGCAATGTGACTGGGGTGGGGACATACAGGTCCAGAATTCTGAAGAGATGGAGAAATGGAGGAAAGTGGCTTTCAGTGTGACCAGACCCCACAGGGGGTTCTCTTTCTCTCTCTCCCTCTCGTAAATGCATATGCCCTCTAGCATTAAAAAAAAGTTTGTACATTTCAGACGTGTACATCTGCAAAAGATGTTGATAATCTCTGATTTATCAGTCCCCTACCACTTACCCAGTGCATTGTTTTAATTATTGAGCACTTAATGAGGGTTACTATCCTTTATTCTATCACAAACTTATTAACATATATTGAAATCACGCATGTCTACAAAAATAGCTACATTCTGAGTCTGGCTATTTCTTCCACCTTAAAAACAACTTGGGGAGGTAGAATTTGAGTGTTATTATCCTCATTTAGACAAAGCTATTCGGGCACACGGGGTGAAATCTAAGGTCACATAGCTAGTGTGGACAGGAGGTGAAATCCAGGGTCATATAATTAGTGACTGAGGCAAATCTAGAAGTCAGGTTTCCTTGACTACAGTTCCTCCCACCACACTAAGTGGCCTCTCAGAGCAAGACAGAAACAGCATCCTAGAGGGTATTTAGATTTATTTCTAAAGTTGGTCTGGCTCCATCATGAGTATGAAAAAAACACCTGATTTGTAATTGGATCCCGGAGTATCACCCACTGCCTGAGTTGATGATTTTGTTACCAGCTGCTGAAACACTTCAATGGGAAGACGTGGAATTCCTGCAGGAAATGACTCCAGGCAGCTCTGAATAAGTAAGGAAATTAAATGGCTAAATTTCAGTGTTTCCTGGTTTTTGTCTATCTTAATTAACAATTTATTTTGGTAAAGGAAACATTGAACAACATTCTCATAGTCAACATGTAAAACAGTATTTGTTCATAGTAAGAGCATGATTCCCATGTCTGCTTTTATTTAAAGAAAGGAAAAACAACTTTTTTGTATAATTTTGTCCTTCAGTATTTATTAAAGTTACTTTTTAAAAAAAGCAATTACAGCATATGTATGTGGGAAATATCAATTTCCTTCTCATAGTTCCCAAAGGTGTACTTGAGAAAAATGTGTTGATTATTAACAGGGCTAATATTTGTGTGGTAATGTTATTACTGAACATCTACAACAATTGGAGTTTGAGGTTAACAGAGGTGTTGCAGTCAGAATACGTTATGATTTCAATGTCATGTTAAATGTAGAGTGGACCTAACTAAATATCATTATCAGTTTTGATTCATATTTTATGTGGTCCTTATTTTTCCTTCACTCATTTATTTGACAATATTTACTGAATGTCTGCTATGTACCAGGCATTCCTGTAGGTGCGGAAGACATATGGTAAATTAAACAAAGCCTTGTTCCCATAGTTTCTATTCTAATTGAAGAAGACAGATGATTAACAAAAAGGCCAGGGAATATGTTAGGTACTTGTAGTTGCTATGAAACAAAACAGAGTGAGATGAGAATGATGGAGAGATACTACTTCAATGCGGTAGTCAGAAAATGAGGCCAATCCTTAGTCTTTGTAGTAATGTAAAGACTTAAAACTTCTTAGTTTGTCATGAGAAAGTATCACTGTGGCTTTCTATCTTTTATGGATTCTAAAAATGTTTAGGATAAACTTTCAAAGTTAAGGATAATAAAATGTGTTGATTATTAACAGGGCTAATATTTCTAGCTTTCTTTTTTCTTTTTCTTTCTTTTCTTTCTTTTTTTTTAAATTTTAATTTGCTATAGGATGTGTGCACTCGTCAGAGAAAGACAGGGAGATAGGAAAAGTGAGAAAGCACCCACAGATGGGGATGATGACACCACAGTCCCTTCTTCTTCATTCTTCTCTTGGGATTCTGGGCACACATCCACATGCACCCAGCAGGTTTTGTATGCCACAAGGTCTGGGATTCAAACTTACAGTCAGACTTGTGGAATCCATCCACTTAACCACCACGCTACTGACTGGCTTGAAAGCTATTTTATCTGTGTAACTTTTCTTTTGATTTCTAGGTTTGTTTTTGTTTTTCTACTTTTTACAAGATGACATCTCTTAGGAATGCAGAAGATGAAGCAAAACAGAGATTCTCATCGCAGGGCTAGTTAGCTATATTTCCAAGCTGACTTGCATGCAAATTTGTATTACTAATTAAGTTTAGAAGTATCAATTATATTTTTACTGAAATTCAATAAAAGCAAATTCTCTTTGACATCTCTAGCAAGACCTTAAAAAAAAATCACACGCAATAGAGCATGTGCATGCATCAGAAAGAGCGAAAGAGAAGTGCCTTCAGCAGGGGCTGGTCACACTCCAATCCCCTTCTTCCAGGCTGCCAGGATCTTTGGCCCAGCACATTTCAGTTCAACCAGGATAAACCAGGATGGAAACCTGAGCCCCTGGTCAGCCATGTGGCTTCCAGCACTCCAATCTAGTATGCTATTAACTGTGCCACTTGGCTGGACCCAGCATGACTATTACAGAAGCAGGTGCTATCTTTAGTTGAACAATACAATGTGCCAAATACAGAACTTCATGTGTTTTTCTTATTCTCACAACAGCCTACATATAGGAGTGATTGTTCTTATCTTACAGATAAAGAAATTGGGACCAAGACATGTTACTGTCCCTGAAGTCCTAGAACTAATAAGGTTGTAGTTGGAGTCTGATGTCACTTTTCCCTGATTCTATGCTTCTGGGAGGAACAAAGGGGCTGAGCTAATTTAACCTGTCATTTTACATATGAGCAAAGAGAGGCAGCTTTAGTGACCTTTGTAAGGTCACAGAGCCAGCCAGCTGGTAACCGAGCTGGGACTAGTGCCCAGTTAAGAACTTCTCTATGACACTGTGCTGCCTCGCAGTGAGAGTCACACAAGCCAAACTTCACATCTCACTGCTTCTTCAATAAATGTCCAGGTCAGCTGCTTACCCACATGGGACCAAGGTGAATCTTGATCCTTATCTTATATTATACTTAAAAATCAACTCCGGGTAAATCATGAAAGGCAAAACAGCAAAGTGCTTAGAAGAAAACAGGAGGACAGCTTTATGACTTTGGGGTAGGCAAAGAAGTGTTGATGAACATAAAGGTTACAATGAGTAAACTGAATTACACTAAAATTAAGAATTTCTGTTCATTGGGGAGTACCTTTAAGAAAGTGAAAAAGAAAGTCATAGCATCAGAGAAGATAGCTGCATATATAAGTTGACAATGTGTTTATATGCTGTGAGTGTGTGTGTATGTGTGTGTGTGTATTTATTCCTACAAGTCAGTAGCAAAAGGTAAAAAAAAATGGACAAAATCTTAGTTACTTCACAGAAGTGGAAATAACTACTAACTTATAAATATATCAAAAGGGATACCAGCATATGGCATAATGGTTATGTCACTGAACTCCCACACAGTCAATTGTGGTTTGAATCCTAGACCTGTTGACTTCAAATTCATGCTGGGCACATGTGTGTGCATGCCCAAAGTCCCAAGAGGAAACTGGAGGAGAAAGGATTGCAACATGGCCATCCCCCTGGGGGGGGTAATTTCTCATTTCTGTCTCTCTTTGTCTCTCCAGCAAGAGCACATGCCCTTTAGCAAAAATATCTCTCTCTTAAAAAGTATATACATATAATATATATATACACACACATATATATTTTTACATATATTTATATATAAATATTTATGTAAAATATTATATAAATCTCTATATATTATAGACTATCTATATATAGATAATCTATATATATTATATACTATCTATATATATAGATAATATATTATATTATATTATAGATAATATATTATATTATATATAACATATATATAATATAATTAATATATTATATATTAATTATATTAATATATAATATTATATATATTATATATAATCTATATATATTATATATATAGATTATATATAGAGATTTTTTACATTTATTTATATATACATATATTATATATACACATATATGTAATATATGTATATATACATATATTATATATACATATATATGTAATATATATATATTATATATATATATTATATATATAAAAAGGATACAACATCAGTAATTATTAGGAAAACACAACTTAAATCCACAATTTGACACAGTTACTCCAAAGAACAATTAAAATTTTAAAAATTATGTTGCCCCATATGAAATTGTGATTTTAGCAGATCAGAAGTAGATAAACACTAATAATTCCATATCGTTTAATTTATACGAAGTATTGATGATGTTATGGAACTTAAAAACTTCAGACAGTATTAGTGGAGTGTCAGCTGGCACAGCCCTTTGAAAATCTGTGTGGTAATGCGGCAGTTATATGGGGCCAGCCTGTGGTTGTGTGCAGCTTGAAAATGTTCATTAAGATGTATAGCTACATTTTGTGTGGTTTTCTCTATGTGTACTTACGTCAATGAAATTTACATTAAAATGATTGACATGCATAGTTTTCATGGGTGGTTGGTTTGTTTTAAAATTTGTGTTCTGTTTTCCTATTGAGAAACTCAGATAACTTTAACTCAATCTATTGTTTCCTTTGTGAAGGTGGCTGTATTTCAAAATTCACAAGCAAATTAATTGCATCATCACTATGGCCATCACTTAGTTTAATTCAATTTCATTTAACATAATAAACCTTTATAGAGAACTCAAAGCACAATAGAAGACGTAAATATACATATGACCTCCGTGGTTGCTTTTCAGATCCCAGTATAGCACCTGAGTCATCTAGGGAACTGGTAAAATGAGTTTGCTCCTAGGTTCTGACTCCAGAGATTTTCTTTCATTTAGGTCTAGGGTAGAACCCATGATACAACATTTCAAATTTAACACCACAGGTAAAACTAATGCAGAAAATCTTTGCATTATGTTCAGACAAAAACTAGTAGGAACTAGTGATCTAGTGGAAAAGAAATCTATGTATTAAAAAGAAAAACTAGGGAACCAGCAGTTAGCGTAATGGCTATGTCGCTGGACTCCCACGTAGTCGACCGTGGTTCGCGTCTCGGACCCGGTGGCTTACAACTCACGCCGGGCGCGTGTGCGTGCGTGCCCAAGATCCCAAGAGGAGAATGGAGGAGAAGGGATTGCGGCGTGACCATCCCCCCTGGGGGGTGATTTCTCGCTTTCTATCTCTATGTCTCTCTCTGTCTGTCTGGCGAGCGCACGCGCCCTATAGCGAAAAAACCTCTCCAAAAAAAAAAAAAAAAGAGAGAGAAAAAGAAAAACTAAAACAAGGTACAAACTATAATAGGGCTACATAGAACATGTTATTGGATGCAGGAATATACGATTTCTTGAAGAAGGGATTCAGTTTGACCTTGAAACAAGTAGGTAAATTCATTCAATAAAAAATACATTTAGCTCCTCCGATGAGTGCCAAAGGCTGTTTCAGTGCTTGGGATAGAGAAGTGGACACTAGATACCAGATCTCTGCCTATGGTGCTCAAGTTCAAGTGAAAGCAAGTTTTCTCTAGGTAGCAAAAGGATGCCAGGAAATAAATACACCAGGAAAGGCGGTTGCCAAATCGCAGAATCTTTTTTGCACCGAAAGGATTTTGGTTTGGTTTTGTTTCATTTTTTGACCAGAAGGCATGTGCACAGGCATAAGAGAGAAAGAGAGGAGAAAGAGGGAGAGAGAGAGAGAGAGAGAGAGAGCGAGCAATCAAACCCCCAACAGGTCCTGGTCAGGCCATAATCTTCTTTCCTTCAATCCTCTAACCTATCAGGAAACAGGGAAGGCATGCATGTGCACGCCAGTGTGTTTCTCAAGCTATTGGGGCCTGGGCTCAAACCCGGTCAGTCATGTGAGATAAGGCTTTCTCTGCACTGCCCCCTAACTGCTGAATCATGTAGTCAGCCCACTTAGCAGTATTTTTGTATTCTAATCTAATATAGTTTCTTTTGTCCCTTGGTTTTTATAGCCTTTAGATATCCAAACTGTTTTTTCCCCCTACTTCACCCTTTTGTGAATATTCAGTCACACGAAGCATTTTTAACATTTTCATTTTCCTTTGTCATTTATGTTGATCTGTAGTTTCCCTCTGGCTTCATCACATCTTTCTTTTTATTAGCTGTTTAAAAACAAACAAATGCACAAGCCGAGAATGTACCAGGTAAACACCCAAGAATTATAAAATGATCACCAGTAACCTCTGTGGAATTCTATGACAGAGTCTCTTCTTAAGAATCTTACAATAGCTTTATCTTGGCTCCTCACCAACGGTGGCAAACTCGTTTGCAATGGACTATCTGCTATCCTACCAGGGATTTGTGGAGATGTGTGTGTAAGGTGTATATCACCTTCTAATTTCTGTTTCTCCACCAAATTTCAGGTGGTAATTCCCATGCTTATATTGGTTGATAATTTCCCCTGGATAACTTTTAGTTTGCTATGTGGAAGTTTGGGGGGAGAGCTTTTCATTGCTGTGATATAAGTCAATTAGGGTTCATCTGAAAAAGCCATCAGCTTACCACTGATAATAGCAACAACTTCTCCCAATTCATTGGCACGGATTTATCATTAATATCAATAAAAATACAATTGATACTTTTTCAAAGCTCCATGGGGAAAAAAAAGCAGGTCTTTAGATTTAGTCTTCCACTTAGGTTTCCCTTCACATGACAGAAATATTTATTATATTTTATTTTAAAATTTTATTGTGGTAATGACACTTAATATGAGACCTACCTGTTACATTTTTAAGCGTACTGTACTGTGTTGTCATCTATAGGCGTGATGTTGTATGGTAGGTCCCTAGAGCTAATTCATCTTGCATAATTGAAATTCCATATTTGTCAATAGCAATATTCAGTTTTCTCCAACCCACTGTCCCTATTAATCATCATTCTATTCTTTATTTCTATGAGTTTGACTAGTCTTTTAGATACTTCATGTAAGTGGAGTGATGCAGGATTTTTCCCTCTGCAACTGGTTTATTTCCCTTTGCATAATGTCCTCAAAATTCATCTATGTTATCACATGTTGTAGGATCTCCTTTTTTTTTCTTTCATTTATTTATTTTTACATTTTTCCACAAACATTTACTTTACATAGCAAAAAATGTTAGCTCATACTCCATAATTCTTGACAGTTTGCAAACAACTTTCAAAATTTCAAAATACCGAATTTTAAAGATAATGTTCAAAATATGTCTTATAATTTTGTATAATTTTATAACTCTATAACAACAGAAGCAGTATGGTTTCAAATATATATATATATATATATATATATATATATATATATATTTATATATTTAGAATGCAGACACTCGGTATATATTAAGTGGGGACATACAATGCCTCTCCTTCATAGCATGGCTTGCTTCACTTAGCAGTAAGTCTTCCATATTCATCCACTTCCTTTCAAAAGCCAGGGTTTTGTTGTTTTTTATGGATGAATAGTATTCCATTGAGTATATGTGCCACAGTTTTTCTAACCATTCATCAGTTCGTGGGCATTTAGGTTGTTCCCATGACTTAGCAATCGTGAAAAGTGACGCAATAAACATCGATGTGCAAGCACTTTTTCGATTAAGTATTCTTCTGTCCTTCGGGTAGATACCAAGGAGTGGGATTGCTGGATCATATGGTAGTTCTATTTGTAAATTTTGGAGGAATCTCCAAATTGTTCTCCACAGTGGTTGGACCAATTTACAATCCCACCAGCAGTGTAAGAGAGTTCCCTTTTTACCACACCCCCTCCAGCACTTATCAGTTTTTGATTTTTGAATCTTAGACATTCTGACTGGGGTTAGGTGATATCTCGTTGTTGTTTTGATCTGCATTTCTCTTACAATGAGGGATGTTGAGCATTTTTTCATATGCCTTTTAGCTATTCGTATGTCATCTTTAGAGAGTGGTTTTTTTCAACTCATTCCCCCATCTTTTAATAGGATTGATTGTCTTTTTCCGGAACAGCTGCTTGAGTTCCTTGTGAATTCTGGTTATCAGTCCCTTGTCTGATGCATAGTTTACAAAAATATTTTCCCATTCTGAGGGCTGTCTGTTCACACTAATCACTGTGTCTTTTGCCATGTAGAAACTTCTTAGTCTGATGTAATCCCACTTATCTATTTTAGGGATCATAGACTGTGCATTGGGAGTCTTATTTAAGAAGTTTTTCCCTACCCAAATGTCTCCCAGATTTTCCCCGGTGTTTTCCAGGAGCAGTTTTATAGTTTGACGTCTTAGATTTAGATCTTTGATCCACCTTGACTTTATTTTTGTCAGAAGTGAGAGGTAGGGGTTCAGATTCATCTTTCTGCAAGTGGAGATCCAGTTTTGCCAGCACCATTTGCTGAAGAGGTTTTCCTTTTCTCACTGGATTGACTGGTACCCCTTGTCAAAAATCAGTTGGCTGTATGTTTGAGCATTCATTTCTGGGACTCTATTCTGTTCAGGGATCTTCTTTTTTTAAAGACTGAATAAAATTCCATTGTCTGTATGCACCACTTTATCCATTCATCCATTCAAATAGACATTTAGGTCACTTTCACACCTTAGTTACTATGAATAATGCTGCAGTGAACATGGGAATGCTCATAGCTCTTTGAGATTCAAACTTTAACACTTCTGGATAAATTTCCAGAAGTGGGATTTTTAGAAAAGGTTGTATTTCTGTTTTTGATCTGAGGAAAATCCATACTGTTTTCCATAGTGATTTTACTATTTTACACTTCCAGTGCATCAACGGTGCACCAGTTTCTCCACATCCTCACCGATACTTATGGTACTCTTTTTTTTTTTTTTTAAGTAATAACTATTCTAACAGGTTTGAAGGGATATTGCATTGTGAAGAGGTATTTTTAAATCAACATGGATACATTTTCTTAAGGAAGAGAGTAATTCCTGCTGATGAATCTATTATATTGACATTTTATTATACTTATAAA
Source organism: Tupaia tana (assembly GCA_026018925.1). Lineage (NCBI taxonomy): Eukaryota > Metazoa > Chordata > Mammalia > Scandentia > Tupaiidae > Tupaia > Tupaia tana. The sequence goes on along the minus strand of JAKSZU010000007.1, from coordinate 55,238,044 downwards.
TATGAAGTGAAAGCTTGAGAAAGTTATCCAAAGAGACTCTGGAGTCAGTCCAGCTAAAATTGAATCCCTGCTTTGTCTTCTAGTAGCTATGTGATCTTGGAATGTCATGTAACCTCACTTGCCTCAACTTCCCTGTCTGTATATGGGGTTATGACTAACATTTCTGTCAGAGGGATTGTCTTAGTCAATTTTCTATTACCATAACTGAATATCACAAACTGGGTAATTTATAAAAAAATAGAATTTATCTGCTCACAATTCTGAAGGCTGAGTAAGCCTAAGGTCAAGTTTCCAGCATCTGGTGAGAGACTTCGTGCTGTGTCATGACTTGGCGGGAGACATCACATGGTAAGACAGGGCAGGAGTGTGTCAGCCCAGTTCTATATTTCTCTCTCTCTCTTTCTTTTCTTTTCTTTTCTTTTTTTTTTTTTTTTTTGTAGAGAGAGATTTTTCCTGTAGGGTGCGTGCACTCACCAGAGAGACAGTCAGAGAGATAGAAAGCAAGAAATCACCCCCCAAGGGAGGATGGCCATGCCATAATACCTTCTCCTCCACTCTGCTCTGGATCTTGGGCATGCATGGACACACACCTGGCATGAGCTTCAAGCTGCCAGGTCTGGGACTCTAACTGTGGTTGACTACGTGGGAATCCAGCGACACAACCATTTTGCCATCTGCTGGTCCCTACACTTCTCTTCTTATAAAGCAATCAGTCTTATCATATGGGCCCCACCTGATGACTTTATCTAATTTTTTTTTTTTTTTGAGAGGTTTTCGCTATAGGGCATATGCGCTTGCCAGACAGACAGAGACATAGAGACAGAAAGCGAGAAATCACCCCCCAGGGGGGATGGTCACGCCATAATCCCTTCTCCTCCATTCTCCTCTCGGGATCTTGCACATGCATGCACACGCGCCTGGCGTGAGTTCTAAGCCACCGGGTCTGGGACGCGAATCGCGGTCGACTATGTGGGAGTCCAGCGAACCGCAGTCGACTATGTGGGAGTCCAGCGACATAGCCATTACGCTAACTGCTGGTTCCCAACTTTATCTAATCTTAATTACCTCCCAAAGGCCCCACTTGTTCTGTTAGAATGGGAATGAAGTTTCACCATGAGTTTTGGTGGGGACATTCAAACCACAGAACTCTTTTTCTTTTTAGAGGTTTTCGCTATATGGCTCGTGCGCTCGCCAGACAGACAGAGAGAGACAGAGAGATAGAAAGCGAGAAATCACCCCCCAGGGGGGATGGTCACACTGCAATCCCTTCTCCTCCATTCTCCTCTCGGGATCTTGGGCACACACGCACACGCGCCCGGCGTGAGTTTTAAGCCACCGGGTCCGGGACGCAAACCACGGTCGACTACATGGGAGTCCAGCGACATAGCCATTATGCTGACTGCTGGTTCCCACCACAGGACTCTTGAAAGGGCCTCTGCTCATTGTGAAAATTGGTAAATAATGAGAATGAATCAAGCATTTATATGTTCTTTTCTCTGGTGTATTTCAGAGTAAGCAAATAGCTGATGAGCGGAAGTTACTTTTTATACTATAGCTAATAAATGTAGAGGGAAAGAATTAGCATCATTTATTACTCTTGGTGAAATCATAGTTTCAGGCAACCATCCTCCGTGGACACTAATATCATTATGTGAAATGTTGATAGGGACATTATAACTGATGGATCAGCCTGACAATCCCTGAACCTACTGGACAATCTTAAACCCCCCCCCCCCCCCAAAGTGGGACAGTTACTCAGTATGTGCATCTTGATGATATGTAACAGAAAATACAGAGCTCCACCTACAAAATTCAAACCTGATTCTAATCAAGTTTCTACCTATCAGGTTATAGAAGACAAAGGAACATGGTAAGTGAAACAGTGAGGATATAATTAACCAACTACATGATAAAGGAAGTTCCATAGAAAAGATTACTAGCTTCTTCCACAAATAAATGGCATTAAAAATAAAGAGGGAAATAGGTGAACTCCCATAAAAAGATATATCAACCAGACAGTAAGAGGACATTTTTAAGATCTTGAGTCAAATGACTCAGCCATTTTTGAGATAGAGAAAATTGAGGACTGATTGGGAATAAGATGGTATTAAAGAGTTATAAGTAATTGTGATGACATTGAGATTTTTATTTATTTATTTTTTTGAGAGCTGTTTTTGCTATTGGGCACATGCACTTGCTGGAGAGACTGAGAGATAGCGAGAAAGTGGTCCAGGTCTGGGTCTTCCAGGTTTGGGACCAAACTGTGGTCAGCCATGTAAAGAGTCCAACCACATAACCATTACTTCATCTGCTGGTCCAGATTAGATCCCAGACCCGGAGGCTTGAAACTCACACTGGGTGCGTGTGTGTGCGTGCTCAAAATCCTGAGAGGAGAATGGAGAAGAAGGAATTGTGATGTGGCCATCCTTCCTGGGGGATGATTTCTCACTTTCTGTTTCTCTTCTCTCTCTGTCTCTCCAGTGAATGCATATGCTCTATAGCAAAAATCCCCCTGCCCCTCCAAAAGAAAGACCTCATGTATTAGTTCTCATCTAATTTTGAGGTGAAATGACATGCTTTAAAATACTTCAACAATGGGGACAGCAGGTAGCATAGTGCACAGGCATTGGACTCCTACGTGGTCGACCACAACTTGAGTCCTGGACCCAGCAGCTTGAAACTCATGCTGGGCGCATGTGTGTGCATGCCCAAAATCTTGAGAGGAGAATGGAGGAGAAGGGAATGTGGTGTGGCCATCTCCACTAGGGGGTGATTTCTCACTTCTTATCTCTCTGTTTCTCTGGTGACCACATGTGCCCCATAGCAAAAATCTCTGTCTCAAAAAAAAAAAAAAATTCAGCAAAAAATTAATTGTGCATATGTGTGCGTCCCCAAGTATCTCTGTGTGTCAGGGGGTGGATAGAGAGATGAAACAGAATGACAGAATGTTGGTAATCTTTAAAGCCGAGTGATGAGTAAAAAGAGGATCACTCTACTATTCTATTTTTGTGTGTTTGAAATTTTCCACAAAAAAACCATATTCTATACCAAAGTAAGAAGATATTTTAAGTCAAATTTTTATGCAAATTTGTCTTAAATTACCAAACACAGTATTTAAGACAAGTATTTGTACTTTCAGCAGTACAAGACAGCTGGGGAGCACCTGGGTTATTGCCTTCTGTCATTATTTTGGGAGATCCGAGAAGCGCCACAAGTGCTGATGGGAATATTGTAACCAAAGGTGCAAGCTCTGTAAAGCAAAGAACTAATGTTGTGTTTTTCACACTGCTACTCATGATCTTTATTGAGACACAAAATAGTGGATCAGAACCAGTAATTTCTAAAAAAATGAAATAAAATAGACAGTATAGAACAATGTCAGACTCCACACCATTGAGGCTTTGCTAATGGATTCTCCAATGGCTTCAACCTTTCAATTCATTCCTCTTGACATTTTAGCATATTGAAATTATCTAGTGTTTCTGAAATAATGTATCATGGTACTCATGGGTTTAATTAAGCCAGTTTAGCCAGCAAGCATGCCAGAGGCCATGATGTCTTCCTTGAAGGTCTGACACTGACATTTCTGACAGCTCTCACCAGGCAATAACCAATGTGTCCCTTTCTTTTCTACTTTCTCCAAACTGTACTCACAGCCTCCCACTCTGGCCTTGCACTCTACGGAAACCACTATCTACTTTGTGCAGAGAACTAAGGCCATCTGGTTTTCACAGGTTCGTTTTTTCCCTCCTTCAAAAATCACTGTGTGTGTGTGTGTGTGTGTGTGTGTGTGTGTGTATCTTCAGTGCTGCAGAAGAGGAATCTGTAAGGAAGACCACCCCACTCCCCTGAGTTCTGAGCCCCCCTCCTCCCAACTCCTCAGTCCTCCTTTCCCAGTCTCCCTCACCTACACACTCCTCCATTGTTTACAAACATGCCACTTCTCCATGCATCTGAGGGATGTTTCCCAAATCCTGATATTTTCTTAGTCTAAGAACATAGGCAGTGCCTTACTCAGAGATGTTCTCTCACCCTTACCCTTCTCCATACTCTTCCTCACCTCCAATCCAATGTCTGGAAGGAAAGGGCTGAGGCTGCTACAATTTCTCACATACTCATCATCTCTAAACTCATTGCCTCTATTGGCTGGTCTATCCTCTGGCTTCTCCTGGGCCCTGGGTCCTAGCTGGGGTTGCTTTCCTACAGGGGGTGACCCCTACATAGATCACGAGGGGGTGCTGTGCCCTCTTCAATATCCGAGTCCAGGTGAGGTCAGACAATTTTTTCTATAATTTCTTACGCACAACTAAGGCCAGTCAAAATCTTTCAGTGAGACAGGAGTGAAGATAGGGGGTAAGGGAGTTAAGAGAATAACCAGAAACTGAAAGTCCTGCCCAACAAAGTAATTTTCTTCTAGAGCCTTCTGTGTGAAGGCACTTCTCTGCTTAAGGCCTGTGGTAGAAAATGTCTTCCTATCAAGGAGCTTCTTCACCTCTTTCTCCATGAAAGGGAGACCCAGAGAGATCTTTCTTCTTGCCTTCTGGATTCCAGTGTCTCACTGAATAACCAACTTTCTTGGCACCTAAATGTCCACCCCATTCCTGAGAGAAGTGAATAATGCCTCGGGCCATGATTTGAATGGACCAAGTCCTTCAGAACGGAACATAACAGATCCAACACCTATGAGTGGCAATTCAGTATAGTTTAGTTGTAGAATTACTGTGGCAGACTGCCGTTGCCTACATAGTCACTGAATTCATTGGCTTTCCGGTTTCCATTCTCTTCCATCTCACTGAAACATTAGACACAACTACTCTCTTTTTTGTTGTTGTTAAAAAATTAAGTTATTGGGACCAGGAGATGGTTACATCACTGGACTCCCTTGTAGTCGATGGCAGTTTGAGTCTCAGACCTGGCAGCTTAAAGCTCATGCTGTGTGTGTGTGTGTGTGTGTGCGTGACCAAAATCTTGAGAGGAAAATGGAGGAGGAGGGACTGTGGCATGGCCATCCCTCCTGGTGAGGGATGATTTATCACTTTCCATCTCTCTGTCTTCCTCTGTCTCTCTGGAAAACACATGTGCCCTATAGCAAAAATCTCTCTTTAAAAAATTAAGTTATTAATTTACTTTGAGATAGAGAAAAAAGAGAGAGAAAGACATCAGGCCCAAGGTCCTAATGCCATGATTCACCCCCAGTCTTAGCCAGCCCCAATTATGGACAAGTGCATGTCAAGCATACTTACGAAGATCTCTGGACTTGAATTGTAAACCTTCCATGTGAGGTCACCTTACAGATCATATTTTATCACTGTGCCACCATCTGGCTTCCACTGCTCCTTAATGATACTGTTCCACTCTTGGCTCCTGTGACACTGTTTTCCTCTAAACTTTCCGATCACTTTCTCTGTTTTTGCTGTTTATACTTTCTCTTTAAATGTCAGCATTGCCTAAGATTCCCCCCCCCCCCCCCCCCCCCCCCGCCTGCTTTCTTCTCTTTATCCTCTCAATGGCTTTCTTCAGTTGAGTAGGTGTTGTTCCCAGGATACCCTAATGGTATTGGAACACCAAATGCATCATTGGTTCTTTCCCTTCTCCTGGAAAACACAGCTCTTTTCTCCCCCACACAAACTTTACCCATGGAAAAACCTATCCTTCAGACCTTCCAAATACCACCTTTAAACAAATGTATTAATATTTTGGGCCAGTCAGTGGCCTAGTTGTTAAGGTAGCTGGAGTTCATATGGCTGACTACATGGTTCAAGTCCTGGTGGCTTAGAAACACATTGGTCACACGTATGTGTGTGCCCAAAATCTGAAAGGAGGGAGAATGGAGGAGAAGGGATTGTGGCATAACTGACTCCCATAGGAATACTTTCTCACTTTTACTTTCTCTATCTCTCTCTGTTTCTCTCCAGTGAGTACATGCACCCTCTGGCAAAATTTGAAAAAAAAAAAAATCCTTTCCTTGTCAACCTTTTCCAAGTCTAGCATGACTTCTCTGAATTCTCAATGCATTTTAACCATATTTTTATTTATTTATCTTGAGCAGCTCTTATGTGACAGACATGATTCCAAGGTCTCATTATATCCCCACAGCACACCTGTTGACTGGATAGCTCAACTTGATGATGATTTGTCTTATGATTTTTCTTCTTTATGATGGTGTGAAACCATTGCAATTTTGATGTATTTAGAGTTTTGATTTAGCCATAAGTGATAATAAAATATTCAACACTTTATTATGAAATAGGCTTTGTGTTCAATGGTTTTTCCTACTTTACACTAATGTAAGTGTTCTGAGCATGTTTAAAGCAGGTTAGGCAAGCTATGTTGTTCAGTAGGTGAGCATTGAATGTACATTGAATACATTTTCAACTTAATGATATTTTCAACTGACAATGAGTGTATCAGAAGGTAAACCTATCATAAGCCAAAGAACATCTGTGTTCTCTCCACTTTACAGGGGAAACCAGGCTTCACAGAGACTCAGGCGTCTTCCAGGGTCACACAGTAAGGAAGTGGTGGACCTGGGTCTGTGAATACAGGATGACCCACACAGCTTTGTGCCTTCTCGAGGCACCGATCTTATTCCACTTTTTGCTAAAGTTACTTACGTATTTAAAATATTCTTTGTTAAGCAAAGCCTTGAGGAATCTTATTTTTTCTTTTAGTTCCTGACATCCAGCTTTTAATCTGAATTTTGGAGACAGGCTCAATTTCAAGCATTTTACCTCCCTATATCAATACTCTTGACCCAGTTTGGGGCTTGTAAAGTGTGGTAGGTATATACAAATGCTTTCAACATTGCAGGAAAACAATATCTGTATAATTGAATTTAATTATATGGAAAAACAGGCTTATTTCAGGTATGAATGAGAGAGAGAGAGAGAAGAAAGAGAAGAAGAGAAAAGATGATCACAATCCGAAAATAATGCTTTATTAAAACAACAACATACATTTCAAGTGATCACTAATTACTAGCACCTGTGTATGTTTTGAAAAACGGATGCAATACAGACTAAGAAAGTACAGATTTTTGCAACGTTTCACTTCTAGCTTCAGAACGGGGGAAAAAATCTGACTTTGGTCTAACTTGTGACTGGTTTGTGACTTTTTTGGGGGCTATAAGTTATTGCTCCCACTAATTTCCCTTCTATTTAATTCTCACCTTTTAATTTCAGGTTTAGTACACCTAATTTGTAGGAAATTATAGTATTTTCTATTGAATATTTTAGGATGTTCCTCTAAGCTGTTTCTTATAGGAAATATGCCTTTCTTTTCTTTTTTTCTCTTTCTTTCTTTCTTTCTTTCTTTCTTTTTTTGAGAGGTATTTGCTATAGGGCACATGCACTCACCAGAAAGACAGAGAGAGACAGAGAGACAGAAAGTGAGAAATCACCCCCTAGGGGGGATGGTCACACTGCAATCCCTTCTCCTCCATTCTCTTCTCAGGATCTTGGGCATGCATGCACACGCGCCCAGCGTGAGTTTAAGCCACTGGGTCTGGGACTCAAATCGCGGTCAACTACGTGAGAGTCCAGCGACAGCCATTATGCTAACTGCTGGTCCCTGAAATTTGCCTTTCTTAATGAACATTTCTAGAAATCAAAAGTTAGAAGTACAAACTTATTTCTTCACTCCGTCTTAACACTGATCACCTCATTTTTTTTTTTTTATGTACTCATGTTTTCACCTGAAAGTTTATAAAGAACACCCATGTTCTCACCAGTAATAGCCTTTCCCAAATCACTTGGTTGAATGATGAAGGGTTAACCTCATCACTGAAATGTGAATTTGTACTAATTGAAGACAGACCAAGGTGTGCTGTCTTTATCATGACCTTTCCTCCTTGACCCTGGGCTTATTTCATTTTAGAGTTCAGAGTTCAACTTCTGTGATTAAACCTCAGCATGAAGTTACTTTCTTCAAATGCTGAACTACAAGAGACTGTAGCCTTAGAAAGATCATTGTTATTTCTATGTAGGTCGGGCTGTTTCTACTTGCCTTTTAAACTTCTATTACCCTAAATTTCTCCCCTTTGAAGTGAGATCAGTTTTTGTTCTGATAAAGGAACTGGAGACAAGTTCTCAGAAGCTCTAACTATGGTCACAATAGATAAATTAAATTGTACTACATGTTGTCATTCAGCAAAGCTGTTTTCAGACGGAGCTAGTTTGAAGCCATTAAAAGATGCTATTCATCTCAACCTTGCCATCTGCCTTCTGCTTCTGGACTTGTCTCTGGCGTTAGGGAAGAGATTAGTCTCTGCAGCCAACTTCCCTCCAGCTCTCTCCTGACACTTGGGGAGACTCTTATGGGAAGAAGGCTATTTATTTTAGCTGCACAACCGCATGGCTAACTATACACAGCAATTACACAAAGCAAATGTATCAACTTCTGCCACAGGAGGCAGGAGTTCCCTTTCCGATCATTAATAATGAACACTCTTCAGTAAGTAGGGAAACATTTACCAAATAAAATGGCCTGTTATAGATGATCCCTCTGGGCAGCTGAGAAAGCGCTTGGCCGTAGAGGCAAAAAGGAAGCCCAAAAGGCTGGTGCTGTCTCCTGACCTTGCTTGGTTGTCCTGGAAGCATCTCCAAACCAGCAGAAGATGTGACCCATTGGCTCTTCATGCAGAAGTGTCTAGTCCAAAAAGAAGTGGCTTGAATTTCTATATTGAAATTCCATTGCTTCCTTTCCTGGCAACTGCATAATCAGGAATGCCGTGAAATAAAAAGGAGGAGGAAGTAAATTAGAGCCGGGAAGTGTCAAGTTGATCTACTGCTGCATTGAGGGGCGGGAGTGCTGGGCAAATTCGGATTCTCCTGAGCCCCCTCTCACCCCATCACCCCGGCGTTTAAAATACTTGCTCCTCGCACTCCTGGAACTCTCTAGAGACTCCTATTTGCTCTAATGCTTAGACTGTAACTTGGTATGGTTACCTATTCTGAATACTCCTTAGCAGCCATTTTAATGAGCAAAATCCCTGAAAAGGTGCTGACATTTTAATGCCTCCTATTGACATTTTACATTCAGAGACAACAGGCTTTGCACTACATTCAAAGTCCTGCAATACAAATGCCCTGGGGCCTTAGCCACCTGACTCACACGTGGGGCGTAATTAGAACAGACGCTGAGCATGGTCACTTACACGTGCTTTCCTACTGAAGACAGCTCACCACTGCCTAATTAATGTTCAACACCCTTATAAGGTAGGTGTGTACCACCCTTGCTTCACAGATGAATGACTTCAGGCAGTGGAATGATACAAACCAAAGCCTCAGGGCGGAGATTGTACCTTTGATGAATTCCACATAGGGCAGAAGGGTGAAATAGTAATGGTAAAACAAAGCCGTTAATAATAGTGTGATGAAACCCATGGCTTCTCAGAATGTAACCTAGCTCTGGGGTTTTACCAAACACTATTTAAAATTTAGTCTACTTGATCATACTTTTGTAAATCAAATGCATATATATATATATATATATATATATATATATAAATATAAATATATATATCTTCCAATAAACCATAAAGGATGGGATGATAAGAATCAACTTGGCAGTTGTGTACTGTTTTTGAACTTCAAAGTGCTTAAAAAATTCATTAAATTTTTAAAAATTTGGTCATGAAGTACATATTCACTGAACAGCAATTATATGCAAAGCACTGAGCTAGATGCTTAGTCCTTTCCTTCCTGGATTTACTGTCCAATGGGAAATTATTAATAAAAGGCACAGGCAACCACCATAAAGGTGGTCAATGCAAATAAGGGTAAACACAGCATGTTATAGAAGAGAACTCACATGAGGGGCAACTAATCCAATCTTAATGAATAGAGCAAGGCTTCCCAGAGCAATCATATTGAATGATATCTAAATTGGTAGCTTAAGAAATAGTAAAAGTCAATCAGAGGAAGGAATGAGACTTGGTCAGGGCATAATGGACATGGGCTGCCATTTTAAAACTGTGGAGTAGAGCATGAACATGGGCATTAGTAAGGCTAAGCAGCTCAGCTGACCTAAGACAATTAGACCTTAGTGAAATTGAAGTATGTGTCATCTCTGTACACCTTTAGAAACGGGATTTCCATGCAGAGCTCCCTTGTAGGAAGAAAGAAAGGAAATGAAGAACCAGCAACTAGTTCACATATAATGTGAATAATCAACTTGTTAAGAGAGTTTGAGTAATAAATTTCTGTAAAAAGCAAATGAAAATTGATCTAACATGGATTTTCATGCTTCTTTATTATTTTAAGTTTACTTTCAGTTTGTTTGGCCATATTTCATGGAAAAAATCTAGTAGTCATTCAGTTAAAAAAAAAAAGAACATTATTTCTCTTAGTTACAGACAAGTGATATGAGACACAAGGAACTGAAGTGATGTTTTCAATTTTATTCAAGCTCCTTCTGGGAAAAAGTAACCAAGTATACGTAAGATCACAATACTGCTCTTATTTTGAACTTAATGAAATGGAAGGAACAAAAAAATAAATAAAGCCAACAAATGATACAGGAGCAGGGGTCTAACTTTGGGAAGTATCTAGAAAGGAAGACTCCAGAAATTGATGCCTGGCTCAATATAATACCCTTCCAGAAGGAATTCTGTGGGAATGATGCACATGTTACCAATTTTTAATTTATTCCCAAAGACTGGAATTTTCTTTGTTTGGTGTCATGGAACTAACATAAAAACAAAACTGAGAGTCATGGTGCAAACTTTATTCAATAGCTAGGAAAAAAGAAGCAGGAGATGAGCTCACAAATCAACTTCTCATTTATCTTAAGCTTAAGCTGGGGAGTTTAAGATATAGTGAATGGGGTAATTAATAGGTTAGGACAGAGTAATAGAGTGGAGGAATATTCAAAACTTTGCCTGAAAAGACAGGTATTCCCAGAATTCCAAAATTCCTTTTTTTTTAGGATTTTTAACATAAGATGTTTGTGCTCATTTGCCAGAGAGAGAAACAGAGAAAGTGAAAAATGACCCCCTGGTGTGTTTTCCAAGCCAGGAATTGAACTGCAAAATCCCACATGGGATCCAGCCACCTTAACCTCTGTACCACCTGCTGGCCCCCTTTTTCTCCTTTTAAGAACATTTCTGGTAGTATTCCTGATAACTGTAAACTGTTATGGCACTGGTAGGTGTCTGTCATTTAGCATGTAAATGATATTATGATGAGCTTTGAGGGCTTCCAGAGGACATTATGGTAGCCATCTTGGATCCCCCTGGTTTAGGCTGGTTCTTAGGGGGAGAGCGTTATCTGCAGGCGTGCATCCTGTTACTTAAATGACAACACTGTTTAGGGAGGGCTGAGGAATGGTATGAGAATGGGCTATATGGTGGGTGATGGTAGACAAAGTCCAGAAAATTCTCTTTAGTCTTACCTATTGTCATCTTCCATTTGTGAAATGGGATATGCCACCCAGGAGTGAAGACAGGTTATGCCTTTCCCAAGTAGAAGTTCTTCTCTGATACCTGGGATAAACAGCATTTAGAAGTGAAGGAAAAAAAAAAAAAGATTGCTTATCATTTTCTTTTTCCCCAACTGGACTGGAAAGAAGGCAGGAGACATGGTGTTAAAAGACATACAGGAAGTTCCCACTGTGCAAAAAGAAACACCATATCCCAAACCTTTCCTTTTCTATTCTTTCCCTCAAGACTGAGACTACAGTGGTATTAGCAGCTGGAGAGAGGCAGGTAAACCAGAAGAGTTTCTAAAAACTAAGGCAGCTAGTCTGCAATAAAAGCAATGGCTTGGTGGCTCAGTATGAATTGAGGGAATAATTCAAAATTAGAGGGCATCTCTCAGGGGATTAAGACATACTTGACCTTTCAGCAGAATTCTAGAAAAAAGATCAGAATCAGAGATCAAATTTACAAACTGCAATTGAACATTATTCCAGATTTACCCCTTCCCCTCGCTCCAGCAAGAGAAAATAAGTTGAACAGGAACTATTAGAACACAGAGGTAAATGCTGAGAAAGGAGTCAGGGAAAACCTACCTATGTAATATCTGGACAAATAAAAGACCAGATAGGCCTGTCCTCCATCGAATTAAATTAAAATGAAAGAAATGATACTACAATTATGCAGAGCTTTAACTTAGGACAGATAAAGAGAGTATTATCTTTAGGAAGACAACAGTGAAAACAAAAATGCTTTTTGTTACAAATATTTTACATTTTCAAAGTGCTAAAGGAAGGATATGAAGGGTTTCAAGGTAGATCTGAATTTTCCTTGGAGTGAAATTTTTTTCCATAGTTATATAATAGTCATCTTCTTCCTCCCCAATGATGCATATTTATTTTGTTCTCATATTTGCTGTTATTAAACACAATATTGCTACTGCATCAAAATATAAAGGTCTCTGTAAGACAAAAGCATTATGAACAAGGCAAAAAAAGGCTTAGAAAATATATGCAAAATATATAAACTGACAAAGGAATAATACTAAAAATATATAAAGAACTCCTGTAAATCGTTAAGGAAAATCAATCTAGTAGGAAAATAGAAAAACAGCATGTATTAAAAAAACAAGCTATTTTAGAAGGAGAAAATTAAGGCCCAGCTGCAGTGGTGCCCAGTTCTAAGGTACTATGCTCCATAGGCAGGGACTACACGGGAGGCCTGAGTTCAATTCCTGGTCCAACCTAAAGGCCAGGCACAGTGGCAGGGGACTGTAATCCCAGGGATTCAGGAGACTGAGGCAGGAAGATCTCAAGTTTGAGGCTGGCCTGGGCAACATAAAGAAACCCTGTCTAGAAAAAAAGAAAAAGAAGAGAGAGAGAGAGAGAGAGAGAGAGAGAGAGAGAGAGAGATCTGGGCCTAGAGGCACCTATCTATGGTCCCAGCTGGGATGCCGAGGCAGGAGGATTGCAACATGGTGATATCCTGTCTTAAAAAAAATACCACAAATCAATGGATTGTGCATTGAACTCTGAAGAAATGAACTAAAAGTATTTTTCTTTATTCCTTCTGGTAAGTACAGTTAAAGCTTCTGATCATTACGTATAAAACAATGTAAGAGAAGAAGGCAGACTAGCTAGATACCTCAGAATCAGAAATAACAGGTCACTAGTTCCCTTAGCCCCCTGTAGCCCAGACCTGGTACTAACAAAGCAGGCAACCAGGTAACGCCAACAGGCATAGGCTTTAAATAGCCCAAGGAAAGCCAGTTCTCTCAAGAAGGACAGTCTAGCAAGACAAAAATAATTAGGCAATAACTAATCTTCCCAGTTAGATACCATAGAAAAAACCTATGGACCATCTCCACCTCTGCCAGCAAAACTCAAGAAGGGAGTTTAAACATTCATTCTTGACAGTTCTAATGAGTACTCCTCAGTACTGTTCAGCCTCTTTCCCTTTTGGGGTGGTGTCATAGAAGGTCAAGTGAGGAGTCTGCACTTTCATCTCTTTTTGGTGGTATTGAGTCACTCTCATCCCCATTGTGAAGCCACTTGGGGAGACTGATTTTCCACCTCCATACATAAAGGACACTCAAGTCTCAGATGTAAAAAAATCAAAGAATCCAATTAGAAAATGGGCAAAAAAAGGATCAGCAGATGGCGTAATGGTTACATCGCTGGATTCCCATGTAATGGACAGTGGTTCAAGTATTAGTCTCAGAGGCTTAAAACTTACACAGGGCACGTGTACATGTATGCCCAAAATCCCAAGAGGAGAATGGGGGAGAAGAGATTGAAGTGTGGCAATATCCCCTGGGGTGTGATTTCTCTCTTTCTGTCTCTCTGTCTCTCCTGTGAGCATACATGCCTTATAGCAAAAAATCTCTCTCTCTAAAAAAAAAAAGGAAACAAAATGGGAAAAAGGCATGAAAAGACACTTCATGTAAGTGGGTGTACAGATAGCAAATAAGCACATGAAAAGTGGTTCAACATCAGTAGCCTTTAGAGAAATCCAAATTATGAGCATAAAATGCTATTATTATACACCAATTAGAACAGCTAAAATAAAACAACACCAGATGGTGGTGAGAATGTGAAGAAACTGGATCTCATACACTGCTGGAGGGAACATAAAATGGTACAATGACTCTGAAAAATAGTTGAGTAGTTTCTTAAAAAACTAAGCACATGCCTAACATATAATCCATTGGCTGCACTCCTGGCCATTGTCACAGAGAAGTGAAAACTTGTATCAACACAAAAACCTACATACGATGCTCATAGCAGCTTTAGTTGTCATAGCCCTAAACTGAAAATGACCAAAATGTCCTGTGATAATAGAATACTTAAATGAAATGTGATACCATCTATACTATGAGTACTACTCAGCAATGTAAAGAAACACATTATTAGTAAATATGACTTGGATAGATCTCAGGGGCATTAGTCTGAGTGAAAAAAGTCCACCTCAAAATGACACAATTATAGAGAAGGGAAGAAATAAGTAGTTGTCAGGGATTGGGGATGGCAGAGGAGGGTGGGTGACTGTTAAAGAGTAGTGTGAGGGAGAGCTTTGTGGTGATTAAATAGTTATTTATCTTATTTATGGATAAATTTACATCAATGTACACATATGGTAAAATTACATGGATGTACACTTTACACCAGTGTCAGTTTCTGGATCTGATATTTTACATGTAACATGAGGTAATCATTGAGAGATACTGAGTGGAGGGTAGATAGGACCTCCGTGCACCATCTTTGAACTTCCTTAGAATCAATAATTATTTCAAAATAGAGACAGCTCCATGGCTCCTGCGATCTAGCCATTTGGGGAGAAAAGAAGATGTCCCACTGCTAACTGGGCCTCCAGCATACAAAACCCGCGTGGTAGGAAGACCCCTTTCAAGTCTCCTGTCACTGTATCAGTCTTTGTCTCTCTCTACCTCTGTCTCTGTTCTCTCTCTCTCTCTCTCTGTCTTTTTTTAAAATTTTTGCTTTTTAGAATTTTTTAAGGTGAGGCATTTTACAGGGCCCTTTGGCCCCTCCTAGGCCTTTATCTTGTCAATAATCCCCTCTCTTCCTCCCAGAACAGCCCTTCTTCAAGAGACAGACAGCTCCATGACTCCTGCCATCTAGCCATTTTGGGAGAAAGGAAGATGTCCCACTGCTAACTGGGCCTCCAGCATACAAAACCTGCGTGGTAGGAAGACCCCTTTCAAGTCTCCTGTCTCTGTATCAGTCTTTGTCTCTCTCTACCTCTGTCTCTGTCCTCTGTCTCTCTCTGTCTTTTTTTTTTTTTTTAATTTTTGCTTTTTAGAATTTTTTAAGGTGAGGCGTTTTACAGGGCCCTTTGGCCCCTCCTAGGCCTTTATCTTGTTAATAATCCCCTCTCTTCCTCCCAGAACAGCCCTTCTTCAAGAGACAGACAGCTCCATGGCTCCTGCGATCTAGCCATTTCACGCGGCGCGCAAGCGCCCCGCACGGTTTTCTAATTTTTGAGTTTTATTGAAATTTTTTGAATATTAATTTTTCTTTAGATTTATTTAAAAGTTTTTCTCTTCTTTTTTTCTGCTTCTTGTCTGGTTTTTTGCTGTCGTTGGTATTGTTTCCCTCTCTCTGTTTCCTTTTCTGCACATTCCTCGCCCCTCAGAATGAACCTCCAATTTCGGGAAGAAACTGACCATCTACCAGATGACTAGAAATCGCTGCAGGACCACAAGAAATATGGGGAAACAGGAAAATACCTCTCCCACAAGGGAAATGGATAGCTCCTCTTCATCCACACACCGTTCAATGAAAATCATGGAAATGTCTGATAAAGAATTCAGAACATTCATAATGGCAAAGCTAACAGAGATGGAAGAGAAGAGAGACAAGGAACTGCTGAAGAGGAAGGAGAAAGGAGTTGAAGAGTTCCAGGAGGTGAGGAAATTCATGTAAGATCTAAAAGAGGAATTTCACACTTTACAAAAGAATCTGATGGAACTGTTAGAGATGAAGGCTATAATACAAGAAGTCAAAATCTCCCTTGAAAGTATTAAAAGCAGACTAGATCATACAGAAAATAGAATCTCTAATGTAGAAGAGAAAATGGCTGGCCTAGAAAAATCCACCATGAAGACTGAGAAAATGGCCCAAAAACTTGAGAATAATATGCGAGAAGTACTAGATACAATTAAACATCCAAACATCCGGATAATAGGCATCCCAGAGGGTGAAGAGACTCATAAGGGCATTGATAATCTATTCCATGAAATCCTGCAAGAAAACTTTCCAAACCTGGAGAGGCACTCAAAGATTCAGTCCCAAGAAATACAGAGGACCCCAAATAGAATCAACCCAAGAAGATCTTCTCCAAGACACACTATAGCCAGACTGACCAAAACCACAGACAAAGACAAGATACTAAGACTGGCAAGAGAAAAAAGGCAAGTTACCTACAAAGGGTATCCCATCAGACTAACCGCAGACCTCTCATCGGAAACAATGCGAGTGAGGAGAGAATGGGAAAATATATTCAAAGTATTAAGGGAAAAGCAATTTCAACCGAGAATTCTGTACCCAGCAAGGTTATCGTTCATTTGGGAAGAAAAGACATGAACTTTCCCAGATAAACAAAACGTGAAAGAATTTACCAGCACCAGACCAGATCTCCAAGAAGTTCTTAAGGGAGTGCTATGTCAGTGAAATTAAATGCAGACACACAGAAATAAGAGTTCAAAAATAAGAAAATGGGCAACTTAATTGTAGGGACAGTGTTTGGAGATGAATATTATATCCCAGAATTCAATCTGGAAGATCGAACCTTAACAGAAGAAAGATTAAGTACATGAGACTGAACCGATGAAACAACATTCTGTGACTTGACTAAATTATTGCTGCTTTTCTCCTAAGCTTTGTTTTCCGGTTTTAAAGGATTTTTGTCCAGTCTTGAGCTGTTGATAGGTGCATGTACCTACTATTTGAACAGAATATTAACCTGTTTCTAGGCTTTAAGTTTCAAGGAAATATCATTACCAGTTCAAAACTACTCTTCTTGAAATTACCTGCTGAAAGTAGTTAGATTACTTATGATATTGTGTGATCAACAAAGTGTTGGGGAAAAAGGAATAGAAGACAACTGTATATGGCAGAGATAGTGTAATAAGAGAGTGGGAAAGGGCAGAGGGTTAAACATGGGGTAAAATATATATATATATATATGTATACATATGTATGAAAGAAATGGAATATTATTGATGATAACATGCATGATTAAGCCACTATGCAGTTTATTCTAGATGGGAAACCACATTTAGTACGTTGTGATGATGCTCAGGGAATGAATGTTAAGTAATTAAAAAAAAAAGTTGCAGGAGAAGAAAAAAACGGTAAAACTGTTCACATCGAAATTTTAAAAAAACCTCATATTTGATGATTGCAGTAAGCTATATAGCCCCAGCTGGGTACTACTTTATAATATGTTCATTCTACTCACTGGGGTTTATGCCTAAAGTCAGACTTGGGTTCATGTATAGGTATATATCAGCTCTGCTAGCTATTGGATATATTTAGACTAATTAAGTTCATTAGCAAATCAATTAAATGGGAGGGGAGGCATAGAAAGCAACCATGGATACCAGAGACAATGTGGGAGGAGGGTGGGACATGGCAGAGGGTGAGGGATAAGGAATCAAGGATGGCAAAACAAAAAACAAAGTATACAAGACATAAGAATTGGAAAATTATTTGCTGAAAACATGTATGTTGATGTGCTTGATTGAGCCAATACACAGTGTATTTTGGATGGAAAATTCATTTGTATGCTGTAATGATGTATAGTGAATTAATGTAAAAAATAAATAAATTTAAAGAGAAAAAAATAAAATAAAATAAAAAAGCAAAAAAAGAAAGAAAAAACTTGCAATATGACTCTTTATCAGATTGGGAAACATTTACATTTTAATGAAATTAAGTTTTGGCCAAGTTCTAGAGAACATTTTGAGTGATAGTTGATACTGTATTTTGATTCAACATGCACACAATCTTCCAGGAGATTCCAGGTGTTTCTTTTTTTATTTTATTTTTTGAGAGTTTTTTGCTATAGGGTGTGTGCACTAGCCAGACAGACAGAGAGAGAGACAGGAGACAGAAAGTGAGAAATCACCCCCCAGGGGGGATGGCTACACCACAATCCCTTCTCCTGCATTCTCCTCTTGGAATCTTGGGCACACACCCACACACATCCGGTGTGAGTCCAAGCCACCGGGTTTGGAACTTGAACCGCGGTCGGCTACATGGGAGACCAGCAACTTATCCATTACACTAAAGGCTGGTCCCTCCAGGTGTTTCATCTAAAGACATATCCCATGTACACAAGAGAGTAATTAAGGATTCGTTGCAGCGTTGCTTGTAAGAATAAAAAAATTATGACAACCTAAATGTCCATCAAAGTAGAGTAGGTGGCCTAGCCACTGTAGTTCAGTGGTAATGCAGGTGTCCAAGAAGGTTGGAAGCCATATGACTGACTGAGGATTTGGGTCCTCAGTTCAGCCTGAAAACATGCTGCAGGTACATGTGGGATCCCAGGATCCTGAGGACCTGGGAGACTGAAGAAAAGGAACTGTGGGGTGACAAGACCCTGTTGAGAGTTCTCTCTCTCTCTCTCTCTCTCTCTCTCTCTCTCTCTCTCTCACACACAGTCAAGTATGTGTACATGCTTTCTATCATTTTTTAAAAACTGGAATAGTTAAGTGGACTATTAATATTAATATACAAAATAAACCCATTAGTAGGAACTAGTTAGATCTATTTGCAGCATGAAAAGCCAGTTATAGAATGACTCATATGAGATAACATTAATTTTTCATCTTTTTTATTGCCAGAGGGCACAGGCAATCTCATTTTTTTTTTTTTTTTTTTTTAGAGAGAGACAGAGTGGGAGCACCCTCTCATGGGACATTGTTGCACTGCCATCAATTTTTCTCAATTTCTCCATCAAATCAAGATTTTGGCACACACCCACATGCCACCTATCATGATTTTCAAGGTGCCAGGACTAAATAAAATAAGTCTTTAAAAATGAATATGGCAATTCTGAGATGGCTACTGAACTTCAGCTGTGAGATACTGCTTTCAGGGACAAAAAGTGAAGACTTTCTGCTTAGACTTCCCCCTCTAGATCCATTTCTAGATTAGAGCAGCACAAACTAAGGCCCATTCTGAGATGGCTACTGAACTTCAGCTGTGAAATACTGCTTTTGTGTTCATGCCACACAGTTTTCATTTTTTGCCTTTTAAAATTAAAATATAAAATTATTTTATTGTCTTTTTTATTTTTTATATTTTTTTCTTCTTTCCTTTTCTTCTCTTTTCTTTTCCTTTTTCTTTTAACTTCATCCATTAGTGGCTCAGCCTTCATGAACTGAGTATCTAGGCAGGTCTACGTTAACAGTATCCAAACATTTGATTACTATTAGGGTCAGAATATTCCTCAGTTCACACTGAATCTGATGCACAAAGAGTGAAAAACAGAACAGAACAGAGATTGAAGATCACCTCCTGCAGCATGCCTCAGAATGCTCAGATTGAGAAAGCAAGAAAATATCTCTTGTCCAAGGGAAAAGAATAATTCCTTTTCATCTACTGACAGTACAATGGAAATATCAGACAAAAAATTTAGAACATTCATAGTAACAAAGCTAACAGAGATGCAAGAGAAGAGAGACAATGAACTCAGGAAGACACAGGAGAAAAGAGCTGATGATTTCCAGGATGTGAGAAAGTTCTTGCATGATCTGAAAGAGGAAATACATATCATAAAAAAGAATCAAATGGAGCTGTTAGAGATGAAGGCTATAATACAAGAAATAAAAACCTCCCTTGAAAGTAATAAAAGTAGACTAGATCATACAGAGGATTGAATACACACTGGCCAAGAAAAATCCACCATGAAGACTGAGAAAATAGCCAGAAAAAATTAGAATAATATATGAGAAATACTAGATGCCATTAAACCTCCAAACATCTGGATAATTGGTATTCCAGAAGGTGAAGAGATTAATAAAGGCATTGACAATCTATTCCATGAAATCCTGGAAGAAAACTTTCCAAACCTAAAGAGGCATTCAAAAATTCAGTCCCAAGAAATACAAAGGACCCCAAATAGAATCAACCCAAGAAGATCTTCTTCAAGACACGTTAAGCCAGACTGACCAAAATCACAAAGACAAGATACTGAGGTTGGCAAGAAAGAAACATCAAATTACCTACAAAGGATATCCCATCAGGCTAACAGCAGATCTTTCATCAGAAACAATGTGAGCAAGGAAACAATGGGAACATATATTCAAAGTGTTAAGGGAAAAACAATTTCAACCAAGAATACTATACCCAGCAAGATTATCCTTCATAAGGGAAGAAAAGACAAGAACATTTTCAGATAAACAAAACCTAAAAGAATTTGCCAATACCAGACAAGCTCTCCAAGAAGTTTTGAAGGGAGTGCTATCCCAGGAAAACTAAATACAGACACAGAAATAAGAGTTCAAAAATGACTAAGAAAATGGCCAACTTAATGGTAAGGACAAGTCTGGACTTGAATGCTATGTTCCAGAATTTAAACAGGAAGATCAGACCACAGCAGAAAAGAGATTAAATACATGAAGACTGAACTGGTTAAATAGAATCTTATGACTTTTGACTAAAACATTACTAATTTTCTTCTAGGCTTTGTTTTCCAGATTTAAGGATTTTTGTCTTGTCTTGAGCTGCCAATAGGTTCATGCACCTACTATTTGAATAGAATCCGAACCTGTTTCTGGAGTTTAAGTTTTAAGCAAAGTTCTCTTAGCACTTTTAAATTTTTTATTTATTAAAGCTAAAACTGCTTTTCTTGAAATTAAAAAAATGTTAAAAATACCAATTTAATGACTGCAGTAAACTATATAGCATCAGGTAGGTGTTACTTTATAGTGTATTTGTTCTACTCAGAGCTTCATGCCTAAAGTCAGACATCTGTTCACAGCTGAACTTGCTACTTAGTTAGATTAATTAAGATATTTTGTGAATCAATAAAATATGGCGGGGGGGAGGAATGGAAAGCAACTGTAGACACCAGAGACAGTGTGGGGGGTGGGTGGGATGTAACAGGGTGAGAAATAGGGGGGAAAATATATGTATATGAATATGAAATATATATATATATATATATATATATATATATATATATATATATATATGAAATAAGAAATGTAAAATTGATAACATGTATGATTAAGCCAGTATGCAGTGTATTCTGGATGGGAAATCATATTTTGTATGCTGTGATGATGCTCAGTGAATGAATGTAAAATAAGTTAATAAAAAGAAAAAAAAAGTTAATATGGCACTGCAGTTATTTTTAAAGTTTATTTTATTTTTAGGTTGTATTAAGTGGTTTATCAAAAAAATGGTGATTACTAATGATATTTTCTTTTTAACTTTTCCTATGTCTATTTTAACCTCTGCATGTGTATAATTTTGAATGCAACATTTCTAGAAATTTGTCATAAGCATTATTCTAAAGTGTAAATGCTAAATGTATTACAACAAAACTTTCTCTACTGTTTGCGAGCTTACTGTTGTATGGTGTGTTATAGACATAATTCCTAAATCTCATCACAATTGTTATTTCTTCCATTTTACATGGATAAACTAAAGGTAAAGTTGAAGATCAGAGTTTTTGTGATTTGCTCAAGATCACAAATTTGGCCAGTGCAAAGACATACCCAGGTAAGTTGCCTGCCAAGCTCATGCTGTTGCTCTAGTTGAATCTAGTGTTCTTCATTCTCTGTAGATAGCCTGGAAAACATAAAGCTGAAAAGTGTCCACAAGCGGGACCAGCAGTTAGCGTAATGGCTATGTCGCTGGACTCCCATGTAGTCGACCACGGTTCGAGTCCCGGACCCGGTGGTTTAAACTCATGCGGGGTGTGTGTGTGTGCATGCCCAAGATCCCGAGAGGAGAATGGAGAAGGGATTGCAGCATGGCCATCCCCTCTTGGAGATGATTTCTTGCTTTCTATCTCTCTGTCTCTCTCTGTCTTTCTGGCGAGCGCATGTGCCCAATAAGATAAAACCTCTCCAAAAAAAAAAAAAAGTGTCCACAAGTTGGAATTGTACAACTGCAGGAATTCCCACAGTTTGCAGCCAATTTTAATAGACTAACCAAAGGGGACTGTTAGAGCTAATGTTTTCCTCAGGTGACCAAAGCTTGATAAATGCCATTCTTTTAAAGCACCCATTATGACATTATTTACCTCTTGACAGAGCTGAAGGAGACAATGGGTGCTTCCTAACCGGAGCCACTGTCCCTAGGGAACACGGAATACCCTCCTTTGATAGGTATCCCCCAAGGATGTTTGATGAATAACCTTGCATTACCTTCCGGGTCCTTGCTCTAAATACCACCACCAACAACAGTAGCAACTGACAACAGCTAATACTCACACAATGTCTGTATGTGCCAAGCAGTGTTGGAAGCAGTTATATGAATTCATTTGATTCTCTATAGTGCTGACTTTGAGATAGCACTAAATGTGAATAAATGAAACAGTAATGTCACATGAAGGGCAGTATTATCAGAAGCAAGAGCTTGATTTTCAAATTTTAGCATAATTTTTTAAAAAGTGGTCATGTTTTCTTATTAGCACATTGGTGTGGCTTTGAGCTAAAGGTGTGAGAGAAGTGTTGACACTGGGTTTCTGGGGCAGTCAGAAGGCAGTGGGAAGTCTGAGGTGGACTTTTTGCCTCAGTTTGTCTTACTGACTGCTGTTGCTCCCCGCTTCCCATTGCAAGCCCAGGGGGATTAATGGACATCCTCCACTGGGTTTCTGATGTGTGACTACAATGACATAAGTTTCTGCCTTATTAGTGAGGCCTGTGCTAAGTCCCAGTCATGCAGACTGAGAAGCAACCTTGATATTAATATTTATTGCCCCATTTAACATTTGCAGCCTGATGGCAATTTTGAGTGATCTTTAACTGGGACACAGATAAATTGCTGATCTTGACGCAGAGGTCAGTCCTGTGAGTACATGTGGTGCTTCTAGTACTGAAGGAGGAAAACTAGACAATCTAACACAGCAAGTCTTATCTGCTGTGTTTATGATTCAGCTCCACACAAGTGCTGATTAGCAAAGTGCCCCTAGCCCTGAAGAAATAATTATGCAAAAAAGAGAGAAAAAAGAGCAAAAATACTCTTTTAGTCTCACCTGTTTCTTGGAGGAACTAGGAATGAATTTCTATCCCTTGGAGGTTATCTTCTGAGAAACAAAAACTATTTCCAAATAGTAGTTGACTCATAATTAGCTCCATTTACTCTTGCGGGGATGTTAACTATTATGTGCTTTCTCCACTTAACAACTGCGAGGTTGAGTGACTTGATCTCCCTTACACAGTAGAAAGTCAGCTCTAGAAGGTCTTTGATCCCAAGAACAAACCTATTCAACTGAAGTTACAGGAAAATTAAGCAATGGCTGGGCTTACTAGGGCTGCACACAGACAGCCAATGCAGATCATTGAGAGCAGAATTCCATAAGGAGCAAAATGCCACTGGAATCTTAGTCCTTAAGTACTCTCCTAAAATATTCTAGAAGAGTGATTTGCTCCAGAAGATCACCCACTGGGCGGATGAGGTATACCAGAACTCAGAGAAGGAAGGAGAGTGTGATAATGCAACTCAACCTCATGAT
This sequence comes from Tupaia tana, assembly GCA_026018925.1. Lineage (NCBI taxonomy): Eukaryota > Metazoa > Chordata > Mammalia > Scandentia > Tupaiidae > Tupaia > Tupaia tana. The sequence continues at coordinate 55,214,418 of JAKSZU010000007.1, read as the reverse complement.
GAAATTTTTTATATGAAAAAGGCAAGAAGATGCCTATTGGTTTCATACATGAAAATAAGTAAACAAAATAAAAATATCTTTGAGAATAGTAATATATCTTTTATTTTTCAAAAGGGGAGTGCTGATTTGAGAAACATTGTTCTAAATTTTATAATTTTAAATCTAGATTGAACACTCAATGGGTAGGAAGCACAAAGATTAGGCATGCATCCTTTGGAGCCAGACTGTCTAGGTTCAAATCCTGGCCCTACTGTCTGTGTGGTGTTGGCAAGTTGCCTTAAACTTTCTAAACCTCCTTTTCCTCACTTGCAAAATGAATATGTAGTAATATGACTTCACTATAAGATATCTTGGGAATGAAATGATATAATTTATTTTAAGTAGAACAATGTTGGACACGTAGAAAATGCTCAATGATTGCAATTGCTATTATTATTAAACACTATTCTTTGATTTCCTGTTTTTTCCTTGTTCTGTTAAATCTTTCTAGAAACTCCAAGTTCTTGTAAAATGTTCAGTTCTATTCCAAGTATGTTTTCTCTAGTTCTAATAAATGTATAAAAATAGAAAAGTTCATTAGACAGAGCCTACACCATAGAGCAGTGGTTAAACTGTGATTTGGGATCTAGATACCACATACCTGTCAGTGGTTTGAATCCCAGCCCTGGTGGCTTGAAAGAAATGCTGGACACATGTGCATGTGTGCTCCACATTTTGAAGGGATGGAGAAATGAAGAAAACGGGATTGTGTTGTGATCATGCCCCATTGGGAGATACTTTCTCCTTCTCTCTCTCCCTCCTTCTCTCTCTCTCTGGCAAGCATATGCACTCTCTGGCAATAAAAACACAAATGAAAAGTTCATCAGACACAGTTCTGGTGATATAATAATATACCTGTGTTCTCCACATGTCCCCTATTTAGAACGAACAAACTTGTGAATTAAAAAAAAATGTTCAGTTCACTCATCATTGAGAAGATACAATCAGCTGCCTATCCAACATGCATCCTGCCATCCATATATCGTTCTCACTGGAACCCCTGATCATTCTCCATTGCCATGTACTTCAAAAAAAGCTGAACCTCGTCCTCAGTAACAGGAGATGGATCCTGGGTAGTTTAAGCCAACCAAGGTAATCCTATTTCTCATGCTGATTATTGGTTTAAATATAGAAATGTAACATGCTGGAGTCTGCTTTCTCCTTCCTAAGAAAGATACATAAGAAGAAATGCCATTTCTTCCCTTTGTCATTGTCTCGCTTTTATGCGACACTTAGAATTGATGTTGCAACCATCTCAAAGCTGTGAAAGCTGCCCATGTAAGGGCAGGGCTGACACTGAGAGTAGCCTAGTGAGAGGATGTTGCAGTTACGGGTCTTTGATGCCATGCTGAGCCACTGACTGTGCAGCATAAAGCCCGTGCTGCCACGGGACTTACTCATGTGAGATAATAAATTTCCAATTCTTTCAGCCAGCTTGAGTTGGATTTTCTATCATTGGTAGCCAAAAGTGTACTAACCCATGGAATATAAGATCTATGCTGGGATCAGCAGTTAGCGTAATGGCTATGTCACTGGACTCCCACGTAGTCGACCGCGGTTCGAGTCCCGGACCCGGTGGCTTAAACTCACGCCGGGCACGTGTGCGTGCGTGCCCAAGATCCTGAGAGGAGAATGGAGGAGAAGGGATTGCGGCGTGGCCATCCCCTTGGGGGGTGATTTCTCGTTTTCTGTCTCTCTGTCTCTGTCTGTCTGGTGAGCGCACACGCCGTATAGTGAAAACCTCTCAAAAAAAAACTATGTTAATATGTCTTAAAATAAACTAGAAAGAAGTCAGAAGTAAGGGAGATAAAAGAGACATTTCTGACATCACCCTTATTTTCCCTCAATAGCTTCTACTCAAGTCTGCTCTAAAGTAATCCTGTCAGCTCTACTCTTAAAAGTCATGTGTTACCTAATGACAGGGATATTTTCTGAAAAATGCATCATTAACTGATTTTTATCTTTGTGCTAACATCATTGGATATACTCACACAAACCTAGACAGTATAGCCTATTATACACCTAGGCTACATGACATACTTTAATGGGATCACTGTCATTCATGTTATCTGTCATTGTCTGAAACATGACTGTGTGTCTGGATGCAAACACCTTTCATCTCCACCGTTCTTGTTAGAATCCAGCTGTCATTCTCTCCTGTACTACAGCAAAAGCCTCATAGCTAAACTATCACATGTTTACTCTCACTTCCACCATCTATTCTTGCTTTAAAAATTAAGATAGGGACAGCAGGTGGCATGGTGGTTAAAGTGCTGGACTCCCACGTGGCCAATCCCAGTTTAGGTCCCAGACCTGGTGGCTTGCTTTCTCACTTTTCCTTTCTCTGTCTCTCTTTGGTCAAATTTAAAAAATAATAAGACATCAGAAGATGGTGAAATGGTTATGTTGCTGGATTCCCACATAGTCCACCGTGGTTTGAGTCCTGAACCTGGCGACTTAAAACTCACTCTGGGCATGTGTGCATATGTGCCCGAGATCCCGAGACTGAAAAGGAGGAGAAGGAATTGTGGCATGGCCATGCCTTGTGGGGGATGATTTCTCACTTTCTGTTTCTCTGTTTCTCCAGCATTTGCATGTGCCCCATAGAAAAAAAACTCTCTAAATAATAATAATCATCATCATCATACATAAAATAAATAATTCTTTTAAAAATTAAGATAAATTTTACATAACAAAAATCATTTTAACTATGTTAGGTGTATAATTCAGAGGTTTTTACCATATTGTCAATGTCTGGCTCAGCTGGGGTGACATGTGCTGCTAAGACTCTGTGCCCCTCACGCTGGAATCACATAGGAGACTCGGGTTTGAGTCTGAGTTCAACCTGAAGGCCAGGTGCGGTGTGTGCACTTTTAATCCCAGTGACTCAGGTGGATGGCAAAGATGGAGACTGGCCTGGTCAACAAGGTGAGAGCACGTCTTTAAAAAAAAAAAAAAAATCCTGGGTGTGGTGGTGCTTCTGTAGTCCCAGCTGGAAGGCTGGGGCGGAGAATCATGCCATAGAGAGATCTTATCTTAAAAAATGAAACAAAGTGGGGCCAGCAGGTGGCACAGTGGTTAAGGCACTGGACTCCCACATAGTAAATCATGGTTTGATACTGGACTCGTCAACTTGAAAATCACACTGGCTGTGTGTGTGCATGTCCAAAATCCTGAGAAGAGAATGGAAGAGAAGGGATCATGGCATGGCTATCCCCTCGGGGGTGGTGGTGGTGATAATTTCTCACTTTCCCTCGCTCTGGCAAGTGCATATGCCCTATAGCAAAACAAAACAAAACACCAAACAAACAAACCAAATAAATCAATGAAACAAGGTACATTGCCAATATTGCATAGTCATTACCACCATCACTTCTAGAACATTTTCTTTACCTCCTTCAAAAGAAACCTCATCCCATAATAGTCTGCCCCCATTTCTTCCTCTCTGCAGCCTCTGACAACCACTAATACAATTTATTATTATCATAGCACTTGGAGTGATATTTTTCAAACATACATCAGATCGTGCCACTTCCCTGCTTTTAACCTAATGACTTTGAATGACATTTGCATTTTTTAGCCTGGCCTAGATGACTGGTTATGATTTAGTTCTTCTCTGCCTTTCCAACTGCATCTTGAACCATTCTCCCACTTGCTTGCTAGGTACTAGCCACATAAGACTTCTATGTGTCTCTGACCACACAAGTTCATTCCTCCTTCAGAGCTCTTTTTACTTGTTGCCTTTCTTCAGATACTCTTTCCTGCTTTGCAGATTGGTGCCTTCTCATCATTCATGTAGCGCCTCAGCTGCCCCCTCGTCATAGTGAGATATACCCTCCTGGGCTCTAGTAATATTATTCTCATTAATTTTCCTTATCACATTTATTACTATCTGAAATTATACCATTTGCATTTATTTTTTTTAAATTTAATATATTTTATTTTATTTTATTTTATTTTATACATTCAATCACTATACATCACTTAACTTGTAAAGTGAGCTTTCCAACATGAATAAATTTCTCACTAGTCCAGTTGGGGTTATTATATATGTTATCATCAACAGACAATAATCCATTTCTGTGTCCCCTAAGTGTGTTGCCTCTCTATTTTTCTCCTTAATATCTTTCCTCAGACTCTCCTCCTTCTTCCACCCTCTTCCCACACTGTATGCAGTATTATAACCATTTTCCATGTTTCTATATCCTCTAATCTTTCAGTTTGAGCCATAGAGTACATTACCTAGAGTCCACAGTTTATTCAGATCACCTTGGTTTTTCCATGAGATCTTTTTCTCTTCCAGGATCTCACCCAGGTATCACATTGTGTTTAGTGGCATATCTTGTAGGTGCTTCTTGGTTGTGACATTTTCTCAAATTTTTTTTGCTTGTTTGTTTTTGATGACCTTGACAGTTTTGTTTTTTTTTAGATTTTTTTTTCCAAAGGACACATGTACGCTTGAGGGAGAAAGAGAGAGAGACAGTGAGAAAGAAAGTGAGTAATTATCCCCTAGGGGGATGGCAATGTCACAATCCCTTTTCCATTCTCTTCCTGGGATTTTGGGCATGCACACATGTGCCCGGAGTGATTTTCAAGCCACTGAGTCCAGGACTTGAAGTGCCGTTGGCCATGTGGGAGTACAGCATCTTAACCACTATACCACCAGCTGGCCCATGGTTAAGTATTTTATGTAATGCTCCTCTATTGGAATTTGTTTATTGTTTTACTCATGATTAGACAGGAGCTATGGGTTTTGGATAATAAAGTACAGAGGCAAAATGTCATTTCATTGCATCATATCAAGGGTTCACATTCATATTTTATTAGTTGGTCACCTGTCTCTTTCCCCAATCATCCTCCATTGCTGTGTACTTCAAGAGAAGCTGAATCTCGTCCTCAGCAATAGATGATCTTGGTAGTTTTATTTTGCTTTTAGAATGTTAAGTTCCATGAAAGTAGAAACATTGTCTCTTTGGCTCACAGCCTAATTCCCAGAACCTAGAATAGTGTATAGTACACTGTAAGCCTCATTAGTTATTATTTGATTGAAATAATGAATAAACTAGAAAAAAATGACCAATACACTGCCTACTATTTTTGCATGCGAAATGAAATATGGGTCAAGAAGATTCGTTGAGCATAGGTCAAAGGCACTAAAACCCTTTCAAATAATCTGAACGATCCTTGAGATAAATCTCAACCCTCATGAGAATAAATAATTAACCCAGGGTCAATGACACATTCAAAATCATTAATGAAAATTGATTTTTCTTCTTCGTGGGGCTGCTTCTCCATGCTGCACTGCAACTGCAGGGTCAGCCAGGATTTGTTATGTTTTAATTTATTTCCACCAAGGATCTTCTTTTTCTCAATGGTGCTAACCTTTATAAATTTCTTGTTTTCTTCTTTCTATTTGTCTTGGTTGGCCTGTGCATGGAGAGAGTGTAGGTGATGTCATATAGGTAAGCTCTAGAAGGTAGCAAGATCCCTCAGAACAGGAGGTGAATAAAGCATGATGAGAAGTGGGGCTTGTCTAGGAGAGCACCCGGGGATAGGGTTACTGAGCTCCTCTGGCTGAATCAAGGGCTCTGCCCACTGACCTCATGGATGTAGGGGAACAGGAGGAGGAATGTGCTGGCAGCCGGCTAACGACCTTTCCAGGAACATGGTGGAAACTGATTAAATATATATGCAATCACATGAATTGATAGAGGGAACCTGGGGGATGTCTCTAGCCATTAGAACACCAAACACCAACGGGGGCTCCCTAGTGGTCATGCAGGATGTTCATTTTCTGGCAAGAGCTCTCAGAGCATGAAGTCCCTGAAAGGAAGAACTATTTGTATTCCATTCAGATTTCATTTAACCTTTTTTTTTTTTTTGGAAGCCCCAGCAAGCAGAGGCACATTTGTCAAGGCTTCAGGATGAATGAGGAAAGCTTTTGTGCATTAAACTTGCGGATATTCAGAGGGGCTTACTGGAAAAGCAACACTGGTATGGGAGTAGAAAGACATCCACTCTAGTTGGCCAGGCAGGGGGTGGGGGGGAGTGTCTTATTATCACCTCCAAAGAGCCAATTTCCTGATTACGTGTAACTCCCCAATCAATTAATTTAAACATGATCTTCCCTAGGTAATTAGCTGCATTGTGTATGGCTGATGAGAGTATTTATATCTCCCAGCATTTCTCAGAGTATGACTTACAGGTCAAACACTACAAAGATATATAGAAGTTTAACTAGCACATTTAATTTCATTAACTAATATTCTTATTCTTATAGTTTGTTTTATCCTGAATCTCAGATGCCATGGATCATAGCATTATGGGTTTAATATACAGCATTTTGGGGAGAAAGAAAACAATCAAAGCAACACATATTCCGATTTCAGAAAGAATATATGGAAAATTTTAGACTGTGGAACTAAGGAAATTTCAGATGAGAAACATCCAGTGAGTGCTTACAGACATTAAGAATTCCCCAGTGACCTCATCTGCAGGGCCCATTCATCTCACTGGCACAAAGACATTTCCTGAACACTAGCTTCAGTGTTCAGAGTTCTAGCTTTCCTAGGACTTCTCAACCTGAGCTGGTCTTGGAGGCAGCCTGGGACACCATCTTGCCTCCACCCTCCTGCCCCAGTCCCTCTGCTTGCCAAGCCTGGATGGTAGAGGTGATCTGCCAGTCACCTTCATGGCTACACTGCTCCTTGCCAGAGTCTCCAGAAGTCACAAGAATTCAACCTGCTGCCACTACTGGCCACCCTTCTGTGCTGGCCACTCCACCTATCAGCTTTCTCACTTTGACCTGCATTAGTGCCCACTCTCACTGAACTCTCTAAGGTCCCCTCTCCAATTCAGTTCCCAATTCCCACCATTCTTTATATTATATTGTGTACTATCCTCCTAGTCTATTTAAGTTTTACCTGATATATTCATTCTTCCTCTGTTAAAATGCAAGAATTCTGGGCTTTTCTAAGTTTGGTACAGCATTCTAAAACACCAGTAAAACCATCACATCAATAGCTAGCATTGCTGTAGCATAATCACTTGTTGAGCATTCCTGTGTGCTGGGCACTTGCATGATTTCATAACTCCTCGTACCTGCAAAGCAGGTTCTATTATTGTTCTCTCTTACAAACAAGGAAAATGAAGTCTAGTGCTTGAGTCACTGGCCCAGGCTGACACAGCAAGAAAAGGAAGAGCCAAGACTCCTCTAGTTCTGCTTGGTCGCATGACACTAGCTCATAACCATGCTCTATGGGGTGTCTCCTTTGACTAGAGGTCCAGTGCTATTGTAGAAATCGCCATCATGAATGGCTCTTTGGCTGGGTGAAGTAAAGCAAGGATTTGCAGATGATTCCCAAATCCCCAGCTTGGATACTAGGTAGAACCTTTCATCCATGGTGGCATTTTAGGAGAAAGTTGAGGAGACTATCATCATCCTTTTCTATTTTGCATCTTGTCATCATCTTGAACAACCTCAAAGTTCAATGCACAGATTGGTCTAACACTCCAGCCTATCAATTTCTTGACTTCCTTAACTCCAGTGACCTTTGCATGGACTCCATTTCAGTTATCCTTCCTCTTGGCTACATTGGTTTCTTGTATTCCTCAGAACTTGTCCATATAAGAATAGCCAGTTTGTGTCCACTTTGGGTCCTGCCAGACTCTTACTCCAGTTATTTGTCCCACATTCTTCTACCTCTGTAAGACCCCGCAAGTCTTCACCCTGTCCTTCTGCTCCCCATGTATAAACTCTAGTCTGTTCCAAATCGGCCTATCCCTGTGAGCTGTAATCATGAGGTTTCCTTCTGCAGCTTCCTCTCTTGTCACAACTTTGTCTTTCCTGGTCCCAGGCAAAGTGAACTACTGCTCATTCCCCGATTCTGAGATCCCATCTACTGAAGAAGAGATAATATTTCATAACATAACTGATTTTCAGAAGAAGGGAAACACTGCCATATTAAATGTACACAGCAGTTCTGAGAAGTATTTAAGCAATGGGAAAAATAGAAACAGGTCTATTTTAGGATTGAGAGATTATGACACTTTCAGTTCTAAGGATGATGTTAGTCTTTCTCATCCTATGATGTTTCTTCTGCCTGTAATAGAAATATCTCGTTTATCCTTTTAACAACACTGTAAGATGGATGTTATCATCCTTTTATTGAAAGGAAAACAGAGTTTCAGAAACTCAAAGTTTATGAGGTTTACAGAAGTATCCAGGAGAAAAATTGTATTAGTCTGCTTGGGCAGCCATAACAAAACACCACAGACTGGCTAGTTTAAATGATGAACACTTATTTTTTTGTTCTGAGGCCTCCCAGTACAAGTCAGGAGCCTAATCCTGGCTGGCCTAGCTGAGGCTAGCATGGATCATGGCATGAGGAACTTTAGGAGGTGGAAGAAATAAATAGATAAAACTTAAACAAAGAAAATTCTGATTAGCATTACAAATAAAATGTGTGTTCCTTTGGACAAATTATGCTACAAATGGGGGTGTTTATGCTAGTCCCGAAAAAAGCTATCAGTTGGGGAGGAAATGGATGTCTAAGTGTTTGATGTTTGACCCCATTTGTTAAAAATGTCCACATATAACTGTTACTGGTCAAAGCAGTAGGCACACTCATCTCTTAAAGGCCTGGCGGTAGCAAAACCTCCTAAGATGCAAGCAGTGGCATGGGCGATGGAGAAGAGTTTCTCTTATTTCTTCCTTAACAATATTGGCTGGAACTGCTTAGGTGACTCATTGATCTCTACCTCTGGCCTGTGCCAGAGCCTCGCCTGCTGGCTCTTCTGGGTTTCTGGTGAAGCATTCAGGATGCCGTGAAGGAAGTGAGGTCATGATTGTTTTGGCAGTTTGGGTGGCATTTATCCCCTGGTAGCAGCTGAAGTTTATCAGTAGGTTTAGCCTTTGCACTTTGAGAAACCAACTATTATCTCACCCACAATTTAGAATAATAAAATGTCCATGGCAGAAAAACGTGCAGTAAGTATAGATAAAGAACAAACAAGGCAGGGCTTGGTGCTCTTGCTGCACGGAGTGGAGCACACTGCCTATCCATGCTCTGATGGCATCAGCAAGAAGGCACTGCCCACATTCTCCCTTGTTTTTTCTGCTATTAGTTTCAAGATGAGAGATTCTTGAAGGGAGGCTGGGAGTAGGAAAAACTTATATCTATATTAATTTAGGTTTAGTCGCTTTCTGAGGTGGTCTGTAGTGGGGGCTCTTAGGTTTACGGAAACCATATGTTCCTCATTCTGAGGACTGGTCTCCCCAGGAGTTGTAATCAGAGCATTTCAGAGATGGGACTGAGCCTCCACAGTGTGTTCTCAGAGTGGTGGAGAAGGTCTAGTGACTGCCTTTCAGGGACCCTGCATGGGAGCTTCCTGACCTGGTGGGAGACCAACTGGACTTCTGTTTTGGTTCTGAGTCTGAGATGCTATAAGCCTATTCCTTATGATTACATAGAGAAGCAGGATTTTCTGTAACACTTTGTCCCTAACAAGTATCTCAAAGACTAAAAAGTATGTACCTGTACGAATAACAACAACAAACAGATCCAAAACAAACAAACTGCTTTGCAAATATTGGTTTAAATATCCAAAGTAAACTGGTCAACATAGTGGCAGCAGTAATGCAGTGCTCTGAGATTCTGGGGCCATATAGAAAGATCCAGGTTTGGGGTCTCAAGGTCTCCTTGTACCTGCTGGGCATGCACGCATGAGCCTGTGATCTTGGCTGGCTGAAGCTAGGGGGTGGACTGCAATGTGAAGATCTTGTTCACTGATCATCTCTTCTCTTTCTCTCTCTCTCTGAGAAATAAATAAGTAAGCTTAATATATGTATTGGGTCATCGGGAAAGTCATGATGCATTTTTGTATATAAAAATATGTCATGACTTTCCTGGCAGCTATATATATGTGTGTGTGTGTGTGTGTGTGGACACACACACACACACAGAGTAAGAGAAAAGTAACATTATCATTGAAATTGTCTAAGGGTAGTAAAACACCTGAACTTTCATACTATTGTTAACTGGAAAAAACACATATAGATAAAGATGTTAAATAACTGTATAATTTATAATCATTCATCAAGCAAGTTAGAGAATTTTTATGCAAATATAAGTTCTGGCTTGATTTCTTCAAGTATTTTTTGTTATGTCTTGTTTTTGATATCTGGAATATATTGTGAGACTTTGAACATAAGGTTACAAAGCCTAAGCATATAATGTATACTCATTTATAATTTCTACTATCTAAAAATTAAAATAAAAAATGATTAAATGCATAGAGCTTAAAGATAAAAAAAGAAAAGCTTGAAATAAAACGTGAACCTTATAAATCATCCTATTATAACCATGCTCCAGAGTAAGATCAGGACATTCCAAAGGGACACTGAGCCACTTAGTTGGATCCATTCCATTCCAATCTAGAATTGGGACTCTCTCCTGTTGGTTCCAGTTGCAGCTGGCTGGAGTTGACCCTTCACCCTAAGAGAGAATGGGAGTTGCTCACAGTGTTAATAGTATATTGTGAAAGCCAAAGCACTGGCTTAGGAGTCAGACAAAGCAAGTTTAAATCTCTTGTTTACTGGGGCTAGTATTTGGCATGATAGTTAAAGTGTTGGACTCCCACATGGCTGACTGCAGTTCGAGTCCCAGACTTAGCAGCTTCTTGAAAATCACACCAGGTATACATGCATGTGTGCCCAAAATCCGAGGAGGAGAATGGAGGAGAAGAGACGGTGATGTGGGTATTTTTCACTTTTCCCTCTCTCTGTCTCTCTTTTTCTCTACTCCTGCCAAGTGTACATGCTCTATGACAAAAAAAATAATCTTAAAAAAGGAAAAAAAAATTCATGTCTACTTCATAGAGGTGTGACTTTCGATAAAGTAACTGATGTCTTTAATCCCCAGTTACCATGTGGGATTATTGTAAGGTTTAAATGTATCTATACATGGACTCTTCAGTAATTCTCTTTCTCATTATCTGGCAGAACTCCATGTTCTCACATCCTTCCTTTTGGCTTGCTTTGGTATGATCTACCTTTGCAAGCACTCAAATCTCTTGTCTCTATCTAGACTGCACTTGCCTGGAAAACCTCCAGTTTAAAATGGACCCCCAAACTACTGATCAGGGTTTCACCCTCTCCCACCAAATGTTTGGGACAAATCATTCACACAAACATAATTGCAAAATTCACACTTTTTCACTCTCATCTTCCTTGTACTGGTGGTACCATTTAATCCAGGTGGTTACCTGCTTCTTCTTGGCTTCTTTTTAAAAATTAATTTTTAAATGATTATTCATACATTAAATCACTATACACCATTTAGATTGTGAAGAGACTTTACCCAGCATGATATACACCTCAGTCCAGCCCAGTTAAAACTATTATATACATCCTTGTCAACAGATAAAAAAACCTTATCTATGTTCCACAAGTGTTTTACCTCTCCATTTTCTCCCCAAATTTCCTTTTCTATGCTCTTCCCCCCCACACTCTCTTTCCACTTTGTCTCTAGTGTCCATTACAATTTTGTATGTTTTTATGTTCTCCAGTCTTTCAGTCTCTACCATAGAGTGCGGACATATGTTAAGTGGAGACATGCAGTGTCTCTCTTTCATATTCTGACTTGCTTCACACAGCAACAAATCTTCCAATTCATCCACTTTATATCAAATTCCAGTGCCATGTTGTTTTCTATGGCTAAAATAAATTCCATGGAGTATACGTGCCATAATTTTTCAATCCACTCATCTGTTTGTGGACATTTGGGTTGGTCTTATGTTTTAGCAATCGTGATTAATGCTGCAATGAAATAGTTGTGCAAGCGCTTTTCTGACTGAGTACTCTCCTGTCCTTGGGGTAGATACCCAGGAGTGGAATTGCTGATCATATGGTAGTTCTATTTTAAGGTCTTTGAGGAACCTCCATTTCGTTCTCCATAGTGGCTGGACCAATTTACATTCCCACCAACAGTGTAGGAGTGTCCCCCTTTCACCACATCCTCTTCATCACTTATCATTATTTGCTTTTTTTTAATCTTCACCATTCTGACTGGGGTTAGGTGGTATCTCATTGTGGTTTTGATTTGCATCTCCCTTACAATGAAGGATGTTGAGCATTTTTTCATATGCTTTTTGGCTGTTCATATGTCTTCCTTAGAGAGTTGTTTATTCAGCTCATTTTCCCATCTTTTAATTGGGTCAATCATTTTCTTCCGGGTAAGCTACTTGAGTTCCCTATGTATTCTGGTTATCAGTCCCTTATCTGAGGCACAGTTAACAAAAATCTTCTCCCATTCCGAGGGTTGTCAATTCACACTAATTACGGTGTCCTTTGCTGTGCAGAAATATCTTAATCTGATGTAATCCCACTTGTCTATTTTGGGGATTATTGCCTGTGTCTTGGGGGTCTTGCTTAAGAAGTCTTTGCTTACCCCAATGTCTCCCAAACTTTCCCAGTATTTTCCACCAGTAGGTTTTTTTTTTTCTTTTTTTGGAGAGGTTTTTGCTATAGGGCACGTGTGCTTGCCAGAAAGACAGAGAGAGAGACAGAGAGACCGAAAGCGAGAAATCACCCCCCAGGGGGGGATGGCCACGCCACAATCCCTTCTCCTCCATTCTCCTCTTGGGATACTGGGGCACGCACGCACACGCACCCGGCTTGAGTTTAAGCCGCCGGGTCTGGGACTTGAACAATAGTCGACTACATGGGAGTCCAGCTACATAGTCATTACGCTAACTGTTGGTCCCCCACCAGTAGTTTTATAGCTTGTGGTCTTAGGTTTAGATCTTTGATCCACTTTGATTTGATTTTTGTTAATGGTAATAGGGGTTCAGATTCATCTTTCTGCAGATGGATGCCCAGTTTTTCCAGCACCATTTGCTAAATATTCCCTTTTCCCACTGGATTGACTGGTACCCTTAGTCAAAGATGAGTTGGCTATATGTTTTGGGGTTTATTTCTGAAGTCTCTACTCTGTTCCATTGGTCCTCATGTCTGTTTTTGTGCCAATACCATGCTTTCCTTGGCTTCTTAACACCACTTTTAAATATACCTTAAAATTCTTTGCTTCATTGCTTAAATTTAAACCGGAGTTTTATTCCTCATTCAAATGACTATGTTAATGTTTTTCACAGAAGAAGGACACAATGATTTTGCTGAAGAAACAAATTATTTGGAAAATGAAAGTGCCTTCGAAGTTTGGATAGGTCCTCTCTGACTGTGTCTCTAATCAGAGGACCTATAAATTGCTGCGAGAGCTTTAGAATTCTATTCTAAAGGACCTAAACAAAGTCAGAGGTATGAGGTCAGCAGTTTCTGTAACCCTCTGTGTCAGCCTCAGAGATGACCATCAGCTAATTCCTCTTCATTACTCTTCAAGGGGTGAGAGTTGAGGAGAGAGGTAAATTAATCCCACCACTGAATTACAGCATTTCAAAGCAAGATTTATAAATATCTCCCCCCGCCCCCCCAGTTCCTGCTGAAGTCTAAGTGGGTGGAGGTGGGGCAGGGGAATGCCCAATCTCAAGGGTGTTGACTGACAGGGAACAGCCGTGATTCATGGGGCTAGCTTCTCTATGGGGAAAACTCATTGGGCTACCGCTAGCAACTGTGGTTTCACAAACACTCCTTCAGTGCACTTCTGTCTGCATTCATCCCGAGTTACTTTTTTTCAGTGATTTTCACAGCTATTGTAACTTCTAGCTCTAGGAAAGGGCATGAGGGAGTTCATGTCTTTGCCAGTAGTGCCTGAGGAAGATGGAACAATTTTCAAAGATGAGTTACTCACAATGTGAATTCATTGAGTAAATAAAGGCTGAATGATAATGGGAAGAGTTACTCATATACCGTAACAGACACTCACTGCCTTCTGACTGTCTGGCCTGCTTTTCATACCACCATTACTCCTTACTCTGAATGAGGTTAATGGGAATTAATACATATGTATTAGGGAAAGGAGAGGCCCTTGGGAACATGAGCTAAATACCAGTACAGTGCTACTCTCTAGGTAGATAATAGGGTACTTGGGGAAGCACTGAGTAATGGTTGAAAGATAAATTACATATATGCTAGTCAATATCTTGCCAATTAAGCTTACTCTATTCCTGAACAGAATATTTCTGAGAAAACCACTGGCATGTAAGCTATTCAAACAGTTGCATCTTACAGCATTGTGCTATTTTGTGGGGCAATTTCTTTTCATTTTGACTGTCATATAAATAGACAGTGAAATTGTCTTTTGCTAACTTCCACAGAAAATGCTTCAAAATTGTGTCTGCAGGTATAGCAAATAGCTAATAGTCATTGAGTAGAAAAACCAGCCATCCCACAAGGTAATGCGTGATAAAGAATGTCCCTAAAATGTATATTATACTTGGCCAAGCTGTACATTTCTAGTCTACTCATTAAGAGCAGCATATTTAAGCAGATTGCTTGCACACTGTCTCTTTTATTCCTATCATTGCTATCTCTAGCCTGTACGATTAATTATTTATATAATGCTCATATTGTGAAATATATATCACACATTATGAACATTAGACAGTGCTGCTCTATTGTTTATATCACAGTACTCTATCAACTGACGGTATAAACAGCCTCTCTCATATGCAGGCTGGGTGATTGTCCTGATGAATAGATCTTGTTCAGACCCTGTGTACATATTAAAGCAATGTTTTATCACTATATAGATATATACACACACTCAGTAGTCACTGGTGTTAAAATAAATATTGTGACTTTGTGAAGAGAATAGTCTTGCTGAGTACAAGGCAGCATCAGATTGTCCTTATCAGTCATGCAGATAGGAGCACACAGACTTGTAGCTTAGTTGTTGTTTGGGATGCCTCCCCTTCTCATATAACTTAAGAAAGGGTTCTGTTCTTCATCAGATCAATCCTGTGGGATGGTCTAAGTCTATGTATACACAAGAAATCTTAAAGCTTCATGTCAATTCAGTCTATTTGACTAAAGGGTTTGTTAAGCTTATTACCCTTTACTGACCACTTATCAGTGTATCCTGAACACTGTGGGAAATATAAAAGAATGATGATTCTTTAAAGAAAGTAAAAATGAATGGCTCAAGATTGAACTGTTCTCTTTTTAATAGATTTGAGATATAATTCATCTATCATACAATTCATCCATCTAAAGTGTACAGTCCCATGGCTTTTAGTGTATTCAGCGTTGTATGTATAACTATCACCACAATCAATTTTAGAATATTTAATCACCCATAAGAGGACTCTTGTACCAATCAACAATCATTTCCCACTTCCCATTTTCTCCTTCCTCAATGCCCAGTATCATGCAACCACTAATCTACTTTCTATCTCTATGGGTTTGCTTAATCTTGACATTTCATTTAGACAGAATCATATACTTTGTGGTCTTTTGTGGCTGGTTTCTTTCACAGGCATAATGTTTTCAAGGTTCATCCCCAATGTAACATCAGTAATTCTTTCCTTTTTTTAAACTGAATAATATTCCACTGCACGTATATACTGCATTTTATTTATCATTCATTGGTTAATGGACATTTGGGTTGTGTCCATGTTTTGGCTATTATGAATAATACTGCTGTGATATACGTTTTTGTATTCAGGAATATTTTAAATTTCTTTTGGGTATGTATTTAGGAGTGAGTTGCTCTGTTATATGGTAATTCAATGTTAACATTTTGAGAAACTGCCAGAGTGTTTTCCAAAGTGGCTGCATGATATTTTATTACCATTAACAATCTACAAGAGTTGTAATTACTCCACACCATTGCCAATACTCGCAATTATCTGTATTTTTTAATATAGCTATCCTAATGGATGTGAAATATTATTTCATAGTGGTTTTGATTTGCGTTTTCCTTACGGCTAATAGGTTAAGCAACTTTGACACACTTATTGGCTATTTGTGTGTCTTCTTTGAAGAAATGTTTACTCAGATTCACTGCCCATTTTTAAGTGGGTCATATTTCTTTTTATTATTGAGTCATAAATGTTTGCTCTGTATTCCAAGAAACAAATATTTTATCAGATATTTGCCTTGCAAGTATTTTTCCAATTCTGTGTCTTGTCTTTTTACTTTCTTGAAGCACGGGAGTTTTTAACTTTGGCAAAGTCTAGTTTCTCTAGGTTTTGTTACTTGTAATTTTAGTGTCATGTATTAAAAGGCTCTGCCTAACCTTAGTTCATGAAGACTTTATCCCTATATTAAAGTCTTCCATTTCTTGTTGTCTTTTTTCTACTATTAAAAATGGAGTACGTAAGTCTCCAATTATTATTTTTAAATTGCCTAGATTTTCTTTCAATTCTGTTGATTTTTGCTTTGTGTGTTTGAGAACTCTGTTGTTAAGTGCATATATGCTTCCTGATGAAGTGACTCTTTAAATATCATTATGAAATGTTCTTTTTTGTATCTAGTAATAATTTTTGTTTCAAAGTCTGTTCAGCCACTCTAACTTCTTATGGTTGCTGTTTGCATAATACATCATGTTATATCTTTTTCCATCCTTTTATTTTGTATCTTGAATGTATGAGGAACTCCTACAAAGCAACAAGAAAATACCAAACAAACAATATGCAATCTCTATTGCCTATTAATTTACTCCTAAGTATATACCCCACAGAGATATGTGTACATATTTAAATAAACAATTTATTCTACAATGTTTATAGATGCAGTATTTACAACAATTTCAAACTAAAAACAACTAAAATGCCCATCAATAGGAGAGTAAATAAGTAGTTTGGGATATATTAATATAATTAAATATTACATTTCAATGAAAATAAATTATGTACAACCATATACAATATGATCAAATCTCGTAAATATACCATTGAGTTAAAGAAGACCAAAGGAATAGCTGGATGACAGTGCAGTGGTAAAATGCGATGCTCTGCAAGGCCAACCCATGTAGGAAGATTTTGAGTTTGTGTCCAGAGACCTACCTGAGTATGTTGGGCATTCAGGTACCAATGATGTGGGACTAGCTGAAGCTGGAGGTGGACCATGGCATCCAGACACTGTTGGAAGTGCTGTCTCTGTTTTTTTCTGTCCCTCATTCATGGAAGAAATAAATATATAAACTTAAAACAAAAGACCAGTCCAGAAGTGTACATATGTTTAAGTCTATTTAGATAAAATATGAAAAGATAAATTAGTTTATGGGTTTGAAAGTCAGGGTAGTGGTTACTCTTGGGTATATAGGTAGTGGAAGTGAAAGTGAGAGGGGATTCTGGGATGTTTCCTTATCTGGTGCTTGCTACTTAGGTATGTTTACTTTGTGAAAATTAGTTAATATGTGTACTTTCTGTACATTTATTATTCTTCAACTAATTTTAACAGGGCTATGATTTGAATATAATATGGAATGCTTTACTTTTTCTTTAAAAGCTAGCATATAGGGACCAGCAGTTGGCATAATGGCTATGTTGCTGGATTTCCATGTAGCCGACTGTGGTTCGAGTCCCGGTGGCTTAAAACTCATGCCAGGTGCATGTGCGTGTGTGCTCAAGATCCCAAGATGAGAATGGAGGAGAAGGGATTTCAGTATGGCCATCCCCCTGGGGGATATTTCTTGCTGTCTGTCTCTCTGTCTCTCTCTGTCTTTCTGGCGAGCACACATGCCCTATAGCAAAAACCTCTCAAAACAAAAACAAAAAACAAACCTCTTAAAAAAAAAAAGCTGGTATTTACTGAAACCTGACAAAGATGGCATAAAAAGATGGCACCAGGACCAGCAGTTAGCGTAATGGCTATGTTGCTGGACTCCCATGTAGTCAACCGCGGTTCGAGTCCCGGACCCGGTGGCTTAAACTCATACCGAGCGCGTGTGCGTGTGTGCCCAAGATCCTGAAAGGAGAATGGAGGAGAAGGGATTGCGGCATGGCCATACCCTCTGGGGGGTGATTTCTCGCTTTCTGTCTCTCTGTCTCTCTGTCTCTCTCTGTCTTTCTGGCGAGCGCACGCGCCTTATAGCAAAAAACTCTCCAAAAATAAAAAATAAAAAAGATGGCACCAAGCTCACTTATAACTACAAAACACTTAAATAGAACACTAGCAAATCTAATCTAGCATTATATTAAAAGAATAGTACTCTAAGAAACCATGAGTGATTTAATATCAGAAAATATAGAAATGTCATTGATCATATCAAGGGTCAAAAGAGACAAGCTCCATGTTTATCTTAATAAATGTCAAAAAAATTGAACAAAATTCAGTATCTATTTCTAATAAAAAGTTAAACAAATTACATGCAGAATATTACCTCAACATTATTAAAACATTATCTTGAACCAGTAGCTTACATCATACTTAAGAGCGAAACAATAGGGGAGTATTCGTTAAATTTATTTTGTCAAGAAACATGATTTAAATGATAATATATTGAAGAACTACCAGAAGGAACTCATGTACAAGATGGGACTTTTCCTGTTGCCTCAGAGTTTCAACTGAGGCTCCAGATCCAAGAATAAATACAATAACTGTTGAATATCTCCATGTCCTATACCTCTTGGATGGTGCTAAATCATCTATGCAAGACTAAGAAATGTAAGACCCCCTGGAAAACTTGGTATGCTACTCTTCTCTAGGCTATAAAAAAGAAGACAAAGATTTCATTGTAATTGAAGTGGCCTGTGTTGACAATTGTCTTAGAATTGCTATTGGGCCCATGGAGAAAGATAGGAGCATCTTCAATGAAAGAAGTAGGACTTCAAGAGTCTCATTTGAAATACTTGGCATGGGTGTCCTAGTTGGAGAGAGCCTTGAACTGGTATCTGATGGTTCTCTGAAAAGTTAAAAGGCAAGAAGCTGCAACTAATCAAAAGCTCAAAATAGCAAAACCATGGAAAGAAGCTGACTGGAAAAGCCTGGCTTCCTGGCGTGGAGCTTGCCTATAATATCTTGAGAAGGACTCTAGCCAATGTGAATCCAAAAGAGAGGCGAACCTTTGGAAATCATGGTCATTAGCTGGCCATTAGCAGCCAGAAGGAGGGGCATTGCCTATGTGAAGAGAGCTGTAGATGAGAGATCCTAGCAACAGCCATGGAGGATGAACCTCTAAAGAACTGACAGGAGTATGTGAAGAAAGAACGCCTTTTTATATGGAGTCTACCATATGCAGGTTACCCCTGCACCAACCAAGTAAAACCTTTCTATCCCTTAGCTATTCTTTTTTCTTTTACCTTCCCCAAACAACTAGCCCATGTCCAGCTCCAAAGAGGTTTAGAACAACTTGCAAATATAGGTGATAATGGAATCAGAAATAGACAAAAAAAGAAAAAAAAAGAAAAAAAAAAGGCTACAGACTTCTCTAACACGGGGAAAGAGGACGTGTTTCTAATTAAATGACAAATTGTATATACATAATTATTATACTAGATTAAAACTTTATTATCTAAAAGTGACCAGATAAACTACCAATATGCTTGTGGTTTAAGTTAGAATTGGGGAAAAACGAGTAAAAAAAGAAAACAAGATCTGATGGGCCTGTGGTAAGAAAGACTTAAGATGGCCTTTTCTTTCTTTCTTCTTTTTCTTTTTTTAAAGAGAGATTTTTGCTGTAGGGCATGTGCATGCGCCAGAAAGACAGAGAGACAGAAAGCAAGAAATCACACCCGAGGGGATGGCCACACCACAATCCCTTCTCCTTCATTCTCCTTTCTGGAGTTTGATCATGCATCCACACACGTCAGGCGTGAATTTTAAGTCACCGGGTCTGGGACTCAAACCATGATCGACTATGTAGGAGTCCAATGATGTAACCAATTTGCCATCTGCTGGTCCTAAAATGGCCTTTTTATTATGTCCTATGCATTCTACCTCATTCAATAAATGCAACATATATATGTATTTATATATATATATATATATATATATATATATATATATATATATGAAAATACAAATAGGCCATTTAAAAAAAACCGATTTATATTCATGGTTAAAATATTAAAATAGACCTAAAATGATCAATACAATTAGAAAAAACAAGTTTAAGTTGTTAATAAAGCACAAAATATACCATAATAAGGAACCAGCAGATGGCATAATGGTTATGTTGCTGGACTCCCACGTTGTCGACCTTGGTTTGAGTTCTGGATCCAGCGACCTAAATTAATGCCGGGTGCGAATGCATGCATACCTAAGATCCTGAGAGGAGAATGGAAAAGAAGGGATTGCAGAAATCATCCCTGGGGATGATGTCTTGCCTTTTGTCTCTCTCTGTCTCTCTGGTGAGCGCAAGTGCCCTATAGTCAAAGCCTCTTATAAAAAAATACCAAAATAAATGAAGATATCTTTTATTTTACATTTTCATGTATGCAATATGACATAGCTGTTTAGAATGCAAGAACATTGTTTTTGTGTCTTTTTAGCTCTCATCCAGTTGATATGGAGGCTGTTGTTGCTGAATTGCATTCTCACATCCAGTAGTGTTCCTGCTCCTTCCACATGCTGTTTCCATTGAAGTATTACATGAACATCCTACTCTCCACAGGTATTAGTAGTACAAAAAAGATGACTAACGGCAAGATTATCTCCCCAAATCCTTTGAGACTTAGTTGTATCTAATGAGATTTAGAGAATGTTCTGTCATACAACACACAAGGAGCAGCAAGAGCCCTTTCTTTGTAAGCTGAATGAAAACAACTTTCATCGTACTCTTTTATTACCTGATGTCTATTGTCTAAGGTAGGTATTGTTCTTTCACAGTTTTCTTCTGTACTTTTAGAAACTGCAGAGTAAAATAAATAACATTGTTTTTGAAGAATCTTGATTTTGGACCTGTTTGATTAAGATGGTTTGAGATCCATAACACTGCTTTTCTTTTATAGCTGATTTCCCTCTTTGGTTCATGTTAAGCTGCATACATAAAAAGGACAATATATTTATCAATCAGTAAATGTCATATATTCTGCTAAATATTTTATGAACATAATCTAGTTTAATGCTTATAGTTATAACCTATGGTAGACACCATTATTAACTATGAATGAGGAAGCAGAGGAGTGGATGAAGTAATTTGTTCAACTGAACACTAAATCTGCTGTATATGACCTTCAGTAAAAAACAACAACAAAAACTTACTGGATAAACAATAACACTCAAATGATAGTACAAATAAATATTTATAACATGGACAAGTGATTATTAGAAAACAAAATGTTGGCAAATGAGGACTGGGTATCAAATTAAAGTAAAGATAATTTATTTATACATTTAGACATGGGATGATTTCACATGTAACTTTCTGATATTCTCAAATGTCCAGAGTTTATTGAAGACAGATCATTGTATAACAAAATATTGTATATATATTGGGTTGTCAGAAAAGTCTTGATGCATTTTTGCATAGAAAAACATGTCACGACTTTCCCAATGACCTAATAATACATATATAATAACATAGTTTGTACACTCTAATATATTATTACATATTTGTTAAATATTTTAATATATTAACATATATCACATTAGAACACACTTTGGAAGTGAAAATATCATTAGTATTTATTATTACTTTTTACTGAACAACTATTAACATTTCTTGGAAAATTAGTGTTTAGTGGAGCAACACTGCAAAAGGGGTATTTTCATCAAAGTCTGAAGGAAAGAAGGATGACAAATTTCACAACTTTTATTTAATCTATTTAAAAACTTGAACCTATGTAATAGTACAAGAAAAAGATCTTAGGATAGGAAATCGAGGGGGTAGACATTATTTACAGATATAATGTCTATTGCCAATCAAAGTAAAACATCTGGAAAATGTTTAAAATTAATGAGAATGGTCATGAAATTTTTTGTTGCAATGTCCCTATCTAATAGAAATAATAGAAATAATAGATATATAAAGGAACAAAAAGAATTACATTTGTGAAAGCCCTAATTATCTACTTGAAGTTTCCTCCTGGCTATCTCAAAGCCAGTTTAAATGTAGTATGTTTGAAACCAAATATGTTTTCATTTCCAAAAAGTTAGGCTTTCCCAGTGCTCCTTAACTAACATAACCTCTAAATGTTTCAGAAGAAACAAACACTGGAGTTGTCTTTGATACCTCCATCTACCACACCTTGATAGTCAGTATACCATATTTTTAGCCAGCACCCCACTGAGGTTCAAGGAGCCATCACCTTCTCCTGGATCAACACAATAGTCTAATCAATGTCTTGCCACATCAACTCATGCCATCTCTGATCTTTCCCCTTTCTCCATCAAAGTTAACTTTCCCCCGGCCCCCACCTTTTATGAGTGAGAAAAGACAGGGTGAGAAAGAAGGTAAAGGAGAAAGACAAAGAGAGGTCATTTTGAGAGTGTCTTGCCATATCTAAACCTTCCTGCCCCTGCCTCCCAATTACCTAGAACTACAGGCATATACAACCAACCTGATATGTTTTGGTTGACCTGGGAACCAAAACCAGATTTCCTATGTGGCTTCCAGCCTCCCGAAAGGTGGTGTTATCTGAGTGTCACCATGGCTTGACCAAAAGCAAACTTTTTTGAAAAACAAGCCTTACCATGTAAGTGGAAAGTGTATTTACTATAGCACAGTAAAGAAAGCTGGTGACAATCCAATATGTATTTTTAAATAAGTAAAAGCATTTTGAATTTTCACAATACAAAATACTGATAAATGTTGAATATGTATACTTCCCTGATTTGATCATTACACATTGTATACATGTTTTGAAAAACCCACTGTACCCCTCAGATATGTACAACTATTATATATAAATTAGAAATAGCAAAAAAAAAAAAAAAAGAGTTTGAAAAAATGCCAAAAATCCAAAAACTGACATCAAATGATGATAAGGACATGGAACAACAGAAACCCTCACTTTTCACTGATGGCAATGCAGAATAGCACGTTCAATTTAGAAGACAGTTGGACAGTTTCTTACCAAATTACTGGATCATTGGAAAAGTCATAACGTATTCTTTCTATGTTTTTCTATGCAAAAGTGTGTCATGACTTTTCCAAAGACTGAATAAATATAGTCTTACCATACAATCTAGCAATCATACTCCTTGGTGTTTACCCAAATGGGTTGAAAAACTTATGCCCACACGAAAACCTACATACAGATGTTCATAGCAGATTTATTCTTTTTTAAATTTTATTTTATATTTTATTTTATTTTATTTTATTTTTTACATTCAATCACTGTGTTTCATTATGGCATACCGAATAAAATTTCCCATTATGAATAAACTGTATATTGGTTCAGGGACATAGATATGATTTATTACCTGTTGATGATAAAATGTATAGTATTCTCAACTGGACTGGTCTGAGGTACATATCATGTTTGGTAAATTCTCTTTACAACCTAAATGATATATAAATGTATAATAATAATAATAAATAATTTAAAATTTTTTTTAAAAGTTCCTAAAAAAATTTACCATATCCATTATCAACAGATAATTTTATTCTAATTGCCAAAAATGGAAGCAACTACTTAAGTAGGAATGGATAACAAAGTATGGTACATACGTACAATAGAATGTCATTCAATGCTAAATAGAAATGAAAAGATATGAAGAAACTTTAAATGTATATTGTGAGCAAAAGAAGCCAGTCTGAAAAAGCTACATACTGTATGTGACATATTGTAAAAAACAAACAAACAAACAAAAACTACAAAACTATAGAGACAGTAGAAAGATCAGTGCTTATAAGGGGCTTGAGGGGATGAGGAAGGGGAGGAAGAGAGGTATGAATAAACGGAGCACAGGAATTTTAAGGGTAGTGAAACTACTTTATAGATACCTACTAGTATGCATTTGTCAAAACCCCAACATCTATAAACCCTAATGTAAAATATGGACTTTGGGTAACAATAATATGTCTGTATAGATTCCTATCATGTAACCCATGTATAATCAACTCTAATAAGGGATATTGATAGTGGAGAAACCTGTGAGTGTGGTGGGGAAAGGAGGTAAGGAGGTCAATGAGAACGCTATAATTTCTGCTCAATTTTTCTGTGAACCTTAACTACTCTAAAAAATAAAGTCTATTTAAAGGAAAATCTGTATTTGAAAACAATTTTATTTGCTTATTCTGCTCAGTGGTCAAGTAGTAGTCAAAGATAGGCTTTTTTAAGTTTATTCACTTCTTCCTTGAGGAAGAGAGAGTCAAAAAGACCACCCCCAAAAGAATCTTGATGCCACAATCCACCCTGAGCTTCACACAGCCCTGGATCATGGGTACGTGCATGCCCAGTGTACTCAAGGAGGTCTACTAAACTTGAACCCAGAGCCTCCCCATGTGGGTTGGCTTTGTAGAGAGTTGTGTTTTACTGCTGCACCACAGCCAACCGCTAAAGATATTCTTGATGAAATAGATATTGCCATTGATTTAGCGTAAGACCAGCACGTCTGGATTACTCTTACCAGTACTATTACCTTTTAGGAGTAACCAATCTTTTTTGAGTCTTTTTACTGTCTGTCTGCAAAATGAAATCAAATAGAATAATCTAAATGAAGTATTTTGTAAATATTAGGCTGGATTGGTGTCACAGATGTAGTACAGTGCTCTGCATTGCTGGACCCGCATGGGAAAGTCCCAGGTTCATGTCCTGAGGTCTCCCTGTGCATGTCAGGTTTGCAAATGTATGCCTGCGATCTGGGCTTGCTGAGGCCGAGAGTGGATGGCCTTGTGAGAACCTTGGGTGTACCCCTTGGGGTGCCCCTTCTTTAATGGAAGAAAGAAATAAATAAGCTTTTGACAAATAGCATAGAACAGAATGAAAACATACTTGCACATATACTCTATTTAGTACATAATAAAGTTGGCATCATAAATCACTGGGGAAAGTACAGTTTATTCAATAAATTGTGTTGGGACATTTGGCTAACCATTTGGCATGAAAGAAATCTAATCTCTTCCTCAAATCATATACCAAATAAGCTCCAGATGAGTTAAGATTTCAATGTAAAAAATAACCATGAAAATTCTAGGAGAAAATATAAATGAAGGGGAAGGGCACCAAAGGCAGAAGACATATATTTTAAAATGACAACATAAAAATGGATGTATTTCATAACATTGTAAACTAAAAGGAAAAGCTAAAAGAAACCTCAAAGATAACTGCAAATTTTAGAGTAGAGAAAGGATAGATATCTTCTACACATAAACAGAATTAGTAATAATTTCAGTAGAAAAATGTTTCAACAGTAATTGTACAAAGGACATGAACAAGTACAGCACAAGAGAAAGATTATAAGTGGCAATGAAAATATTCATTTCCACTAGTAGTTATAAAAAGACAAATCTTGTCTTTTTAAAATTAAATTTTATTTTAGATTGTTAATAAAATTGTATATACTGACAGGTTCAGTGTAATGTTTTGGCACATATATACACTGTGGAATGATCATATTGGGTTGAATAACAAGAAGAGAAATGTAAGAACACTTAGCTAAGACTCGGGGGAGGGGGCGAGGAGTAGAAAAACAAGCACGTTGGAAACAGAGGTGGAGACTTCCTTCCAGAAAGATGAAACTGCACGGCAAAGGCAAAACATGCCAGCCTTGATTGGCTGTAAGAAGTAGCTGGAGAAGTTGGATATTTGGGTGGATGAAAAGACTAGAAGAATATGGAGGAAGTTTCCAGTGGTGGATTTTATTTTCTTCAAATGACTTATTGGTTTTCAGGTCTTAACCAAGGGGTGAAAAAGAAAACATGCAATTTCTAGGAAATTTCCACAATGGGAGAGATTTTTGGTTTTGGTTTTGTAGCGTTGGTACTAAAACATTTAAAAAAAAAAAAAAAAAAAAAAAAAAAAAAAAAAAAAAAAACGAACAAAAAAACCTCACTGGCTTGAAGAAATGGTTTTGAACTCAAAGGCAATGGGTTGATAAGATAACCCTCAAATTGTGTTGATTCTAACCTTGTAGCACCTGATGCCAGAATCTTCCGTTGTTGCTCTCCTAGAGTAGAGAACTTTCAGGTTACACTGGTCACTGACTCATTTATTTTATGGTAGTGTTTGGAAGCCATAGGAGAGCTCAAAGAGCAAATACTATGAAAGATGCATGCTCAAAGTCTTTTCAAAAATTTAGAAACATTCCTCTTTGACATATTATTTCAGAGGATAACTTTATATTTGTGGTAATCCATGTGAACATCAGCAACCAAGCTGGCCTGTGTGCGGTGGTAGAAACAGCTGGATACCACTTAGCTGACCACATCATTTGAGTCCCAGACCCAGTGACTTGAGAAACACACTGGGCATATGTTTATGCTTGCCCAAAATCCCAAAAGGAGAGTGAAGTGGAAGAGAAGGATGATCATTCCCCATAGAGATGCGTGTGTGTGTGTGTGTGTGTGTGTGTGTGTGTATGTGTGTGCATGTATGTGTATGTGTGTGGGGGGGGCTGCTCTCTCACTTTCCTTCTCTCTCACTCCCTCCTCTCTGGCAAAATTAAGTAGAAAAATAAAATGAACAACTTGAACAACTTTTCTGAAGGTAAGAAGTATGGAGAGAAAAGAAAGATAATGAGAATGAAGAAAATAAATGAGAATAACTACAGAAAATTCCTCTTCCTTACTGGCATTATTGGACCCTGAGGACACTTCTGGGTGGAAATGCCATTATGCTAGCTATGCCAGGGTATGAGATGCAGTTGATTCTCAAGCCAGGTTTCTGTGTGTGGCCATAGAGTGCCTATGTAGATATGACCCATTTCCTTTCCAGTAGCAGAATTTTGATGCAGTTTTCTTCAAGATGCTTTATAATAATAACCTGGTAAGTGTTCAGGTCATCCTCAATTAGCTCTCCCATAAATATTTTTTTTTTTTTGGAGAGGTTTTTGCTATAGGGCGCGTGCGCTCGCCAGACAGACAGAGAGAGACAGAGAGATAGAAAGCAGGAAATCACCCCCCAGGGGGGATGTCCACGCCGCAATCCCTTCTCCTCCATTCTCCTCTTGGGATCTTGGGCACGCACGCACACGCGCCCGGCGTGAGTTTAAGCCGCCAGGTCCGGGACTCGAACGGCGGTCGACTACGTGGGAGTCCAGCGACATAGCCATTACGCTAACTGCTGGTCCCTCCCATAAATATTTTTAACATTCCTCAAAATTGGGGTGTGCCTCATTTCTTAATAGCAATTATTTGTGTTTATGGTTCTATTCCAACCTGGAAATTAAATTCAGCCTTGAAAAGGGGATATTCTCTTTTTTCCATAAGGGTTTATGATCTATAGGCACCAACTTGTTTGTATCAATAGTTTAAAGACAAATTGATCCTACATTTAAAATGATTCGTAGTCTAACAGTTTATAAAGAATGTGATAGTGGTGGACCACCAGATGGCATAATGGTTACATTGTTGGACTCCCACATAGTCAACCATGGTTCTAGTCCTGGACCTAACAGCTTAAAACTCACAACAGGTGTGTGCGTGTGACAATAGGTGTGGGTACGTGTGTGCCCAAGATCCCAAGAGGAGAATGGAGGAGAAGGGATTGCGACATGACCATCTCCTCTGGGGGGGGTGGGGGGTGGGGGAAAGTGATTTCTTGCTTTGTGTCTGTCTCTCTGTCTCTCTGGCTAGCTCATGCGCCCTATAGTAGAAAAAAAATCTCTCTTAAAAACAAAAAGAATCTGATAGTGACATTAAGCTACTCACCTTGGCTTCTATTTCCATTATTTATAATGAAAATCAAACAAGGCTTTGCTTCTTCAAGCCCATGATGGCAATACTGAGTGACTGCTGAAAGAGCATTTTCAAAAACACAGTCTTACAGAAGCATTTCCATAAAATCTCCACTTCTATAAAATCTACATAACCACCTTGAAGATTAAAAACAAATCTTGCTCCTCTGTGGTTTTTCATTACTTGACAAAAATGTTGAGGTGCTCATTGATTTCCTAAAGTACAGGGGTGTTTTTTTCCTGGGCAGCTCTCAAGCCCTTAGATGATGTTTGATGAACTAGTGGAACATTTTGCAATGCTTACAATCTGGTATTGATTTACTCTCTTCATCTCAAACCCTCCCAAATTATTATGTTATTGCGGAGGGAAATGGAAATACCACAAAGTGACACATGTGCTTAAGAAACTCTGGGCAGGCAGCTCCTTCCAACCAGAGACTACATTGGCCCCCACCTGTCTCTCTCAGAGGGACATGTACCAGAGTTCGCTTGCAGAGAGACATCAGTATCAAAGGCATGATTGCTCTTGGTATTGCCTTGATCATTAAAAATGTTTTGATACTCAAAGTTTTCCCAGTGACCTTGGTCTGAGAGTCTGCGGGATTTTCCTGCTACCTCCTCTGCAATAGCAATGACTAGGATCTACCCTAATGTAGTGCATGGTGACTGTCTGGGTTGGGTCATGACGACAAGGTGAAAATAAACATTGAGAAGGGGTTTGAGAGAATTAAAGCCCTAAAGGGTAGTGAGGCAGTGAGTAATTTCTAAAGCAGCTGGATTTATGATAATTCCTGTCATAGTTATTGTTGGCAAAACGAATATTAGAAATGAATATTTCAAATACTAGACACAAGGGAGACTCAAGATGGTGATTATGTGAGAAATTCTTTTAAGGTTCCCAGTGGAAACATTCATAAAGTCCCCTGCAGGTGCTTGGTGGTGCTGACGATCGTGAGGCACAACATCTCAGTCAGTGAAGGAATAGCACCAATACCAAGCGCTGATGGTTCTGGTGAGAGACAGAGAAGACATCTCTTTGGTAGGCAAACCTAAAAGGACTGTGAGTGGAAGATTTCAGAAGAAGAATTAGTTTTAAGATTGGAGCAGTGAGAGAGCTATAGAAATTTAGGAAAAAGGGAGCTTGCTTGCTGTTCCCACTTTGCCTCTAACTGACTGTGCACATTTTGGTGCAAATTCTGAGCCCTGGTCACAGCCTGGGGAGGTTTATGTCAAGATCTCTTTTGGGAATAGTAATCCTATGATGTCTCTGGAACTAACTGGAAGGACTTAGTGCAAGGGTACAACTGGAATGGCTGAAGAGTTTTTTCGTTCTGTTTTAAGTTTATCTCTTACATGAATGAAAAATACTATATATATATATATATATATATATATATATAGAGAGAGAGAGAGAGAGAGAGAGAACCTACCCCAACATGATCTTGATATCATGATCCTCCCCAGCCTCAGACATGCCCAGATCGTAGGCATACACATGCCTTGTATACTCAGGGAGGTCTTAGGAAACAAACCTGGAACGCTTCTATGTAGGCCAGCCTCTCAGAGAATTTCATTTCACCTCTGAGCTACTTTCTGGCTCCCTATTAAAGAAGTCATGATGTGTCATTTTGCAGTTTACAAAAGTATTATGTTCATTTATTGGAACTGAAATACTATTCTTATACCATCAAATCAGTGACCCAGTGGCCTTCTTTGAGTACCTTAACACAGGCCAAACTCTTTCCCCACTCCAGGTTCTTTGTCCATGCAAGTGTTCCTACCTGGAATACCTAGAATACTATTTCTCATAGTTTGAGCCTACTTCATTTATCCTTCATATTTTTGCTTAAATATTAATGGTTTCCTCAGATTAACTTTGGTGCCTCATCAAATGTTCCCAGAGCCCCCAGAAACCACTTTAAAGCATTATAATTTCATCCTCATAAGTGCAATTATTTAATTTTCTCTTTTTCACTGGACTAGAGCTCTGCAGGCACACCAGCCCTTTTCTGTCTCATCCAATGTAATTTATTGCAATAGCCACACCCGTGACAAGCATATATTAGCCATGCAATAAACATTTGTTATAGATTGAACCAGTGGGACCAATAATCACTTTTCTTGAGTACCTGCATATTTCAGGCCAAGGAAAGTCTTTAATTTATTCACTGTCTTCCAAAAGAAACAGCCACTGTGGTAAAATATTTGGATTAATAACATCATTTGGCATTTTAGTTTGCATAGCACTTCCACTCTATCAGTGTGCTCTACAACAAAAGCTCCTTATAATGTTTTCCAGAAGGCCAACAATTTTCAAACAGAAGGGATTAAGTCTGATGGATTGTAAACTACTCCAAAAGTTAGTTAGAATTCTTTGTTAACAGCATTGAAATAACTCTCATTGAACTAGAAAGTGCATCTCATTTTTCTGAATAGCCAGCAACAGATTACTTAGTAGGTTTGGAATAATCTAGTGAAATATGACACAGAAGGTAAGCATTTTTAAAAAGCAACATGGCCAATTAAAAACTGTTTATTTGGGGGCTGGCAGGTGGCGTGTTGGGTGGGGACACTGACCTCGCATGTGGCCAACTACAGTTTGAGTCCTGGACCTGGTGGCTTGTTTTGTCACTTTCTTTCTCTCTCTCTTGCTCTGTTCCTCTCTCACATTAAAATAAATAAATAAATATAGAATTTTAAAAAATATTATTTTATAGATGTTTAGGTTTCAGTGACTTAAAACTGCCTATATGAAGAACTGGCATCTGCAGAGTTTCCCCCACCTCCAACACTGCAAAAAGCTGTAGGAAGCAGTGAATCTACTCCTTCGATTAATAAAAGCATCAAAACTCATGAATACCAGAGGTCTAGTGACCAACTGTCCTGGTTTACTGGGGACTGAGAGGTTTGCAGGGGGAATGGGACAGTTAGTGCTAAAACTGTGAGAGTGCACAGCAAACCAGGACAGCTGGAAGTGTAGCATAGACATCACTGGGATGCTCTACTTTTGGCCCTTATTCTTTACCCTACTTGTGAGTTAGTATGGCACTGGGAAAGTTTACGGAATTCTTTTTCTTTATCTATAAAAAGAGGCCAATCACAGGATGACAATGCCCCTATGGGCCCTGAAATGACTGGCATTCAATATTCAATGAATGAACCAGCCTCTATGGAGCAGTCAGTAGAGTGGCTGGGAGCCACATGGCCTACTAGCGGTTGGGATCACCCATCAGTGGACCTGAAACACGCTGGGCTCACACACTCTCAGTCAAGATGCTGATTAGCAGGAAGACTGAGGGAAGGGGATCATAGTACAATGAGACCCTGTTGAGGGTGCCTCTCTCTCATATGTGCTCCCATATTTAAAAATATGTCATGGGGGCTGGCAGGTGGCATGGTGGTGAAAGGCACTAGACTCCCACATGGCCGACTGTGGTTCAAGTCCTGAACCTGGAGGCTTGTTTTCTCACTTTCTCTCTCTCTCTCTCTGTCCCTCTCTAGTCAAATTGAAATAAACAAATGAATAAATAATAAATAAAATTAAATAAAAAAATTTTTTAAAAAAGTCAAAAAATCCTGTTTCTCAAAAAATAAATAAATAAATAAATAAATAAAAATATGTCATGAATTTCCTGACAATCCAATATCTTCTCTGGGGCTGGACCAGTAGTTTAGTGGTTAAGGGAGCTGGATTCCTCATGGCCCACTTTGGTTCAAACTCTAGCACTGACAGCTTGAAAACCATGTTGGGCACATATGCATGCATACTCCAAATCCCAGTAGAATGGAGAAGTGGAAGAGAAGAGATTGCAGTGTGACATTACCCCATGGGGGGAACTTTCTTCCTCCCTCTCTTTCTCTCTCTGGTAAGTGCATGCACACTCTGGCAAATTAAAATAAACAAACAAACAAACATAAAACTGTATGAAATCAAGATGATAGTGTAACAACAGTGAGGGTGAGGAGAATGGTGGGAAACCAGTTTTAACAGTAGTGTTTGTAAGCTTTGGTAGCATTAAAACTTCACATTGCAGCACCAAAGAGTGGGGACCTCTGTGCCCAGAGAGGTGTTGGAAGCAGTTAGTGTGCAGATGCCTCCCCTGCCTGGAGATTCACTGGGGTAGTGACTTCCTGCTCATAACATGGTAAGTCTGGTAGTCCTCTCATGACTTCAGCTTTTAAACAGGAAGGAAAAAGAGTGAGTAAAGCTTGCTTTGGGTGGTCACCGGGAGGGTGAGCTGATAGACTACATGGCTGGCTGTTGGTCTCTGTCTTCTGATGACTAAGATGAAAACTGGGGACTTTAGGGAGCAGAAGCCAAATCAACACAGACTCCTTTTGTGACTTTGATCGCAAACACCATCCTTCCAAAGCCAGGAGCTGCCACACCTTCCAGCTAAAGATATTCAGCACAGCATGGAGCCTGTGAAAGGCGAAATGTGAAGGAAGTCTAGGATAGCTGCCTCTGCCACACAGAGTTTGAACACATCCAATCTCTGTGACTTCCCACAGCCGTGGCCCAGCCAGCTCAGAACCAGGCCAGAAAAGCACATGCACAATCCGACCGGGCCTGCACGCAGAACTGGTGCCAGGCTCCGCGTGGAACTGTGTAGGAAAGGCAACAAGGCCAGTCCTGCGCCGTTACTGGCAGGGAGAAGATAAGACTAGGGGTGGAGAAGGAGAGAGGTGGAGGCAGCCAAAGGCAATAAACAGGCCTTCCAAAGTGCCTCAGAGCTACACTGGGGGAGGAGGAAGAAAGAAGCCCATTAACAAATAAGAAGGGAAGGAAACGACTGCTTCAAGAATGTCTGGGGCAAGAAACTATTTTACAAATATCTTTAGCAAAAGCTAGAGGCCCTGCATAAATAGCAAAGGTCGGCATCCACCTGCCAGTCCTTCGAACTAACCCTGAGTGAGGACAGACTGGAAAGTCAGGTAGCCAGGAGCCTGCTTGGCAAGTGAGACAGAAAGCTGTGATCATCTGTCATGCTGGTCATTTTCCTAAGGGGAGAATTTTGTAGGGAGAAGTGCATGGGCCTTGAACTGGCTCAGATACACCAGATTTGAATCTCTTTACTGGCTCTGTAACCTCAGGTGATTTTCCTAGACTCTCCTCGGAAATTTTCTCACCTGGAGTACATGGCCAGTGCCTTCCTGGGCAGGCCATGTTTGGGTCACAAGAGAACAGGCATGCTCAAACAATAGCAGTGATTTGCATTTACAGACTTCCAATCTCTTCTCTGTAAAATTCCCAAATCCAAACGTCTGAAACCAAAAGGGTTTTGGTAACTCATTTGGCAACACAGACTGTTCTAATTTAAATGCGTCTGGTAGTCAAAGCTGACCCAAACTGATGCTGGACTGTATTTTATTCTTATCCCACTTACTGTAAATATTCACATATCTAACTGCAGATATATGAATGTGTGTGATCAGGGGATGCTACTCCAGACCCCAACAGGGGATGCTGGGTAACATATAGTATATGCACATTCCTTCTCTAAAATCTAGAAAATTCTGAATTGGTTGGTTCAAAGGGTTTCAGAGAAGAGGTTATAAACTTTTACCAGAGTCAATCCCAGAACACACCCCTCATTCAGGACAGTACAGTTCTTTCATGGAATCCTGACTGTAGAACCCAACTAGAGGGTCAGCCTCAGAATAAGTTTCCCCCAGTTCTCTAAGGCCTTGGCTCCAACAGCACTGCTCAAAAACATGGTGAGAAGAAGCTTAACTTGTTAGCCATTAATGTTAGTAAGCAATAATCTCTTTCTTTCTCTTTTTCTTTCTTCTTTTCTTTCTTTTTCTTTCTTTCTCTTTCTCTTTCTTTCTCTCTTCTTTTTTTAAATAGATTTTTGCTGTAGGGCATGTGCTCTCACTGGAAAGACAGAGAGCAACCGAAAGAAAGAAATTACCGCCCCCCCCCCCCCCCCCAGGAGGAATGACCATGCTACAATCCCTTCTTCTTCATTCTCTTCTCAGGATTTTGGGCACACACGCACACATACCTTGGGTGAGTTTGAAGATACAGGTCTGGGACTCAAACCATGGTTGACTATGTGGGAGTCCAGCAGTGTAACCATTACGCCTTCTGCTGGTCTCAAATAAGCAATAATCTTGATCTCTGAGTTGCAAAAACCCAGTTGGAAGAGATAGAAATGTAAAGTGATCACAATGAGTTGGAGTTCCAGAACCATGAGTTTCAGGCCAACAGGTGGAATGGAGGTTAAGGCACTGGATCCCACATGACCGACTATGTGGTTTGATTTTTAGACTCAGCAGCTTGAAGATCATGCTGGGTGCATTATGTATGCTCAAATCCTAAGAGGAGAACAAAGGATTGTGGCATGGCCATTCCCCCCTGTAGGGTGATTTCACACTTTCCCCCTCTCTCTGTGTCTCTTGTCTCTCTCTAGCTAGAACATATGCTCTATAGCAAAACAAAATGAAACAAAACAAAACACAAATTTCATGAGAAGTTTCCAAAAGTTGGGTTGACTTTTTATTTTCTTTTAAAAGAAAGAAGTGTGCTGCTTTTATTCAACATTAAGTTTGTTTGTTTGTTTGTTTGTTTCTATTGTGGCTTAATTTCAGTCCTATCTGAGGATAAGATATTTTCTATGAGCATGGGTATATAGTACCTAAGTAGTAAGCCCATTAGTCAACAACTTTCGCAGAACAAGAAATTAAGATCAAGTTGCAAGTAAAAATCTGACTGGAAGGAATACGCTCTCACTGGGTAGTCAGGATTTGGGGGTGGGGAGTGAGGCAGGTAGGGCTGACAAGGAAGGGGGAAAGAAGGTGTTATGGAATTAGACAAGTATGAAATTGGGAAAGAAGAAGAGGTGTGTGTGTGTGTGTGTGTGTGTGTGTGTGTGTGTAAAGGCGGGACCATCCCTGTGGCTTATACGGGACCGGTAAGTGACAGGTAAGTGGGAATCTGTGGGTGCAACATGTGCAGGTGAGCTGGCTCATTTTCCATCACTCACCAAGTCTGTCTCCTCTTCCCTCAGGACCTACTAGAATACCCACATATCCACCCCCATGCTGAAGCACGAATTGCATGCTCACCAACCTTGGTGTATCTTGGAACTACAACATAGACAACGTATCACTACACCTTCTTTCAGAGCTGCCATGGTCCACCTGCGAGAGGAGGATGTACAGTGGGTAGATGCATGGTCCTTGCAGTCTTTGTGCTGGGATGTGAACTCTGATCCCGTGAAACCCTGGTCGAGTTACTTAGTATATGAAATATACTAATATGAAAATTCAGTTTCCTCTTGTATAGAAAGAGAGGATGGTCATAACATCTTACTCCTGGAGTTTTACATGGATCAAATGAGCCACTTCCTGAAAAGCTGACCACAGAGATGTCTCCATCTGCAGGCTCAGTGCCCTTTGCTTGTAGTAGCTCTAAAGCTCCATGCCATAACAAGCACCCAATCTTGTACAGAAATCCAATCCCAGCTAAGGTGACTGGATCTTAAGTAAAAATATCATTTTATGTCAAGGGTTCCATGGCCTACAGCAGTTAATTTGGAGTTCCTTATTGTCTCGATCACATTAAGCCTGCAGTTCCCAAATCACTCAGCTAAGTAGCTCTGCCTTCTCCTTCCCACTCACAGCAACTCCCTCCAGTCACCTTTTCCTATTCTCCACTCAGCTGTCACCTTTGACAGTATCCATGGCAGCCCTAGTAACACAGTTTTGTTTTGACAGGACTAACCAGGTAGGACAATGGTTACATTTAGAGGCAACATGATGGTACCTCTTTCTTTTTGGGGTTCTTTCAATATTTCCAAGTTTTATTGGCAGAAATCATTCTAAGCATCTTATTTCAACTTTAAATAAGTAATTCTGGGAGAGAGGTCATTAAAATGATATACTTTTGAGTTTGAAAAATACTGACTTGTCTTTTTCCTACTCTTTATTTCTATACCTCTTATTTAGGTTGAGACATATTTCTCAGATTGTTGGAACACTCATCTTACATTATGCATCCACTGCAGCCCCATCATCAAGATGAGGAAGGACTGTAACACCTGAGGACTCAATAAGGCTGACATGGGACCACTGTACCACCTTGGTCTTTAAGCTGTCATCTAAAGACTGGTGGAGACCAGAAGCACAGGAATTACTTCTCATGGTCTTTATCACCTTTGTGGGTTACAGAGTGCTAATCCCAATTCTAAAAAGAGTACTGAAATTACTTCAATAAAATAAACATTAAGGATTTAAAAATAGAAGATAAGAATTTGGAGATGTGAGAGACTAGATCCATGGACCACATGCCATGTATGTAGCAAAAATTAGAAATTTTATCAATTTAACATTTAGCAAGATGCCATCCAGAGAAAACTACCTGTGTTAGACTCTTGTTGTTCCAGGCGTGGAGGTGAGCACTGTGCAATGTCATCTATTGTGAACCCTACAAGGTGGCTAGAATGGCTACTTTGACCTGCCTTATACAGGGGAGAAAAATGAGGCTTAGAGAGGCTAAAGAGGCCAGTGAATGGTGGAGCCAGGATTCTATTTAGGATGGTTTGTCTCCAGAGACAGTAACTTGCTACATGACTTTATCAGCTCACATGCTTTTTAAGGACTGTTTTAGTCAAAATACAACATCAATAGTGATTTTAGAAATGCAACCAGATTGGGAACCAGCAGTTAGCGTAATGGCTATGTTGCTGGACTCCCACGTAGTTGACCGCGGTTTGCGTCCCGGACCCGGTGGCTTAAAACTCACGCCGGGCGCATGTGCTTGCGTGCCCAAGATCCCGAGAGGAGAATGGAGGAGAAGGGATTGCGGCGTGGCCATCCCCCCGGGGGGTGATTTCTCGCTTTCTATCTCTCTGTCTCTCTCTGTCTGTCTGGCAAGCGCACGCGCCC
This sequence comes from Tupaia tana, assembly GCA_026018925.1. Taxonomy (NCBI): domain Eukaryota; kingdom Metazoa; phylum Chordata; class Mammalia; order Scandentia; family Tupaiidae; genus Tupaia; species Tupaia tana. The sequence continues at coordinate 55,177,805 of JAKSZU010000007.1, read as the reverse complement.
TATAGTGAAAACCTCTCCAAAAAAAAAAAAAAAAAAAAAAAAAAAAAAAGAAATGCAACCAGATTTTCTTTCTTATTTTAAATTATACTATCTCCTTTTATTTGCTGATGATATTTGTTCCTGATTGATCTCTTTTGCAATTTTTACTAATTTACTCATTCACTTATTTGGCTCTCTCCCTTTTTCTTTTACACACACACACACACACACACACACTACTGTAGCCAATATCGTGAAGAATTAAAAGTGTGATCTATTCAAAGTTTGTTGTAGTAAAGTTTGTATAGATTCACACATTTTTACAAGAAATTGAGAGCAAAAAGAAATAGAACAGGAAAACAAAACAGCGTAGAGACGAAAGGAAAAGAAGACATGAGTATAAAAACATGTCCAGTAAAATGTGAACTCATGATTGTCATTTGACGATATCCTTATTGCTTGTATCCGGCACTGTGAATTCCTGCAAAGAATAGGGAAAACCTTCTTCATGTGCAGGGTAGAGACAAATTTACTTTCTATTTTTGATAACAAGGGAGTCAGAGTCTGTTAAGTGCCGCCAAATATCTTTCCAAACCACATTAATACTGTTCCTGTGCATTTTCTGAGAGAGAGCAGAACTGGGTTATCGTGTTGCTTGACTGGGGCTGTGATAACTGTCTACAGATATTTAAAGGGTGTAAATGAAGACTTGATTGCTTTAAAATGTCTTGGTAGTAACTTAGTTTACTAAAGATGCCGCAGTCTGGTGAGGTAATTCAGAGCTCCAAACCCACAGAAACTTTTTATTAGGGGACTTGGGGGGGGGGGGGTTCCAACACAGCCAGTGAGTGGAACTTGAGCCCTGGTAGCTCTGGGGAGTATACTAGAGAGGAGGACAGGAAGCCACAGAAGATGCCGGTCTGACTGTGGCCTCCACTAAGACCTCGTAAGGGAGGATAATCACAACGTAATGGCATTCCATAGCAGGGGAAGGTATTCATCAGCACTCTGGTGAGGAGAGAGAAAAACCAGAAGTAGCTTTGGTTTCAGGGAGAACATGGAGTAAGAGACCCAAGCTCAGGAAAGTGGAAGTAAAGGTCCACACATTCAGTAACCGCATTTCGTTTCGTTCTTAACCCTGATTGTTCGCCTTTCCTGGGTGTCCCTGTTCTTTGGAACGTCCACGGAGACATGGAATAAGGACAACGTGAAGGCTTTCAGAGTAGTTAGATTGTTTTCTTTTTTGGCAACTCTAGTGAAAGGTTCTCTAGATTAACTTAGAACTATTCATTATGATGAGGTTATTGAGATTAAAGTTTCTTAAAACATTTATGAATATCGTTTATTCAGATAGCAGGTTCCCAGTTAATGTGGATAATTTAATTTGGAGATGCATATACTAATTTGGGGACAAGGGATGTTGTTGCAGAAGAAAATGAAAACATGTGAAAAAGAATTCGTGTCAAACTTATCCAAAATGAAGGCTGACTGTACAGAACTTAGATTTTTTAAATGACCTATAAATGCCCTCAGAGAAATGGCAAATTTAAAAAGTTTTTTCAAAGAAGTAGGTCACATAAAGAAATTATTTATAACAAATCCAGCCAACTATAGAGTATTCAAAACAAAAACAAAACAACAATAAAGCTCCCTATGGATCAGACGGTATGAAGTGAAGAGAACTTCCCTGAATTGCTTATGCAAGAGGTGCCTAATGATTTCTTTGCAAATATTGAATAGTTTAAGCTCTAAACAAGATGCAAAATGTCCTAGTATTTTCCAAATGCTATAAATGAAGTTAAATGGGAACATACGGCTATTTAACATTTCTATCAGACTATACATTTGCCAAAAATTTATAATCACTTGTTCTCTAATATTCATAACATCCTTCTAAAGCAGAATTTCCCATACTGGGACTGTGAGGCCATGGAGATGGTGGAGGAATTCCAAGAGGGTCATGGGGATTGGAGCTGTAGTATTTCAAACAGCTGTCTGATGGCAATGGAAAATTGCATTCTCTAAGAGGGATGTGTGGAGCTGCTGGTAGGCACCCCGTGTTCCCTGTTCCCTGGGTAAGTCCCCATTGAGACCTGGGACCCCTTGTCTGGACCAGGTCTGCTTCATTGCAGGAATCCTAAATTTCTTCCCTTTCTTCTGTCTATGTGGTGCCCCTCCCTTTTTTTTATTCCCAAGGACTCCGGCTTTAGCAGAGTAATGGTGAATTATTTTTTAGCATGGTCTATCTTCCTGGATTATATAATCAAAATATGGTAAGATTTCTTTTTTTTTTTTTAAAGGATGATAAGGGACTCCTTCAAATAGAAATTTGTGCCTTCAGGTTTGTTTTGATGGCCATTTCATCAGGACCTTACTCTTCACAGAAGTTATCCCATTCTGGGCCAGCTGTGGTAGCATAGCACTAATGTAATGTTCTGTGATGCTGAGGCCATATGGAAAGTGCTAGTTTAATTCCTGAGATCTTCTGTACACACTAGATGTATGCACACATGCTCATGATTCAGGGCTACCTGAAGCTGGGAGTGGATCGCAGTCTTAAGACCCTTTTGCCCCTCCCCCAGTCTCTGTCTCCTGGAAGAAATAAATAAAATACACATAAACAAAGAAGTTATCTCATGCAAGAAGTTTCTCCACAATTTCTTATTTTCCATGTTCTAGTCTTTAAACTGGATTGAAAGAAGTGGTCGAAGCTATAGAATTCAATGGCAGTGGCCATGATGGCATTTGCAGATCAACCAGTTTTATTATGCACCATTACTCTGCTAAAGGAAAGCATCATGTAATTACACTTCCAGAAAATTAAACATGATGACTCAGGTACTCAGTAACAATTAAAAGGTCACTATTTAATGTTTTGGTGAGGTAGGGAGAAGAAAGTTATTTTGTGTGTGCAGCCCTGCACTGCCAGTCTCTGTTGGAGGAGAAATAAAACTGAGCTGTCTTTCAGCCATACAACTTTATGCTTAAGAAGAAATCTTGCTAGTTGAGAATATAGACCGAGCCACACACTACCACCCAACAAGTGTTTCATAAGCAGCTAACTCAGAAGGACCTTACCTCACTTAAAGATGAGTACTAATTAAAAAGGAACAAGCACAATATCTATATATGAAAAAAATGAACAAATAAGAAAAGGAAATTAGAGTTGATAAAGATTCACTAGATGCTACAAAATGGATGAAATTTGTGATCCAACATACCCATCACAAATTTAAAAAAACAAAATAAAAGCAACTTAATGAATAAGAGCCCTTTTAAAAGCAGGTGCTCAAAACAAGAGATATCCAATGATTCAGATTATTCAGTAAGGCAATGGGAGATGAAACAGAAACTGGCATACCATACCAAATAGCAGCTTTGAAATAAAAACCACCATAGAGGCAGTAGAGAGGTTGGAAGCTGGCCATGCAACCACAGGAGGTGGGGAAAATTAATTAAACGAAATTAAAATGAACAAGGTTTATAAAGGATCATCAGAAAGATGATAGATACGAAGGGAAAACAGTATTTTAATAACTAAATAAATGTAAACTCTCGATATGTAAAAGACTGGACTATTCAGACTAAAATGGGCTACTCTGTTATGGAAAAATGAAGATAGAATGATCAACACTGAAAACATCTTAGAGGAAACCAGCAGTTAGCGTAATGGTTATGTCGCTGGACTCCCACATAGTCAACTGCGGTTTGCGTCTGGAACCCAGTGGCTTAAAACTCATGCCAGGTGCGTGTGCATGCGTGCCCAAGATCCCAAGAGGAGAATGGAGGAGAAGGGATTGCGGCATGACCATCCCCCCTGGGGGGGGTGATTTCTCGCTTTCTGTCTCTATGTCTCTCTCTGTCTGTCTGGCGAGCGCACGTGCCCTATAGTGAAAAACCTCTCAAAAAAAAAATCGTAGAAAAGTTATTGGACTTTAAAGATTAAAAAGAAATACCATTGGATTTTATGGTAACAAGATCAGCTTTAAAAATATCAGCTGACCTTAGCTTTACCACAGCATCACTGAAAAGATCTAGAAAAGATTTGAACAATGCCTGCAATGCATGACCAAAGAATTTTATACCCAGCTAAACAATTGTTAAATTAGGGGACCAGCAGTTGGCATAATGGCTATGTCTCTAGACTCTCATGTAGTAGAACTCAGTTCAAGTTCCTAACCCGGTGGCTTAAACTCATGCCGAGTGCACATGCACAAGATCCTGAGATGAAAATGGAGGAGAAGGGATTGCAGCATGGCCATTCCCCCTGGGGGGTGATTTCTTGCTTTCTGTCTCTCTGTCTCTCTCCGTCTTTCTGGCGAGTGCACATGACCTATAGCAAAAAATAAACCTCTCAAAAACAAAACAAAACAAAACAAAAAAACAATTGTTAAGTTAGAAAACAGAAGACTTTTTTTTTTTTAAAGAGATTTTTGCTATAGGGCACATGTGCTCACTAAAGAGACAGAGAGAGAGAAAGCGAAGAATCACACCCTGGGGAGATGGTCACGCTGCAATCCCTTCTCCTCCATTTTCTTCTCGGGATCTTGGGCATGCATGCACGTGCTCCCAGAGTGAGTTCAAGTCACTGGGTCTGGGACTCAAACCATGGTCAACTATGTGGGAGTCCAGTGATATAACCATTACATCATCTGCTGGTTCCAACGGAAGACATTTTGAACATAAAAAACTGAGGAAATTTTAAGTCATGTATGAAACTTTAATTCCCTTTTATTGTGTGTTTTGGTGCAAATCAACATAAAGTAATTAATAATTAAATATTATTGATATATTGAGCTCTATACCTTAAAAACAGAAATTATACTTTTTTTTGAGAGGTTTTTGCTATTGGGTATGTGCATTCACAAGAGAGACAGAGAGAGACAGAGAGACAGAAAATGAGAAATCACCCCACAGGGGGGATGGCCACACCACAACCCCTTCTCCTCTATTCTCCTCTCAGGATCTTGGGCACGCATACACACGCGTCCAGTGTGAATTTAAGCCACTGGGTCCGGGACTCGAACCATGGTTGACTACATAGGAGTCTAGCAACAAAGCCATTATGCCAACTGCTGGTGCTGTCCTGACCCAGCAACTCTACTTCTAGGAATTTGTTTAAAGATATATTCACAGATACATGAAATGGAATGCTCAAAGACACTCATCATAATATTGTAAACAATCTAAATCTTTATCTGTGGGAGACTTATTCACTTCCTCCCAACCGTTAGTTCATTTATTTTTCTATCTTACCCCCTCATGTCTATCTTACACGTCACATTTATTCTATGCCTCAGAGCTACAAACAATTCCTGGATCCAAGTTCCTAGGAAATTAGAGAGAGGAGCAGCTGAAGACAGAACCACAAATAATAGAGACTGATGATGAAAAGACAAAATACTGAATATATCAAAAGAACAAAAATGAAACAAAGTTGAAAAGCACAAATTTGTAATTCCACTCATAAGTCAATAGCTTTCTCCTTTTTTTCCCGTAGAATCTTTGCGAGTATTTATTAATTTTTATTTAATTCTTTTTTTTGGGGGGGGAGATATTTTTGTTATGGAGGCATGTGTGTTTGCCAGAGAGGCAGAGAGACACAGAGAGACAAAAAGTGAAAAATTACCCCTGGGGGGATGGCCACACTACAATCCCTTCTACTCCAGTCACATCTTGGGATTTGGGGCACACATGCACATGCACCTAGCATAAGTTTGTTTGTTTGTTTGTTTGTTTTTGAGAGATTTTTGCTATAGGGCATGTGTGCTTGCAAGAAAGACAAAGACAGAGAGACAGAGTTATGGAAAGTGAGAAATCACCCCCCAGCGGGGATGACCACACCACAATTCCTTCTCCTTCATTCTTCTCTCAGGATCCTGGGCCCGGTGTAAGTTTAAGCCACTGGGTCCAGGACTTGAACCACAGTCAAGTACATGGGAGTCCAGCAACATAGCCATTACGCCATCTGCTGGTCCCATAAGTTTTAAGTAACCAGGTCTGAGACTCAAACTATAGTGGATTATGTGGGAGTCCAGCTATGTAAACATTATGCCATCTGCTAGTCCCTTTGTAAGTATTTAAAGAAAACTTTAAAATTTATTTATCCATCTCTTTCATGACAGAGACAGTCACTCCCATGAAGGTCCCCATGCCGTGATCTACCCCCAGTCTCAGCCAGCCCAGCTATAGACACACATGCCCAGAGTGTACAGGGAGGTCACGGACACAAACTCAGGACTGCCCATGGAGGTCCCGTTTCATTATGGCTATACTACCAATTGGTCTTGCAAGCATGAATTTTTTTAAAGAATTATTTTATTTAGCTTTACGTTTTTATTTAATTTAATCAGAGAGGGACAGAGATAAAAAGAGAAACGGGGAAAGTGAGAAAGCAAGTCACCAGGCCTGGGACTTAAACTGCACTTGGCCATGTGGTAGTCCGGCACCCTTCAGCACATCACCTGCCGGCCTCCCTGCAAGCATGTCTTAAACCTTCCAAACTACACATTCCCCTTTGACTGTTCTACTCACATCTTGCCCTCTTCATTCCTCTGTAACTGCCCATTAGAAGGTCATTAATGAGGGACCAGCAGTTGGTGTAATGGCTATGTTGCTGGACTCCCATGTAGTTGACCTCAGTTCAAGTCTCAGAACCGTTGGCTTAAACTCAAGGGCGCGTGTGTGTGCGTGCCCAAGATCCTGAGAGGAGAATGGATGAGAAGGGATTGCAGTGTGGCCATCTCTCCAAGGGGTGATTTCATGCTTACTGTCTGTCTTTCTGGCGAATGCATATGCCCTGTAGAAAAAACCTCTCCAAAAAAAAAAAAAAAAAGGAGGTCATTACTGAGTTTTTATTTGCTAAACTCACTGACCCCTTTTCAGTTCCCTCCTAACCCGTGGCCTGGCCCTCAGGGCTCTCTCTTCACTTCCCTTCTCTGTCTTCCTCCTGGGTCTCTCCTTCTCACCTGTTCTTATGGTTTCATTTGTCATTTGTAATGCTCCTGTACTGTGAATCTAAACTACCCTCTCCCTGTGGAGTTGGCCATTACAGGAAGCCTTCTTATTCTCTGTCACCTTCCATCTCCCTACAGATGGAATTAGTCCATTCACCTCCCTCTGTTCCCCTGTATTTCAAAAGGGGCAATAGCACCCTGCAGGAGGCAAAAAAAAAAAAAAAAAAAAATAGGTTCTTGAGGGTAGACAAAAAAAAAATCCTCTTTTAATGTGCAAAATATAGATCTACATAATACATACACACACACACACACACACACACACACACATATATATATATATATATATATATATATATATATATATATATAGCCTATCTGAGGTATCAGAATTTTGTGGGTGCAGGACAATCAGAAAAAAAATTCAGAAAGGAGGCTTAAGGAGTAATACCAAAAAGAAGATTGAGAGACATTGGACTTAGTATTTTCCACCGGAATGAAAAGGAGATACACAAAACCCAGTTTGTCTAAAACCCAAGGAGCTCCCTTCCCTCATCTTGCTCCCAGTCCCCCAAATGATTTTCCCATATTCTGTCACACTTAATGTCACTTATCCAGCACTCATGCTGGGATCTGTTATATCTGGTGTACTCCTTGTCCCCACCTTTATGTCTAATCATTCCAATCTTCCCTACTGTGCTTCCACCACCTGTCATGTCTGTCTGTCTGTCTGTCCCTCTAACTATTCGAGCCCTGAGTTAAGGACCTGGTCATCTCTTGCAGGGACCATTGCAACCAGCTATACCAACAGTTTTCACATCCTGCCTCCCTTCATGCTATCTTTCATTCTGCCACTACAGAGATCTTTCTAAAATGTGAATAGTTATTTTAGTTTTCACATATTTGAAGTTCTATGCCTGTTTGCTTAAAACATAAGTCCTCTAGAAGAAAATACAAGTCTTCCACTATTTTCCCAGACCCGTTTCCTGCATTCCTCCATAGTCATACTCTATGCCGATACAACTGACCGTGTTTGTGCCTTCACTGGAATTCATTACATCTCTTTTTTTTTGATCAAATCGTCCTCTCAGATTTTCTTTTTTCAACTCTTTCCACCTGAATTCCTAATTTAAGGTCCAGTTCAAGAGTTACCACTTTTGTTGAGTCTTGCTTTTTTTTTTTTTCCTTTTAAGTTTATTTATTTATTTCATGAGAAAGAAAGAGAGAGAGACAATGGACAAACCCTCCGTCAACCCAAGTCTTCCCCGACAGTTAGGAACATAGGCACAGGAACATACATACCCAGCATATACAGGCCAACACAGGAAACAAACTCTGTTCTTTATACGGTTTCCAGAACTACAGGCTGTCATGCTACCACTGCGCCACTGCTGCTGGGTCTGTTGAGTCTTGCTTTCTTTATGCTTCTGCAGCATGATGTATGTGTGTATACCACACTGTCTTTTAGTTGGCTCCTTATTAGACTGTGAACTTGAGGGACAAAGATAATTATTGAATCAACACAGTTTTTTAGAAAAGCAACTCTATTTTCAAGGCATTGTGCTGGGTGTAGGAGCAGCAGTGAATGAATGAGTCTTGCCTCCATGAAGTTTAAAATCTGATGGGAAATATTCACTGTGTTCTGGATGAGAAAATTCATTTTGTATGTGTAATGATATACAGTGAATGAAAGTAAAATAAAAAAAGAAAATATAAAAAAATCTGATGGGGGAGATAGAGATTCAACAAATCCATTTAGCAAATCATAATTTCCATGCTATTGTGATATGTGCTACAAAGAAAAAAAATATAAGATGCTTTGAGGATAATAAGGAATAGGGAAAATCACACGCATCTGAAGGGACTAAGACAATTTTCCTGGAGAAAAGATACTTAAATCAAGACCACATGAAGAACAGGAGTATATTTTAGGTGGGAGGATGCCCTGATAAGAGAGAGCCTAAGGGGACATGATGGTTTAACAGTGGAAAAACATAATATTCTGCCAGGTGACCCACATGGGAAGATTCCTAGTTTGTGTCCAGAGACCTTCCTGAGTACAGCAGTGATATGTGCTGGTGATCTGGGCTGGCTGAAGCTGGGTGAATGACAATGTGGAGACCCTATTGGGCGTGCTATCTGTCTTACTCATGGAAGAAATTAATTTTAAAGATGTTTAATAAAAAAGGAGAGCCTAAGATAGTTGGAAACCAGAAATAGCAAAACAAACAAAGCAGAGAGTCTGAAGGCAAGAAGAGAGGAGTGTGAGGTGACATCTCTGAATGGATTTATGATGGAAGGAGTAACCTCCTTCATCTGAAGAGCAGTCTTTACATTGCTCCTCTAAGGACTTTCTGGTACCACATAATAGACTATCGACTTGAATCTGGGTGGTCATGTTTTTGTCCTTTTTGTCATTTTGTTTGAAATAAAAGATTCAGGAATATTTTTTTCTGTGACCAAAAAAAAAGCAAAAAATTATGATAGAAATAGATGATATATATTCAACACCTTCTAGAAGTACCCCACTTTCATCATGTGTTCTTTGGAGAGCTCCACATCTCATGCAAATGACAAATAGCCATGCAATATGAGTTTTTCAAGACGTGACCTCAATGCATGTTGCCTGGGCAACATGGCCCCAAACTGAATAAGAGCATTTCACTGTACCTGAGACTCTGGGGCCAAGTTATATGGATGTGAACATGGAGCAAAGAAATATGGACTGTACTCTGACTGGATAATTCACAGGCTCAGGGACAGCTTCACCCTACCTTCTCTGGAGAAGCAAGTTTTCATGCTGCATAAATTTAAGTTTGAGGGACACTGGAAGTCCCATTACTAGAGTCTTCTGGATGTTGCAAGAAGGGATGGAATTGAGAGTGGGTTTGTCAAAACAAGCCAGCCCCACGTTCAAGGAATCATGTGTTTGTGGTTCTATCCACAAACATGAGTCACCGAGGGAGGTATGTAGACAGTTGTGAAAAGAGAAGAGAAGCTTAAAAATAACAGTTCCACTGAAGGGTGGAGCTTGTGGCTGGTGTTGTGTCACACTTGGCTGCTGTTTCTGAAAACTGCCCCAGTAAAGTGGTAAGTAGAATGATGGCTGCAGGCACCTAGCTCTCAGGAAAGAGACACAGGTATCTATTGAGGGTGATTTCAGGGTCATGAAAGCCTCTGTCAATTATTCCCTGAAATCGATGCCTGAATTTACACTCAAGAGCCCCACATCTTTAGTCAAAGATGTTGATCCCCAATAAATTAGAAGGACAACACATTAGGCTATTGTTAATAATACACACAAAGTTCTTGGAGCTATAAGGATGCTCAGACTGCTTTCCTTTACTTTCCGTCTTTTCTTTGATCTTTGTCCCACAGTTCTATATACTCCCTGGGGGTAAGGACCTTGTTTGTCCTGTTTTCAGTTCCATCTTCAGTGTCTAGCACAGAGTAGGAGCTAAATAAATATTTGCTTAAGGAAAAATGGAAGGAATGTATCTAGCTTAGCCCTTTCAGTTTGCAGGCAAGAAAACTAAGCAAGAAATAGAAACTTGCCCAGAGTCATGCAACCAGGAAGCAGAGATGTGAGGGAAACCAGTCTCTGACTCAGTGCTCTCTCCATTCCAACAGGCTATTAAGATTCAGAATAGCTACAACTGTTTTGTGGCGGGCCAGAGAGACAAAACATAAGGTCACTGGTCATCAAACGAGAAGGTGCTATGAAGGGTTTCTGATGGGCTCAAAGCAAGAATATTGTACCCGGCAAGATTATCCTTCATATGGGAAGAAAAGACAAGAACATTCTCAGATAAACAAAACCTGAAAGAATTTACAAACGCCAGACCAGATTTCCAAGAAGTTCTGCAGGGAGTGCTATCCCAGGAAAATTAAATACAGTCACACAGAAATAAGAGTTCAAAAACTAAGAAAATGATCAAATTAATCATGGAGACAAGTCTGGAGTTGAATATTATATTCCAGAATTTAACTGGGAAAATCAAACCACAACAGAAGATAGATTGAGTACATGAGACTGAACTGGTGGAATAGAATTTATGACTTTTGACTAAAACATTGCCGATTTTCTTCTAGGCTTTGTTTTCCGGTTTTAAGGATTTTTTGTCCTGTCTTGAGCTACCAATAGGTTCATGTACCTACTATTTGAACAGAATCCCAACCTGTTTCCTGGCTTTTAAGTTTTATTTTTTTATTTTTTTAGAGGTTTTTGCTATAGGGCACATGCGCTCACCAGAAAGACAGAGACACAGAGAGACAGAAAGCAAGAAATCACCCCCCAGGGGGCATGGCCACACCACAATCCCTTCTCTCCATTCTCCTCTCCAGATCTTGGGCACACATGCACACATGTGTGACGTGAATTTAAGCCACCGGGTCTGGGACTCGAACTGTGGTCAACTACATGGGAGTCCAGCAACATAGCCATTACACCAACTGTTGGTCCCCCGGCTTTAAGTTTTAAGCATAGTTCCTTAGTATTTCTTTGATTTATTAAAGCTAAAACTGCTTATCTTGAAATTGAAAAATATAGTGAAATATACATAATTAATGACCGTAGTAAGCTATATAGCATCAGCTAGGTGCTATCTTATAGTATATTCATTCTACTCAGAGTTTCACACCTAAAGTCAGACATGTATTCACAGATATGTATATACCAGCTGAACTTGCTATTGAAAGTAGTCAGATTATTTAAGAAATTTTGTGAATCAATAAAATGTGGGGATAAAAGGGAATGGAAAACAACTCTAGACACCTGAGATAGTGTGGGAGGAGGGTGGGAAATGACAGAGGGTGATAAATAGGGGGGAAATATTTATATAAACATATATATATGAAACTAGAAATGGAAAATTATTGATAATAACATGTATGATTAGACCACTATGCAGTACACTCTGGATGAGAAATCACATTTTGTATGCTGCGACAATGCTCAGTGAATGAATGTAAATTAATTAATTAAAAACAAAAATAATGTGAAATAAATCAAGAAAAAGGACCAAAATAAATAAATAAAGAGATAATAAACTTAGATGAGGTGGCAAAGAAAAAGCTCGCCAAGGGCTACTCAGCAAAGCTTCAAGAGCACAGAGGTGCTCCTTTATTGGTCTGCCTAAATTTTAATAAATAAAACATCAGAGAAAATCCCAAGTTCCTGGAGTTGTAGAGGCTGTTGGCTTGTGGTCTACTTAGACCACAGACTTTACCTTATGCAGCCAGGTTTACAATCGTTAATACCAACAGTGTGAGTGCTTTTGTGTGTTCGGGTTTGTTACTTGTTGCTGTACTTTAATAATCAGACAATAGGTTACAGTTGTACATTGGCAAAGAGCCATAAAGAAGAGCATCCAAACAAAGAAGAGAAAAGCCAGACTGGCAAGTGTGCTGGCTGGGAAAGAAAATCCAGATACTTTGCTTTCAGTCCCTATGGAAGAAAGGTTTAAAGTTCACTGTGAAGAAAGGGGAGGAGTTTTAGGCAATCACAGTGGATACAAACAAGGTCATTTTTGAAGCCAGTTTACATTTAACCTCACATTGTCTTGTCTTTAAAAAAAAAAAAAATATCTACAGTGAAAGGCTTTTTTTTTTTTTTTTGGAGAGGTTTTTCGCTATAGGGCGCTTGCGCTCGCCAGACAGAGAGAGAGACATAGAGACAGAAAGCGAGAAATCACCCCCCAGGGGGGATGGTCACGCCGCAGTGCCCACGCACCCAGCATGAGCTTTAAGCCACCGGGTTCGGGACGCGAATCACGGTCGACTACGTGGGAGTCCAGCGACATAGCCATTACACTAACTGCTGGTTCCCTACAGTGAAAGGCTTTTTAAGAGGGTAGGAGCAGTTGCAGGAGCAGCAGGGAGAAGCTAGGGCTTGGAGTGGCATGTAGGGAGAGGCAAGAAGGGCAGCCACATCCCATGAGGCTCTGTTGAGGGAGCAGAGCCCTACCTGGCTTACAGTTCCATGCCCAGAAAAGATGGATTCTATTTCTATTCCCAGCCAATGGGATGCTGGATGTCGACTCTGAGTCATTAAAGATTGTTTCTAAAGAAGGGCCGGAGCTTTCAAGTCTGGGAGCTGCTCTGGACTTGGCTCAGGGTGGGTTTACTGGCTTAGTCTGAGAACACCACCAAATATTTGACTACAGTTTTATGTTAAATCTTTTCATCCCTATTTGTCTATTTGAGCATAGAATTAGCAATTATTTGAAAAATATCTACTTCTTTGACAAAACCATTGAAAGCAAAAACCAACAGGGATTGACTTACCTGGGTGTTACGGTCAGTGCAGGTTTTAGAAACTGCTCAGATTGTAGAGTTTCAACTTAGAGAGTAAATGACATTCCATCAGCTGAAGTAGGGCGAGACTGACTCAAGCAAATGGATAAAATGGAAGCCATTTAGATAGCTTCTTTTATTTCTCCATAAATTTTAATTTTAAAGAATCACGTTTTGATTGCCAAGGCTATAATGACATCTGAGGGGCATATTTATTTTGAGTCCAGGTTACAAGACATCCAAAACAACAAAAATCCCATACAAACTTTAGGGATGGAGATATTTGTTTTTTTCTTGTTTTTCTCTCTCTTTTTTAAAAAATAGCGTTAGCATAAGAATGTGTTCTAAATACATATAAATAAGAATGTATTTGATAACACCAGTAATAATAATGATGATGATGATACTTGGGAAAGAATAAAGAATAAAAGAAACAGAAAAATATTAAGGCCATACTGACAGAAACTCAGATAAGCAACCTACATAAATTAGTCAGTTTCCTTATCAGAGATTTACATGTTAAAGGAACTTGATACAACCTAGCAGGAAATTGAACAAGTGATTCTATGTCCAGATTTGGAAACAAAAATAACCACTCAGGGCTTATATCCATTTGTTTGTTCAAACTTGTGCAGATGAAAGTCTTTTTGGTGAGAGCCATAGCGAGCAGTTTGGAGAGGCAAGCGTTCAGCTGAAGGATGACTGACACTGAAGCAATTGCTAATGCATTATACAGGAAGACACACTGGATGCAAGTTTCAGCTGGTCCATGGTGACCACGGAGATGGTGCAAAGAGGGAAATACTTTGTATGACTTAGCATCATCCATGGTAAATTAAAAAGAAAACCAGTCTGCTAATTCTAAAACACTTTCAGCCTTTTTTTACTTAGGCTTACTGGTATCCTACATCCAACACACATACAACTCACACCCACACACAGATATTTCACATTCTTGTTTTAAATTTGTACCCATTCCAGTGTTTCTTAGTGTTTCCCCAAGAATGAGAATGGTTTTCAAACTTCTGACTTGTAACCTCGGGGACAAGCAGACATCTGCCTGTTGAACCCTTCAGGCCAGGACCTCAATGTTCCCCCAGCAGCTCTCAGACGCCTGTCCAAACAGTCTCTCTCTGGTCTCCAAGAGTTCCCTTGCATACCACATGCATGTTCTATTTATATGTTTCTTTGTCCTGAACAAAAAATTGGCCCCATTGTGTGGGAGTAACACCAGAAAGAAAAACAAAATCTATCCATGGAGAGAAAATGGAGATTGTGGGAGTTTGGAGAAATTTATATACTTTACTCATTCCATCTTTTGGTGATGTCAGAGTCAAAGAATATGCCTTTTAAAAAAAATCACATATACACATTAAAAAAAATCTTGGGACTCAACAATTCTGCCCATCAAGTGGATGGTCATTAAAAGGAGAAATGTAAACACTCCCTTGCCTGTCCCTCTGCTCCCTTCCATTTCCCTCATCAGTGCCCTAAAGAACCTAACAAATTAGTTCAGACTCCATTTGGACGGAATTTAGGGCCTGTCTGCAAAAGAGTGAGGGGTATTAATGGAGATGGGGGTGGGGAGTAGAGGTGGGAGGTGGAAAGGTGGCACTTGAGTCTGGGCGACCCGCTCTGGTGTTTTCTGGAGGCACAGAGAAGGGCTGGCTGACACTTTACAGATGGGGTGAAATGTGCAGGGAATTTGGCATTTCTGCCATAGGGCTCTGGCTGTCCTGCTTACTCTTTCCTTCTCCCTGCTGGTAAAAGTGCAGGAGAAAAGGGTTAAATAAATGTTTGTGATATGATAAGGTGCTTGTTTATTTAAGGAATGACAGATTATTGGCCGCAAAGGCAGCCCTGAAAAATAGTACAAAGGAACTGGCTCTCCCCTCGCGGATGATGTGATTTCCTCCTAAGATTCTGTTCTTTCCTAGGAACAATTTACTCTGGGAATTAAGAAGGATGATTTCCCTGCAGTCAGAGATGGACAGCACTGGCGCTAGGGCTGGAGCCCTAGAAGCTGGCTGGGAACTGGGTGGGCTTGAACTGGGGAATGCTTTCCCTGTGAGGACTGTCCTCTCTCTGCCCTCATGCTGGCCCAGCACAGAGCTCAGGTTCAGCACCCTGGAGCTCTGCTCTCCATCCTGGGGAGGCTGTGGGGCAGGCAGCCTCCATCACTTCTCAGAGCATGGGAAAGGGATGTACTCACTCAGGAGCAGGACTTCTTCTCCAGGACATCCTGGAACCAGGTCTGCTTCTAACTACAGATTGCCGTGTCATCTTATGACCATTCCAACCCTCTTTGAACTCATGCCCAATCACACATGGTTGTATGTATTCCTATACACACTCTCAAACCCTAGGGCTCCCATTCTCCTATTGGACTCTACGGGTTTTGTCGGCACTCCTGGCAGAGATATATATCAGTTCCAGATACTCAGAAAACGTGTTCACCTAAAGTCTGTACACTTTTTCTGGGGAATGGAACATCAGTGTCTGCCAATCCTAGAAATCACAGAGAGGCCCAGCCTGAGGGGCCTGGAGCCAGCCAGCTTCCACGGGCCATGACACCTTGCAGTGCACTGCAAGTTGTGCAGTCCATGTCCTGCTTCCAAATGCCACTCCTAGTTGTCTCCTGCCTGGAGAAAAAGGGTTCAGAGCCCAGCATACTCTTACCAGAGCACTTCCTCCCCTCTCCTCGCCCTCCTCCTGGCATCCACAGAGTGCAGTTCACATACTTGCTGAGCAGAAGGGTTCTTACAAGATATTTGGCATAGTTCTCATTTGTAAAGAACTCAGAGCCAAAATCAAACACCAGGGGGAAAAAAAAGTTGTGATTTAACTGCTGTTTTTCCAAGATCCTGGGAACTACTGTGTGATTTTTCACAATCGCCTTGCTGCCTTATCAGCCTATGTGCTTGTTTGTAAGATGTAAGGCACCAGCCTGGAGAACCCACTGCTCTTCAGACACTGTGACTAGGGCTTGAGCCGACAGCAGGGACATTATCAAATATCCATGTTTGTGCTATTTTTATGATTGCATTCAGTACTAATAGGGCTCATTGAGTACACAGCCATGTGCTCATGCTTGAACTACACAAGATAAGATTCTTGTCCCAAGGAGCTTACTGCCTGACTTTTGCAAAAACCAGATGGCAGAAAATGATTTCCCTCTGCCCATCAGCAATGATTGAGGGGGTGGAGAGGAGAAGGGATTCAGTCAATTCATAACTCTCCCAGGGTGGGACCTCTGCTTTGGCATTTATCCCATGTGATGTTTTAATCATGTATTGTCTTTACCCATCATCCACTACTCCCCAAGCTGCATTGTCTAGGAGGCTCTGAGAGATCTAGCTAATTTGAATATCAGCTTTTTAAAGCATCACTAGATAATAGAGATGCTTCCCCCCGATACACAGAAGCACACATTAGGCATATACCAACTCACTGATACATCATGGTTTCGAAAACGAGCCATGAATGGCTTTGGGACTGTCAGTGGGGATGAGGAAGTGCAGTTACGCCTATTGTCTGTCATAGCTGAGTTGTATTCTGTGATGCTGGATTAGGAAGCACCAGCCAGGATGCCCCAGGGTGTCAATCAAGTCCCTGGGACAGCTATAACCTTGGTCTGCCCATGCGTGAAATACTCAGCAGAGCAGTAGAAAGGACCAGTACTCATCAGCACCACTGTCCCTGGGGAGCCTCCCTGAACATGGTCATGTCAAGTGACCTTGTTTCAGGATAGCCCCCTAATTCTTCAAGCCATTTGCAATGGTGTAGGTTTTCTTTCTTTCTTTCTTTTCCCTTCCTTCCTTCCTTCCTTCCTTCCTTCCTTCCTTCCTTCCTTCCTTCTTTCTCTCTCTCTCTCTTTCTTTCTTTCTTTCTTTCTTTCTTTCTTTCATTCTTTCTTTTTTTTTGGAGAGGTTTTTGCTATAGGGTGCGTGCATCAGCCTACCTGTTATTTTTCTATCATTATTCCTCCCCCATCTCAATATACATAATTCATCTATTCTGAACTTGATAGAGGAATCAGTAAATTCTTCATGCTTTTCAAAACAGTCATCTTTTTGACAGCTAAGCTTATGAATCAGTAATTCCACTCCTGAATATCTACCCAAAGGATAGGAAAATGCTCAGTCAGAAAAACATTTGCACATCCATATTAATTGCATCACTGTTCACAATTGCTAAGACATGGAACCAACCCAAATGCCCACAAAGAGAGGAATGGATTGAAAAAGTGCAGGACATATACACTACAGAATATTACTCAGCCATAAAAAAAATGAGACCCTGGCATTTGATAGAAAGTGGATAAATATGGAATATTTACTGCTAAATCTGAAGCAAGCCAGAAAATGAAAGTGAGGCATTGTATTTCCCCACTCAATATATACTGAATATCTGCACTCTACGGCAGAAACTTAAATATTGGACAATATAAAGGCATGGAGAGCAACTGTGGTAGCAGAGACACTGTGGAAGGAGGATGGGAAATGGCAGAGGGTGAGAGGGAAGGAATCAAGGGGAAAAAAGAAATGAAATAGTTGAGAAACACAAAATAGAAAATTAATCTGTTGAAGATAATAGGTATGGTAATATCTTTGATTGGGTCAATATTCAGTGTATTCTGGATGAGAAATTCATTTTGTATGCTGTAATGATATACAGTGAATGAATATAAAATAAATTTAAAAAGAGAACAAAATAGCCTCTAGAACACATATTGTATATTTGTTCACCCACCAAAATTTCTAAGTGCATTCTTTCTGTAGACTTGTGCTATGGCCTTGGTGAATGAGAGGAACAGAAATGCCTGTGCTTGAGGAATTAATAGACTAATGGAAGAGCTAGACCTGAGAATTTATTTGCAATACATTATGGAACATACTCTAGTTTACAAAGGCCTGAAAAGGCATTGGAGTATGAGGCTGTGTTTACAGGATAGGGCTCCAGCGAGTCAAATTTAGCTTATGGCCAATGACCCATAAACTATTACCCATGAGTCAAATCCAGTTTGTAGCCTATTTTTATAAGGCTTATAAGTTAAGAATAGTTCTTATATTTATAAAGGAGGATTAAAAATAACAGTGATCAAGCAAACAAAGAACAGGTAACAGAAACCAGAAGTGGTAAAATATTTACTATCTGGCCCTTTATAAGAAAAAATTGTCCAACTCCACACATAGAATGAAAGAAAGCATCTTTGCAATGTTGAGTAGGTAGGTGTATTCCTAGCAGATAGCAATGCTCATATTCATATAATAAAAGCATCAATGAGGAGGATTTACCATTCTTTCTCCCCTGGAAGAGCCTTGACCCCACACAATGATCACTCCACAAAAAGATCAAATTAAACACTACTTACTATTGAGTGGTCAGAAAAGTCATAATACATTTTTACATAGAAAAACACATCATGAACTTTACAACAATCCAATATATGTCTTTCACTGCACAGGGCATGAAAAATGTGTGATCTGATATAAAAATTAAAATAACTCTAAGGGCTGTTCACAAATCTAAAATTTCTGAGACTTCAGCAGTTTGGTGATACTGTGGTAATATGCTTGAGCGATGCTATATCCATATGGAAGATCAAAAGTTTAGTTTCCCAGTCAACCTATATATGATGAGTGCTTGCATGACCTTAATCCTAACTGACTAGGAAGGTTGAGCAGAATCGTGGTGCAAGATCATATTGAGGGCACTTTTCTTTCTCTGTCTCTCATTCCCATGAAAGAAATATATAAACTTAAATTTTCTGAAGCTTAACACAAGAGATGTTTGTTTCTTACACAGACACTAATTGGCTAGGGGAGTGAGAATGCTCTGCTTCACGTGATCCTTCAGGAACCTAGGCTGAGGGAAGCTCTTCTGTGTTCAATATGTAACTTCCCAAGTCATTATAGATGTCAACAACCTTGCTTACAAATGGAGGGAAGAGAGAATGGCTAGTCACCTTTGGGGGTGGGGAGGAATATGGGAGTAGGGAGGGAGGAGGTTTATGGGCCAGGCCTGGAAAATATGCTCCTCATTTTCACTCTCATGTCACCTGTTAGAATTCAGTCACATGGCCACACCTAACTGCAAGGAGTGCTGGCTAATATAGTCTAATTTACACCTAGGGAGAAGAGGGGATGGATTATGGGAAACACAAAGCAGACTTTGCCCCCAGAGTAAACCTTGGGTAAAACTGGAAATCTGTTCCTCTGTAATAGAGACCTGATGCTAGTAGGAGGAGACCTAATATTTGAATGTCACATTCAAACCAAATAAAAACTTGATTGTTTGCAGTATTAAACAGAATCACTTACCTAGCTTTGATATGGTGGAACATGCACTGAGATTGAAGGACACAAAAAACTCCCACCAGCTTTGGGGCCAGCATAAGTTACAACCTCTGGACACAAAGTGCCTCTTCAGTCAAATGAGTTGGATCAGCTTCAGGAGTCTGTGAGCTCACACACCACATCTAAGAGCATGAAAAGATAACAGCGGAACCAGGGATGACCTCTTACCTGACTGACAGTCTCACCACCAAATATTTCAATCATTAGTTAGCCATTGTCTTTTTATAGGATACAGGAAAGACTATCTTAGGAAGAACATAGGAGAATGGTGCCTTTAATCTACTTATAGTCTACTGTGTAGGAAAGGTTACAGAACACCTTGTGTGATCTTCAACAATACTCATGCCAGGATAAACACAGACACATGTCACACATGGTTCACCGGGGAGAGACAAACAGGTAAATAGAATTTAGATTCAATATGTGGGGGTTAGGGAAGTGTTATGCATGGAAACGGATGTGGGTATGCAGAGAAGAGAAGGCTTCCCAGGGAAGGGGACAGCCTGGTGAATGGCAACTGCATGAGCTAGATCAAATGTGTATTCAGAGGACAGGGAAGAAAGACAGGGCAGGGTGCCAGATACAAAGCACATAGCACAGAGGAAGGCTGGAAGCACAGAAGAGCTAGACAGAGTTTGCTGTTGATGAAGGCAAATTAAGAAATGCGAAGACAGAGAGATAGACAAGGGTCCTAAAAGGCTTGTGACTCACCTAAGGGACCTGTGTTTTATTTCAATGGGGAGTCACCAAATGGATTTTTTAAAGACAGGATCTCATTGGCAGCTCATGATTCTCCTGCCACAGTCTCACGGCTGGGGCCACAGAGGTGTACCACCAAGCCCTTCTCTTTCAGATTGGGTCTTGTTGTATGGCTCAGGCCCAGGGCTTGAGCTTACTGTCCTCCTGCCTCAGGCTCCAACTCTCTGAGACCACAGGTGCAGGCTACCATGCTAAGTCTTTCGGTTGGATCCAGGTACTTGTGGTCCCAGCTTGTGGAGCATATCATCTTAACAGCATGTGCCACTGTGGCTGGGCCTGAATGGATTATTTCTCAGGAATAATATGGCAAACTTTAGATAAATCATTTTCCCCTTTACATTATACAGTTCCAGAATTGTTTTCTGAGGAAATGAATTTTCTTACTTTTAAAGTCATAAAACTAATACATATGCATTATAAAATCTTTGAAAAGTATATAAGGGCTTAATCAATAAGAAAAAAAATTACACATAAATTTATTATGCAAAGACAATTACTAAGAACATTTTGGAATACATTCGTCCATTAATTATATATCCTTATTTTAAAATAGCTGAGATTAGAAGGTATATGGTACTTTAAATTTTTTTGCTTAAAAAATTAAAGATATGGGCCAGTAGGTGGCATAGTGGTAAAGGCGTTGGACTCCCACATGGCCAGCGATTTGAATCCTGAACCTGGCAACTTGTTTTCTTGCTTTCCCTCTCTCTTTCTTTCTCTGGTAAGTGTGCATGCCCTGTAGCAAATTAAAGAGTGATAATGAAAATAAATAAAATTAAATAAATAATTCTTTTTTAATTTTTTTAACATTCATTCACTGTATATCACTAGAACATACAAAATGAATTTTCCCTCTGGGATACACTGTATATTGGCTCAATCAAAGATATTACCATACATATTTTCAACAGATAATTTTCCATTTGATGTTTCTTAAATGTCTTGCTTCTTTTTTGTCACCCCTTGATTCCCTCTCTCTCACCCTCTACCATTTTCCACCCTCCTTCCACATTGTCTCTAGTACCCACAGTTGTTCTTCATGCCTTTACACTATCCAATAGTTCAGTTTCTACCATCGAGTGCAGACATTCAGCATATAGTATATATTGAGTGGGGACACATAATGCCTCTCTTTCATAGTCTGGCTTGCTTCACGTAGCAGTAAATCTTCCATATTTATCCACTTTCTATCAAAAGATACAGTCTCATTGTTTTTTATGGCTAAGTATTATTCTGAAGTGCACACTTTTTCAATCCATTTTTCTGTTCATGGGCATTTGGGTTGGTTCCATGAAGTGCTTTTCTGGCTGAGTGTACTTCTAACCTTTGGGTAGATACCCAGGGGTGGAATTGATGGACCATATGGTAGTTCTATTTGTAGGTCTTTGAGGAATCTCTATGTTTTTCTCCACAGTGCCTGCACAAATTTACATTCTTACCCACAGTGTAGTAGAGTTCCCTTTTCTCCACAACCTTGTCAGCACTTATCATTCTTTATTTTTTAAATCTTAGCCATTCTGACTGGGGTTAGGTGGTATCTCATTATGGTTTTATTTGCATATCCCTCATGATAAAGGATGTTGAACATTTTTTCACATGCTTTTTGGCTGTGTGTACGTCTTCCTTGAAGTTGCCTGTTTAGCTCATTTGCCCATCTTTTAACTGGATTGATTTTTTTTTTTTGGGGGGGGGTGAACTGCTTGAATTCCCTGTATATTTTGGTTATCAGTCCCTTTTCTGAGGCGTAGTTTGCAAATAAATAGTTCTTTAAAAAATTATAAATATTATATCCTTTTCCCATTTCACAAAACTTGGAGCCAATAAAAAGTTTCTTGCCTGTCTCCCTCCTTTTTGCCCCTTAACCTATTTATTCTCTATGCTGAAACCAAAGTAATTGTGCTGAAATGTACAGAAAACTATAAATAACAATAATAAGAAAAAGTTACATACAAAGCAACTACCTAGAGTTAAACTGTTAATATTTTGATTTTTCCCCTAGTGTGTGTGTGTGTAAATTTTTTTTTGAGGTTTTTGCTATAGGGCGCATGCGCTCGCCAGACAGAGAGAGAGAGAGAGAGAGACAGAGAAATAGAAAGTGAGAAATCACCCCCCACGGGGGATGGCCACGCCGCAATCCCTTCTCCTCCATTCTCCTCTCGGAATCTTGGGCATGCACGCACACGTGCCCGGCGTAAGTTTAAGCCACTGGGTCTGGGACGCGAACCGTGGTCGACTATGTGGGAGTCCAGCGACATAGCCATTACGCTAACTGCTGGTCCCATGTATGAATATTTTTAAATAACTTAGGTTACATGAAATGTAGTATTTTCTTTTAGCATAAACTTAACTTTTAACATTAAGTCAATTAAACAAACTAGAGTTATAAAGCATTTCCCAAAGCATATGCTGTTCACACAATCATACAAATAATTGAGAGCTCCCCACCCAGGGTCTAGAAAATCATTGGGAGAGACCAGCAGATGGTGTAATGTTTACATCCCTGGACTCCCACGTAGTCAACCGCAGATGGAGTCCTGGACCCAGTGACTCAGTGACTTAAAACTCTTCCAGGGTGCCTATGTGTGTGTGCCCAGATCCCAAGAGGAAAATGAAGAAGAAGGGATTGCGGCATGGCAATCCTTTCTCGCTTTCTGTTTCTCTGTCTCTGGCGAGTGCATGTGTCCTACAACAAAAATCTCTCTCAGAAAGAAAGAGAGAAAGAGAGAGGGGGGAGGAGGAAGGAAGGGAGGGAGGGAGGAAGGAAGAAAAAGAGAGAGAGAAAGATAGAGGAAAGAAGAAAGAAAGAAAGAGAGAAAGAGAGAAAGAGAGAGAGAGAGAGAGGGAGGGAGGGAGGGAGGGAGGGAGGGAGGAGAGAGAGAGAGAGAGAGAGAGAGAGAGAGAGAGAGAGAGAGAGAGAGAGAGAAAGAAGGAAAGAAAGAAAGAAAGAAAGAAAGAAAGAAAGAAAGAAAGAAAGAAAGAAAGAAAGAAAGAAAAAGAAAGGAAGGAAAGAAGGAAGGAAGGAAGGAAGGAAGGAAGGAAGGAAGGAAGGAAGGAAGGAAGAAGAAAGAAAGAAAGAAAGAAAGAAAGAAAGAAAGAAAGAAAGAAAGAAAGAAAGAAAGAAAGAAAGAAAGAAAGAAAATCATTGGGCATTTCTGGACCCCATGTATGTCAAGTTGGCAACCTCCTTGTTGAACATGCTGCTGAGGTGGCTTCTGAGTCTTTTTACCTTCAGAGGTGCCTATGGTGTTCAGGTTTCTATACAGACTTTTTGTAACAAAGCCCCTTCTGAGAAAGAGTCTTTGCCCCCAGTTCCCCTTTCTCCTTATAAAGATAAACCCTGGAAATATCTGGACCCTGGAGCACACCAGTACCGCTATGGTTCTCCTCCTGTCTGAGCTATCATCTCAGCCACAAAAATGGTATACCCTTACAGCAGACTCAAAAGCTATGTATTAGAGGGAATACAGTTGCTGGAAATCCCTGGCCCATCTGCTGAGATCACAAGTTGCACATTGACTTTAGAAACGTGAAGCCCTTGGAGGGGTTTGTCTGTGCTGACATGGGTATCATCTCCATGCTCTGTATACAAGCGTCTGTATGAAGCAACATAAGAAGTTGACCAAGGCCAGCTAAAAAGCCTGGGATCATGGTCTCCTCAGTTACCACATTCCCCAGGTTGAACCGAAAGACCTTGACTTCAGTACTTCTCATGGAACTGTGAGTGCTACTCTGCCAGCCCCCACCCTGGTTTCAGATGATCTTTGGTACCCATGGTACAGCTGGAAACATCCACCAGACAGAGAATTGTCCCAACTTTGCCAGCTCTATCAGGGCCATCTCCAAAAAGGGAGTGGCCCCCCACCCGAGTGGATGCCCAAGGTGCCCCCCCACCACTACCTGCCGAAGCCTCCTTCCATGAGCAGATGAGCCAGAGTGCTCTGTAAGAATGTAGAGCAGGAAGGGAGCCTAAGGATTAGGAGATAGAGCCTAGGAGTATATAAAGAGATGTTACCTTTAAGAATTATGTCTGTTTTGTGGCCAGTGGCAGTCTCAGGAAGAAAATTGTTGTTAAATACATCTGAGACTAAGAGAGGTCAGTATAAATGTGTACGGGAGCCCCAATCCCTAAATATTGTAAGCAGATGGGCTAAATATTGAATTGCTGTTTCAGACTTCTGCCAACTCAACTTTTCCACAATAAAGTTATATCTCCTGTCAGAGAGAGAGAGAGAGAGAGAGAGAGAATATCATTGGAGACTAGTATAATTGGCTTTGATTGTTTAAATCCACTTTGAAATTGAATTTTGAATGGTTTATTGGTGTTATATATTACACTTTTATTAAGGATATATATTTTTTCTTTTTGGCTAGGCATGGTGGCACTCCATAATGATGAATATATGAAAAAGCCCCATGTTCATGTCCTGGGGTATCCCTGTACACAGAAGGCACTTTCTTGTGCCTGTAATACTAGTTGACTGAGGCTAGGAGTAGAACATGGTGTAGAAACCCTGTTGGGAGTGCCTGTCTTTCTTTGCCTCTTTCTCTCTTTCAGAAGAGATAAGTACATAAACTTCTAACAAATGAGAGTATGTTTAATATGGCATTTGCTGTTGTGTAGGCTTTAAGGATGTTATTGAGATTTTGTTCATTACATCAGGCAATGTATCCTTTACGACAGTAGTCCCCAACCTTTTTGGTACCAGGGACCAGTTTTCATGGAAGACAATTTTTCCATGAACTGGGGGTGGAAGGATGGTTTCAGGATGATTAAAGCATATTACATTTATTGTGAACTTTATTTATATTATTATTATGCTGTAATAGATAATGAAATAACTATACAACTCACCATAATGCAGTATTTGCAGCCACTCCCCAGCACTAGCATCAATGCGTCAGTTCTACCTCAGGTCATCAGGCATTAGATTCTCATAAGGAACACACAACATAGATCCCTTGCATATACAGTACACAATAGGGTTTGTTTTCCTATGAGAATTTAATGCCACTGCTGAGCTAACAGGAGCAGAGCTCAGAGAGTAATGCGAGTAATGGGGACTGGCTGTAAATACAGATAAAGCTTCTCTCAATTGCTGCTCAATTCCTGCTATACAGCCTGATTCCAAACAGGCCATGGATCAACCCAGGGACTGGGGACTGGGGACCCCTGCATTGACACATTCTTCTCAGGTCTTATTTTTGCAAAAATTTCCCTTAGAGGACTTTATTTCTCTATTTTGATATGGATCACTTATTAAATTAGGAGGCTGAAGAGTAAAAATATATTTTATAATCAAAAGAAAATCTGGACACTGGACCCCAACAAAATAATCAAAAACACAAAGTTCAAAGTCTTTATAGAGGGCAGAAGGTGGTACGTCCAAGAAGACATTCTTCTTATGTCTTATTGCTCAAAAATATTTTGCTTCTCCTGTACAGAAAGCATAATTTTAAAAAATTTCTTGGCAATGAAAATTTAGTAAATCAATTTCTTTTTTTTTCCTTTTTTTATTGGCTACTAGGAAATTAGAACTAAAGTTACATTGCTCTTCACCATCATGTAGAACTTTACAGCATACATATTTGTGTCCTAATTTTTTTTCTGGCTTTATCTTATTTTGTCCTTATTTTCTCTTTCCCTTGACCCCTGACATACACACACACACACACACACACACACACACACACAGAGTTATACACACAAGGGCCTTCAGAAAGAATTAAAGTACACCTTATTTGAATGCAAAAAAATTGAAATCCATATGTAGTTTTTTCTTTTTTTTTTAAGAGGGATTTTTTTGTTGTGGGGCACATGAACTTGCTGGAGAGACAGAGAGAGAGAGAGAGAGAGAGAGAGAGAGTGATAATTCACTCCCCAGGAGGGATGACCATGTCACAATCCCTTCTGTACCATTCTTCTCTTGAGATTTTGGGCACTCGTACACACACATCCAGTGTGAGTTTCAAGCCACCAGATTGGAGACTCAGACTATAGTTGGCCACGTGGGAGTCCAGTGCCTTAACTACTATGCCAAATTCTGGGCACATAGTTTTTTTAATAATACACATTTCCATGAACTTTATGAAGACCCCTCCCATACATGTGCACAAATGAATATACACACATACCTACATATATATGTGTATACATACATATATATATATATATATATATATGCACACACACACACACACACAAAGAATATGTATGTGCATGTATTTCTACAATGCTCTGCTTCTTATGACATAGTAATTTTTATAACATTTTTGGAATGAGAAAAGGCCTAAATGAGCAAATTTGTTGTGCAGGTGGTTTGGGCAGGGCCAGTCTGGAAGAAGAGAGAACAGCTGGAAACCATAGTGATGGGACAGGCAGTGTCAATGTGGGTAGAGCTATGACTGGTCACACAGGGAGAAGAAAATAGAACTGAGAAATGTTTATAAATCATCACCGTCACAACTTTATGCCTAGATAGTTGGATGGAAAGAGAAATGACTATTGGTTTGAGGATTACACTGCAGGGCTACCAATTAAGGCAGGGAATGGTTTGGAGGGGGCATACTGATTTGAAAGAAGCTGTCTAGGACAGCCAGAATTTACTCCCATTATTTTTGTACTACCAATCAACCTTGAGCCATCTTTCTGGGCCTGGTTGAGTTCCTGTACTTCTGGAAGGTTTCATTGCTCCCTTTTCTGACCTCCAACAGTACTTGTTATCAACACTATCTTTACAGCAAAGACTTGAACTGTCATATGTAGCTATCCCACTTGTTTTATCTCATGGATAAAATTTATCATTCAGCAGATATAAGGAGGTCCTTAAAAAGTTCATGAAAAATATGTATTATGAAAAAGTGATGCATGGATTTCAATTTTTTTGGCACCATAATAAACCTGTACTTTAATTCCATTTTTCCATGAACTTTTTAAAGTCCCTTCATATTTAGTGTGAACCATCCATGCATCCTGAACTAGGTGATGCCATGTGAATGACTCAGACTCCTGGGCTTTAAAGAGTTAACAGTCCACTAGAGGAGAAGACAACACAACATAAACAAGCTGCTCTGTGTCCTTTGAAGACACACACATCTTGTTTCCTTCTTTGTTTTTTTCATGGTGGCTTGCTTAGGCTTCACACACAGCAACCCTTAACAAAGAGTATGTCTATTGGTAGATTATTGATTCAAGCATATAGAAGAGAAATTCCATAGCAAACGTTGGTGGATGAAATCTGATCTCTCTCCAAGATAACAAAACTCTCTTTTTATACTATGTGAGTCATGACAGTAAATAATGCCCACCCTCAAACGTGGCTTTCATCTGCATGACTGTGTTAGGCTTGCTTCTGCTGTGCTCATACCCCCAACACCCCCAAATACAAAATCCTATGAGAAGTTCTGATATGGTGGCCAGTTTTTGTTTTGCAGAGTGGACCTTATTTCCAACAGCAGCATATGAAACATAGCAGGGAAATAGCCTTTTTATTGAGGTGAATGAGATGTGACAAGAAACTTGGTAGCATTATAGAAAGTATGAAGTGTGAGTAAGAAAGTGATTTTCAGAGTTTTCTTCTGGATCTGCCCTTAATTAACTGCTTCAGCTTTGATAAGACAGTAAACTTCTCCCTTCTTCAGGACCCTAATTCATAAAGGAAAGTGGCTAGAGAAGTGAAATTTTAGAACACTTTGTATTCTTTTCTTCTGGTGTCTTTCACATGATTTTCTTTTTTATTTTACATTTTTTAAAGAACTACTTTATTTAACTTTATTTACTTATTTTTAAAAATTTGACCAGAGAGGGACAGAGAGAGAGAAAGTAAGAAAGCAAGCTGCCAGGTCCAGGGCTTGAACCACAATCAACCATGTGGCAGTCCAGTACCCTCAACCACCACTGGCCATCTGCTGGACCCACAATTTTCTTTTTAAATGTCTTTACTTAGTTTTCCAGGATAACAGTTATTCAGAGTGAGTTCTCTTGTGCTCTGATTGTCAATGGGAGGATCCAGATGTAAAAATTGTCAGCGTTAAAAGTTAGGCAATACTTCGGTGTGTTGTTTTGGAGAGACTTTTCCAAGGCATAAGATAACTTATTCAGAAGATCTCAGGATGTGCCTAGGTTGGGTGATGTCATTAAGTCTCCACAACTTCAGGGTGTTTCTCTGATCTCCAGGGTATGATTGTGAAGATCTTCAACACAAGGCAATGGAGAAAGCTCCAGCCATGAAATAAAAGATGCTGGTTTTGGCCCCACTGCTGACCACTGAAGGAGCTCAGAACAAGATTTGAGACCTCTCTAGACCTCAGTTTCTTCACTTAGAAAATAAGGGTTTGGGTCAGATTCTCTTCAATTTTTTGCCCAGTTCTAACAATTCTATAACCTCTTATAAATTGTGTATGTGAGTGTGTGTGATTTGTGGTCTGTGCATTATTACAACCTCTTATAGTTATGACATTAATGACAATGTCTGACAATTTCTAACATTCTGAAACAAACAGCTTCTTGGTTGTGGTTAGTGTTCCATGATGTTGTGAAAAGAACATAGGCTTTAAAAACAGAGTTCTGGGTCCAAGTCCCTCCACTGCTATGTCTTAACTACATTGTTTTGAACGCATCACTTTTAATTTCAAAGCTTCATTTGCCTCCTTCATAAACTGGACATTCTGATATCATTGGTATATGTTTTTTGTGGTGATACGTGACTGGCACAGGTGTTGGCACATACAAAAATACTTTGGAAAGCCATGAAAAATATAATTAAAGTATGCATTTATTTTGCTGCAAAAATTGTTTTGAAGTTCATGCGTAGATTTTTTCATACTACATGTTTTCCATGAACTTGTTGAAGACTTGCTCAGAGTGCATGTTTAATAAATGGTAACTCTTATATTATGATATGTATAGGCTTAATAAAATATTTGAGTCTATTAGTCAAATGACTAGTAGATGAATAGTACTATCACTTTTTTGACTATTCTGCAAAAGAATATGGTAATAACTTCTTGATGTTGTAGAAAAACATACATGCAAACTCTATAAGCTCCATTTTTTTATCTATAAAATGAAGGGTGCACCTTGATGATTTTTATGGCCTTTCTATGCATATGTATTTTTTTTGTCTAGCTCATAAACTATATCTGAATAGAATCCCAAGGTAATTTAAAAGGCAAATTCCAAAAGGGAGTTCATTTTTTTCTTTAAAAAATTATTTTATTTAACTTTGTTTATTTATTTATTTTACTATGACCAGAGGTGGACAGAGTGAGAGTAACAAGAGAGAAAGAGAGAGAGAGCAAGTCGCCAGGTCTGGGACTCGAACTGCAGTCAGCCATGTGTAAGTCCAGTACCCTTAACCACCACAACACCTGCCAACCCCCAAAGAGAAAGAAAAGGAAGGCATTCAGGGAAATCTCATGAACAAGATGAAAAAAATAGAGAAATAGGCAAGGATGGAAAGTGAGCTGAAAGAGACATAGAGGAGCTTGGATTAAGCTCAGAACTCTCCTAGGTCTGACCTGGACCCAAAATTCAAACTGTCTTGATTTAGAAAAATGTCCTGTGATCCATTCTTCAATACAAAACTTCATGTGTAGAAATTTCCTTTCATTGCTTCTTCTTTACTAACTCCTGGAATTACTAGGAATTTGGACATGATAGCTCCTTTTCCAGGGATTTTTAAGTAATAGCATCATTATTACAACAAATTCAAGAATGACTATTGAACAGGATAATATTTATTTAAATGTGTAAAGGTTATTTTAATAATATGTATTGAATGATTACCTTGGCACACTTCAGTGTGTTGGTTAAATTTTGTAGCCACTCCTTAGACATGTGGGAAGAACAGGAAAAGATGAGAGACATTATGAGGTAGAAAGTTAGGACAAGAGCATGATAATCAGGCAAGGTTGGCCTTGTCTTTTCCCCAACTTGCTTGCATAGAGTGCCTTACCTTACACAATAAATATATTCCTGAGAGTAGCTTAGAAGCATTTATAAATTGAATAATGTCTTCAATGTAACATAGACATGTTCTATTGATAACACTACCATGGCAAAACATTTTGTAAAAAAAAAAAAAAAAGGATGTTTTTCTCTAATTCTAAATCTATATTTTATTTGCTTAAGGGAAAGTTCAACTCTAGTTCTTTTCCTGGAGAGGAAAAGTGATGTCAAGCCACCCCAATGAGAGCCTGGTGTGGGAACAGCTTGTCTGGCTTTCTGGGCTCTCTGGAGGAAAGTAGACGGAGATGAGGAACAGACACGTATTCCAGAACTGGACTTTGAATGGGCCTTTGGCCAAACTTGGCCCAATTTCTCAACTGAGAGAAAGCACTGACTCAAGTTGAATGCTGACTCAAAGCCAACTTACTTTGGACTTCTTGTCCTCTGCCAGGCAAGCCAGAGCACTCTCCCCAAGGTAATTTCATCCAGGAGAAGGAAATCCCAGGAGAGATGGTTTTGCTTTTTACCACTTCTTCTACAGACTTCCAGCTTTTGGGCAGCTCTCAAGATTGGGGTCAAGGGGAGGAAGGGGAGGAGAAGACTGGCAAGTGGAAGGAGAGGCAATGGGGGCCACCCATGAAGACACAGCCTTAGAGAAAGCCAGAAAAAGCCAGGAGGGAGCCATAGAGGAAGATGAGAACAATCTGAATAAACGTGGGGACAAAGAGAAAGAAAAGGAAGACATTCAGGGAAATCTCATGAACAAGATGAAAAAAATAGAGAAATAGGCAAGGATGGAAAGTGAGCTGAAAGAGACATACAAGGGCTCGGATTAAGCTCAGAACTCTTCTAGGTCTGACCTGGACCCAAAATTCAAACTGTCTTGATTTAGAAAAATGTCCTGTGATCCATTCTTCAATACAAAACTTCATATGTAGAAATTTCCTTTCATTGCTTCTTCTTTACTAACTCCTGGAATTACTAGGAATTTGGACATGATAGTTCCTTTTCCAGAAAGATTTATGGTAGGATTTTTTTTTTTTCCAGGAAGATTTATGGTAGGATTTCTTCCTCTGCAGAAACTGTAGATGCAGGAGCAGTTATACCAGGAATGGCCTGTGAAAATGTTATTGGAGGTTGAAGAGAAAGCTGGAGAGGAGGAATTAATATTCAAAATCAGGTCTGTGTTCAATTTTGAAGTTGCTTCTTTAGTTGCAAAGTAATAGAACTATGTAACTGGGATATCCAATGTGCTCTGTTCCGGGGAGGCCACAAATATATAGAACTCATAGATAAGTCAAATGGTCACTAGTACAGTTATTAAAGCAGCTATGAGAATAAGATCATAGGAATTTCAGTTCTTTCACAGTACGTGTCTTCCTGGAAGTAGACTCATCAGGTAAAAGAAACAAAGAGGACCCGAATCAAATGGTTTAAGTAACCCATACATTATGTAAACAACCTTTGGGAGATAACCAAGAGTTAAGAGTCAACATGTTTAACTGCTAAGTCACAAGATGACAGATCAGATTTGACCCTGGACATAAACAGCCCTAGAGATAACACTCATTGCAGCTGATTCTTCTTCATTGAACTGTTTGCACACTTGCAATTATGTACCTAATTATTTACTTAATATGTTTTCCCCTCCAGACTATAAGCTTGTTGAAAGGTTTCCCTAACATGTTGTAGGTGCTCAATAAATCTCTGTTATCTGGCTGCAAATACCACACCAGTGAGCCATATAGGAAACACCTCATCTCATTGTATTGTGGCTAATTTAAAAGAAGTGGCACACAGGAGTAGAAAAGCTCTTGATACCATGATAGCAGCTCTGTTCCTTTCCCAGCTCTGCTCTTAACCGGCTGGCTATGTGACTTGGATAAGACACTTCCTCTCTCTTCCTCTGAATCCTTTGCTATGAATTAAAATAACTGGATTTGATGAACTCTGAGTCAGTTTCAACTCTAATACTTAGTGATTCATTGTGCCCATAAAGTGGAAAGGGGAGGTTTATTTGTGATCAGAACAAAATCTCAGGAGCTGATAAAAACTACCAAATACCACTTAGAGGAAAAGTGACAGCACACTTGGTTTACACAATGGAAGTGTTTGCTTTCTTTTCTTTTCTTTTCTTTTCTTTTCTTTTCTTTTCCTTTTATTTTTCTTTTTTCTTTCTTTCCTTCTTTTTTTTTTTTTTTTTTTTTTTTTGTGTGTGTGTGTGTGTATGTGTGTGTGTGTGTGTGTGTGAGAGAGAGAGAGAGAGGAAGGTCATAGAATATGATTACTTAATTTGCCACTGAGCTTCCTGGGTAGCTCTGGCCAAGCTAAAGATACCTATCACTCTTGTTCAAGGTCCATTTCCTACTGACTTGTCATACTGCTGAATTATTGTTGAGTTGAAGTCCAAAAGGGGAAATATTTTGCAATCTAGAGTTGGACCCTGGAGCTATACAACCAGGATTACTGGTGAGATTTTTCCAGAAGCACTCAGTGCATTAGAGTCATATCACGGAAACACGTACTTCTCTGTGCTTTTGTGAACTTGCTCTGCTAGTGGTGCTGAGAGTCCATGAACTGGGAAAATGTTGGGCAAGTAAAAAGGTCTCATTTTGCCTTTTTCTGAATCACTTATTTTTAAAAAATTATATATAAAATAAGCTTTTATTTTTATTTTGTTATAAAAATGGCATTCATTTCTTTTTCTAAATAAATTGCATTGTGTATTTTTAAGGTATACAACATAGTATTATGAAATACACATGGAAAGTTAAATGGTTACTATCATCGCACATATTTACCCATTTTTTGTTTTTGTTTCTATGGTCAGAGCAGCTATAATCTACTTATTTAGTAGGAAGCCCAAACTCAGTACTAGATTATTAATTATAGTTCTCATGATATACATTAGATCCCTAATGTACCTGCTATTTGTAGTCTCTGACCTAAAACTCCCCATTTCCTCCACACATTCCACCCTGGGAACCACTGCTTTATTCTTTAACTTGGATATTTGACTCTTGCTGTTTAGATTCCACTTATCTGTGAGATCACGCAATATTTTTCTTTCTGTGTCTGGCTTATTTTATTTAGCAGTGTCCTCTAAGTCCATCTGTGTTGTGGCAAGTTAAAGGATCTCTATTTGTTTCTTTTCTTTTCTTTTTTAATTGCTAGAAGTTATGAGAGAGAAAGAGAGAAAGACAGATTACTTAATGGGACATGGTCATGCTGCAATCCTTTTCCACCATTTCTCTATCCTGTCAGAATCCTGGGCACATATACACACATTACCAGTATATTTTTCAAGCTGCCCAGGCAGGATTCAAACTGCAGTTGGCCACGTAGGATATGTTTTAATGTATGGCACTTAACCACTGTGTAAGAATAAGAAAGTGTAAAACTTGAATTTTTACATAAAATACAAGTTTGTACTTGTACTTGGAAGTTGATTTCTTACTACCAGCTGCAGTGCATTACCATGTTCCAGTAATTCAGTTATAGATGATCCTGTGTATTTAAATATATTTGTTTATGCACCTATAAAACTGAAACTAAATAGAAACTTGACAAGAATAGGCAAGCATTTTTGTATATACCAGTTAGAAAGTTTTGCCATGGGTCAGAGGGCTTATAAAAGTAATAACCGTAAAGCTAAAATAATTCATTTGAAAATCCATCCATTCCTATATTCAATAAAGTTAGATTTTTTAATTAAAAAAAAAAAAAACTAACCCTAACCCTAACCCTAACCCAAGGGGCTGGCACTGCCTTCCTTTTTAAGGCTGAATGATTTTCTATTTCGTGTATGTGTATGAATTCCTTTATCCATTTGTCCATAAGTGGACACTTAGTTTGCTTCCTACATTTTGGCTATTGTGAATAATGCTGCAGTGAACATGGAAGTGCAGATATTAATGGACCATTAACCAGTCTTGTTTTTGTTGTTGTTATTGTTTTTGCATGCTGGAGAGAGTGTGTATGTGTGTTTGTATGTGTACCTGAGATTCCAAGTTCTTATGAACATGAATTCATAAGATTTTCTTTAAAACAGAGGGGTTCTGAGCCTTAAGGATCCAAGTGAGAGGCAGGTAGGAGGAGAAAATGAGCAAGAAACTGATGGGGCTCTAGGGGCTCTAGGTTCCCATAACCTAAGCTTTACCTTTGACTTTCATACATGTTGAGTCTACATAAAATTTTATCGAAGAATGTATTCTGCTACTTATAAAGAGTTTGAAAACACAGGATTAGATTTTTTTTTTTCAATTTACTGTAGGGCACATGTGCTCTCCTGAGAGAGACAAGAGAGAGAGAGAGAGAGAGAGAGAGAGAGACAGAAAGTGAAAAAGTACCCTTCAAAGAGTGATGGCCAGACCTTTCTCCTTCATTCTCCTCTTGATATTTTGAGCACACACACGTGCCCAGCAAGTTTCTCAAGCTGCTGGGTCTAGGACTCAAACTGCAAAGTCGGCCATGTGGAATCCAGTTGCCTTAATCACCGTGTTGGCCCAGGATTAGATAATTTCCAAACAGTCTCAGTTCTTAAGAAAAGTGTTTAGAGTTCATACTATATTAACTTCGAAGCTTAGGTACACACACACACACACACACACACACACCTTCCACAATGGAAAATAAAACAAAACAGACACCCAAGACTGGTTAATGGTCCATGGGTCATGTTGAAAAAAGAATTCTGATGTTCTTCTCTTTGGATGCTCTTGGTCCTGCTGGGAACTATAGAAACACTGTATTTGACTTACTTAGTCTCCAGCTGAAAACAGGGCCAGTCAGAGCTAAAAGGAATCTTAAAGCCAACTGATTGACATCATACCTCCCATTAACTTCATACAAGAAAAGTCTAAGGCCTAGAAGGGGAATGACTTGTCCAATGTTATATAATCAGTTAGTAGCAAACTGACCATGAGAGGCCAGCCCACCTGGGATTCCTTCCTACTATCTGATATTTTTATTTTTTTTTTAATAATTCTTTTATTTGACTTAATTTTTTAATTTATTTTTATTTGACTAGAGAGGGACAGAGTGAGTGAGAGAGAGATAGTGAGAACATAAGCCACTAAGTCCGGGACTTGAACCACAGACAGCCATGTGGGAGTTCAACACCCTTAACAACCATATCACCTGCTGGCCCCTCACCTAATACTCTTGAAAAATGATGAATGGAGTGACTGGATAGCCTGTATTAATAGATCCAAAAATAAAAATATTTCCCATCAATTGCTATGGTATTGGTGGATCTTTAGAACTATCATATCCCTCAAAAAAGAAAAGAAAAAAAAGCATACATATACACAGGCACTTTGCCAAAAGGATAAGGGGTAATGAAAAATCCTTGGAGAGTGGATACTTCAAAGCTTAAGTAAGTTTATCTGAAGAAGACTTTGAATAGAGTGCAATGTTTTATGGGTTCTCCTAATCCCCAGTAAGTGTGCCTTGCTGAATAAGCAGAAACATTTTTAATGACTGCTAGAGAGGCATAGACACAAGTGTATAACTATGTATTAGTACCGGGTTTCCTCAGACCTTTAGTATCCTGCATTCCAAGCCTGGAGGTAGAATGTATATCTATGCCACCACTTCCATGTTAATGAATTTAGAGACCAAGGCTCTTTCTTTTGGAAGTTGGTGGTCATTCCTAATAAGCACTGTTCACTCAGTCTTAGCAACCACTATTTCTACCACTACTGATTATCTCTACCTTTACCTCCACCACTAAGAATGTCCCTTTTGCTCATTTTAGTTTTATGATCTCTGGGAGATGTGTCATATGTAAATTCTGAACGCTTTCTTCAGGTGTGAAGAGGCTGGTGTGCCAGCAATGAAGATGTGGTCAGCATAGTTTACAAAGTTTGAGCCAGGAAGGGCACGTCTGGGCAAGTCCAGGGGCATCAGGTTTTGGTGTGGGAGACTAGAGGTCTAGAGAAGAAAAAGGACTAATACCCTATGGTTCAAAATTCAGAGAAGGAGACTAAGGCCAAGCAAGCATCAGAGGGCTGAGGGGCTGTTAGGACAACAAAGCCAGAGTTGCCTCAGGGCAGGAAACTCTCCCAGCTATGCTCTGTTGCTTTCTCTGCATCTCCTCCTGGGGCCTCTGGACAATTCTATGTCAGACAGCAACTTCAATAGGGTTGGAATTTTAAGAATTTATCCAGTAATTTGGAGCTTACTGTCTGTGGGTAGAATGAGCAAAATGGGACATTTTCAGAGCAAGGCAAGATTTAAATTATAGACTATATAAGAACTGAGATTTCCTGAAGTTTCTTTCTGGGCTCACACTGGTTGCCTTAAACTTGTCTTCTCTTTTGCAGTAGCTCCAACTGAAAGAGTTCATGTTGTGTCTTATGTCTCATCTCCCTCTTGATAATTAAAACTTTTTTTAGGAGATGGAGATTTACTTGTTACTTGACTGTTGTGTAGATTTATGTGACATACCAAGACAAGTCTAGCATGTCTTAAGAAAACTCACCAAAGAACACAGGACAAGAAAAGGTATCAAATGTAGAAAAGGAAGAAAAGCCAATACCTTCTGCATCAAAAGAAACAAAATAGGAATTGGGAAGACTCAGTGTTAGGATGGGCATGATCTGCTCCAAGATTAAATCTACAGATCAGAGATGAATGGTGGGTTCAAAATTCAGGGAGAAGATGACTACATTTTTAAAAAGAGTAACTGCCCAAAGCTATTAATATAGGATATCTGATTGATACACAAATTTAAAAAGGGAAATCAGAAAAATGACAACACACTTCTACTCAAAATGAAAATTACTTGTGTCCTTCCTGACTTCTTCTAACCTCAGGACTGTTAAGTTTTTATACCCTAAAATGGGATGGAAGAAAAATAGCTATGATTCATTCCATGATGACAGCCTAAAGATTTTCAAGACAAGAAGAGGCTGTGGGAAGTCCGTAGCCCAGGAATATACAGTAGACAAAGGTGTTAAGAGTGAGAGGAGAGGCAGGGATTGTTGGAGGAAAGAGAAAAGAGAAAAGAAGGGAGCCAACCATGTTGGTGCATACCTGTAACCCCAACTACTCAGGAAGTTTAGGCAGCAGGATCTCAACATGAAGGCCAACCTGAGGAACATAGTGAGACCTTGTTTCTTTATTTTTTAAATCTTTTTTCCCTTATTATCATTATTATTTATACATTCAATCACTATACATCATTTAGATTTAAAGAGACTTTACCCAGCATGATATACATCTCAGTCCAGTTGAGAATATTATACACATCCTCATCAACAGATAACAAACTATATCTATGTCCCACAAATATCTTACCTCTTCATTTTTCCCCCAAATTACTTTTCCGGAAAGACCCTGTTTCTTTTTTTTTGAGAGAGGTTTTTGCTATAGGGTGCGTGTGCTCCCCAGACAGACAGAGACAGAGAGAAAAAAAGCTAGAAATAGTCCCCCAGGGGGGATGACCACGCTGCAATCCCTTCTCCTCCATTTTCCTCTTGGGGTCTTGGGCACGTACGCACACGTGCCTGGTGTGAGTTTTAAGCCACCAGGTCTAGGACTCCAACTGCAGTCGACTACATGGGAGTCCAGCGACATAGCCATTATGCAAACTGCTGGTCCCGAAAGATCCTGTTTCAGAAGAAGGAGGAGGAGGAAGAGGATAAAAGGAAATCCACATAGAACACTTTTATCAGCCAAGGAAGATTTACATGAAGATAATCTTAGAGGTAATAAGGCCCCAAGTTTACATATAAGAAAGAATAACTTTCTCATTTATTGTAAATTTCCATCCCTCTCTATAACTCTCTAAACTTTAACATTGAGAACTTGATTAAAGTGTTAGGCATTTGTTCCCCTGGGCAAACTACCCACTAGTTGCACCTAAGATTTTAAGTGTGGATCTTTGGGAAGCCCTGGAAAGTTATCTCTATTGTCAAGAGAGGAATCCAGAGGATTTTGATGGATGTGCTTTAGTGAAGTATATGCATTGAGAATATTTTCCAAGATCACCTACTTGTTCTGCAGAGGCATGTAGCTTTATTTTGGGGTTGGAAGGTAGAAAAACTGATAACATGTCAATGTATTAGGAATAGATTGTTCTATATCAAATTTTACAATGTGACCCAACTTTATGGTATTTACAAAAAACTCACTTAAAAAGTTTATGAAGCAAAAACCAATAGAAGAGAAGAAGAAATAGGCATACCCACAATAATGGAAGAAGATTTCAATATTCCTGCCAACAATTCCGATAACAAAGCAGCAAGAATGTAGGAGAATTTAGCACCATCAACCAATAAGATCTAATTGATATTTATAGAATACCATTCAATGGCAGCTGAATACATACTTCTTTCAAGTACCTACTAATATCAAGATAGACCATATTTGGGGCATAAAACAAAATTCATTGTATTTAAAAAGAATTGAAATCATCAAGAATTTGTTGTTTGTTATAGTTTGACCACAATGGAGTCAAAGTAGAAATCAATAACAGACACATAATTGGAGGGGTCAGACAGTGGCTTGGCAGTAAAATGCAATACTCTGTGAGGCTGACACACATAGGAAAGTTCTGGGTTCATGTCCAGAGGCCTTCCTAAGTATGCTGAAAAGAAAGAAGAAAGAAATGACTAGAGACCAATACCTCTCATGAATAGAGATGCAAAAATCCTTAACAAAATATTAGTACCTATAATTCAGCAATGTATAAAACCTTATACACTCTCATACACACACACACACACACACACACACACACACACACGTATATATATTTATAATTATCAGTTATAATTTTTTGGAGGGAGAGGTTTTTGCTATAGGGCATGTGAGCTCACCAGAAAGACAGAGAGAGACCGAGAGATAGAAAGCGAGAAATCACCCACCAGGGGAAATGGCCACACCTCAATCCCTTCTCCTTCATTCTCGTCTCTGGATCTTGGGCACACACGCACACATGCCTGACATGAGTTTAAGCCACTGGTTCCGGGACTCGAACCACGGTCGACTACATGGGAGTTCAGCGACAGCCATTACGCTAACTGCTGGTCCCAATATAATTTATACTACGCCACAGTAGAGTTTAAGCTAGGAATCCATAAATGATTCAATATCTGAAAATCAAAATCTATCAATGTAAACTACCATGTTAACAGACTAAAAAAACACTAACATGATTGTATTAATCTATGCAGAAAAAGCATTTGACAAAATTCAATACTCACTTATCATAAAAGCTCTCAGAACAGGAATAGAGAGACATTTCCTCAGTCTGATAAAAAGCTTCTATAAAGACTTACAGCTAATATTATATTATGGTGGAATAAAGACTGAATACTAAGATTGGAAAGAAGTCAAGAATATCCACTCTCATCAGACTTACTTATCACATTGCTAAAAGTTGTAGACAATGCAAAAAGGTAAGAAGAAGAAGTAAATGGAATCTAGATTGGAAAGGAAGAAATAAAATTATTTCTAATTGCAGATGACATGATTGTTTAAGCAGAAATCCCAAGGAATCTACAAAAATCCCCACTTGGACCTAATAGTCAGCTCAGCAATATATATATATATATATGTGTGTGTGTGTGTGTGTGTGTGTGTGTGTGTGTGTATATATATATCCCCCCCACACACACATATATATATACACATATACATATATAAATAATACAGATATATATACGAATTGATTGTACTTTGATAAAATATCATTGAATAACAAAATTAAAAAATGACATTTATGATTGCCTCAAAACAAAATGCTTAAGTTTAAGTCTAACAAAATATGTATATAACTTTTGTACTAAATATTACACAATGCTAATGTTTTGTGCTGATTTAAAAAAAATCAGATATCTAAATAAATGGAAAGCCAAGCCTTGTTCATGGGTTGAAAGAGTCATCATAATAAAGATGTCATTTCATTCAAATTCACATACAGGTTTAATGCATCTCCTATTAAAATTCCAGTAAGAATGTTTTTTTATAAAGATAGATAAGAGTATTTGAAAATGTATACAGAAAGGCAAAGGAACTAGAAGAGCTAAATATCTTTGAAAAACAATAGAGTGAGAAGATTCAATCTGCGCTATTTTGAGACTTATTATATAGTTAGAATAATCCAAGACTGCTATTGGTGGAGAAATAGACACATAAATCAACATAACAAAACAAAGAACCCCAAAATAGACCCCCACAAATTTTTGACAAACATGCAAAAGCAATTCAGTGAAGCAAAGAAACCTTTTAAACAAATGGTGCTGGAGCAATTGGATATCTACAGGCAAAAACAAAACAAAAGTACTCCACATTAAATGAATACAACACGATCACAGATATAAACCAAAACATAGATCTATAAAACTCAGAAAAAACATAGGAAAAATCTTGAGGAGCTAAGTTTACGCAAAGCATTCTAAGACTTGACACCAAAGATATAACCCGTACAAGGAAGAACTGAAAATGCTGTATCTCATTTCACCA
Organism: Tupaia tana; assembly: GCA_026018925.1. NCBI lineage: Eukaryota > Metazoa > Chordata > Mammalia > Scandentia > Tupaiidae > Tupaia > Tupaia tana. Next base: position 55,137,039 of record JAKSZU010000007.1, on the reverse strand, counting down.
TAGAGGGTATACAGGTCACAAATAAGCATGTGAAAAGATATTCAACCGCATTAGGGAAGTGGAAATTATGAGATATCACTATTCACCTACTTGAATAATGAAAATTTAAGAATAGTAAAACATCACAGGCTGGTGAAAACGTAGAGAATGGGGATCACTCTTGGATTGCTGTGGGAATGTAAATGGTAGTTACTCTGGAAAACAGTTCAGCAGTTTCTTAAAAAGCTAAACATGTAGGCCACCAGGTGGCATAGTTGTTAAGATGCTGAACTCCCATATGGCCAACTGAGGTTCAAGTCCTGGACCCTGCAGCATGAAAATCATGCTGAGTACATGTACATACATGCCCAAAATCCTGAGAGGAGAATGGAGGAGAAGAAATAGTGGTGTGGCCATTCCCACCCCCTTGGGAGTGTGATTTCTCACTTTCCCACTCTATTTCTCTCTGGCAAGTGCACGTGCCCTATGGCAACCTCACCCCCCAAAAAAAAGATCGAAAAATTAGAAAAAGGAAAATAAAAGTAAACATGCAACTCAGCAATTATACTCCTAAGCATCATGCCAGAAAAATAAAGACTAATGTCCACACAAAAACCTGAACATAAATGTTTGTAACAGCTTAATTTGTAATAGCCAAAACTAAAAACAACTCAGATGTTTCTCAACTGTGGTAAATTCATACCAAGAAAGTCATACCATGGAAATTTCTCAATAATAAAAGGAACAAACTATTGATACACACAGTAACCTGGATGAATCTCCAAAGAATTATGGAGAATTAAAAAGGCCAATCCCCAAATACTACATACTTTATTACTCAATTTATATAATACTATTTAAATAACAAAATTATAAAAATGGTAACAGATTAGGCATTATCAAGAGTTAAGAAGCAGATCAGGGATAAGCAGGTGGCCTGGTGGTTAAGGTGCTGAACTTCCACATGGTCAATCACAGTTTGAGTCCTGGACCTACCACTTGAAAATCACATTGGACACGTGCACAGCACACATACCCAAAATCCTGAGAGGAGAATGGAGTGAGACATGGCCATCCCTCCATGGAGTGAGTGATTTCTTACTTTCCCTTTTTCTATCTCTTTCAGGTGAGCACAGGTGCCCTATGGCAAAAACCTAAAGAAAAAAAAAAAAGCAGATGACACAGAAGGGAAGTTGGTGTGGCTCCCCCAAAATGAGAGATTCTGAGATTCTTATGGTGATGTTCTCCACCACATCTGCATCAGTGTCACTATCTTGGTTGAGTTTTATGCTCTCTCTCCATATATTATATACATTATATGATACACACACACACACACACACACACACACACACACATATATGTTTATTTATTATTTATTAAGTGAGAGAGGGAGAGTACCCCCAACAAGGCCTTGATGCTGTGATCCGCAAATAGCAAACTGCTACAGGAAAATCTGGTACCCATGGATACCAGGGCAAGACAGATGATAGCTAGCTAGCTAGCTAGATAAATGATAGTTAGATATCAGTCCATTTATTCCTTGAGTCAAATAAATAAACATGCATATATTACAAAGCCTCATTTTTCTCCCTGTGCCTAAGGAGAGAGGAGGCCTATGGTTCATTTCTGCAGACATTTAGTCAGTCCTGAGAAGCACACTCACATTTTGTTTATATATCACAGCCTTCCTGCTACTTCACCAAATGCCTCCTGGCCTGTATTCAGTGAGCCATTTGGGCTCCCAGAAAAATCTTTCGTTCTTCCCCAACTCTGCCTCCAAAGACAGATGTTCTATATCAAGAACACCAAGTCCTGCCCTGAGAACTTAGCCAGCAAAAGCTCAGCAGCAGCCCTGCCTTCAGGAGATGATGTCATTTTTCAGAATTGTGTGTTATAATCTCCCCACAAGGCAGAAGACGGCGTGGGCCCACAGGGGATCGAGTGGGGCCACTGGGTGAGCTGTCCCCTCTGTTGTGATGAGTGGTTCTAGCATGCACGCCATCCTGGGAGAATGGCTCTAACCCCCAGACTCTCTGGAGTAAATTCCACAGCTCCTTGGCTGACAGTCTAATTCCCCTCTGCCTGTAGGTTTTTCTTCTAGGGTAATGCTTCAGGGTAGTTGGTGTCCTCTGCTGCATTTGGGATGCTCCTGGCACAGCCCCACCATGTGTGCGAAAAGCAAAGCCTCATTCATGTGTGGGGTCCCCTGGTAAGTTGAAGGACAAGTAGAACCCAGCATCCTGGCACAGTGCTCTGAGCAACATAAAGAGCAGTCACATGGCCAAGTGCTCTCCATGACACGGCAGGCCTTGCAGTCCTCACCCAGTTAAACTGATGTTTACTTTATGTCCAGCATGTTTAGCTCTTGTGTTTCTGAGCCCATAGCCATCAGAAGTTAATTCTCAGAGGAAAGGAGAGTTGGCCAGGGACAGGTCTAATGACATTGCCTGACACATAGTAGATGCTCAATGCGTATTTGCCGAACAATAAAATGACCAAATGACATGAAAAAGGCAGAGGAAACAGAAAGAGAGGGACCAGAAAAATGATTCAATCTGTTAAAATTGATGCTTTTACAGCTTGAGTCCTTTAGGACAGGAAAAGCGACCAGAATTGCAAACTGCATACTCTGCACCAGACTGCATGTTTCTCACCTCAATTACTCACGTACCCATCCTGGGAGACATTAGGAGCACTGTTTTACAGATGCAGAGATGGAAGCTAGGGAAGTAAGGTTGCTCTTCCCCTGGTCCTTTGCCAGTAAGAGCAAAGCCTTAGTTCCCAGCTCATATCTGCTCTGAGGTCGCACAGTGTGGCTTATGGCTCAGTTTCCTCAATTATAGAGAGATGCAACATTGCTTATCAAACAGGGTGGTTTTAAAACCAACACAATAAAGTCCTTTGGGTTACTATCTCATTGAATTTGAATATAGATAGGATCTACGGTGAAGTTTACCTTTATAGTATGCATAAAAGGAAATACTTAGAAAGCAAAGAAACATACAAACCCTGTTGCTGGGTGGAAGGATGTAAAAGTATGTGAGTAAATAAACTGTCCTTAAGGCACCTCAAGCATTGGACAAGCATTTGTTTGCATATAGATAAATGATAAAACTGCTACTGCCTGGAACCATTGTTCACTTTCTCCTCCTTTTCCCTTTATTCTAACTTTTATTTATCCTTCAAGTTGTTATTCCCTGTGAGAAGCCTCCACTGACCCCTACACTAAGTGACTCACTCCTATTATATCCGTTTATACTATTCTATGTCCTCCATTGTTTTAATTACTTGTTTATTATCTGTCTTCCTCAGTAGGCAGCAAATGCCACAGGAACAGTAACTGTTGTGTCCTGAGCACTTAGCCCAGTCCCTGGAACTCTGCCAAAAAATACTTGTTAAGTGAATGTATAAATGAATAAATGCTATGCTAATTACCAATCATGGTTCCTCTAAGGAATTTTCTGAATAAGGCACTAAGTGGACTGAATAATTGCTGCTTTAACTGTACTCTCTCTCTCTTTCTTTCAACAGCTAGTTACTAAATGACTACTGGGTATCAAACTCAGGTGGTGAAGCAGACACATTTCCCTTTCCTAAAAAAATCCCCGCATGCTGTTTGGTGGTTGCTGTTGCTTGGCAGGCAGAAGCCACGTGGAAAGCCTAGGTTCAACTCCCAGTATTCCCTTAAAAGCTAGGCAAGGTGGTATGCGCCAGCTACTCAGGAGGCTAAGACAGGATGATTACGACATAACAATGCCTTGTCAAAAACATTCCACACACACACCAAGGAAAACAATTATATTTTACACACCATACTTATTAGTTTGTCTTTGAAAAAAACTTAAAGCAACCTTATTATGAAAAACACAATGCTGGGAACCAGCAGTTAGCGTAATGGCTATGTTGCTGGACTCCCACGTAGTCGAGCGCGGTTCGCGGTCTCGGACCCGGTGGCTTACAACTCACGCCGGACGCGTGTGCGTGCGTGCCCAAGATCCCGAGAGGAGAATGGAGGAGAAGGGATTGCGGCGTGACCATCCCCCCTGGGGGGTGATTTCTCGCTTTCTGTCTCCATGTCTCTCTCTGTCTGTCTGGCGAGCGCACGCGCCCTATAGCGAAAAAAAAACCTCTCTAAAAAAAGACCACAATGCTGAATTAAAAAAAAAACAAAAACAAAAAAACACCAACATTTCATGTTTTTGGTGAATGACCAGTGGACATTTTGCATTTGCTTTAATTCTTTTTTTTTTTTTTTTTGAGATGTTTTCGCTATAGGGCGCGTGCGCTCGCCAGACAGACAGAGAGAGACAGAGAGACAGAAAGCGAGAAATCACCCCCCAGGGGGGATGGTCACGCCGCAATCCCTTCTCCTCCATTCTCCTCTCGGGATCTTGGGCACGCACGGACACGCGCCCGGCGTGAGTTTTAAGCCACCGGGTCGGAGACGCAAACTGTGGTCGACTACGTGGGAGTCCAGTGACATAGCCATTACGCTAACTGCTGGTTCCCAACATTTGCTTTAATTCTTTATGCTTACTTAAGTAATTTCAACATTTTTCTAAATAATTACTTTCCCATTTTATATGAATACTATCACTGAAGCCTTACAGTTCCAGCTATTATAGAATAATAGGTACCAAAATTTCCTTCCCACCTTAAACAACTACAATTGGACAAAATACAGGAGGTCCCCTTATCCACGGGAAATATATTCTAAGACCTCCCTCCCCCCCTGCCATGGATGCCTGAAACCACAGAAAATGCTAAACTCTATATATACTATGTTTTTCCTTTTATACATACATACCTATGGTAAAGGTTAATTTATAAATTTCAACAATAGATCAACAGTAATAATAGGATAACTATATCAACATATTGTAATACATGTTATGTGAATATGTTCTCTCTCAAAATATCTTACTGTGCTATACTAACCTATTTTCAGACCATGACTTACCTTGGATAACTGAAACCCAGCAAGATGACAGATGAGGGGGTGGTACTGTACATAAAATAACAGTTTTGGATACTGGACAAGAGAGTAGAAGGGAGTGATTCCTAAGAAAATGTAAACAAATGAGGTGCGTTCTGTTAATGCCCCAATTCACTGCAGAGTATTTTAAAGTCACCCACACAGAGACTGGAAGTCTGTCTGAGTTGAGGAAACAGAGTTCAGAATTCAAGAGGTTAGACTTTTCAAGATAGAGTACCAGGGAAGAGGAAGCTGGTAGAGAGTCTCAGAGAGCAGTAAATTCCCCGAGTCTTCTGGTCTATGCACCTGTGTGAGCAAACTAGAAAGACTGAGGAAAGGACCATTGGAAAGAGGCAGATTTTTCTTGGAGAGGCATTTTGAAATTCTGAATCCAATCTTTTTACTCGTTACAGATCTATTTAAATTTTCTCTTTTCTTGAGTCATTTTTGGTAGTTTGTGTCTTTATTTTTTTAATATTTTTTATTTCAATTTCTTTTATACATTCAATCACATGTGTCACTTAGTTTGCAAAGTGAATATTCCAACTCATATACATTTCTCACCAACTCAGTTGAGAATACTATACACATTATCATCAATAGGTAATAACCCATTTCTTTGTCCCACAAATGCCTTGCCTCTTTATTTTTCTCCTGAATGTCCTTCCTCAGACTCTCCTCCTTCACCTACCCAGTAGTTTGTGTCTTTCTAGGTCTCTCTCCATTTCATCTAGGTTATGTAATACACACACACACACGTACACATGTTCATAATATTCCCATGTAATTCTTTTATTTCAGTAAGGTTAGTAGTGATGTCCTCTCTTCCATTCTAAATTATTTTTAAATGCCAGAGAGCACATATATTTGCCAGAGAGAGGGAGAGAGCAATCCCCTCCAATAGGTGTGGTCACACTGCAATCCTTTTTCCTGCATTTCTTCATCTCATCAGGATCTTGGGCATGCACATACATGTGCCTGGCATGATTTTCGAGCTGCATCTGGGATATGAACGATGGCCAGTCACATGGGATCTGGTTCCCTGTGCACTATGCATAGCCACCGCACTACAGGGCTGGCCCTCTCTCAAAATTTTGATACTGTGTGTCTGTTTGACAGTGTACCTCAATGTGTATCAATTTTGTTAATGTTTTCAGAGAATCCACTTTCATATTTATTTATTTTCTTTTTTGTTTTTTTATTCTCTATTCCATTTGTTTCTACTCTGATTTTTATTATTTATTTCCTTATTTTGTAAGGTTAACATGCTCTTCTTTAGCTAGTCTCCTAAAGTGGAAGATTATGTTAACTTGATATTTTGCTGTTTTTAAAATGTAAGTATTTATAGCAATAAATTCCCGATTTTCTTCTAAGCATTGCTTTAGTTTTGATAGTGTCCCATCTCAAATATTTTATAATTTCCTTCATTTATTTCTTAGGATTTTGCAATAGGGCACATACACACACTGGACAGAGATGGGGGCAGGGAGGAGTAACCATGCCATAATCCCTTCTTCTCCACTCTCCTCTCAGGATTCTGGGCATGTATGCATGCCAGACTCGTGTACATGCAAACCCAAAATTCTGAGAGGAGAATGAAGGAGAAGGGGTTGTGGCATGAACATGCATCCAGCATGATTTTCAAGCCATCAGGTATTGGACTGGAACTGTGGTCAGCTATATGAGACTCCAGTGCCTTAGTCACCATGCCACTTGCTGGCCCCCTGTAATTTCTTTCTTGAACTATTGATTATTTAGAAGGTGCCCTTTAACTTCCACATATTTGTGAGTTTCCCAAATTTTCTTTCATAATTGTCTTTTTAAGAATTATTTATTTAGGGACAAGCGGCTGGCATAATGAATATGTCGCTGAACTCCAAAGTAGTTGACTGTGGTTCAAGTCCCAGACTCATGCTGGGCACATGTGTATGTGTGCCCAAAATCCCAAGAGGAGAATGGAAGAGAAGGGATTGTGGCATGGCCTTCTCTCCTGGGGAGTAATTTCTCACTTTCTGTCTCTCTGCCTCTCTCTGTCTCTCCAGTGATATGTGCATCCTATAGCAAAAATTTCTCTAAAAAAAAGAATTATTTATCTTATTTCATTTATTATTAGTAATAGTATTTAATTTGCTATAGGGCATGTGTGCTCACCAGATAGTGACAGAGACACACATAGAGAGAAAGAGAGAGAGAGAGAGAGAGAGAGAGAGAGAGAGAGAATGAGAAAGCAAGTACCAGGTCCGGGACTTGACCCACTGTTAGCCATGTGGGAGTCCAGAACCTTACCCACCATGCCACCTGCTGGCCCTTGTAATTGCTGTTTAATTATGCTCCATTATAGTTAGAAAACGTAGTTTGTATGATTTCAGTATTTTTAAATATACTGATGCTTGTTTTATGACTTAATATATGATCTATCCTGGAGAATATTCCATGTGTTATTGGGAAGAAAGTATGTTCTAATATTGTTGAAGAGAGGCACTGATAGATGTCTCTTAGGTCTTTTATTTGGTTTACAATAGTAGCTAGAGCTTGCAATCCCCCCATGTTCAATAATTGATAGAATTACTAGGCAAAAGATCAACAAGGAAATAGAGAACATAAGCAACACTATAAACCAAATAATAGACCTAATAGACATCTATCAGTCACTCTATTCAATGATATCAGAATATACTTTTTCCCCATTGTTCTTTCTTTTACTAGTACATTTTCATGAGTTGTTTCCTAGTGTTATTTAAATTAGATAAGAAAAGGAGTTTCTCTAAAATATATTTATATGGTCTATTTACCTTTGTAATTATCTTTATTGATACTCTTTGTTGTTTCATGTGTTTCAAATTACCATCTAGCATCTTTTCATTTCACCCCAAAGAACTTTTTTAGTATTCCTCATAAGGCATGTATTATAGCAACAAATTCTATTTTTATTTATATAAAATTTCTTAATATTTTCCTAATTTTTGAAGAATATTTTTGGTAGATATAGAATTCTTGGTTAACAGTGGTGTTCCCTTTACTTTCCAGCACTTCTAATATGTCATTCTATTGCCTTCTGGCTTCCATGGTTTCTGATGAGAAGTCAGCTGTTAATCATAAGGGTGCTCTCTCATAAAGGATAAATCACTTTTCTCTTGCTGCTCTCAAGATTCTTTCCTTGTCTTCGTTTTTGACAATTTGACTATGATGTGTATAGATGTGGATCTCTTCGAGTTTTTCCTAGAGACTTTAAAGCTTTTTAGATGTGTATTTCATCAAATTTGGTAAATTTTCAGCCATTATTTTTCAAATATTATTTCTTCTGTTTTTTTTTTTTTTTTTTTTTTCTCCTCTCCCTTGGGAACTCCTATTATGATTTATTGGTAAACTTAATGATATCAAATATTTGTCCCACAAATCTCTGACACTATTTATTTTTCTTCATTTTATTTCTTTCTGTTCCTCAAATTAGATCATCTTAAATGACTTATCTTCAAATTTGCTGACTTTTTTTTTTGCCAACTCAAAGCTATTGTGGAGATTCTCCAGCAATTTTTCATTTTCGTTATTGACTTTTCAATTCCATAATTTTATGTTCTCATACTTTAACTTTTTAGATATGTTTTTTTTTAGTTCTTTGAACATAACTTAAACATAAATGCTTCACACATTTTTTCAAGTAAACTCAACAGCTGGATTCTCTTAAGGATGCTTTCTATTGAGTACTTTCACTTTCTTGTGTATAGGACACACTTTTCTGTTTCTTTGTGGTTGACACTATTTATTTGTTTGCTGACTTTTCTGTACTAATGTGCCCTTTGAGATTTATTTTGTAACTTGGCACTGAATATGACAATTTTGGGAAGGTAGTGCCTAATGGGAGTGACTGGGGCATAGGGATGGATTTCTCAGAAATTATTAATGCCATCTCTAGGGAAGGAGAGGGTTCTCCCATCAGAGAAGATTGTTATAAAAGCAAGTTGGTTTCCCACAAGTTTTTCTCCCATTGCATGTTTCTGCTTTCCTCTCCATTTTTTTCAGCCATGTTGTGATGTAGCATCAGAGGCCAGCCAAATGCTGACCACATACCTTTGGATTTTTCAGTCACCAGAATCATAAGCCAAATAAACCTCTTTTCTTTATGAATTGCTCAGCCTCAATTATTTCTGTTATAACAATACAAAAGACTAAGACATAAGTTTATTTTGTAAAGTCTGAATTCCTTATTGCAGGTGGCCAGTAGACTCTGCTCAGTTATCTTAGTGATTAAGTATAGATGTGCAAAAGATTACCTTTAATATCTCAAATCAGTAAGTTTTCTACCATTTGCCATTGGATATTCTCTGTGTGTGTTAGGACACACCTCCAATGTTCTGGCAGTTTATAATTCTGTCTTTGTCTCCATCTCTTGCTCATGCTGGACCTCAAGGTCATCAGAGATGAGATATTAGGGCCTTTCCTGAGCATGCACACAGCCTCATATATGTGCTTGGCCTTCACATATGTGCTTGGCTTCTAGATCCCAGGAGTATATTAGTATCTTGAACCTTTCATTCTCCAGGTCTTTCTTTTACTTTTTTTTTTAAGAGAGATTTTTGCTATAGGACATGTACACTCACTGGAGAGACAGAGAGAGACAGAGAGACAGAAAGCAAGAGAACACCCTCTAGGGAGATTCTTTCTCCATTCTCCTCTTGGGATTTTGGGGAAACACGCACATATGCCTGGTGTGAGTTTTAAGTTGCCAGGTCTGGGACTTGAACCACAGAACTACATGGAAGTCCAGCAATGTAGTCATTATGCCATCTACTGGCCCCACTTTTTTTTTTTTTTATAGCTTCTAGCTAGTATCTCTCCAGCTAGTATCACTACAAACAATTGCACTGTTTTTAATAAATGCCCCAAAGATAGGGCTTTTCAGACTGAGCAAGTTCTGAATCTGATCAAATATTGACAAGCCCTATGAATAGGGTTTATCTAGAGAGCTTTTATAAAAGCCAAGCATTGACAATTATATAGAGCTGGTATTTTCTGAGGAACTCCCAACCCATTTGATCCCCTCTACTGGTTATTAGGTTGCTGATTTTTACAGGTACCATGATTAGAAGCTACTGATTTTCAAGGCTACTGAAGAGCTAAGGAGAGAGAGGTGGAAATAAGGCAGGTTAAAGTGCCACAAATCTTGGTTGTATTTTTTAACTGATCTTCAGCCATTTTGCTTGACTAACCAGATTATTACAAGCCTTTGGTTAATTTTCAGAGGTATGAAAAATGGATTTTGACAACTTTTCTCATTGCTTCTTAGGAGTACACTTTCAGAGGCCCTTACCTCACCATCCCAGAAGTTCTGCCTCTTATTCCCCTTATATATCACGTAAAAGATACTATAAAACTTTTTTTTTTCAATTTACCAATATAGCTTAGAAACAATACCCTATCAGTTCATAGATATCTTTAAAAAGTTTTAAATTCTATTTTTAACATACTTTAATATGAATGTACCGTATTTATTTAACAAATTGTGTATCTATGACCTTTTGAGTTGCTTTATTTTTTTCAAGGTAATTAATTTTTTAATTCTTATACTTTCTTGGTGCCAGATGTATGCAAAGTATTTTTCATGTACTACCTAATTTAATTTTCAAATAATTATAATAATAGTAATATTAACCCTTGAATTATCACTTAAAGTAGGTATAAGAGTAGGTATTATCCCCTTTCATAATGAGAAACTGAAGCCTATTGAGACAAAGAAGACAGCCCAAGGTCACACAGCCAGAAGGAAATGAAGCCAAGTTTAGATTCTCAGCTCTCTGACATCAAAGCTTTTTCTGCCAATTACTATGTTATATATTGAAGGGAGTCCTTGATAATCCAAAGCTGCCAGTGTCTGAATCCTACTTTGGCATTAGCGCAATTTTATAAAAAAATAACACAGGTAGAGATTCATTAAAGAAACACATTCATGGGGCCTCCTAGTTATCAGAAGACATGACCTCAAGAAACAGAAACTAAAGCAGGAGATAGAAAATTGGAGGCTGCTACATAGCAACTAAGAAGGTTGTATTTATGTGCATATGAATGGTGTCTCAGGGTTCTTCCATGGACAGGAAAGATTTTAAAGAGAAATTAGAGATTCTCCAATAACAGATAAAAACAGAACTAAAGAAATATCGTTACATATTGCCAGATTTAACAAATTAAAATATAGGATATCCAGTTAAAATTGAATTATATATAAGCAATCGATATTTTTAGCCTAAGTATGTATCAAATATTGCACACACACATACATATATTTATTTAATTATATATATATAATTACTTGTTTATCAGGAGTACAGATCTAACTGGATGCCCTATATTTTACCTGGTAACTTTGTCTAATGTGTCTTCACTTCCCTCCCAAGGTACTGAGACCTGAGGAAACCAGGTCTCAGTACACATCACATAGAGATAACTGGAAATGACACCATCACTGGAATGCTGTCCAGCATCTTGCATCATATATCCAGTACTATATGACCTTGAACATGTTTGTCTTGATACTTGAGTCTTCTTCTATTGCAAAATAGAATTCTCTCTAGAGATAAGGAGAGCCAGTAAGTCTATACAAGGCCCCTTTATACGTATCATATGCTCACTAATATTCAAAAGAAATAATACTGTGATTTTGGAGTTTCTTTATACTTCCTTGACAGTTTTAGATTCAGCCCTCTCTTCTCCATTTCATTTTATCTTTTTGAAGGATAGGAAACTTAAATCTGACTAGCAAACTTGAAGGACTAAGACACAGTCCTGGTAAATTCTCTCCTTGAAATATACTCTTTTTAAGTAGAAAATGTCTCCTTGTTCTTCAAATCTGGCAAGATGTTTCTTACCAAACTGACCAATATTCTTCTTTGTCCTTCAAGAGAGGCTAGAATATCCATCAGGCTCTGTATAGGCCTGTGGTCATGCCCCTTAGCTGTGGCATAGGCTAGTTATTTAAACTTAGGGAGTAAACACAGTTTAAGAAGCAAGGTAAACCAGGTAGCCATGTTTAGACAATCTATGAAAAATACTCCTGATAGATCTATGTCAGAATTACAGTGGCGACCTTAAACTCTCCAGGTTTAAAACAGAAAGGATCCTATGCCTACTTTGTAAAATCCACTGATTTATTAGATAGCATCAGTATACTTCCATGAATGGTCTATTTTCATCTCCATTAAACACACATGTTCAAAGATTCATAAATTGTTGCATGACTCTCTGTAAAAGATCTGTTTGATCCTTTTGGAGACAAAATTTAAGTGCTACAGAAATGGGAAATTTATGATTTTCTTATATAATCTTTAAATAACAACAGATTTGAATGTCTTCTTTTTTTGGACCATATCTCAAGAATTTCAGAGTAACCTTTTTGTACAGAAAGATCTGAAGATGTATTTCCTTTTAGCACTTGCTAAAATTCTTCTTCAAAGTTGTTCTCACTGAGAACATTTCAGAAAAAAGTTAAGTCCTCTACAGATTTTTTTTTTACTTGATTCACTTGTGTAGCATCTAAATATAATTGTGAAATATATAGATTTTTTTGGAGGGGGGAGAGGTTTTTGCAACAGGGCACGTGCACTTGCCAGAGAGACAGAGAGAGACAGAGAGACAGAAAGTGAGAAATCACCCCCTGGGGGGATGGCCATGCTGCAATCCTTTCTCCTCCATTCTCCTCCCGGGATCTTGGGCATGTACACACATGCGCCCAACGTGAGTTTAAGCCACCAGGTCCAGGACTTGAACTGTGGTCAACTACATGGGAGTTCAACAACATAGCCATTATGCTAACTGCTAGTCCCAAATATTTATAGATTCTCAGGTCCACCCTGGAAAAAATATTGACAAATTTTAATGAAATTAAAAAATTTTTATTCAAGAATTTAGATTTCACAAAACTGGAATTATTTGAAATTTTATACATGAACATCTATTTAATCACCTAAAAATTAAGTATATTATTACCTCAAAAGTCTTATGAAACTGGCCAGACTTTAAAACTCGTTTATCTTTTCAAAAGAAAAATACTATTAATTTTTATGACTATAAACTGTAAAACATAGGTAAGGTGCATATTTCTCAAATAAATAACTTGTCTGTAAATTTTGAAATTGTTTTTAAGTTTTATTGCCACAGCACCTAGTAGAGATGTTTCTATTCCTTTTAAAATATAATGTATCTTACTCTATGAAGTTTGTTTTATACAGTGGAACATGTGGTATTATTTTCATTTTACAGTGAGGCTCTGTAAACTTAAGTGTCATTGCCAAGGACATAGGGCTGATATTTTAACCAAGGTCTTCTGTTTCAAATACAATTATACTTGGGGCCAGCAGGTGACATGGTGGTTGGCCGACCTCAGTTTGAGTCCCAGACCTGGTGACTTACTTTTCTCAATATCCCTCTCTCTTTCTCTCTCTGATGAATTAAAATAATAATAATAATAATAAATTAAACAAATAATTCTTAAAACAAAAATACAACTACATGTGACATTTAGATATTTGTAGTTGATATTGGTTTAATGAGAGTATGTAGCTTAATGTTAGCAAAATTAGTAATTCTGACATCGATTGCTTTGGTATGTTTAATAAATAAGGAGAAAAAGAATATTCATTTTGAAGGAAGCCTGTGATCTTGGAAAACAATAAAAACTCTGACAAACTCCTTTCTTCAGGACCCATCTGTAATGGATGCATGGCAACTGGTTGATGTTCTGAGTCTTTGCCAAGATGATCACATGTTCATAGATGTCTGAAGGAGAAATCATTTCTCCCAGCAGGGCTCCTCCTGAGCTCAAGCACCCCAGAGTGTGGTTATCTCTGTCCTTGATGTTATAGCCTCTGGGGTCAGAAGTCTGGCTTGGGAACAGTTCTTCAATTATCCATTTACAGGAGGCTCTCAGTGTAACACCCTTAACAGGTCTGATTTCATGTTATCTCTCCTTTGATCTTAAACAGTGTTTGAGCTTTGTCAAAACACAGTGAGTCTGTGGGGATCTCTTCAAGCTACTATAAAAAACCAAGCTAATTAAGTCATTCAATCCTTCATAAAAATCACTCAAATAATCGTAATTTGGTCAACACTTAGCTGAATAAAATCAAGAGGAATTGCAGTCTTCCAGAATTCCTAGAAGCGTCATCCGACATCTAAATTAAATCCTCATTATCTCTTTTTCTCTCTTTCTGCTTTTAAAATATGCTGTAGGGGTTGGAAAGTTTTCAGATCAAAGTATATGGAAGAACCATTAACTGTTCTCCCTGTCTATTCTGTCCCACAGGAGCTTAAAGTTGGAGACTGGAGTCTGGAGCAGCATTGGGATCCATGTGCTGGCCATGCCTGGAGAATTCCAGCCTGTCCTTTAGGATTCTGGTCCTATTTTTATCTTGTCATTTAGTCATTCTGGACTACATTTTCTTTACTCATAAAATGAAAGAGTTGGGTGAAATAATAAAACCTTAGAGCGCTTGCCACTTCCAAATTCTATGCTTTCCGAATGTTTGCAGGGAAAATAACTTCCTATTTTATACAAGCTCTTCTTTTGTCATTCATGCCAAAGAGGAGTTTGAGTGTATCTGAATGTGGGCCACAGTAGGTGAGGGAGGGGGGCCAGGAAGGTGAGAATAAAGCTCAAGGTCAGTCAAAGCCCAGGCTGTGATTTCCTGTCTATCCTGAAAATGGGGCTTTCCCAAGCTTCAGAGCCAGTCTTACTTATCACTTGTTACTCTAATATGGATAACAATCAGCGTAATTAACAATGGGTGTGCACCACACAATCAAAAAGACCCAATAGTATTTGGCAACAAAAAGTTTCATAAAGGAACTGCTGGCTCCATTTTGTCTGTGGTTAGGTACAGATGAAAAACAGAAAAATCAGTTAAAGTGATCATAGAAATTCTTCGTTACTTTAAAATAAAAGGGATGAAAGTAACTTCAAACTATGCAATGTATTTGAAAACATTTACTAACAGTATTAGTATTTTCAGGGTGTTTACTGAGCCCTGTGAAAAGAGATGGTCATTTACAAAACTTTCTCATGCTAGAAAATTCTGTGGCCACCTAAGCAGTTCGACTGTTCCCTATGTGCAAAGGATGTGTTTCTGAGCGCAGAAAATAGAAGCCCCCCCCCCCCCCCCCCCCCGCCATCATTCAGTGTTCTCCCATGAGGTTGTGTGTGGGAGGGAAACTCAGTTTTAGCCAAATCACTGTCCCAAAGTAAAGAGCCTTATATGACCTGGGAGAGAATGAGTCAAGAAGTGTTAAATCCATAACAGCTTGGTTTATAGAAAAAATCAGAGGATCGAGAAGATGTGTGCTGGATCTGGAGCCAGAGTACAAAGTCCTAATACTGAGTACTTAGTATGTGCCAGCACTGCCCTGGGCCTTAGGGAACAAGTGAAAGAACAAGGCCAACAGGTCGCCAGCTCTCAGTGTAGCTTAGAATTTATCAAAGGAGGCACACTCCAAAGGAGAAGGCTCAAGCTGTGATTTCTTGGGTAAGCTGCCATCGGAATTTCCCAAGAATCAGATAGAGTGGGTCTTAAAATAGTGACAAGTAGAGCCAACAGATAGTTTGGAGGTTAAGGTTGCTGGCTCCCACGTGGCTGACTGTGTGGTCTGAGTACTAGATCTATCAGCTTGAAACATGCTGAGCACATGGTGTACATGACCAAAGTCCTGATGGGAGAATCGAGAAGGACCGCATCATGGCTAACCCCCAGAGGGTGAGTGATTTCTCTCTCTCTCTCTCTCTCTCTCTCTCTCTCTCTCTCTCTCTCTCACCAGTGAGCACATGTGCCCTATGACTAAATTAATTTTTTTTTTAAGTGTGACAAGTCAATGAGGGAGAAGTACAAGGTGTGAAGGAAAATGAGTAGGTTGAGTTTTGGTGGCATGAGGCCTCATATAACGTCCACCATCAGAACCTCAGAGGAATTAGTAAGATTCTCAGCATTAATAATGGAGATAAATATTGCCATTTTCTGGGTTTCAACAATATTCTAGACCAGATACTTTTGTTACATTATCTCATTTAAAATAGTGATCAGACACTTGACACTTTTGAAAGGCTCCATAAGTTAAAGTGCAAGAGAAAAATCGCTGCTTAGAGCCTGGACACAGAACATGTTTTCATATGCAAGCTTACTAATGTCTTATTAAATTGTCATCATAAGCCATTATTACATACAAAAATGTGACTTGAGCCTTAGTACTATATAGTTGTAGGATTGTTTCACTAGTAATGAGAATAAGTTTAGGTTCTTACAAGGTTTGCTAGCCAGGAGGATGTTGGGGACCATGGTGCAAAATCATGGCCTGCGCGTTCCAATTCCCTGTCTCCCTACCCCTTCCCCGACCCTTAGTGGTTAGAAGTGGAGCTAATTTGTCTCAGTATCAAACTCAGGAGTGTGTCCTATTTTCACAGCCAGACACCATACCATTGAGAGTGGAGTTTGGGGACTATGTAATTTTTAAGAATGTCACCATAGTTTCATCAGCCACTATGTAAAATGTTAAATGCAAGTATTTAAATTCCTGCTAAGTATGTATTTTCTAGTCAACTACTAAAAGCAGACCAGTAGACTAAGCAAAAAATTCTTCAAAGAGGTCTAAAAGTAGAGCACCGTGTGCCACTAGCACTGTTGTCTAGCATCAATGGTGATTAATAAGTTAAAAAAGACTCAGAAGCTATGGCACAGCAGTAATGCAGTGCTCTACAAGACTAGAAGCCACATGCTCACTATGGTTAGTATCCCTGGATCAGCCTGAAAAGATGCTGGGTGCATGTGTGGACACCCAAAATCCTGAGGAATGGAAGGTTAGGGAAAGAAGTGTCAGCATGAGCATGACAAGTCCCTGTGGAGGGTGATTTCTTGGTCTCTGTCTCATATGTGCACACATGCTATCATTAAAGTAATTAAGTAATTAATTAGTTAGTTAATTAATTGAAGAGGCTTGCCTTGGTGGAGCAGCAGTAATGTGCTGCTCAAGTGATGCATGACCCACATGGAAGAGCCTGGCTTCTGTTCTTCCAGCTGATTTGTGAATACCAAGAGGCTGACTGAGAAGGGTGGGGGGCAAACATAGCATAAGACTCTCTTGAGTGTGCTCTCTCTGTCTCTGTCTCTCTCTCTAACTGTCTTGAAATAAATACATAAGCTTTAAAAAATGATCATAAATTAAAAGCAGACGTTCTTTTTGGAGTGCTTTTTAGATGCCATGAAATGCTATTTACCAGCACAATTTACCAGTTTTCTATTTTTCTTTCATTAAGACACTTTAGTAACAGGAAAAAATATATATAAAGTTAAAAAAGTATAAAAATATATCTGGTACCCTTAAATTTAACATTAAATTCTAACTAAAGTTTGGCCAGATCAAAGAATTGTGAAACCCTGTGAATATTCTAGCCACATGAATGGCAAGGTAGAAAGTGGGAACAAATAGAATACATGGTAAGAGAGAATGTGTGATTCATGTTGTTGATAAAAATAGTTGTCCTTTAAGCCAAAAGTTTTCAATAATGCCTAAAATAAGTCATTGTCTCAGGAATTTTAACAGGGTCAAATTTTTTGCTACGCCTCTTAAATTACCAACAGATATTTTGGACTTGTTTTGGAGTGGTTTAAAAAAAATGGTTTAAAGGTTTCATTGAATTTCCTCCCATATAACTCTTAACTTTTTGACATGTGGTCAGTTAAATGTATTTTGGATTTTTACTAAATACTGGCAGTGAAGAGGTGGGTAGTGAAAAAGAAAAATAAAGAAAAGGGGTTCATTGCCTCTGTCCTGTTAAATGTATGGGCAGGTCCCACTGAGATCTCTGGGATTGCTGATCCATTAGAGTTGCAGTCCCCCCCAACCCTGGTACCCTTTGATAAATGGGGTTTCCCTCTACCCTTTTATAGAGAAATAGGGAAGACAGCAGTATTTCCTACATGCTGGATTTGGGGTAGGTTTTTGATTGAAACAAGGGAAGGGAAAGTGCACTTTTCAGGAAGGGAACAGGATGAATAATTGTGGGCATAGAGTCAGTTGGAAGAAGGACTTTTTGGTAAGCCACTTTGGCTGGTGAAAAGACAGAGAGAGAAGAAAAGGAAGGAAGGTTAACTTGGGGGGAAAATTGCTAAGATCTCCACCACAATTAAGTTAAATGTGTTTGTAGGGTTCAGCTAATGGCTGGTTCATTTGTGAAATTGTGAATCTGGTAGCCATCTCTAATATTTTTCCCCAATTCTCACATTTTCAAATGCTATCTTATGGACTTGGATATTGTTGCCCTGGAAAACGTGAAGCTTGAGATACAGATTCAAGAATCATTCATTTAGAGGTGATATTTAAAAGAGTGATTGGTGAACTTACCAAAAGATAACCTAAGGAGAGAGAAGATGAGAAGACCAAGCATACATGTAGGGTCATACACACCAAAGGAAAGGAGAAAGGGGAACCACCAAGGAGGTCAAAGCCACATACCAACAGGAAGGAAGAGAACCAGAATAGGACCTTCTAAACAGGTCACCTACTAGTAGTTCATAATTTTCATGCAAAAATTCATCATGACTTTCCAGATGACCCAATATAAGAGAGTAAGGAAGACCAAAAATGGACAGAGAACATTGGATTTGACACTTGAGATATGACTGCTATTCTTTAAAAGAACATGGTTAGGACTATTCATAACCAAGGAAAGTTAGCCTATGGATCTGGGCAACACTGAGAATCACAGAGTAGGGTGAGCTCCCAGGGCCCCATTTCTTGGGTACACTGTTACAGGTGATTGGCCTGCTGTCTCGAAGTAGATAAGTGGGTAAGTTCAGCAAGATGGAAAAGTCCAGGTAAAATGTCACAGAATGGAAGTTCCTTAGAGAATTGAATCAGCCGATTGAGATGGATTCACTTTGTACCACAAAAGGGTTATTAGCTAGACTCAGAAGGGTTTGGACCATGCTCATCCCTCAATCCATGTCTTCCTCTAATGGAATGCAAGACAGTTCACAGTGATGATGTCTGATTTAGGAAAACCCTAAATATGTCTTTCCTCAGATTCTCTGGTCTAGAACTTCCTTTAAATGCAAGAAAAACAAAAACATAATGAACAAATGGAGAGAGAAAGAAGGGGGTGTTGGGGAAGAAAAAAAAGTAGAGACAGGCTCTTTGCAATGACCCTAAAGCCACCTCACATAAAGATGAAGTGTTGGTGCCCTCAGGAGGTGTAAAGGTTCCCTAGAAAGGACTGGTGCTTTCCTCTCCAGTTCATTCTACCCAATAATAAACACATACCATGCTGCACACACTGAAGTCTGTTGGAAGCAGACCCTGGCCCTTGGGACTCCCCTGAACCAGGGCATAAAAAACATTCTCTTCCTTAGCACCTGCAACACTCTCCTAGTATGACTGTTTCTCTTAACGCCATAGACGTCTGTTTTTGAATTTACTCCTTGGAGACAGAAACAGGATTACAATATATATATTTTTTTCTCATTTCCTGCTACATGCTGTTTTAAGTTTCTATATGGCTCTTCTAGTCCTTCCCTCAAATGGAAAATCTACATATGGCCATTTTAATGACTGGGCATAGACTTACAATGGGAATGTTTAGGAAATGGAACATTCTGGAATCAGTGTTGTTTCATCTGCTATTATTGAAGAAAAATAAGTCTCTCTATAGATTTCAAACCCACTTTACTAGTGCAATGGAATGATCAAACAGAATCTTTCTTTGAAGATTTGCAATCTGTCTGATTTCAGAGTCATCATTTAGATTATCACTTGGGCCATCAGTGACCTCAGTGCTGTGGGCCCTGGGACAAGGACTGAGAATTAGAGCCAGAAGACGTGGGTTTCAGAATTGCCTCTACTTATGGGGGATTTGAGTCAGATCACTCAAAAAAAAAATATATTGGAGCTGGCTCAGTGACATAGTGGTAACCGACTGCTCAAGTGATGCTGAATTCACGTGGTTTTGGTTCCCTAGTCGATCTGTCCATGTTGGGTAGTAACATCCATGACCGTGGTTGACTGGGAAGGTTGGGGCAGAGGGATTATGTTGTGGAACCCTGTTGAGAGTGCTTGTCTCTCTCTATATCCCTCACTCTCAGGAAAGAAATAAACTTAGAATTATGTGATGCTCTCTAGGTGTCAGTTTTCTTCTCTGAAAAGTGGTACACTTATCTTACAGGATTTTTTTTAAAGCATTTCAATTAACCTAAGAACTATGTAACTCTTAACTATTTTATAGGAACTAGGAGACAAATCAAACAGGCCAAATCTGCACAGATAGGACATAGGACAGGTGAGTTCCAAAAGTTAGATTATAAAAGAAGCCCCCATATCAAGTTTGACTTCTTGCTACTTATCTGTTTGTCCTACAAGTGGGCTGCTGGAGGAAAAATTAAATTTCCCATCTGAATTGCTTTTTACTGGGTCGATAGGAAAGTTATGATACATTTTTACATAGAAAAAAATGTAGAAAAATATGACATGACTTTCCTAACAACTTAGTAGTTTGTTGTTACTATCCTCATTTAACAAATAAAGAAATCAAAACTTAGAAAAAGGTCTATTTTTAAGTGACTTGACCCAAATCTCACCATTAGCAAGTATCAGCATCAGGATTCACACTTGACATAAAGGCCTGCAAGGGTAGGATGCTGAAAGTTCTGTCTATCATTGAAGACCCAGAGAGTATGCTCAGGAAGACAATGTAGGGAACATCAGAGTCAATTCTCATACAGGACCTAGACTCTGAAGTTAGGGTCACTTGTGCTAGCTCCTGGCAGAGCAGCCCCCAGGAGCTTGTTTTGATGGGAGACCTAAACAGGATATTGACAGGAAGGGGTACTTATGGATACCAGTTTGGGTGGATGCATTCCAGTTGCTTTCTAGGTCAACCCCTTCAGTAGCCTGAGCCAAATCTCCCAGAATAGGAAGACTATCACAACTAAATTCATGGATCAACAGAGTGCTAACGTGGAGGCTTGTGAGTCATAGTTAGGGTGGGTCTTTGTAAAAATACCTATTGATGGCCAGCTCTGTGGCCTAGTGATTGGAACAGCCAGATCCTACATGGCTGACCACACAGTTCAAGTTCTAGATTCTGTAGTTTGAGTAACACAATGGGCATGTGTACCCAAAATCCCAAAAGAAGGGAGAGATGGAGGAAAAGGGATTGTGGCATTACAATTATGGGGAGTGCTTTCTTCTGTCTCTCTGGCATGCACCATGCACACATGCCCTCTAGCAAAAAAAAAAAAAAAAAAATCTATGAATCTATTTTTGGCAGGAGAAGGTCCCTTACTCCACTCTCACCTTGGTTGAACAAGGCAAGCAGTCAAGATCATGCTGGCAATCAGGTGAGTACCGGTGGTACCTTGAGAAGTGACATCACAAGAATGGTCCACAGGGAGAAACTAACTAAAACGGGAGCACACTGGGCCCCAATGATGTTGTCCATCACAACGCTATTACTGTGTATTATGTCATTGTAATTGAGATATGATGTATATGCACATTAATTTTTATATCTTTTTTTAAAGGACAGTTTTTCACCATGTCACAATCATCCCATTTCAGCCTCCCAGCTGGAACTGCAGGTGCATGCTATCAGGCCTCACTCTTTTTTAGGCAGGATCTTGCTATGTTGCCTAGGTCAGCCTCAAGGTTGTGATCCTCCTGTCTCAGCTTCCCAGGTCATTGAGATTACAGTTGCACGCCACCAAATCTGACCTTTCAGTTGGACCAGGAATTATATCTGGGCCTCCATATGGTCCCAGCCTGCAGAAAACAGAGTTCTAGCAACAGGTGCCACTGTGACTGGACCTTTTTCACTTTTCTTCATCTCATTCTTTCACTCTTAGCAATATCTGTGTTTAATTTAAACATTCAGAATCTAAACTTTAAATCTAAGTTTTTCTCATTATTCAATCCCTATAAATGTGATCAGTGTTTCCCTCTCACATATTCCCCACCTGCCCCAAGAGGAGGCAGCACTATGCAGAGCGTATGAGCAGAGGCTTTGCCAGCAGACAGGAGTGGGTCTGACCACTGGTCTTGACTCTAACTACTCCTGCGACTTTAGAAAGTCTCTAGCTGTCACAATCCTCATCGTTAGATGGGAATAACGAGAATGTGATGCCATTGAGTTGTTGAAAGATTTAAATACATTAAGTCCACTTGGCATTTTGTAAGCATTCACCATGTGGCTATTAATAAATAGTCGGTATCAAAAACTAGCAAGATGTTTAGTGGGACCAGCAGTTAGCATAATGGCTATGTCACTGGACTCCCATGTAGTTGACCACGGTTCGCGTCCCGGACCCTGTGGCTTAAAACTCACACCGGGCACATGTGGTACATGCCTAAGATCCTGAAAGGAGAATGGAGGGGAAGGGATTGCGGCGTGGCCATCTCCCCTGGGGGGTGATTTCTCGCTTTCTGTCTCTCTGTCTCTCTCTGTCTGTCTGGCGAGCGCACGTGCCCTATAGCAAAAACCTCTAAAAATAATTATAATAATAAAAAAAGATGTTTAGTTAAAGTAGGACTTGAGGTGAATTTTCAACCTATCTCAAGGGACTTAATTTTTCCATGTGATTAATACCTAATTGTCTAAGAATTATCATATAGAGTCAATTGTCTGTTTTCTCTCTTTTTCTATCCACATTAAAGCACCCAAGATTTCTGCTTCACCAACAGTAAGGTTAGCTTCTCCCAAACCCTTTTTCTTCTAACTCAAATTCTGAGTCATTGATTATAATCCTCCCTTTTCTAACATCTGCTATTGTCTCATTACAATTTCACATCCTTTGCAGTATAGATTTGTTTCATTTTGTTTTCAAGGAAATTCACATTCAAAAATTTTGGATTATTTCAGTAATTGGATTTTTGCTTTTGAGAGATCCTAAATGGAACTAGATCCCATTGTTTGATGTAATTCTGATTATATATATACACCAGTCGTCTGTTTGATCCTTAATACAATTTTAACTTGGACAGATTTATTCTAATTAAGCCATAAGTGTCAATGTGCAAACTTTTTTTAATTAAAGAATTTTTCTATCAAAAAAAAAGATTTTATAAACTTTGCCAGATACATATAAATGAAACAGTTTCCCATTCATGTTCTTCTTTCCAGGGATGCTGTGAGAATTAGTTAGATGAAGTCTGCAAGACGCATCCTGTTCTTGGAGAAATATGATCTACTAATATCACATTTATTGGAATATTATTTTAACATAAGGCAAGTAACTGTGACCATATACCTGTTTCAAATTAGCCCCAAGCCCTGCCATTGGGGACAACTTATGAACTCTTTCACCTGTAGAGGCTTAACTCTTCTTTAGGCACACACAATTCCACTGAACAGTGTCCAGTTTCTGATTACGCACTCTTGCCAAATTAGTAGCATTCTTAACCCCAAATAGTAATCTAGTAAGTTGCTAAAAAATGCAATAAAATTTCTCTCTCTAATTCTACTCTTATTCTGTCTTCTTTTTGTTCCTAAACAATGTTTTCTATAATTTTTTAAAGTTCATTTATTGGGCCAGCAGGTAGCAAGGTGGTTAGGAGTGTTGTATTCCCACATGGCTGACCACGGTTTGAGTCCCAGACCTGGCAACTTGCTTTCTTGCTTTCCCTTTCTCTCTCTCTCTCTCTGTGTCTCTCTCTGGTCAAATTTTAAAATAATAATAATAATTAATGGAATTAAATAAATAAATAATTCTTTTTTTTAAAGTTATTTATCTGTTTCTTCCATGAAGAAGACAGCATCTCCAACATTGTCTTGCCACAGCTGTAGCTCAGCCATCCCCAGATCAGGGGTACACACTTGATCAGAGTACACAGAGGGGTTCTCAGAAGCAAACCTGGAATCTTCTCATGTAGGTCAGCCTCACAGAGTACTGTGTCTTGCTGCTGTACCACCATCCAGCCCCTTCTCCATCCATTCTGTGACAGTTGGAAATTTCCTTTTCCTCTGACCTAGGAGACTGGTTCCATGGATGGTTCATGCATCCTTGACTGTCTTCCCAGCTCTTATAGTATTTCCTTAAGCCTGACCACTGGTTACTGCTTTTATGGAATTTTAACCTTAGTTCCAAACTCCATGCCATAAAAAATGAAATTTAGCTATAATAAGAAACTGGGATAGTGTAAGTAGTAACAATTCCTACCTGTGAAGGCAAAAAAGTAAATTCAATATTTTAATGAGACTGGCCTTTAACCATTCTATTAATAAAACTTGTTCATGGAAAATGACATTGCACTGGCATAGTTCATACTTATTTAATATGTGTTTCTTTAATCACTGTCTGTTTCTCTTGCAGGCTATTATACCTGTAACTCCAGGCTGAGAGAAAGCACCTTCCAGAAACAGGTAGTGCTCAGAACAGAGGAGAGCAAGCAGGTCCACATATGCAGTCCAAATCCATCTTCTTGGTAGAAAACTGCCCATTTCTTCTAACTTAAAAGAAGACAAAGGTGTAATTATATTGGCATAAAAGCCTCACTAAACCAAAAGGCAAAGCAATTGTTGCCAACCCCACAAATCTGCAGCCTGAGGCCCCATACCTCACATTTAAAGCCAGGCACAGTCTTCCCTTCTAGGAAAATGAGGTTTCAGGTTAGACTCCTGTATGTTATGTCAATTAATCTCTCTCCTCTTTTTTTCTTGATTGGTTACTCTTCCTCCTGACATGGGAAGTGATGTCAAACCTTTTTTTTTTTTTTCCATTAATGTTATTTTGTTCTTTTGATGGAAAAGACGAGAGGGATGGGAGGGGGCCATGAATGATGTCCTTGTTTCATACATTCTTTTAGGTTACAGTTCACATAAGCCTAGGGAGGAGACATTCTCAAAATTGTTCCCCAGGAGTTTTGCTTTATTTTGCTTTCCCCTGTAAGTCTCCTTGACTTATGTTGCTATTGGAAAATTCGAACCCTTGATATTCTGAATATGAAGGAAAAGTTTTCTTCTTTGTTTTACTTTATTTGTTTTTATTCTGGGTCTGTTACAAAATCTCTTAGCAGGTCATTGTATTTTCATAAGGAAACCCAAAAGCTTTTGTCTAGTGATCCTTCTGTTGGTGTATAGGAAGAAAGGGCTATAAAGAAGGCTTCCTAGCACCATGAGGTGGCGTCACTGACCAGCCAACAAGGCACTGTGGTGATGTATGAAGGTTTCAAAAAGGCTGTAAGTGGAATAGGGTTGCCAAGGGTAGCTATTTGGGCAAATGCTCAAGAAAGAATCCCAGGAGAACCCTTTGTCTCCAGAACAGTGTAAGGTGTTGATTTTGTTTCATTCAAAGCATGAAAATTCTGGCCAAGCTTTTCTCAATAAAGCCATCAGAGCAGACAAAAGGAATCTTGGTCTTTCCATTTGATTAAAAACGTGATTCTCGATACTGTAGAGAGAAAGGAGGTTCCTTTTTAAGTTACACATGGCCTCATCTACCAGAATCACTACCCTTGAGAAGAAATCACTTACAGAAATATGTTATATCCATGAGGGTGATGAGATTAAAAAACATTGTTAGGACCCATTAGAATCTGCAGCGTGTGAATGTGTTTTTGTGTGTACATGTGAGTATGTGTGTGTGAAAGAAAGATAAAGACAGAAAGAGAGTTTGGCCTCTGAGAAAAATTATTCCCAGCCTAAGACTTTCCTAAAGTATGAACAGTGTTATAAGATCCAACTTTGATTTGGGTTTGAGATTTTAAATTTAATGTGACATGTTAATGAAAGCAATGTGTGGTATTTACTCAAATCCTAGTTTTCTTCGAAGTAATACAAGATTCAGTCACGGATAAATCAAGAGGGTACTCTTGTCTGAAAGAAAAGGGGACCAGAAATCAAAATGGAAGAGAAACAAAAAGACATTACTCTAACAAAAGTCATTAAATTTTGTGAGATAATACTACTTTGAGGAAGTATCAAAAGCCCTAAAAAGGCATAAGTTCTATAAAAGATCAATGATTGTATACATCACATTCATAGCATGGTAAGAAACCTCAGTGTGTATATAGAAGTTTTAAGAATCTTCATGAAGCTGGGGATGGGGAGGGTACTTTGTCCCTGGAAAATCTTAGTGACTGAATGTCAAACTGTTTTATGGCACAACGACACTTGATACACATTTTGATATAGCTAAGCTATATTTTTAATGAATGTTAATTCAAGGGAATTGAGAAACTTATCAGGTTCAGCTTTGTGTTTTAGTGAGGGTTAGTAATATTAATTTGGTTTGAGAAAGACACATTACTTTATTTTTAAATTTTCTAAGCAGTCCCTAAAGAGTCAAGTGCATTTTTAAAAAATAAAGGTGAGAACAATTCATGAGCAAAATAAAGAGGTAGGACATAAATGCAAATTTTTTCTTGTAATCTAGGTATTATGAAGACTCTATGGAAATATTTTGGGAGCTACTATTTATTGACTGCTTGCTATATGTCAGACCAAGTGCTTTATAAATATTTTTGAATGAATGAACAGTCCTGCATGGTACTTACTAATATTTCCATTTTACAAGTGAGAAACCTGAGACTTTAGGAGGTTGTAAAAAGTCATCCCATTTGACAAATACTAGAATTGGAATTCAAACTCAAATCTTCTGACTCTGATTTATGTAAGACAGAAGAGAGTCTAAACAGAATGCTGGGAAGAATCACATATAATAAGATCCCTCTACCTTAGGCCAGCTGATGAAGATAGTTTTTATTTTTCTCCTTGGAGCCCCTACCTTCCTCCAGTGAGTGCCAATCTCCTCATTCATCTTCTCACGTTACTCATCTCTTTTACCCTCAAAATGCTGGTTGAAATTAATGGAATTTTCATGCTAAAGAGCCTCTAAAGACATAGAGAACTGGGAATACTAACCCGACATTCTGATCTTTTTTAAAAGTCCAGACAGAAAAGAAAATTGGCCCCAGCGGTCAAAACCCAGACAACTCCAGTTTTGATGGGACAGCTCCCAAAAAGTTCAGATGCTTCCCTGAACTTATCCAAACCTTGGGTAGTCTCCTCCTTTTCCGGAGGGAAAATGCTTGGTGGATGATGCACCAAGTTTGAAACACATGGAAAATGCCCTCCGTGGGGACTCTTGGATCTTTGTGAGATTAAGTCCCAATTCCAAATGCACATCAAGCTGCTGTGGTACTTCTCTGCAGGCAGGCTTTGTCCTGTTGAAAATTAAATCTGAGCCCACACAGCAAACACCGGAAGCTATATTAGTTGAAGTCAGCAAACTTCTGTTTATGATCTTTCATTTATTAAGCACTATGTGCCAGACACTATTCTACATGTTTCACCTATGTTATTTATTCTTTTCAACAAACCTACCAAGTAGTTATCTTTACTTAACATTGAGGAAACTTAAACCCAGAATGATTATGTAGCACGCCTGTGACTTGTAGCTAACAGTTGGAATTTGAACCGATCTGTTCAAATCTGCACAACAACCAAAACTTGTGCATCTAATTATGCCACAGAATCTCCTGGGCCAGCCCTGAAGACATGAGCAGATGTTACAATTGTGAGTGGATTTGTACTCCAGCTCTATTTCCATTTGATAGCAGCTTCTACTGATCCTCCAGAAGTAGGGATAGAAGCCGGGGAGCTGGTAGGCATTTCTGGTTCTCACGTAGCAAACATGGGTGACATGGCCAGACTGTTGAGCAGAGGTCACTGGCTCGGACCAAGTGATGGGAGTTAATGAGCTCCAAGGGAAAAAAAAAGCCATTATTTGGCTGGAACCTCTGAGAAGTCCATCAGAAAACATTTGACAAGATAGACTAAGACTGAAAGTCATGGATGACTTTAAAATCAGAAATAAATCAGGAAGAAAAAAATTGATGTGCAAGCCAATTCCATAAATACTAGAGCCTCATAGAAACATTAGAAGGTCCCAAAACTTGGGCCCAACTGAAACCATGGTCCCTTCACTGTAGTAATTTAAACTCAAGTATTTATTTTGGCTTCTGCCTTCTCAATGACTTGTTCTAATCAGAATGCTTTGATGAGATGCACAAAAGAAATAAAAATATGATTGAAAAGCCAGA
Source organism: Tupaia tana (assembly GCA_026018925.1). Taxonomy (NCBI): domain Eukaryota; kingdom Metazoa; phylum Chordata; class Mammalia; order Scandentia; family Tupaiidae; genus Tupaia; species Tupaia tana. The sequence goes on along the minus strand of JAKSZU010000007.1, from coordinate 55,109,021 downwards.
GAGTAATATATTGGTTTAAAATAACTGTGAACACAGAGTTTAATCTCCAGCCACGTTATAAGTGCTATCTTAGACCAATGAGGGCAAAGACTTTGAAGATTTTATTTGGAAAAGCATTTTTAGTTTCACAGTGGGTGTAAATATATCCTAACACTACTCTTACAGAATGTCTTCACAAGCACACCTCTTATTCTGCCTGGAATCAACATGTGCTTGACATCTAAAACTCCATTTTTTAGAAGTTTCTGTGACAATCTATGGCTTTCAAGAAGGCAAAGTGGGACCAGCAGTTAACATAATGGCTATGTCGCTGAACTCCCACGTAGTCGACCGTGGTTTGCGTCCTGGACCCGGTGGCTTAAAAACTCACACCGGGCACGTGTGCATGCGTGCCCCAGATCCCGAGAGGATGAATGGAGGGGAAGGGATTACATCATGGCCATCCCCCCTAGGGGGTGATTTCTCGCTTTCTATTTCTCTGTCTCTCTGTCTTTCTGGCGAGCGCACATGCCCTATAGCAAAAACCTCTCCAAAAAAAAATTTTTTAAAAAAGAAAGCAAAGTCAACTTTATGCAAATGAATTCAGACAATATTCAATATTTGGGAAACTTGTGCTCTTTTTTTTTGAGAGAGAGATTGTTGCGATAGGGTACATTTGCTTGCCAGAAAGACAGAGAGAGACAGAGACAAAAAGGAAGAAATCATCCTCTTCTCCTCTATTCTCTTCTCGGGATTATGGGCATGAATGCACATGCACCTGGCATTTTCACTATTTTTTAAAGAAGTTTGCCAGTACGTTTCTGCCTTGTTCTATGTGAAGTATCACCATGGATACTGCATATGTTTCATCATTTTGATGGAGTGCTTATCTGAATTGGATATTACCTAGACATCAATAGCAGTAACTGGGCCTAGCTGCAGTGGTGCAAATGATTGGGCACCACTGCATGAGACTGGGCTTGCATAGGAGGCCTGGGTTTTGTTCCTGGACCAACCTGGATAGACTGGGTGCAGTGGCAGGTACCTGTGGTTCTAACTGGTGGAGAGGCTGGGGTGGGAGGATCACATTATGGTAAGATCTTAACAGAAATACTTTTTCTCTTTCACTCTCTTATTAAACAAAAATTAACAATTGGAGCCAGACAGTAGCACAGACGTAAGACAATTGGACTAACATGGCAAAGTCCTGGGTTCATATTCCCAAGTCTCCTTGCATGTACTGGGTCCACTCACATGTGTCTGTGATCTGGGCTTGTTAGGGCTGCAGTGGCATGAAAACACTATTGGGGAGTGCCTGTTTTGTTTTTATTTTCTCTCTGTTCCCCTTTTCCCATCTCTGTTTCATAAGAGAAATAAGTAATTTTTTTAAAAAAATAGCAATAATAAATAATGAATGTTAATATTTATTAAAATATTACCATATGTTAGGTATTCTCAAACAGAACTGGTTGTGAAACCTGATCTAGCTACTTGACCATGACCAAGTTATTTATCTCTCACATCAGCAGTTTTCTTATCTACAAAGTGGTGATAATAATACATTGGTTTGTGCAGATAATTCAATGAGATAATACATGTTGCAATTGTTTGTTAAGGCCGCCATAACAAAGCACCACAGAATGGATGGCTCAAAAACCAAAATGTTATGTTCTCATAGTTCTAGAGGCTAGACATACAAGATCATGGCGCTGAAAGAATTGTTTTCACTGAGACTCTCCCCATGACTTGCAGAGTCTTCTGCCGGTACTTTCCCATCATCATCACCCCTCTGTGTATGACTGTGTCCACTATCTTCTTCTTATAAGACATCAGTTATATTGACTAAGGCCCACTCATATGCCCATTTAACTTAATCACCTCTTTAAAGACCCTACCCCAAATAAAGTCACATTCTCAAGTGCTGGGCACTAAGACTAGCATGTGAGTTGGGAGGGCACATAATTCAGCCCATAACCCATGTGAAATACCTAGAACATGGTATAATTTTAACAAATGCTGGTTCCCTTCTCCTCCCCACTTTTAAGGTATGGCATCAAGAAGACATTAAGTCTGTACACAGGTTCTTTGAAAAGAGTTTTTAAGGTTCCTTGACAAAGATACTAAATTGCAGAATGATCCTATTAAAATGAGATGTTCCAGGCCAAACAGTGGCACAGCAGTTAAGGTACAACTCTCTGCAAGGTTAACCCCCATAGGAAGGTTCAAGGTTTATATATGGAGACCTCTCTGAGTCTGCTGGATATGTGTGACCACAATACGGGGCTGGCTGAAGCTGGGAGAGGGTCATGGTGCCAAACTCCTGTTTGAGGTGCTCCCTCTCTCACTCTGTCTTTCCCTCCTACTTTTTTCTTCAAAGAATAAATAAATAAAAGCTTTTTTAAAATGGGGTGTCCATTTTTGCTCATAGGAAGGCCATTGGTTTAAAAATGGAGGCAAATTAGTCTTCATTTTACATGTCAAAAATTACATTAAAATACAAAGAGGAGGTTTTTAACTCCAGACCTATCAGATCTCATTGACCTGCAAAACAAGAAATGTACAAAGCAATAAACTGCAGCAATGATGACAATGATAATGTGATGGGAGTGATAACAGCAGCTAATATTTACTAAGGACATACACATCTGAAAGCCCTTTAAGTGCAGTCTCCCAATCAATCTATCATAACAACTCTACAAATGAGTAGATGTGTGTGGTTTTAAAAATAAACTGAAGTGTTTTTTGTTTGTCTAATTTTTTTTTTTTGAGAATACATAGGGAATTTCTACATGTAAGAAAGAATAAAATCAGTGTCAGTTTCATAAGAGGACTCACCAGCCCAGATTATTATTGTCACTCCAAATGTAGTTTTCCTGACAAGAGAGGACAAATAAATTATTCCTGGATAGGTTAGCAAAAGTTGAAATCCATGTGTGGAATTGGAGCATGTTCTGGAGGACAGAGGGTCCTTGGATAGACAAGAAGCAGTCTGCTTCCAAGTCCTCTACTTACACTGCTTTGCACACTGTGAAGGTAAATAGTCATCTTGAATGTATGATACACCAAATTACTCTTTGTCTTCATGGTCACCACAGCAAGTGACTCTGATTAATTCATAGATCAAACACTTCTGTCCGCTCCTTTTAAAGACAATCAAAAGACCCCAAGAAAACACCGTTGAAGAACGAGAGGGACCACTTCTTAGACCCTTTGTGATTTACTTTCAAGTACTTGGGAGCTTTGAGCAAAAATCTTTGTCATGTGAGCATTTGGGTAAAACAATTGCTGGGAAAGCAGAAAGACAAAATGTTGAAATACCAAAGATTTTACTTAATCCCACTTCAATATCACTTCCCAGGAGAGAGAAATGTGGCAGCTGCTACCAACTATGTTGGAAATATACCTTTTGCAATGTTGCAAGTTAGAGAAACATCTAAGCAGCTGATGCCTGTTGGCTGCTGCTTCGCTAATTTCTGCTTCACAAGTAGGATGCGTTCTCATTCAGCCCAATGCAGCCACTCATCAAAAGGGGTCAAGTGGACACTGCTTTTTCTACCTTCTCCAGACATGAACGATGCTAAGGAAGAGAGACACATGCCATGTGTGGACACACAGAGAACTTTCTCTGTAAGTTTACTCTGTGGACATGCCTAGGCCTACAGGCAGGACCTTGAGTTTCTGGCCAGCTGTCAACTCCATTGAGCAGCAGCCTTGGCTGGGTCATACACAACATTTTTTCTGTCTGAAGGATGACCTGGTTAGCAAAGGACAAATACTAGCACTCCCAAAAAATAATTAATTCTTTGGACCCCTTTCTGCAAACACAAATCTGTGTGAGGTTTTCTGGAATGAATTCTGTAGACTAAATTCCAAAGGCCAAGAGGCAAAACACCACACTGGCTAGTCACCCATGTCCTCTCCATAAATAGCACCATGCAGTGCTGAAGCAAGGAGACAGTGTTAGGCAATCTCATTTATGGTACCAGCTGGATGGTGACTTTAACAGTCACAAATATGACAAAGACAACAATAACAGAGAAAGACAGACAGAAAAGTCAATTAAACCACAGTATGTTGGACAAGTCATTTCATTACTCTGGGCCTCATTTTCTCTGCTTTAAAGTTTGGCTAATAACTCTGTTTCATAAGTCTATCCATTTAACCAGGGCACAGTTATTGAGAACATACCTATTATGAGTATTGTCCTGTGATAAAGGTTGGTTGGAAGGATTAATTAAGAGTGTAAGTCAAGGCCCAGAAGAAAAGCTGTTTTATACAAATTTCTCCATAAATTTTGGTTAACTATGGGAAGTGGTTGGGGAAAAAGGAAACATTAGACCTCACTTTTTTAAAAATGTGGTCATTTATTCAGATTCTTCAAATAGTTATTTAAAATATTAAAAATTACTTTCTTCTGTGGGAATAATGATTAAGCACTAGAGACAGACTACTAAATCCTTGGGAATAGAGAATTAACTCAGGAATAGCAAGCTCTCTTTTGGCTTTAGGGGACTTTAACTGAGCTTTGACATATATGAATAGATTCCCAGGAGGATCCACAACTTCAAATAGGTAAAGAGTGGAGGGGAAAGGTGCCAGTGTGTTGGAGAAAAGGCGATGAAAAGGACAGATTAATATATTACAAGGAAACTATAGGAGAATTCCTGGGAACAAACCAGCAGACATGCTTATCCTGTGAGAAGCCTTAGTGATTTGAGTGGCTGGCTGAAGGGAGGCGAAAAATGAGTTAGCATTAATCATGCTCCCAAATTGCACTCCAGCCTCTAACAAAATAGACAATAACTAGTAACACCACTTTTGGCCTCACAACCCCCCGGGGTCAAGGCCTGGCTGGAATTACCCAATAGGATTTCAGATCAAGCCTGGAAACTTGCACATTGTAGCTTATTCTGGAAGGTATCCTACTTTTAGAAATGAATTGTTCTTGGTTTAATTTGGTGAGAATCTGGATTTAGTAAGAGTAACTGGGTGCTTTACATAATCTACTTTTTATATTAAAGGTGTATTTTATGGTAAAAACTGACCAATAGCACTGACCACACTTATCTCAAGCCCAAGTCTGAAAAAATAGCTTTTTTTGTTTCTTTAATAGAAATTTGGAAGTCCTTTTAAATTGTTATTTACCATCCAATTGTCTCCACCTTGTGTTACATGATTTCTTCTGATGTTATAGTGCTTCTCAAAAAGGGTTAACCAAGATAATTTTGGGTAATCAGGGTTTTAAACACCCCAAGGGTGAGGACTGTAGACAATGGGTCAAAACCAAGATCACTCCTCTGTTCCCTAGTATGCACCTTAGAAAACCAGACACACTCCTACTAAAAGAAGGAATTGGCCCTCACTCAGGGAAAAAATATATATGCATTTCTTGTTCCAATGATGTATGTGGCAGAAATCAAAAGATGAGGGTTGAGTATGGTAAGAGCAGGAGAGAATTTGGGGATAGATGAAATGGCAGATGAGAGAAGTAGGGTGAAGGCAAACCAAACATTCCATGAAATCAGTTGTGAGGAAGAGACCCTCCACATGGGCTGCACTTTCTGCCATGCCAAAAATGGATTTTAGGATGAGCCAAATTTTAACCCAGGAGAAATAAATCAACTATAGGGCAAACGGTTGGGGGGGGGGAAAAAAAAAAAAAACCATCATTCCAAGTATGAGATGTGTCCACATCCAAAATTTCTAGGTCAAATAAAATGAAGAACTAATGTAAGAAAAGAAAGCAGAAGTGTGGGCTCAGGGTTCTGTGTGTCCCAGCACTGTGTTCTCAAACCACAGGTGTCCTGCCCAGTGGGTGAGCAACAGGAGGACAGCTCAGGCCATGCAATTCTTTATGCTTAAGTAATGTGGGGTAGAGGGTTTCTGATTTGTCTACTACTAGGATATGACTTTTTCTATAATGATGACAATAATAAAACAACTCAGAAAAGAGTGAGACCAGGCAGAGACTCATATATGATCCAAGATCTGTGGAAGGCAACAGGGCTTGGAACAGTAAAATCTTGTTTTCTCACATGGCTCTGAGTAACTTAAGTGATGTGAGGCAGTTGGGGTGGGGTGGGGAGGATGGGGCACTCAGAAAAAGTATTGATCAAATGCCAATTCACATAGCTCTCTTTGTCTGCTTTTTATTATCAGTATTTTTAAAAGGGCTAATAGATCCTGGTCTTGACAAGCATGAAGCCAGGAGGTGGGCTCTTATCCAGTGTTTTCATTTTTCAACCCTCAAGAGACAATGATTAGATCTTAATATTGAATGCACAAACCACACTCACTGTGTGAACTTTCTGAGAGGGCTTTCCACCTAAGGATAAGAATGGGAAAGAAGTTTTATTGGAAGGATTGTAAAAGGAAGAGGGGAAAATTTGAGGTCTCTTTGGACCAGCTGATTAGGGATGAATTCATTTTCTTCTGAACAATCTAAATCTATTATCCCTGGGGGAGAGGAAAGCTGAGAGGGCTGGATTTCAATGATTTAGTTACTTTCTAAGAATAGCCAAACCTGGTGCAGATAGGAGCAAGTAAAGTCAACCACCTAGAGAATATTTGTAAATTGAGCAAAGTCCTATAAATCTTAGGTGATAACTGGGAGTGAACACACTTTTTTTCTACCACATCTTGTAAACTGTAAATGAACTTGGTAAGATATACCAGTCAACAAAGGCTCCCTACAGGTTACATGATCTAAAACTAAGAGATAAGGAGCCAAATACGATTAAAATGTGCTTTGGGTAATAAATTCATGGTGATGCTTCTCAGAGGCATCACCTAAATTAGTAAACTTTGGACACATATTATTCATTACAACATGGTCAGGATTAAGTTGCCACAACTTCCTATCCTTAGTCATGAACTACATCTGTATATTCATACGATCAACCTCACCAGTGTACTAACAGTGCAGACTTGTCTCCTTAATAATAAGATTGATCAGTTTGTCTCTTGGTGTGCCTTGGGGTTTAGTGATTCACTTCACTTATCAGGGCAGTGAATCAAAAGGTACAAGATCCCTTTGCAAGGGACAAAGAGATATAAATTCATGGATGGCCCGCAGCTTAACCTCTGGAGTTAGCTCCTGAGATAATCCCAGTTCCTCCTAATGCCAGAGCATCTCTGATATATTGGGAAGGGTTGGCTGAGTGGAGCTCCTTTCTGAAGTTTGGTTGGTTAAGTAAAAATACCTTTGAATATTTATACAACAGTTCTTTGGGACAGAACCTTCAGTATAATGGGTGAGTAAACATGGCCACATATATGAATTCAAATATTTAAAAGGCAATGTGCAAATCCATCTCATTACTTCCAAGGTATACGTGACGCTGCATGTCATTATCACTTTGCATTTGAAGGTCAGCCCATTCCATGCTCCCTGGGGAACATGAACAACAGATGGTAACACCCAACCCCAGCAAAGGCTCCAGGTGAGGAGGTAGAGTATACACCAGTTTTCTTCCATTCTGTTAGGAGTGAGATGCCATGAACAGCTTTTTCCTAAGACTACCTCACAAACATAGTCCCTTTGTAAGGTAGGTTAAATATGTTTGAGCCTTAGCAAAGTTGTTATATAACCATAACATAGTCATGTATAAAACCCAAATATTATTGTGCCTTATTATTCTTCTTCATCTACCACATTTTTCTCATGACTCTTAAAACAAAAGTGCTCAGCCAGGTTGTCACCCCTTGTCACTCAATGGAATGCATATTTTTTTAATATACAATTTATTTATTTTATATTCATTCACCAGGTATCATCACAGCATACAAAATATGATTTCCCATCCAGAATACACTATAGTGGCTTAACCATACATATTATCATCAACAAATAATTTTCCACTTCTTGTTTTATATATACATATATATGTTTTATATACATGTATATATATATATATGTTTTATATACATGTATATATATATGTTTTATATACATGTATATATACATGTATATAAAACATATATACATGTATATATATACACATATATGTGTGTATATATATATCACCCCCATTTCTCACCCTCTGCCATATCTCACCCTTTTCCCTCACTGTCTCTGGTGTCTACAGTTGTTTTCCATTTCTTCCCCCCTACATACACATTTTATTGATTCACAAAATATTTTAACTAATCTACTTTCAATCTACAGCATATTCAGTTGATAGATACATATCTGTGAACTCATGTCTGACTTTAGGCATGAAACTGAATAGAATGAATATACTATAAAGTAGCATATTTTTGAAGGCTAATCTATAGTTTAGTAAGGTAGCCAATATATTTCTATGGAGTGGTACCATCATGCCAAGTGCTAGTGCTCTAGATTCAAAAGAATTATTTTTCCTGTGCCTTTGCCAGAGTTTGTTCACTGCTTGCATGGTGTCATCTCATTCTTTTGGCTGACTTATCATCACTTACCAGGACCATACTCCCAGCTGGGTCCAGCAGTCTCTAAGAGCAGCTAGATTCAAAGAGAACTTTTCCATCACAGAAAAACAGTAAAATATCCCAGTGCAGTTCCTCCGAGAGAGCTAGACCACTCAAGTTCTTTCCTGCTAGTGTATAAAATACTTTAAGTCAAGGCCAGGTGGTAGGCAGCAGTAACACAACCAGACCCACATGGGAAAGGTCCAGGGTTCACATCTTTTTTTTCACATTTTATTGATTTGCTAAATATCTTAATTAATTTAACATTTTCAATAGCAAGCACAGCTGATACAAACATATCCATGAACACATGTCTGAATTTAGGCATACACCTCAGTGAGTAAAGTTAATATACTATAAAGTAGCACCTAGCTGGGGCTATATACCTTACTTCAGTCATTAAATAGGCATTTTTAATGCATTTTTTAATGTCAAGAATATCTGTTTTAGTTTTAATAGATAAAAATTTTAAAATGTTTAGAGAAATTTGTTTGAGACTTAAAGTCAGGAAAAAGGTAAGGATTCAGGTCAAATAGTAGGTAGATTAACCTATCAACAGTTCAAGAGAAGACGAGAATAACTAAATCTGGAAATCAAAGCATAGAAGAAATTCAGTAACGTTTTAGCCAAAAGTCATAAAATTCTATTTCACCAGTTCAGTCTCATGTAATTAATCTCTCTTCTATTGAATTTGCAATGTTACTGTGGTCTGATCTTTCCATTTAAACTCTGGAAGTTAACGTTCAACTTCAGACGTGGCCCTACCATTAGGATGGCCATTTTCTTGCTTGTTTTTTGTACTCTTATTTCCATATATCTGATTTTAGCTTTCCTAGTATAGCACTCCCTTCAGCACGTATTGAAGAGTTGGTCTGGTGTTGGTAAATTGTTCTAGGTTTTGTTTATCTAAGAATGTTTTTGTCTTTTTTTTTCCCATATGAAAGATAATCTTGCTGGGTGTAGTATTCTTGGTTGAAATTGTTTTTCACTTAATGCTTTGAATATATTTTCTCATTCTTTCCTTGCTTGCATTGTTTCCAATGAGAGATCCAATGTTAGCCTGATGGGATATCCTTTGAAAGTAACTTGACATTTCTCTCTTGCCAAAATTAGTATCTTGTCTCTGTCCATGGTTTTGTTTAATCTGGTTATGATATGCCTTGAAGAAGATCTTCTTGGGTTGATTCTATGTGAGGTCCTTTGTATTTCTTGGGTCTGGATATTTGAGTGCCTCTCTCTAGGTTTGGAAAGTTTTCCTTCAGGATTTCATGGAATAGATTATCAATGCCCTTATTAGTTTCATTACCTTCTGGGATACTAATGATCTGTATGTTTGGGCATTTAATGGTATCTAGTATTATTCATATGTTACTCTCATTTTGGAGCATTATTTTCTGTCTTTTTGGTGAATTTTTCTAGGTCAGAGGTTCTATCTTCTACACATGAGATTCAATCTTCTGCCTGATCTAATCTGCTTTTAATACTTCCAAGAGAGTTTTTGATTTCCTGTATTACAGCCTTCATCTCTAACAATTGCATTTGATTCTTTTCTATGATATGTATTTACTTTTTCAGATCATGCAATAACTTCCTTACCTCCTGGAATTCATTGTCTCTTTCCTCCTGCATCTTCTGGAGTTTGTTGTCTCTCTTCTCTTGCATCTCTATTAGCTTTGCCACTATGAATATTTTAAATTCTTTACCTGATATTTCCAAGAGCTCCCTTGTATTGTCTGTGGAGGATGAGGAGTCATTCTTTTCCCTTAGGGGAGAGATATTTTCTTGGTTTCTTATATTTCTTATGTCTCTGTGGTGGTTTCTGGTCATCTGATGTATTATACCTTCTTTCCTAGTTTCTGGAGTTAAATCTGAGCATTCATAGGCATGCAGGAAAAGATGACCTGCAATTTCTATTTGTGCAGCAGATTCAAAGGAAACTGAGGATTAATCTGACCCTAAAAGTATTCAGCTATTTGGCTACTGTGCACATAGACCTGTCTTGAAAAATCAGTATGTGGTGGCTGAGCAGAAAAGTGAGAAAGTAAAAAGAAAAGGAAAAGAAAAACAAAAAAAAGACAAAAACAATTTTAAAAAGAGAAAAAAAAATTTAAGCAAAAAATGAAAATGGGACCACTTAGAACTCAGATATAGCTAGGTGGTGATAGGCTTGTCCTATGGGGACAGGGAGAAAGGTAAGAATTAGCAAGACAAAAGAGCGACAGAGAGCTGAGAAGTTTAAAAAAATTTTTAATTAAAAATAGAGAGACAGAGATAGAGAGACAGAGAGAATAAGTAGAGTGCTTTAACCTGGCTCCTAACTAGATCTGGGGGCACAGTAGGCTGAAATCTGGGCAGAAGGTCTTCTGTGGTCCTAATCCCTGAATGGCACCACTCAGAAAAAAGGATAGAAGAAAATCGATAATGAAAATCAGAACTCAGATATAGATGGCTGGTGATTAGCTTGTCCTGGTTCCTTGCTAGATCTGGGAGGCAGGAAGATGAAGTAAGGGCAGAAGGTCTTCTGTGGTCCTAATCACCTGATTCACATCTTGAAACCTCCCTAAGCATTCCCAGCACACATGCACATCCACAATCCAGGCCAACTCTGTCTAGAGGTGGACTGCAGTGTGAAGTCTTTGTTGAGGGTGGGAGCTATCTCTCATGGAAGAAATAAAAATAATAAAATTTTTTAAAAATAAATAAAACAACCACTAAGTGGACACTGAACACTGAACATTCCAGCAACAATGCTGGGATGGTTTTATAGGAATTTTATATATACTTTTTTTTAGAATTATTTTATTCAACTTTATTTATTTATTTGAATTTGACCACAGAAGAACAGAATGAGAGAGTAAGAGAGAGAGAGAGAAAGTGAGAAAGCGAGCCACCATGTCCGAGACTTAAACTGTGGTCGGCCATGTGGGAGTCCAGTGTCCTTAACCACCACGCCACCTGCTGGTCCCAGAATTATATATTCTTATTCTTGAGGCCTAGTAAGTAGACCCAATGAAAATCTACTCTCTTCTTTTTAGTCATCTTGACTGGGTGGTGTGTGTGTGTGTGTGTGTGTGTGTGTGTTTTGTGTAAGAGTGAGAGAACCCTTGGGATACTCAGATCGTATCCTGATCTAATGGAAAGTTTACTATCATTTCATAATTACTCTCAGAAGTGACTTACTAAAAGTATCTCATTTAAGCACAGAAGTTAGTTATACCAAGAAAAACATTTAAGATCTTGATGCCTTTTGTTTGTAATTTCCCTGTGCATTTTTTGCTCACCCCCTTCAGAACAGATAAACAAAAGGTACTTATTAACAAGACTCAGAAAGCTCTCAACATAAAATGTCTGGAAAATCCTGTGTTCTGTTAGCTCTGTACTTACACACACATCAGCCATAAGGGATGTCTAATAGTATAAGACAATAAAATCCCTTCATGTTTTCCGTTTTAGGGAAATCCTGCATGGTTACACTAGGGTCATAAAAAATTAGTGATGTGTTTTTTCATGGCGCTGGGCCATCACATAGGCCCTGTATAGTGGTATTGCATGCAGCCAGTAATCGCAAACAAATGTATTCCTTGAGCAGATGAGATGTTATATGAGAAAGTGTGAGAGGTTAGAGTTTTGGTCTTGGTGTCAGCTATGAAGCAGGTCCTTCCACAATGGAAGACCCCTGAGGCCATGCAAATGAAAATGACAGTGCATTGGGGTGGGGGAAGGGGTTAGAGGGAGCAGCCAGGAGGGATGAGGTCACCACATTGAACATCCAGCTTTCCTCGAAGTGGGAAATTAGAAAAGGCTTCAACTATGGTGCTGTCTGAACTAAGAAAGGGGACGGAATTTGTGAGTGATATGTGGAAATCCCCAGAAGGAGGAGACACGTGACTTCTGCTACCCCCAGGGAGGGGTAGCAGAACATGGAGTCAGTATTGCAACAGCAAGTGGAATGGGTTGTCTGCTTCTGCCAATGCTGATGTGGTATGTCTGACATGAGGGGATGTATGAGGGGGTAGGTTGTCTGCACAATGCCAAGTACAGGTCTGGCTTGGAAGGATATTCATGGTTCTTTCAGGGCCCAAGTACCGTTCTGTCCAGATGAAAAGAAATTCTTATAAAGAAGATGTGTTTTACCTTAGCCTCCAAAAAGGAGATAATTTTAATAGTCTATATCAACAATTCTTTTTTCCCCTTTATTCATGATAGATCGCAGGTGTACACACATGGAAGTGGGAGAGGGAGAGAGAAGGAAAGAGAGAAAGGAGCATCCTCCACAGGATGTGGTCATGCTACTATCCCCTTTCTCCAGTCTTCCAGTCTGTCAGGTCTCAGGCACTCACACACGCGCCCTGCATGTTTCAATCTGACTGGACCAAGGTTTAAACCATGGTCACCTGTGGGATCTAGCTTCTCTTGCGTAGCACAAAACTGCTGTGCCACAGAGCCAGCCTGGATTGGTTAATTGACTAATTGATAAGAGATAGCAGAGAAGAAAGAAATAGGGATTTTTTTTTTTTTTTTTTTTTTTTTTTTTTGACAGAGTCTTGCAATGTCACAATCCTCCTGCCCAAGTCTCTCAGGTAGCTAGGACCACAGGTGTGTGCCACTGTACCCAGCCTGTTTAGGATGGGCTGGGAATTGAACCTGGGCCTCCCATGTAGCCTCAGCCTCACAGAGCAGGGCCCTCCCATTTGCACTACAGAGGCTGGGCCCAAAACAGAATTTTTGAGCTATGAATAGTGATGTTTCTCCAAAATAATTCCTGTGAAAAATAGAAATGTTTTCCAGAAATTCTCAGAGGTGGACAAAACATTCCATAGGAGCAATACAATCAGATTCACAGTGCATTTACCCAGAAACAGTGTGGTAGAGTAGAAATGCACAGGTTAAAAATCCTGAATCCACTAGTCCTTAACTGATTTTGAGCAAGTTACTTATGCTCTCCAAAAAATCAGTTTTATCCTCAGAAAACAGAGATAGTAATATTTTCCTTAAGGATTGTTGTAAAAATAAAACTCAAACTTTAATCACTACCTTCATGCCAAAACTTACAGGCTGAAATTTCTCTTCTGAGTTCTTTTTTTTAAAATATTTCTTTATTTAATTTTATTTGTTATTATTATTTATTTTTTAATTTGACCAAAGAGACAGAGAAAGAGAGAGAGAAAGAGAAGGGTAAAGTGAGAAATCAAGGTACCAAGTCTGAGACTCGAACTGTGGTTGGCCATGTGGGGGTCCAGCACCTTAACCACCATACCTACCAGCCCCTGAATTGCTCTTCTGATTTCTAGACCCATGTACTCTCTCCCATATCCTTCAGTCTTTTTGAAATCAAATGTCCCAAACTAGAATCATTGTCTTTGTGCCCTCCAACCTACAGACCTGTTTTCTACTCAATTAAAGGTGCCCTCATGGGTCACCAGAAAACTTAGATGTCTTCCTAACTTCATCCTCTCCATCACCACTCTCACGTAAAATAAATCACTAACTCCTTTTGATTACAACTCTTTTAAGGCTTTCTAGCTCCCTCCATCCCTAGCCACTTTCCTCAGACATTTCTTATCCTGCTTGCAAAGCTCTTAATCTAGTCCTTTCTTAACCACAGCAACATCGTCACTTTACCCAGTTCTTGGCACTCACCATTCTCTCTAGCCTGGCTGTACTTTGTTGACTTTCTCTTATCTCTAGCCCTTCACAAAGGTAGTTTTCTCTGCCTGGAATCAGCTCCCCTGATTCTCTCTCTCCCTGCCTTCCCCCTTATCTAATTGCTACTCATCCTTTAGGTACTAAATTAGATATCATCCTCCCACAAAGCTTTCTCTGTGTCCCCAAGGCTGGAAATGTGTCCCTTTAATGTGCTGCTTCAGTACCTTGTAATCTTCCTAGTATAGCCACAATGATTTCATCATACTGGGCTCGCCCACAAACCTGCATGTCTCTACTAAGGAGAAAAATCTTTGAGGACAAGAATTGGAAGCAATAGTCATTACAGCCTCAGTGGCTTATGGCATACTCACTCTATAACCATGTGGGAAAGAAAGGGGGGAGGGAGGAAAGATGAAATAATGTTAAGCATCTAGCAAAGATTAAATTACATATCAGTAAATATTAGTCTCCATTCTATGTTGATGAAACACACATATCTGCTTTTTAAAAACCAGGCCCCATAATTAGTTTTCTCATTAAGCAAAGTGGCAAAATGCCTTCACATTTAGCTATTTTAAATCTGTACAACCTGCCAAGTTGTACCAAAGTTCAGCAGGTTCTATTGTGTTCAGATGCCTCCTGATTGAAAGTTGTAACCTCAAAATTTAATCCTGCACTTCTATGACATGACCAAATAATCCTACCTGTGTGCTTCAAATCTGACTCATCTCTAAGAGAAATTACATATATATAAACCAGGACTTGCCTCAACACTGTAGAGAGGCCCCCATTATTTGGAGTGTAAACATCACACAGTAGGGCAGTATGGTCTGGTTCACTGCAGAAGCTCAGCACAGTACCTGCTACAGACACCTGTTGAAAAGATACATGAATGGGTGCTCCTTCCTGTCCTAGAAAGAACTCTTGGGTGTAGGCAAAATGGGTATCTTATTTCATACTGATGGTAATAGTAGCCAGCCACAATCATTATCTGAGTATTTCCTTTTACCTATCTAGACTTTCACTCTGGGATGCAGGAGTTCCTGAACACGTTTCACCAGGTCTAGTGTTTGATCCATGAAGGGCACCCAATAATTATGTGTTCAACTGAACCGAACCATGATGTGGCCATACATGACAGACACTTAGCCTTCACAATACTATTTACCTTCTGCTAAAAATAATCAAGTGTTTCATATTTATTGTCTTTTTCTTTGATCAGATTACCATAGCGGTGAGTGGGTAAAACATGACCACATCCACAATACAGAAATGAGAAAAGTAAAATGGTACAAAAAATTAAGTGATTTTTCCAGAATTACAAATGGCAAATTCATTGTCAAAGTCCTGATGCACAGCCCCAAGAGTTTTTCACAAACTAAGCCTGAGCAATAATAAAAATAATAACTAACTTCAGTCAGTGGTGTGGTGGTTAAGGTGGTTGGACCCCACGTGGCCAAGTGCATGCTTTGAGTCCTGGACCCACAGGCTTCAAAGACACACCGGGAGTATGTGCTGCATGCCCAAAATCCCAAAAGGAGACATGGAGAAGAAGAAATTGTGGTGTGACTATGCTATTGGGGGAAGGGTGCTCTCTCTTTCCCTTTCTCTTTCTTTCTCTGTCTCTCTCGAGGGAGTACACACACCTGTTAACAATTTTTTTAAAAAAGGGAGAAAAAAATAAAAACACTAATTCTAACTTCTTAATGTAGTTATTTCATTTACACCACTCACATAAAGATGATTTCTGCTTTCTCAATTGTACTGCCATGCTCTCTTTAAAATAGTACTAAGTTCAGGGCCAACAGATGGCATAGCAGTTACATTGCTGGTCTCCTACATGGCTGACCATGGTTCAAATCCCGGAGCTGGTGGCTTAAAACTCACACCAAGCATGTGTGCATGTGTGCTAAAGACCCTGGGAGGAGAATGAAAAAGAGAAGGTGGCATGGCATCCCCCTGGGGGGTATTTCTTACCTCCCCTCTCACTGTGTCTATCTCCCCCCCTTCCCCCACCATGAGCACATGTGCCCTAAGGTAAAAATCTCTCTAATTAATTAATTAAATAGTACTAAGTCCATCCAACAACAAGTCTTGCTTTTCTAGAGTTGAAGGTAAAAAAGTAGGTATGGTCAAAAACAAGCAAATACATTCTTATCGTTCAGTTTTTCAGCTGCTCTTCCTAAAGCAGAATTGGAATACATCTTCCAGTTGAAGATTTCCACATTTATAACTGAATCAGTGCAATTTCAATCACAGCAATCTTCTGACTCCACTAAGGTTTAATTCTAAGACAGTCTTTCTTACTAAGATACCTAAGAATATCACATAAATTTTGAACCAAGAAATACAAAATCAATCAGAGTGAACTATACTAGATTTGGTGATCTGTGAGAGATTTTACTGCTAGTCCTGGAATGGATTTGTTTGTTTGTTTGTTTGTATAAAATTGTCAGGTATTTATCTCCACTGACAACAAATTTAAAGGACTCACGAAAACTACCCTAAAATATCCTGAACACGGGTTGATGAGGGATTTAATGCCATTTTGCCACCCTATTTTTCCCTTCCTCCTCCTGCTTTTCTTTTTCTTTTCTAATCAGAGTCTCTGAGAGAAATGCTGGGAGAGAGAGCTTTCAGCCAGCTTGGTAAATCATTTCTGTTTCTGTATTCTTGGGCTCTCCAAACACTGAAAGCTGCAAATAATGGGATTTGTGGGAAATGGATGAAAACCAAGAACAGCTACTTCTGATGATGAATTTTGGTTGTCATCAAGAGAAAGCATAACATTTTATTATGAATTACTATACCTGAGAGTAAAATAAAATAATAGACATGTCAAAGTCACACTAAAGAAAAAAAAGTATTTAAAAGGTTCCACTTGGGTCAGCAGGTGGCTTAGTGGTTAAGGTGCTAGACTCTCAAATGGTTAACCATGGTTTGAGTCCCAGACCCAGTGGCTTGAAACTCATACTGGATGCATGTGCATACGTGCCCAAAACCCCTAGAGGAGAAAGGAGGAGAGTTTGTAGCATGGCCATCCCCCTGGGAGGGTGATTTCTTGCATTCTGTCTCTCTGTCTCTCTCTGTCCAGGAAACACACATGTCCTATAACAAAAATCTCTCAAAAAATAAAAAAGTTTCAGCTTATAATAGTAATATACAAGTAGACAAGCAAAAATTATTATTGTCAGACCTCACCAGGTAATAGACTACTTCAGAGTGGTGAGCCAACTAGCCCACTCCAATCTAAGAGAGAAAGAGAGACATGGAGAAAGATAATGAGAAAAAGTGCTTATTTGCCAATGTTCAGGTTAACTTAATCTCCAATCCCTTGATATATTCTAAATAAATGAAAGAGATTCTCACTTCCATTGCATTTAAACAGGATTCATTCCAAGGATTCCAACAGTAAAATCTTTTAGTCCCCTTCCCTCCTTAATTCTAAATCAGTTAATTTTTCTAGTTTGCTTCTCTATAGTGCTCACACTTCATAAATAATTTCCTAATGTCTACTTCAACATATATAGTTAATTTATGAAAGAAATAATCTCTGTACCAATATATTCTGAATTAAATTGTAAAAAGTTACACCATAGAAAAAATACACATGGGGGTTTTAGACAGAATATCTCTGCTGAGAATGTGGACTAGGAAAACTCAAATGTAACTTAGGGTGCACTCTAAGTGTGGAGAATGCTGGAAACAGGAATAAAAAGTAGACAGTGATGAGGTTTATACAAGCAGTATGATGCTAATACTCAGGGCTGAAAAGTTTACCTTGATTTATTATTTCTCTGACATTCTTCATTTGTTGTTGTAGATTTTCGATTCTGATCTGTATTTTTTTTTTCTCCCTGAAGAATTCCTTTCAACATTTCTAATAGGACTGATCTATTGGAGATCAGTTCCTTCAGTTTTTGTTTGTTTTACCTTTTCACTTTTTCAAAACAATTAATAGATTTTATTTTTTAGAATAGTTTTAGGTTTACAAAATACCTTAGCACAAAGTACAGAATTTCTATATATCCCTTCAACCCCTCCCCTGAACCCATCCCGGCCACACATGCATACACCATTCTTTATTATTATTATTATTATTATTATTATTATTAAGAGATTTTTGCTATAGGGCTCATGTGCTCACTGGAGAGACAGAGAGACAGAAAGTGAGAAATCACTCTCCAGCACTCTCCAGGGGATGGCATGCTGCAATCCCTTCTCCTCTGTTCTCCTCTCGGGATCTTGGGCATGCACACATACACACACCCAGCATGAGTTTGAAGCCTCTGGGTCCCTTCTGTGTCCGGGACTTGACCACGGTTGGCCATGTGGAGTCCAGGGATGTAATCTTTACACCATCTGCTTGTCCCATTTTCCCTATTATTAACCTCTTGTAGGCCAGATGGTGGTGCAACAGTAAAATACAACACTCTACAAGGCCAATGCACATGAGAAGGTTCTGGGTTTGTGTCCAGAAACCTCTCTTAAGTATACTAGGAATATGTATATCCACGATTTGAGTTTGGCTGAAGCTGGGGGGTGTATTGCAATTTCAAGACCCTGTTGGGGATTTAGTCTCTCTGTCCCTCTCTCTCATAGAAGAAATATTTTTTTTAAAAAAATCTTGTATTAGTATGCTATATTTGTTACCATTGATGGCCCAGTATTGCTACATTAAGTCTTTTAGTATACATTAGACTCACTCCAAATTTGAAGATTTTGACAGTGCAAAATGGCACATATCCACCATTATAATATTAGAATAGTTTTACTGCCCTAAAAGTCCCCTGTGCTCCATTTATTCATTCTTTTCTGTTTCCCCTCCCCACTCTCCCAAGCCCTTGCAACTTCTGATGTTTTTACTGGATTTATAGGCCTTTTCCAGAATGTTACATAGTAAGAATCATGTGGAACGTAGCCTTTCGAACTGGTTTCTTTTATTTAGCAATATGCACTTAAGATTCCTCCTGGTCTCTTTTATGACTTGATAACTCATTTCTTTTTAGTATTGAATAATATTCCATTGTGCAGATGTACTACAGTTTATTCACTCACTTATTACAGGTAATATTGGTTGCTTCCAATTTTTAGTGACTGTAATATTTATAAAGCTTCTGTAATATTTATATGCAAATGTTTGTGTGTACATAAGTTTTCAGTTCATTTAGATAAATACTTATGAGCATGATCACTGGATTGTATGGTAGACTATGTTTAGTTTGTAAGAAACTGCTAAACTGTCTTCCAAAGTGGTTGTACCATTTTACATTTCCACCAGCAGTGAATGAGAATTCCTATTGCTTCATACCCTTGATTCTATTTGGTACTGTCAGTGTTTTGCATTTTTGCCACTCTATAGGTGTTTGGGGTATCTCGTTTTGACTTACAATTCCTTGAAAGCTTTTTTTTTTTTTTTTTTTTTTTGAGAGACAGATTTTCGCTATAGGGCGCGTGCGCTCGCCAGACAGACAAAGAGAGACATAGAGGCAGAAAGCGAGAAATCACCCCCCAGGGGGGATGGTCACGCCGCAATCCCTTCTCCTCCATTCTCCTCTCGGGATCTTGGGCACGCACGCACACGTGCCCGGCGTGAGTTTTAAGCCACCGGGTCCGGGACACGAACCGCGGTCGACTACGTGGGAGTCCAGCGACATAGCCATTATGCTAACTGCTGGTTCCTCTAAAAGCATTTTTTAATATGTTTATTTGCCATCTGTATATCTTTGTGGCAAAGTGTCTGAACAGATCTGTTACACACTTTTCAGCTGGATTATGTGTTTTCATATATTGAGTTTTAAGAGTTCTTTGTATATTTCAGGTACAAATTATTTACCAGATACGTGCTTTATAAAATGTTGGTGTTATCTGTTGAAGATATTTTGATCAACTGGACTGGGGAGAAATGTTCATATATTGAAATGTTCACTTTGTAAGCTAAACAAACAATGTGACTGAATGTATATTAAAAATATATATAAAATTAAAAAATTTAAAAAACTGTTTTCCATTAAAACCTTTAACATATTACTCATATTTATTTTAAGTTCTCTGTCTAATAATTCCAATACTGGTGTCATATCCAAGTCTGGTTCTGATGCTTGCTTTGTTTCTTCAGAGTATATTTTGTCTTGCCTGTTAACTTATTGAAAGCCTGACATAATGAATCAGGTAGTGGTGTGAAGATTTTTATTAATCTGGCTAGCAGTGAGTGTGTGTTTAATGTTCGCTATAGATGTAGGTGTCAGAAGCTTCAGATTTCTCTTGCATCTTGGTTTTTGTTTTCCCTCTTAACTTTGGGTTTCTCTAAGTACTCCTCTTAGAGAGTTTCTCTATCTCACAGCTTCTTTAGTAAGAGCCCTGTTGGTGGCAGTGCTGGGAGTAACATGTGGGGAGGAAGCATTCTATAATCTTATGATTAAACTCAGTCTTTAAGTTTATCTCCTCCTACAAGTCATTTAAGGGACACAGAGATAGAGGATTGTCTGTTGATAATAATGTGTATGATCATAGCTTTAAACTGGACTAGTGGAGTGTATTTGTGTTGGGAAAATTCATTTTACAAGCTGTGGTGATGTATAGTGATTGAATGTATAAAACTATGTGTGTGTGTGTGTGTGTGTGTGTGTGTGTGTCTACAAATTTATCTCCTCCTGGGCTGTGACCCTCATAGAGTTTCTTAGAGATTTTCCTCTTAGATAAAAAGGCTGGGGGAAATTCATTGTGGGACAAAAATGAAAATTAATTGTGGGACAAAACTGTTTGTTTTGGACCTCATGTGTATTGTCTGCTGCTATTAGCAGTGTTAGGACCACAGGTGTTGAAAAGAGTGATAAGAACAAGGCTTTCAGGGAATTTAATTCTACAGAAAGCTGAGATGCTAGGATTGCCCAAACAGAATTCTGGAGCAAGAAGATGAGAGCTGGATGATTCATGGTGATATTTACTGGCTTGTGTTTGAAAGATGAGAAATGAAAAGGAAAGTCTGGAACTGACAAGATGTTGTGAAACTAGCAAGGAAGGATCTGGTGATTCAAAGACTGGTATAAAATGAGAGAGCCAACTAGACAGAAGATACCAGAAACTGAAAGCCCGGTCATTGATCTAAGCTGCATGAAGGTGCTATGAATGACCATCTAGAGAAACTGGTGTGTGTGTGTGTGACCAGTTGAAACTGGCCCCTTAGACTGTATTGAGTTTGGACATTATAGGTTCATCATGGCTATTTTGCTTTCTTGGACCTTTGACATGCAAAGTGAGAAGGATGTCACTGGGACTTCTCCCACAGGAGACCAAATCAGATACATTTAAATGTTATTATATGATGCTTTTTATTATCCCAGATTAGCAATTAACATGCCTAATTGACATCTTCAGTCTCTCTGTAATCCCAGTTCCATTCCTACCTCTAATTCACCATACCTCATTCTTTCCTTTAATTAACCCAGATTTGGTAATAATACCACTAATCAGCCTGGTTCATTCCAGGTCAAGAGCAGGAACATAAAATGTCTCCAATAGGTCCATGTGTTTTTCAGAGTATTATTTTTTAAGAGATTTTTTCTATAGGGCACATGCGCTTGCCAGAAAGATAAGAGAGAGAGAGAGAAAGGCAAAGCAAGAAATCACTCCTCAAGGGAGATGGCCATGCCACAATCCCTTCTCCTCCATTCTCCTCTCAGAATCTTGGGCACACATGCACACCCTCCCAGCATGAGTTTTAATCCATCAGGTCCAGGACTCAAACTGCAGTTGACTGTGTGGAAGTCCAGCAATATAACCATTTCACCATCTGCTTATCCTTCCAGAATATTTGTTTTGTTTTGTTTTGTTTTACAATCAAAATATCCTATTTCAGTCTCATTGCTTCATAATTAGCTCTGATGTACATACTAGCTCCAAGATTTCTCCACATTTTAGATAAGCAGTTTTGTTCTTTAAAAAGGAGATGACTACATTATGCTGAAGAAACAACATGATGGAGAGAGAAGAACGAAGTAAATGAAAATGGACAGTCATCCAAGGACATTATCTATAAGGGGATGAGAAAAAAATGAAGCAAAAATTATATAGCTTCTTGTTCTTTTGAAAGAACAGGATAAGATAGAAAATGCTGTAAACAGAGAAGTGCTCATGGGTTCCTCAGAGCCTTGGATTTGAGCTTTGCTTTAGGTCTGTCTTATTACATGGCATTGGAGTAAGATATGACCATTCATTCAACATATTTATTAAATGCATATCCAATGCCAAACATTGTTCTAGACATAAAGCATATAGCAATGAAGAAAACAGACAAAATATTGCCTGTCTATGTAGAACCTGCATTTTTTGAACTGAAGGGACAATCTCAATAGTAGATAGATAAATAGATAGATAGATAGATAGATAGATAGATAGATAGATAGATAGATAGATAGATAATGTGTGCTTTGGATAAAACTAAATAAGAAAGAAGAGGGTAGGGATGGGGTCTGTGGTTGCAATTTGAAATTGATTGGGGATCTAACCCATTATGTGGTGGTTAAGGTGGCTGGATCCCACATGGCTGACTACATGATTGGAGTTCTAGACTGATAGCTTGAGAAACATGTCAGATGTGTGCACTTGCAAGCCCAAAACCCCAAAAGGAAGAAGAAATGGAGGCAAAAGGATTGCAGTTGACTGTTCCTCCATGGATGATTTCTCATTTTTCCTCTCTCCAGTGGGCACATTTGCCCTATGGAAAATTTAAAAAAAAAAGAAAAAGAAGAAGAAGGAGGAGGAGAAGGAGGAGGAGGAGGAGGAGGAGGAAAGAAAATGGTTGAGGAAGTCTTCTCTGCTTAGGTGATACTTGAGCAAAAACCTGAAGGAAGTATGGGAATGAAATACCTGGCCACATGGAGAGACAATGTTGAAGGCATTTCAACTCTTGCTGAAGGAACACTTAGTACAAAATCCTAAGTTAGGAGCATTCATGGAATATTGGAAAATGCAGATGTGTGGCTGGAGAGTTACAAGAAAGGGAAGAATAGAAACATGAAATCAAAGCAATTATGTGTCAGGTCATGAAACACCTTAGACAACATTCTAAAGACTTTGTTTTTTACCCTGAATAATATGGGAGCTACTGGAGAGTTTTGAACACAAAGAGGACATGAAATTACCTAATCTTTTAAAAATTTCATTTCAAGTTCTTTTTATACATTCAATCACATTATTTAGCTTGCAAAGTAACATGTCTCCCCAGTCCAGTTGATAATACTATAATGTTATCTTCAATAGATAATACCCCATTTCTTTTTAAAGGATCATTTTGCTGTGTTATGGATAGGTTTTAGAATACAGGGGAAAATCAGAGAAAAAGCTATTTCAATCATGCAGGAAGAAATTACTGTGGCTCAGCCAGGGTAGAAATAGTGGAGGAGATAGCAAGAGGTCGCATTCTGTATATATTTCAAAGGAAGACCCCACGGAATGACCTGACAGATAGGATGTAGTACATGAGAGGAAAAGAGGAGTCAAAGATGACTCCAAGTGTTTCATTTACTCTGAGCAACTGAAAGGAAAGAATTGCCATTTCTTGAGATGGAGAAAACTGGATCACAAACAGGTCTGAAAGATCATGAGCTTAGTTTGGTCTCCAGTGTTAAAAGGTTGAGGACATGAGGAAGAACCAGAAAAAAAAAAAAGAAAAAAGAAAAAAAAAAAAAGAAAAGTAACAGCCAGATGAAGTGGGAGGAAAATAAAAAGAGTGTTGTGGCCTAGAGATGAAGTAAAAAAAAAAATGCTTTAAAGAGGAAGGATTGATCAACTATGTTAATGGTTCAGATAATCCAAATAAGATGAAAATCTGAGAACTGACTTCTGAATTTAGCAATGGAGGACACTGGTACCTCTGACAATCCCAATACCCTCGATCACACTTTGAACAAGAAAAGAACATTCACTGTATTTAATTCCAAGTTAAGAAATGAGGAAATGGGGTCATTGTCCAAAGGATTACTGTTGGCAAGTAATCTGAAAGGTCACAGTGTAATGTTAGCCCCATTTGTCTCCTGGCTGAATCAGTGCTTATGAATTGTAATTTACATTTTATAGTAAGTTCAGGGACAGGGTCCATGCCTGATCATGTAACCTTGAACTAGTGTCCAAGACAATTTAGACTTTCCAAAACAGGCAGATGGGATTACCTCAGATTAAGAAATTTCTGCACAGCAAAGGACACAGTAATTAGTGTGAATCAACAACTCTCAGAATGGGAGAAAATTTTTGTTAACTGTGCCTCAAATAAGGGACTGATAACCAGAATACACAGAGAACTTAAACGGCTTACCCAGAAGAAAATGATTAACGCAATTAAAAGATGGAACAATGAGCTGAATAAGCAACTCTCTAAGGAAGACATACGAACAACCGGAAAGCATGTGAAAAAATGTTCAGCATCACTCACTGTAATGGAGATGTAGATCAAAACCACCATGAGATGCCACGTAACTCCAGTCAGAATGGCAAAGACTAAAAAGAAAATTATAAGTGCTGGTGAGAATGTGGTGAAAGGGGAACACTCCTACATTGATGGTGAGAATGTAAATTGGTCCAGCCACTGTGGAGAACAATATGGAGGTTCCTCAAAGACCTTCAACTAGAACTCCCATATGATCCAGCAATTCTACTCCTGGGTATCTACCCAAAGGACAGGAGTCCTTTGCTCAGTCGGAAAAGCACTTGCACAACTATACTTACTGCAGCACTATTCACGATTGCTAAGACATAGAACCAACCCAAATGTCCACAAACGGATGAGTGGATTGAAAAAGTGTGGCACATATACTCCATGGAATACTATTCAGCCATAAAAATCAACAAGGCTCTGGAATTTGATAGGAAGTGAACGAATATGGAAGATTTGTTGCTGAGTGAAGCAAGTCAGGCTATGAAAGAGAGACATTGTATGTCTCCACTTAACATATACCAACTGTCCACACTCTATGGTAGAGACTAAAAGACTGGAGGACATAAAAGCATTAAAAATTGCTATGGACACTAGAGACAAAGTGGAAGGAGAGTGTGGGAGGGGAAGAGTGCAGGAAAGGAAATTAGGGATAAAAATGGAGAGATAAGATATTTGTGGGACATAGATACAGTTTGTTATCTGTTGATAAGGATGTGAATAGTATTCTCAACTGGACTGAAATGTGTATCATTCTGGGTAAAATCTCTTTACAATCTAAATGATGTATCATGATTGAATGTATAAATAATAATAATAATAATAATAATAAAATATATAATAAAAAAGATTTTCTTACTAAAAAATAAATACAACGTTTACTACTAAACTAAAATAACAAAGCCTGGTAAATAGTGGCCTGAGGAAACAATGCTGGCACTGGATTTTCTGAAATGAAACCCAAATCTTATAATCACTTTAAGCCTGTGGAAATGGAAGCTTCTAAAATAGAGAAAGAAAAACTGCCCATCTAAATGCAAAGGATATCTCTACATAATTAGTGAGACTCTGTTAAATTAGTGAGGTAATAAGAATGGATATTTTACTAGCATAATGACTCATTACCATTTGAAATTCAAGAAACATTTTACAGTGAGTGAATAAATGAAATGAACCAGTGCATAGGATTCATCAGTTACCTTTCAGTAGCTTTCCCTGACTAATTTAACCACAAACTAATCATTGTTCTTTGTTTCTCCAGCCTTACCAATTGAACTCTACGTTCCTGGAGGACTATATTGTGAAATGTATTTCTTTATATTCTTTACCACACTTAGATTAGTATTATAGCTATTATTCAATATATGCTTATTGACTGAGTAAAAAACTTTTAAAAGAAATTGAATTAACTAAAGTTAAATAAAGGACATACATTTAATTTAAAACTTCAAGACAAAGAGATAAGAGAATTTATCAAAATAAACCTTATTAAACAGATTATAATGGTTTGCAGGATTAAATAAATTGTAGGTAACATTCTTCTGATGTTTTGGTATCGACTGCTCTTACCGGAAGGTTTCAAACCATTAATCATAAACCTTTACTGTTGCCAGTCACTGGTTTCTGGTATCCCCAGTGATATAACCATTTCCTTCCAAAGGCCCCAAGTAACTTTTTTTTTTTTAATACACCATGACTAGGTAGGCTTTATTCCAGGGATGCAAGGGTGGCTCAACACACACAAACAACAAATACATCGCATTAATAGAAGAAAAGATAAAAAATGATATGATCATATCAATCATGGGATGGGATGTTTTCTGCAAGGGAAGTCAGCTGTGCTTTTTGGTTGCACATACTTTGGGGTGTCCCAATCAGATGATGTGACGATAGCCTATAGTCAAAGATTACTCAACTCAAGTTATTCATTCAAGATACCAGTTCATTCTATCTGTGATCGTCAGTACTGGCATTGATAAGAAGGTTACTTTAGAAAAACAACATATTAAACACTAACCTAAGAAATGATGTGTGATCTTCTCTTTTCTCTAAATCAGTGAAACAAACATTGTGAACTTTAAAACAAGAGAGATGTATACTTTCAAATAACGTGTTGCTCTCATCTGTCCCCACCCCAACCCTGTACTATTGGTAATATTATACTTGAGGTTCCAGCAGAAATTCCAAAATAAACTTGATCTTCAAAGTTTTACAGCAGTGATGGGTGAACCTAAGAAAGTTTAGAGATTCTATACAAATGGATAATTATGTTCTTGTGCCAATTTTCAGTACTCTAAATTACAGAATGGAGGTTTTCACAATAGAAATTTCTTGACTGCTTCATGCTAGTAATGAAAAATTACACAAAAAGAACAAATGCTTTTCAACAAGTGTTCATCCATTCAGCAAAAATTCATCACAATTTCTACTGTTTTGCTTAAATCCAAACATCGAAAATGAGAAATATCGTGCTCAGACTTGCAAAGTGGGTAAGCGTGCCCATTTTTTTAAACTTTATTATTTCTCCCAGGAGAGAGGGGAAAAGAGAGAGAACCCCCAACAAGATCTTCACACACTATCCTCGGCTTTAGCCAGCCAAATCAAAAGAACATGCACATGGACCTGGTGTATGCAGAGAGACTTCAGGTTACAAATCCAGGACCTTCTCATATGGCCTCAGCATGGTGGAGTGTTGCATTATCATAGCAGCAGCATCATGTGGCCCATGGAAGCCCTCTCATTACAGATTTCCCTCTTACCTTGACACACCCAGTCCTCTCTGTCTCTTGTCTTTGATGGAAGGCATCCCCCAGAGATATTCCTAGTTATCATCTGTCTCATCAATGAGAAGGGCAGATTCTTTCAATCAAGGCTAATAATAAGTAAATGAGAGGGAATTTCTTATTATCTTTTGCAATTACAGAAAAAAGTGAACATTAGCAATGACAACAACACAAAAAGATATCACTAAAAGACGTTTTCAAGACCATGAAATCAAATCCTAAAATAAAATTTAAAGGCCAAGCATAAGGAGGACAACATCCAAGGAGCCAGCAGGTGATGTGGTGGTTGAGGCATTGTACTCCCACATGGCCCACTGCAGTTCAAATCCCACACCTGGTGGCTTGCTCTCTCACTTTCTCTCTCTCTGTCTCTCTCTAGTGAGAATGCATGCCCTCTAGCAAATTAATTTAAAAAATTACGATAAATAAAATTAATTATTTTTTTTAAAAAGACATATAGGTGATATAGATACTCAGATACACTATTGGGGTCACAAAGCAATGGTAATGGCTTATGCTGTAGGATAATTCATCATTCACAATGCACTCCCAAAAGGTCACAAGTGAGGAGGACAAAGCAGGCATGCACACCCACCAGGTTGCCCTAAAGCTGAGTCTTTATAACCATATAGAGAGCAAACTAGAGAGCCAAAACTTGAATCATAATTTCAGCTTCTAAATCCAAATCACTACAATGTCTCTGGTGAAATCTCTAATTACACTGATAATTTCTTCTAAATATTTTTAAATTACTGAATTATAATTGTAATTATAAAATCGCATTAAATTGTAAATTATTGAATTTGTGCCTTGGCTCAAATCCTGACATTGCCACATATCAGTGGGCAAATAATGTGATCTCTAAACATCAACCTCCTCAAGTATAGAAAGGGAGTAGTAGTACTAGCCTCTAGGATAGTTGAAAGAGTTGAATAGAGAAATTTATGCAATGCACAGGACCTAATTTTTGCTCAATAGAATATGGCTTTAATTGTTGATAATAAAAATACTGTAATATATATTCATTGTAGAAAATGCACCCAAGCATAAAGAAGGAAATAACAATCATCCATAAGTCTGTCAACCGAATATAATCACTGACCCATTATGACATATCTGTTTTTTTAAATAATGCTATATACATTATGCATTTTTATGTTATGAAGATTATTAAACATACAGAAGTTAAAAGATAAATATAATAAATACCATTATACTTTCCTTGTAGAGTCAATAATTACATGTACTTTGCCATGTTTTCTTTGTTTATCTGTGTTTGTGCATATGTGTGTATAGATTTTTCTATTAATGTCCTATGCTATTCAATGTCATTATATATCACTGTGTTGGATCCTCCTTGTTACAAATTCCAATTACAAATTCAAGGACTTCACAAACAGGAATACATATATATAATGAATATTTTTATTAAAATATTTAAATTGTGTTCAAATTGTTACATTGTATTCACTGTAACATTTCAACTCTACATATTTCATTATGTATCTCCTAAAAATAAAAAAAAACATTCTTCTATACAGACAAACTACCATTATAACAGAATATTAATAATTACTCCCAATATCTGCCACTCCTGCCCTTCCTTGGGTCCACCTTCACTGCTGCGAAGCCCCTAGACTGGGTCCCCTACTTCCAGACCATAGGCATTATTAGTAAGGTAAGCAAAAATCCCTCTCTATTTTGTTATTTTTCTGTCCTTTTTTTTTTTGTATCAGACCCATATTTATTTATTTTTTTTCCATTTATTTATTTATTTTTACATTTTTCCACAAGCATTTACTTTACATATTAAAAAATTTTTGCTCATACTCCATAGTTCTTGACAGCTAGTAAACCACTTTCAAAATTTCAGAATACTGAATTTTAAAGATAATGTTGAAAATATTTCTTATAATTTTGTATACTTTTGTTTGTGACTCTGTAACAACAGAGATAATATGGTTTTAAATATTTTTGAGAAAATATTTACATGTCAACTACTCAAATTACTGAAAAGCAAATGTCCAGCACACTAGTCACACATAAACCTTCTCAATTCAGCCCTGACTACCAAGTATTCTGTGATATATACCATCTGCTAGCAAAGATCGGTCTCTTTTTCTTCCTTCAAAGTCTTTCTCAAGATGATCCTCTGGTGTGGTTGCTCTTTTGCAGTCTCTACTGATTACAAAGCTCTGGCTGGAAAAGTCCAGGTTATTTTATGTTATAAATTCTTTTATATATCTTCTCTAATCTTCTCTGCCAGTCAGAATTATTTATGGTGCCATCTTCCTAAGAGCTTCTGTTAGCTTACTTGAAATCCACCTTAGTTCCATAGTTTTCTGATTAATATTCAGGTATGACATTCCCTGTCCAATAATGGGTATTTCCAATTTCTGATTCAATGCAACAAGCATTATTGAAATTATGCGAATAACTCTTCTGCCACAAAATAAGAATACTCTCAAATATTCCCAATTCAAGAGAGGTCAGAAAGAAAAACTTGTTTCCACTTAAAGAAACAAACAAGAAAAATATTTTAATAAATTGCTGAACTTATCAACAACTCAAAAGAAAGTAAAATGTTTAAATTGGGAAAATAAAGCATAGTTAAAAAAAAGAAATCAGTACTGTTTTACTCAAAACAGTACTCTATTTACTCTATTTCACCATTTCAGTCTGATGTTCAAACTCTCTTCTGTTGAATATGCAGTGTTACTGTGGTCCAATCTTTCTGTTTAAATTCTGGAAGTTAACATTCAATGTTATTATTGATATTTCTTGTCCCTAGCATTAAATTGGTCATTTTCATGGTTTCCTTTTGTTCTCTTATTTCTGTATGTGTCTTTAGTTTTACTGGTAAAGCACTCCTTTCAGTAGTTCTTAAAGAGTGGGTCTGCTATTCATTCAGGTCTTGTTTATCTGAAAATGTTTTTATCCTTACTTTCCATATGAAAGATAATCTTGCCGAGTATAGTATTCTTAGATGAAACCATTTTTCACTTAACACATTGAATATATTTCCCCATTCTTTCCTTACTCACATCGTTTCTGATGAGAGGTCTGAGGTTAACCAGATTGGATAACCTTTATATTAACCTGACATTTCTCTCTTGTCAATTTTAGTATTTTGTCTTTGTAGATTTGGCCAGTCTGGCTATGATGTACATTGGAGAAGATCTTCTTGGGTTGATTCTATTAGGGGTCCTTTGAATTTCTTGAGTCTGGATATTTGAATGCCTCTCTAAATTTGGAAAGTTTTCTTCCAAGATTTCATGGAACACATTATCAATGCCCCTATTAGTTTTCTCACCTTCTGGGATACCAATTATCTGGATGTTTGGGCACTTAATGCTGTCTAGTATTTCTTATATAGTCTTCTCATTTTTTTGGGTTATTTTCATAGTATCTTTTGGCTGTTTTTTCTAGATCAGAGGTTTTGCCTTCAACATCTTGAGATTCAATTTTCTACATGGACTAATCTGCTTTTAATACTTTTGAGGGAGGTTTTGATTTCCTGAATGGCAGCCTTCATTTCTAACAGTTCTACTTGTTACTTTTCCATGGTGTGTATTTCCTCTTTCAGATCATGGAAGAACTTCAACACCTCCTGGAACTTCTTGTCTCTTTTCTCCTACATCTTCTGGAGTTCATTAGGTCTCAGCTCTTGCATCTCGTTTACTTCTGTCACTATGAATATTCTGAATTCTCTATCAGACATTTCCACGAGTTCTACTATACCGTCTGTGGATGATGAGGGATTGTTCTTTTTCTTTAGGGAGAGATATTTTCTTGATTTCTCATGTTCCTTGTGCCTCTGTGGTTGTTTCTGGTCAGTCTGTGACAAAATCTATCTTCCACTTGTGTGAATATTTTGAGGGTCTAGGGGATGGGGTTTAGAGCATAGCTTCCCTGAACATGCCAGGGCACACCTCAGCTTTAAAAATCTTAACCTTTTCTTAAAAAACATCTTTCCTTCTTCCTGTGTCTTTCTCTTGCTAATTTGTCTCTTCTTTCTTCACATAGTAGAGAGCAGTTTCAGGCATCTCCATCTCTGCCTTTCCTGCCCTTTTTGTGTGCCATGTGAACGCACCACGTGGTTTTCATTTTTAACATCACTTTATTTTCTGCAACGTGTTTTCTGCTTTTCTGTGTTCTTCTTGTTTTCTTCTTTTCTTCTTTTTGCTTTGCTTTTTCTTTCTATTTCTGTATTCTACTTTCATTTTCTTTTATCTTACTTTCTCATTTTACTGCTTGGCCCTTACCCACTGCCTGGGTGCATAGTAGCCGAACATCTGAACACCGTGAAACCCAGAGAATTTTTCACCCCTCACTGAACTGGTCATAAGAAGAGTGCAATTCCACTTCATAAATCTGATTTCAAAACTCCTCTTGTGATTACAACATTGGAAAACACAAAAGAAGGGAGAAAATAGCACCAAATTATTTCACAGTAAAGGGAAACACGTGCTCAGACACAGAATACTTCTCCTAGAAATTAGCCAAAAGAAAATACATTACCAAATGAGTAAAAATCAAAGAAGAGTCTCAAGGATGAGAGAACCAAGTATTACATTTCCACCAAGTGAACACAGTAACTCCTCTCCAAGTAGGGGAAAATTAGAGGATATTACCAAAATGTCAGAAAAAGAATTTAGAACATTTATGGTGACAAAACTTTATGAGATGCAAGAGAAAGAAGACATTGGGCTCCAAGAAGTGAAGAAGTCCTTCCACGATATGAAAAAAAATTGGATACCATAAAAAAAGAATCAAACAGAACTGTTAGGTATGTAGACTGTAATACAGGAAATCAAAACCTCCCTCAAAAGTACTAAAAGCAGGTTAGATCATGCAGAAGATCAAATCTCAGAGGTAGAAGAAAAATCTCTGACCTAGAAAAAATTATCAAAAATACAGAGAAAATTACCAATAAAAATGAGAATAATATACAAGAAATACCAGATACCATTAAACACCCAAACATCTGAACAATTGGTATCCCAGAAGTTGAAAAAACTAATAAAGGCATTGATAATCTATTCCACAAAATCCTGGAAAAAAACTTTCCAAGTCTAGAGAAGCACTCAAACATTCAGACCCAAGAAATACAAAGAAACTCAAATAGAATCAATCTGAGAAGATCCTCTCCATGGCACATCATAGCCAGATTGGCCAAAACCACAGACAAAGACAAGATACTAAAATTGGCAAAAGAGAAACATCAAATCACTGAATTTTATAAAACTTTTAAAGAGGTAACCCCCATTATACTCAGACTATTTCTAGAGATTCCAAAAGGAAGGAACCCTTTCAAATTCATTCTATAAAGCCTTCATCACCTTCATTTTCAAAAAGGATAAGGATATGACCCAAAAAAAGGAAAACTACAGACCTATATCTCTGAAAATATGGATGCAAAAATTCTCAACAAGATACTTGCAAACCATATCCAACTCAAAACCAGGTAAGCTTTATTCCAGAGATACAAGGATGGTTCAACGAATGCAAAAACATTATGTAATACACCATATTAACAGAAAGAAAGATAAAAACCATATGATCATTTCAATCAATGCAGAAAAAGCATTTGACAAAATAAAACATTCCTTTATGATTAAGACTTTCAGTAAAATAGGCATAGAAGGATTGTTTCTCAGCATAACAAAAGCCATCTGTGAAAAACCTATAGCTAACATTATACTGAATGAGGAAAAACTGAAAACTTTTCCACTAAAAACTGGTACAAGACAAGGCTGCCCAATCTCTCCACTCCTATTCAATATATTACAGGAAGTACTAGCCAATGCAATCAGAGAATGAAATAAAGGGCATTCTAATAGAGAAAGAAGAGTTGAAATTATCTCTGTAGATGACGTGATTATATACATAGAAGATCCAATAGTATCCATGAAAAAACTTCTCGAAGAAATAAATACATACAATAAAGTGGCAGGATACAAAATTAACTTACAAAAATCTGTAACATTTCTATATACAAACAACAAGCAGACAGAGGCAGAACTAAAGGAAGAAATCCCATTTACCATAGACACAAAGAGTATAAGATACCTAAGAAGAAAACTAACCAAGGAAGTCAAAGACCTCTATAAGAAAAACTATGAAAATCTTAAAAAAGAAACTGAAAATGACACAAAGATGTGGGAGGACATCCCGATTTCCTGGATTGAAAGAACTAATATACTCAAAATGGCAATCTTAACCAAATTAATCTATATGTTTAATGCAATCCCTATGAAATTACAAGAGACATTCTTCACAGATCTAGAAAAGGCAATCATAGAATAAAGGATCCCATATTGCCAAAGCAATCCTATGCAAAAAGAGTGGAGTGGGTAGCATCTCACTTCCTGATCCCCCAAAATATTATAAAGCTGTGATAGTCAAAACAGCATGGTATTGACACAAAAACAGAAATGAGGACAATGGAACAGTGTAAAGACCCCAGAAATAAACTCTAAAACATACAGCTAACTAATCTTTGACAAAGGGTAGCACCAATCCAGTGGGAAAAGGGAAACTTCTAGCAAATGGTGTTGGAGAAACTGGGTGTCCACCTGCAGAAGGATGAATCTTAACCCCTATTTGTCTTTTCTATTAACAGAAATCAATTCAAAGTGGATCAAAGATCTAAGCCTAAGACCTCAAACTATAAAATTGCTGGGGGAAAACTCTGGGAGACATCTGGGTAGGCAAAAAAGTTCCTTTTTTATTTTTTGGAGAAGTTTTTGCTATAGGGCGTGTGTGCTCACCAGAAAGACAGAGAGAGACAGAAAGTGAGAAATCATCCCCCCAGAGGGAATGGCCACACCACAACTCCTTCTCCTCCATTCTCCTCTCGGGATCTTGGGCATACACACACATATACCTGGCGTGAGTTTAAGTCACTGGGTTTGGGACACGAACTACAGTCAACTACATAGGAGTCCAGCGTCATAGCCTTTACACCATCTGCTGGTCCTAGCAAAGACTTCTTAAGCAAGACCCCCAAACCACAGGCAATACTCCCCAAAATAGGCAAATGGAATTACATCAGATTAAGAAGTTTCTGCATAGCAAAGGACACAGTAATTAGTGTGAATCAACGATTCTCAGAACGGGAGAAAATTTTTGTAAACTATGCCTCAGATAAGGGACTGAAAACCAGACTATACAGGGAATTCAAGCGGCTTACCTGGAAGAAAATGATTAACCCAATTACAAAAATGGGAAAGTGAGCTAAATAAACAACTCTCTAAGGAAGACATACAAACAGCCAAAAAGCATATGAAAAAATGCTAATGCCCCTCATCATAAGTGAGATGCAGATCAAAACCACAATGAGATACCACATAACTCCAGTTAGAATGGCAAAGATTTTATGTATATATATATATATATATATGTATATATATATATATAATATATATATAATATATATATTATTATATATGTGTATATATATATTATGTGTGTGTGTGTGTGTGTGTGTGTGTGTGTGTGTATATAAAGTGCCGCGAATGTGGTGAAAGGGGAACATTCCTACATGGTTGGTGGGGATGTTAATTTGTCCAGCCACTGTGGAAAACAATATTGAGGTTCCTTAAAGACCTTCAAATAAAACTGCCATACAATCCAGCAATTCCACTCTTGGGTATCTACCCAAAGGACAGGAGAATGTTCACTCAGAAAAGTGCTTGTACATCCAAATTTATTGCAGCATTATTCACGATTGCTAAGACATGGAATCCAACCCAAATGTCCACAAACAGACGAATGGATTGAAAAAGGGTGGCACATAAAAAGTGTGGCACATAGAATACTATTCAGCCATAAAAATCAAGTCCCTGGCATTTGATAGAAAGTGAACAAATATGGAAGATTTATTGCTGAGTAAAGCAAGTCAGGCTATGAAACAGTGGCACTGCATGTCTCCACTTAACATATACCTACTGTCCCCATTCTATGGTGGAGACTAAAAGACTGGAGGACATAAAAGCATTGAAAATTGTTATGAACACTAGGGACAAAGTGGAAAGAGAATGGGAGAGGGGAAGAGTACAGGAAGGGAAATTTTGGGGAAAAATAGAGAGGTAAGACATTTGTGGGACACAGATATGATTTATTACCTGTTGCTGATGACAGTATATGTAATAGTATTGTGTATAGTATTCTCAGCAGGGCTATACCAGGGTGTATATCATGCTGGGTAAAGTCTCTTTACTATCTAAATGATATATAGCAATTGAATGTATAAATAATAATAATAATAATAATAATAATAATAATAATTTTAAAAATTACTCCCTAACATTATTTCAATTCTAGTTCATTTTCAAATATTTTTTAAAAATTTCCTCAAAATACCTTTTGCTGTTTTTCCCCCCAAATCTATTCATACATTGTG
Source organism: Tupaia tana (assembly GCA_026018925.1). Classification (NCBI taxonomy): domain Eukaryota; kingdom Metazoa; phylum Chordata; class Mammalia; order Scandentia; family Tupaiidae; genus Tupaia; species Tupaia tana. Next base: position 55,073,332 of record JAKSZU010000007.1, on the reverse strand, counting down.
TTTGATTATGTCTCTTTATTCTAGGACAATCTTCTTACTGATTTTAAATGACTCTAAATGTAATTTAATGTAATTAAAGCATGCGTTTTAATGAAGCATGCATTCCAGGGTAGACACAGTCATAGCCAATCCCTTAGTTTACACATGCAAGTTATTCCCTCCCCTCTCCATTACAAATCATATTAAGATGAATATCTTAGTGCATTAACTTTTTTCACCTTTTCTGGTTATTTCTGAATATTTACATTTTCTAAAAGATAAGAAAATATTTAAGACACCCCTTACATGTTCGCAGACTACTTTCCAGCAAGCTTTCATCCACTGCTATTCTCAAAATATTTGAGCATGCTAGGATAAATGGAACTCTCAAACCCTCCCTGTCTAAATGACACCCTCTCTAGTGGACATGTCCTGGTTTACAGCAGGTAAGCTTCCATAGTACTTCTTTCCTGTAATCTTCATTGTCTGGCACCTCCGTTGATGAACAAGGCTACTTAAAAAGGTCACAGCTCTTCTCTGAAACTGATTTACATAAAATGTTAACATGAAACTTCTGGCTCTTTTAATTTTTGTTAACATAATACATACTATGACTAAATTTTACCATCTGCTCATTAGATATTGACATTACATTAAAACTGATAAAAATCTGTCCCTTAGGGAATTCTTTGAAAACTCAAATTTTAAAGTAAAAAAACACAAATAATCAATATTAGGTGAATAGTTAAATAAGTATGGAAAACTATATGATTGTATAGTCTGTAGATATTTAAAATAGTATTCACAAAGAATTTATAGTAACAGGGAAATTAAATAAATGGTGTGGGTAAAATACTTATTAGAAATTTAGATGCTAAATATAACACAGAGATTAAAAAGATATTTAATGCTGTGACTATGGGTGATAAAAATTGCCTTTCTTAAGTATTACTTTTTTAACCAGATGATAACAATGAAAGATGGAGCTTTGGAAAAACATTATGTAAACATCCATGATCTCTATTTACCAAACAGTTAAAGAGGGAGTTTTAACTCATGATAATTTTTAATTAAACTCATTTTTGTAGCATGTATATAATGTAATGCTACTTTAATATAATTTTCTTGTAAAAATCAACCAGTTAAGCAACAAATAAATCTTTTGCAAGTCTCCATTTCCTTCTGAAGATTTTGAGGCATATTCTGTTATAATAGCACTTAAAATTACTCTATTTTTTAATTTACAAGCTCCTTGACAAAACTTAATACCTCTATTTAATCTGATGGCATGTGCATCAGTAGTCACATATGTAAATCAATACCAGGTAAATCAATACCAGGTAACTGCACTATCTTTATCTTGGGCACTAATTAGAGAGGATATACTAAGCATCACTCGAACCCAGCATTATATTTGGTATTATATAAAGGAACTTGCACTGGGGCCAATGGGCCCCGAGCTATAGAACCTTACAGCTAATGACCTGTGATCCACAGACTCATCTTTCCTCCTACCACATGACAAACCTCCTGGACCCAAAGCCAAAGGAATTTATGGTTTTTCAGGGAAACATGATATTTGCTTTGACAGTTTCACATAGCTTTATCCTGAAGGCAGACAGAGAGCTGAAGTTTGATCTTCACTCGCCTTTCCTGGGATCAAGCCCTTTGATGGAAGGAGCTCACTGGGAATTCATCCCTAGGCCTGGAGGTGTCAGAGGCAGAAACCAGACATACAAACCTTGCTCTTTAGGCCTGTGGGAAAATACCTAGCCATCACTGCCCTCCTCTGCTAGCTTCATGTTGCCCATCTGCCTCTAAACCCCCAGCAATGTGTGAGTCTGGGAGGGCAAGAGGCACGGCAGAGAGCCAACAAGTGATGCCTGCCCAGAGCCCTGGTGGGGCCTCTTGAGGCTCAGGCTGGTTCTGAAATGTTCCACCACCACTCCTGCCTGGCACCCAAATACCTACCTTTTTAAAGCTAACTTTTCACATTCCATTCTTCCCCCTAATCCTGCAAGGTAGGAATTTTGCTTTTCTCAGAGTTCCAACATCAACACTCCTTTCGGACAAAACCTTCACAAGTGCCAATGCATCTCAGCCAGTTTCTACAGCCAATGTGAAACAATGAAAGGAAACATTATAAAAATTGGCGTTGTAAGATGGAATCAGACATAACAAGTAATAGCCAGTGTGCACATTTAATGACCTACGGCTTAGTATCCCAAAAGATTTATTGAGGTGTCCTGTATAGATGTTTGAGAGTAGGTAGTATTTTGGAATTGGGAACCCAGAGTTGAGAAACCCACTGGAACAGAAACAGATGTAGCAGACCGGTTGCCATGTGGCAAAATGGGAAGCATCTAGCTGTGTATCCAAAGTACTTTCTCCGAGTGGACCTATGACATGTATGATATACAATCAGTCATGGCCAGCATGGCCATGTTTGAGCTCCTCCATCAGGGAACATGTGGTACATTAGAAGAATCAAAAGAGATTCAGAGTGACTGGCTTAGAAGATGGGTGTAGTGGGTGAAGTGATAAAGGCTGTTGTGAAAGGCAGGAAAAAGAAGCAAGCAGGGTAAGTTCATGAAAGGCCTCATAGGCACTGTTGCATTGAAAGTCATTTAAAGTTTTAACCAGGTTCATTGCATATAATAGGATCTGTGCTTTAGAAAAATTATTCTTGCTGAAGTGTGGAGAATGGACAGAAGAGGGGCAAACTAAAGGCAGAAAAACCAGGTGTAATATCTAAGAGAATAATAACTGTAGCCTAGATTAGTCACCATGGAGGCTGAGAAACTTCTATGGATTAAGGAGGTATTAGGAAGTAGAACTGATAGGACTAGGTGACTGACCAAGGGGTAGGGGTGAGGGAAACAATGAGCAACAGAGAGGATCCTAGAATGACTGCCAAATTCTGGCTGAGCCATCTGAGTGGCTAGCAGCACCAAGTCAGTGAGGGAACCCAGAAGGAGGGCTCAATACTCATTACAGGTAAAAATTTCTTTGAGGCCACCTTGTAGCCTAGTAGTTAAGAGAGCTGGATACCACATGACCTACGGTGGTTCAAGTTCCAACCCCAGCAGCTTGAAAAACACACCAGGCACGTGTGTGTGTATCCCAAATCGAGAACACATCTGAGAAGATGGAGAAATGGAAAAGGAATTGTAGCATGGCCACACCTCACTGGATCGTATTTTCTCTCTCCCCCTCTCATTCTGTCTGTCTCTCATCTCTCTTTCTCTGGTGAATGTATACCTCTGGCAATTAAAAAAATTATCTTTGAAAAATCTCAGCGAGATTTTCGACTAGACAGTTGGAATATATGGCTCTAAAGATACGCATTCTATTTATAAAATTGAGAGTGGCCAGCATATAGATAGCAAATGAAATGGTAGGTGTGTTGGGGGTGAAGAGGGTGTCCAGTAAGAAGAGACAGGATGCATAGGTGTTGAAATACTCTCCTTATTTTTGGTGGCTTAATATGAATTCATTTAATAGTCCTACCTAAGAGCAAATTTTAGAGGAAGGTAGTATGTCACATTGGGTTTAAAGACAGGGAGAAGTGGCCAAAGTAAGGAAAGAATCTTTTATTTTTTTTCCTTAAGAGAGGTTTTTTGCTTTAGGGTGCATGCCTTTGCTGAAGAGGCAGAGAGAAATCACACACCTCTCCCCCAGAGGCGATGGCCATGTCACAATCCCTTCTCCTCCATTCTCTTCTCAGGACTTTGGACAGGCACGCACTCGTGCCCAGCGTGAATCTTAAGCTACCAGGTTTGGGACTCTAATCATGGTAGACTACATGGGAGTCCAGTGATGTAACCATTACATTATCTTCTGGTTTCATAAGGAAATAAATCTTAAGATTCTTCATTATTGCATACTTTCTGTATGCCAGGCCTTGGTATAGGGGACCAGTTTATCTTCATAACTCATTGTATTTCATTTAATTCTTACAACAATCCTACGTTTAAATCATGTATTGTTATCCCCTACCTTACAGTAATGAGAGCTGAAATTTAGAGAGGTTTCTGTAACTGTTGGTTTTGTCCAATATGTCAGCCATTAGCTGCAGGCAGCTATTTCAAATGTGAAATGTGCAGTAGAGGGACTTATTTCTAATTTAATTTAGTTTAAATTCAATTTTATTTCAACTAATGTTAATTCAAATTTAAGAACAAACCCTGGATGGGACCAGCAGTTAGCGTAATGGCTATGTCGCTGGGCTCCCATGTAGTCGACAGTGGTTCAAGTCCTGTACCCAGTGACTTAAACTCACGCCCAGTGCCTATGCGTGCGTGCCCAAGATCCCAAGAGGAGAATGGAGGAGAAGGGATTGCGTCGTGGCCATCCCCCCTGGGGGGATGATTTCTTGCTTTCTGTCTGTCTGTCTCTGTCTTTCCTGTGAGCAAAAACCTCTCTGAGGGAAGGAAAAAAAGAAAAAAGAAAAAAAAAGAACAAACCCTGGATTTTAGTTACTGGAAAATGTTTAAATATGTTTGGAACTCTATGAGTCTATGAATCAACTTTTTCAACTCAGATCAAATAGTTCCAATGAAGAACTGCTGAATAGTATCTGAATTGAGATGTGCTGTTAGTGTAAAATACATACTAGGTTTTGAAAATATATAAAATATTTCAACAATAATGTTTATCCTAATTATGAATCAAAATAGTATTTCGGATATGTCAGGTTGAAAAAATTAATTTTTAAAATTAATTTCACCTGTTTTACCAATTTATTTTTCTTCTGCGGTTATTGGGAAGTTCTAAATTCCATCCCTGGCTGGCATAAGATTCCCCAAGGCTGCCTGAGTGTCACCACAAGATTCCCCAAGGCTGCCTGAGAGTCACCACGCTGGGCGGACCTCTCCTGAGGACTTTCCATTCGAGGAGGATGTGGCTCACATCAAGGGGGACGCACGCGCATGGGCACATTTGCGCCGCCCCACCGCGGGTGGACCCAATCTCACCCCGTGCCACTACCAGCGGGTTTTCCTGTTTTCCTTTTTGAACTGTTTTTTCTGGGCCTTGGAGAGCCAGAGGCTGTGACGTCACTGTATAAACAGAGGGAAGGGTGGGGGCGAAAGTTGTATTGGAGTGAACCCGGTGGCAGAGGAGGGCTGATGGGAGGACCTGGGAGGGAAGAGAGATTTTAAAAGGTGGCTCGGTCTGGAGTGTGTAGGGGCAGTGGGGGGACTTTGCAGTCCTGATAAAGAGACAAAATAGGACTGCCAGTCCCTGAACTGGGGACGGGGAGGGGGACGTGGCCGCGCGAAGGGTGGGGGTGGGGTTGGAAAAACATGGGACGCCTAGAGCTAATTCCCCTGATTAAAAATGCATTAGTTTGGAGGTGTCAGGGACACGCAGCTGTTTTCAAGGAAAGCCTGGCTCCACGAGGTCCTCTCCGGCCGGGCCGCCTGGCGGCTCCATCTCGGGGTAGATGTCAGCGAGCGCACAGCCTGCTGACGCTTGTCCTCTCCCTGACAGGGCCCTGGCCAATGTCCTGCTGCTGAGGGTCGTGGTAATTTACATCCTCTCTGTGTACATTAACTTATCTGCAGCCGCGCTGGCTGCGCTCCTTCAGTCAGCCTGTCTCCTGTGCAGCCTGGGAGACTTCCCCGACCCAGCGACCCACCGAGCGGCCGGGGGCTGCTGGGGGAGCTGGCCCGCCAAGTTCCGGAGCCCTGGGAATCACAACAAACGGCTGGTTCTGACCCGGCCCGCCTGCCCGGGCGGTGGGCTCGGCGGGGCCTGGCGCTGGGGGCCAGGAGGGGACAGCTCAGCTCGGGCAGGGCAGAGGCAGGCAGACCCGGGCTGCAAGCGAAACACTTAGTCGCTAATTCATGACTCATGACTCATGTGCAGGCTCCTCTTCAGTGACAGCCGGGACAGTTACTGGTTATTTGTAGCCCCCCGGCTTTCATTTCGCTGTAATTAAGCAGTCATTTGAGGGTCATTTCATACCAGTTATAGGTCTCCCTGTTTTAATCATGCTTTAAGTTCCAGGGGGGCAACAGGGAGTGGAAGGGGAGGTTGGGAGGAGGCGTGGAGGGCAAGAGGGTAATCGTCTCTGAGAACGTGTGCACTTTTCATAACTCTTTTCCTGACAGACCCCAGTGTGCAGGCTCCTCAGACACAGAGGCCTGACGCTCCAACTCAGGGCCAGGCCAGATCCTCTTCCGTGACACCCATGATCTTCCCTGAGAAGAGGTCTGGCTGCCTTTGAGTCAGATGTTGGATTTTCTTCTTTCCCCTCTGGCACCACACTAATCATTCTCTTTAATCACTGTAGATTTTAATGAGGCCAAGTAGGTATTTATGGAGCCGGCTACTCTCTAACGCTAATGCTTGATAAGTCATTTATAACTTATCCGTGGACTTTGCATGGGCCAAACTCAGAAGAAAGGAAGTGAGAATAAAAGAGTCTGGAGTTCACTGGAAAAATCTAGCATATCTTCGGGTCTTCGATGGTACCAAGCTCTTGTGGGAAAGGTTCCCTCCATCAAGCATTAAGAATAAGGAACAACTAGCATCTGTCCCAAGTTTGTGAAAATTCCCTGTTATTCTTGGTTTTTTTTTTTTTTTTTTTTTTTTCATTCCCTCCACTTTCTCCTTTGGCTGACTCATATAGTCTTTAGATTTCATTTGAAGCTTCTATTCTAAGGCCAACTCTACAAATTTCTTTAAAGAAGCCAGGAGCTAGTACATTTGGAGGGCACAAAGATGAAAAATGAAAAGACTGGAAAGAAAGATAGGACAGAAACCAGATTTCCTGTCATTGCAAAGAGTAGGTGCCATATGCTCCAAATTTCAGTAGATGTTAAAAGCAGAAGTTAAAAGGAAAAAGTTAAAAGTAGAAGTTAAAGCTAGAGTATGTAGTAGCAGCAGGAGTATAGTTGCCTTCAAAAGAGAACAGAAGAAATAAGAGAACTTTTTTTTAAGAGAGGGTTTGCTATAGGGTGTGTGTGCTTGCCAGAAAGAGAGAGAGACAGAAAGCGAGAAATCACCCTCCCCAGGGGGGATGGCCACACCACAATCCCTTCTCCTCCATTCTTCTCTTGGGATCTTGGGCACACACGCACATGCACCCGGTGTGAGTTTAAGCCACCAGGTCCGGGACTCAAACCATGGTCGACTACATGGGAGTCCAGTGACATAGCCATTACACCAACTGCTGGTCCCAAGAAGTCTTTTTAAAGAAAGATACAAGGAAGAATCCAAGACAGGACCCCACTGACTAGAATAAATAGAAGAATATGAAAAAGTGGTGTAATATTTAATATGCATTAAGGAGATTTTTTAAAAAGTTTTCAGACATACAAAGGAATGAAGTATTGATACATGCTACAACACAGATGTGCCTTGAAAACAAGTTAAGTGAAGCCAGTTGAAAAATATCACATATTCTATGATTCCATTTATTTACTTATTCATTCATTCATTTCATTTGCCAAAAGGTGTATAGACTTGCCGGAGAGAGACAGAGTGAGAGAGAGGAAAAGAGGAAATGCTTCCCAGTGTGGTGAATATCTTCTCCTCCAACTCTCCATCCTGTCAGGATTTTAGACACACATGCACACATTCTTCAAGCCACCAGGGCCAGGATTTGAACTATCCAGTCAGCCATCTAACACTTGATTCCCTTAACCACAAGGCCACAAAGCCAGTCCTATATGATTCCATTTATATGAAATATCCTGAATTTATAGATACAGGAAGTAGATTAATGGTTGCCTTGGACTGGAGCTGCAAGTAGGGGGATGGAGAAAAGGGAGAATGTCTGCTAGAACTGATTGTGGTGGTGGTTGTACAACTCTGAATATGCTAATAACCACTGACTTACATGCTGTAAATGCGTGAAGTGTGTAATGCTGTTACCAAAAAGTGTTTTATAAAGTTAAATAAAAGTAGGCCCTCAGAAATGCTATTAAAAATTATCTTGCTAAGCATGCTGCTCCTTTTTCCATGACAATGTAGACCAGCAGCTAATGTCTAGGAGGACGGGGACTGTGTTTGGTTTTCTGCTTGGTTGCCAGTGCCTAGAAGAGTGCTGCTTATGGAAGGTACTCAACAAATATTTGCTGAAAGAGAAGAACTTGGCCATAACCAGACAGCCCTAATTCAGATGTGTACCATACTCACCCTCCTCAGCACATTCTCTTGCTTTCCCATATGCCTATTGTTATTATCATTTAAAGTTTATTAATTCATTTGTTTTATGAAAGAGAGTAAGAAAGATGAACACTCTAAATAGGATCTTACCCCACAATCTCCCAACCAGCCTTCCAGCCAGCCAGGATCACAGGCATACAAATGCCCAGTGATAATAATATGACCTGGAAACTGAACCTCAATCTTCCATGTGGCTTCCAAGAGCATTGTGCTACAACTGTGTCACCATCACTGGGCCTGTTATTATTATTATTATTATTTTTTGGAGACGTTTTCGCTATAGGGCATGTGCGCTCGCCAGACAGACAGAGAGAGACATAGAGACAGAAAGTGAGAAATCACCCCCCCAGGGGGGAACTGGGCCTATTATTAATATTAACACAGCTATTAACAATAACTACTAAACAACATTCTGTATATTTATTTTGTACCAGGCACTCTCTATATATTTCCCTCTAATCTTCATAAAACTCAGCAATGTAAACCCACTGAACCGAAGTCTGCCTGGCTCCCAAAGCTTTAGTCTATTATAAACATTGACTGCCAAGAACACTAAACACAAAGGCAAAAAGGAGCATCTATGAACATGTATAGATATCAGCCCAAGTCACCTATAGAGGAACTAAAAATACTCAAACTGTTTTCTGTTCAGACTGAAAGAAGAATCAAAAAGCATCAGAAACACATCACTTTCAACCACAGAATTTCTTATTCAAAATTATAATAATTTTATAATAAATATGCATTAAATGTCTAACAAATATAGAGAAATTACTATGTATATATCTCTGAGAAAGCACTGGGAAAAATTTTAGAAGCAGCTCATACAAAAGCTTATACTCTCTCCTGCTATAAAAGCCATTGCTCCTTAAAAAGAAAAAAAGAAGATGATGACTAGTCAACATGTTTATTTAAGTAGTATACAAAAGGTTTAAATATACATGAACTGAAAAGTCATAATTTCTCAAGACCTCTTCTTAAAGTTGAAACATTTTTGTGGAATGTTAAAAAAAAGACCCCAGCACTTTAGCAAGGACAGCCTAAATGACTGCTCCCACAAATTAGAATATATCCAAAGTATTTAAAATCTACGGTGGTATGTGCTAGGGTTCGAGCCTGCTGCCTTAGTATTCATTAAATATTAATATTTCTCAAGTCTGAAATCTGAGATTCCAAATACACATCTCAACCAAGACTCACACTCACCAACTTATTTCATGCATTTTAGTTGAATATATTAAGGTCATACTTATATTATTTACCTTAGAAATATACAAACTAATCTAATTAAAGGCTCCATTTTACCTTATTTATTTTACTGTAAAAAGTTTGCTCTAAGTTTATATAGAGCAAACAGTTGGAAAAATGAAGTACCCACTGAAACAACCTACTAAAACTGTCCCCCAAGACCCATCAGAGTATGAAGAAAAAAGTCTCAGCGAGTTCTCTCAACTATTTGATACATCCTCTCTATCTCCATCTAAAATCCATATATAAAAGTTTTCTTAGCTAACTCAGCCCATAAGAGCAGAAAAAATTCATCAGTTCCTCTCTCTTCTCTATAAAGGAGACTCTAGAAGTGAAAGTCCAACTACTCAGACGGATGAGCTTCAAGAAACTCTTCTCAGCACTTTGGAATGTGCACTGTGTGAACAGTCATCCATCCCTAAGCATATGTGGTTGTCACCCTCTAGTGGATGGTCTATGATAAAATTTGTCAGCCTGCTGTGGGGCACAAGAACAAATGTCACCCAAGACCAACCTGTCTCAAGAGGTGATGACAGGTAAGACTACATCACAACTCTTTAGTCATAGACACAACTGTTCTAGAAAAATGGCTGTTCACAGGCTGTTTCTTCAGCCTGCTGTTTCTTATTTATTTTGAGTCTATGTTTGTGTTTTCTAATGGTGTCACACTTTTCAAGAACAATACATATTTCCTTCAGGCAGACTTCTCCTACAATTGAGATAGTCCTAGGTAGCTGATTTCCAGAGATTGTTTGCATCCAGACTGACCTTGAAAGGTTTCTCTATCTGCAGGTCTATTGAATGTGCCCAACTACTTAACTGGTAACATGAACTTGCTAACCAAATGCCAGTTCTGTGTTGAATGATTCGATCTGCCTAGGGAAGTTGTAAACCAATACATGTTGCCTCAATAATCACAGTTGTATAAGAAAGGAGCCTAAATGTAGGTCCCTAGAGACTCTGTGATTGAATTTTCAGAGGTAGAAATGATAGCGTTTCCATTACTTTAAGGCTTCAAGACTCAACATCCAACCACTAGATTGGAAAATACAATGTTCTAAAAGAACTTTGTAAAAATAAAGTTTGGCTTTAAATTCATAGCAAGAGAACAAATAGAGAGGCATGACATTAGTAGGACACAGATATGGTTTATTACCTGTCGATGATGACGTGTATAGTATTCTCAACTGGATTGGTCTGAGAAGTATTTCATGTTGGGTAAAGTCTTTTTACAAGCAAAATGAGAAATAGTGATTGACTGTTCAAAAAAATAATTGGAATAATAATAATAATGATCGGGAAAAACAATGAAAAGATATTGAATGATGAAGTGGGGATTTTAATGTCTCTGTATTGACTGACATGCATGGCATTCCTTCTGGAAAAAGAAATGTAATACACTGTAAAGTTAGATGTGATTCAATGTAATATAAACAAGATTATGACGATGATAAATAAATTTAAAAAAATATATGTATTTATATTTTTCTCTCCATTGTGTCTGGTAACTGATGCATGCACTTGTATATATGAATGGGAACTAAATTTCTATATCATAGACAGTTTCTAGGAGGGAAGGATTATGAGTACAGGAAATACTCCACATTCTGTTTGCATTTGCTCTGTGAGAATTTACCAAAGAAACCATTTCTCCAGAAGATAAGTATGATTTCCTGAAGATCTGTTTATTGATCAGGAGAGGAGTCAAATATTTAAAGTCAAGGATGATCTTCCTCCTAAATATGGAGTTAAATGAGAGTCAGAGCATTACAAATATGAACTACTCTTCCTCTCTTCCCCCATCTTACCCATTTGATAAAAGGAACTGAGCTTTGGCAAGGTTAAGCAGAGTTCACTCAGGTAGCTAACCCGTAGGCTGGCACAAAACCAGAGCCCAACTCTCCATCTATGTTCCCCTCTCTCTTCCCCACATCACTGTTGTCCCTCATGTGGAATTTTCTTAGCAATTATTAGAAAATCAGTTTCCTATCCCTGTTCACAGCAGTATATATTCTGTTTGGTTAAAAAGCATTTTTTATTGTGGTTAAAAAAGTAACAAAATTTGCCATTTTTAACCATTGTAAGTATATGATTCTGTGGTATTAAGTATATTTACACTATTGTGTAACCATCACAAGTATCCAGAACATTTTTTTTTATATTCCCAAACTCTTCCTTCACGAAACATTAATTCCTCATTCTTTTCTCCCTTAAGACTCTTGCAACCACCATTTTGCTTTTTATCTCTGTGAATTTAACTACTCTAGAAACCTGACAAAAGTAGAATCATACAATATTGTTATTTCTATGTCTGCCTTGGTTCACTTAGCAATGTCATCCATGTTGTGACATGTGTCAGAATTTCCTTTCTTTTAAAGGCTGAAAGATAGTCCAGTGTGTGTGTGTGTGTGTGTGTGTGTGTGTACACACATTTTGTTTTGTTTGTCCATTCATCTGTCAACAGACATTTGGAAACAATATTTTTAAAACTCACACAAAAAAATTAAATCTTTTAAGAAGGCATGTCTACAAGAGGCTTGAAGCTGTATCTTAAAAAGACCACTGTGCAGGACCAGCAGGTGGAGTTGTGTTAAGGCACTGGATTCCCTCATGCCCAGCATTGGTTTGAGTCCCGGACAAGTGACTTGAAACTCATGAGCCACGCACATGTGGGTATGTGCATGCATGTTCAAAATCCCAAGAAGAGAGTGGAGGAGAAGGGATTGTGGTGTGGCCATTGACCCTGGGAGGTGATTTCTCACTTTCCCTCTCTTTGTCTCTGTCTCTCTCTCCTGTAAGCACACACACCCTATGGGAAAAAAATCTTTAAAAAAAGACCACTATGAACTGCTGGAGTAATTAGAGTAATAGAAGTAGTAATCTTATCATTCTATGCAGAATTATTTTAAATTAAAGCTGTGGAATTTGGTTTACTTATCGTTGTATTCTCTACCACCACTTTCCATCTCATTCCATATCAACACAGGGTCATATGTGGTAGGTATTCAACACAAGTACACTAAATTTTCAAGTCAGGCATAGGAACAAATGAATGCAGTCTACGTTGCCATGATTCTTCATTTTTGAACAAAAAAAGTATTTTTTAACTACAAAGTGAGCTGACTATACTAAAGTCAAGCTAGTTAATATAACCATCTAATATAACCATTAATATAATATAACCACTGGTTATATTATATTATATTAATATAACAAATGGTTAATATAACCATTCACAGTCACCATTTGTGTAGATGTGTGTGTGTGCTGAGAGCATAAGACCTCCTCTCATGGCAAATTCAAATATATAGTACAGTTATTAATAGTCACCATGCTGTTCATTAGATCTTAGAACTTATTCATCCTACATAACTGAAACTCTGGGTCCTTTGACCAACATCTCCCTATTCTTGTACTTTCAACTTTGGTAACCAGGGGTTCTACTTTCTAATTTCTGCTTCTATGAATTTGATTTTTTCAGATTTCATGTATAACTGAAATCATGTAATGATTTTTCTGCGTTGATTTTTCCAGAGGAGGATGTGAAGGTTCCTAGTGAAAGAAAATCTTGTAGAAAGAATATTCTCCTAGAAGAATGATGCATTCGTTAATATTCTTATTATAATTTCAAGTAACTGAACTGACTCTGATTAATCAAGCCTAAAGGGAGTTTTGAAAGTCTATTGTACAGTTCATGGAATTCCTAAATAGCTGGAGAACCAAGCTTGAAGCTTACAGAAACAGTGCTCCAAGCAGTGCCCACAACTGACCTGGGGAAGATAACATCACCACAAGTTATGCTGACACCAAGCACTAGGTGCTCCCATTCACATGACTGCCAGGATCTGCACTCAAGTACCATCTTGACACTTCTGCTCAAGATCCAAACCTTGCAACTCCTACTGTCCTCCAAATCTGGATGCCTGGAACACCACACAACAGCAAAATGGATCCCACAGAGCACTTCCCACAAACTGTAACCTAAGTTTCATGTCACGTGGCCGTGCCCAGCTACAAGGTGGCTAAGAAGTAAGTTTTGTATTTTCTACCCAAGGGAGATGAGACTTATGAGGAAGATGATTCTCTATGCAGAGAAAGGGGGATTAAAATATACCACAGGGCCAGAAGGTGCTACAGCAGTAAAACACAACATCACAAGGCTGACCCACATGGGAAGGTTCCAGGTTCATGTCTGGAGACTTTCCAGAGTATACCAAGCATGCACATGCCCATGATTCAGGGGCAAATTGTGGAGTCAAGACCTCGTTGGGGGTGCTGTCTCTCTGTCGCTCTTGCTCATGAAAGAGATAAGCTTTTTTTTTTTTTTTTTTTTTTTTTAAAAAAAGGTATGGCAGCCACTATTGAAGGTAAAGGACTAAGAATTATGAAGCAGAGGAATAGATAAAATCCTACTTAGAATAATTGGAACAAGCAATTATTTCAAAACACCATTAATACCTGACATGAAGGAAGCAGAATGAACTGGCAAGTGTTCAGGTTCAGCCCTGTTGCCACTATAAACTTTTAGAGTATCGCTGGAGAATGCCTTTCTCTAGAAATAGCGTCAGTCTTGATAAGGAAAACCAAAACTCATTAGCAGTAATTGATAGCAGCTGACTTCAGGAAGGCACCGTACCTTTTGCACTTAGATTTTTTTGCAGTAATTCTTGTGCATTCTCTTCTACACTTTGATAGTGATAGTTAAATAATGTACATTATTATAAAAGTATATGTTTTTTGGCAAAGCAGAAGATATACATCAGATATTAAAATCATTATTTCCATTTTTACATTTTATTAATAATCATTATACTCTCAGCTGAACACAGATAGGCAAAAACACACTTATGCCTGGCAGGAAATCTCCAAAGGGATGGAATAGCTGGCTCTGACCTATTGGAGATGATGAATATGGAGGTGGCAACATGTATCACCTTAGAATAAAGCTTGGAGGAAGATATCAAATAAGAAGAATCTAGCTTCATCTGAAAATAGTTTTTCTACCAAAATGACCTCAATTGTCAGTTTCTAAGTATCACAGGTTATATGCCTAAAACAAAAAACAAATAGACAAACAAAACAAACAAAAATACACCTTCTATGAAAAATGTATATTTGGGAGGCTGTCAAGAAGTTCCATTCATGATAAAGTCAACAGCTTATCATAGATCAAGGAAACCTACCCATAGAAAGACGAGTGTAATAACTAACATTATTCCTTGTATTAATTCTAGAATTATTCAACCACATATGAGCTATGTTTTTGAAAAGGGATTTATTAAATAATAAAGTGATGGAGAAAAAGAATTTTTAATCTACATTTTAAACATTCCTTGTATAATATCTCATAAAAATGAGCTGGTTTAGTCTGTAAAAATGCTATTTAAAATAACTATCATTCTTTTAAGTGGCTAAATTTTTCTTTGAAAAAGATCTGTAATAAATGCACTGTAGTAGTGGTTGTGGAGGGGAGGGAGAGCATGGAGAGTTTTACTGACTCATCCTAAGCAGAAAATAAAAATCATAGGCTAGAATAGAATAATGTTCAGCCTGAAATTAATCTTCCAGATCATCTAATCCAGAGTTAACAAATACATGACGGAAGGATAGGCATTTTCCTAGCTTCTGTTCAAGGCAGACATAACTAATCAATTTCAGCAATTTCTAGCTGAGCCCAGACAGTCTCATAATTTTTCTTCAAACAGAGTTGTGAGAAGCTTCTTGGCTCTCAAATTCACTTAGAGCTGGTATATGTAAAGAAACTATATTTAATGTTCTCACCCTTGTAATTTACATGAAAGCGAAGGCTGTAAAGCACACAATGACCTGTTTGTTAACCAGTGTCACCTTGGCTGGCATTATAACCCTGATGGTCTGTAAACACCCAGGATCAATCTTTTAGAATCAGAATATATGGCATTCAACTGACTGCAACTGAGTCCTTGAATTCTCAAGCTCAGTAATTGTGATGTCCATAGTAAGAATTTATATTACCGATTTTATAATTTTCATTGGGAAAGAAGTGACATAGGGGAAAGAAGAATTTTATATTATGAATGATTTCTCTACTCATAAAAAGGGATTTCTTTCTTTTTACTGCTAATTTAAGAGAGAATGTTAAAACATTCACCACACAGGAAATTATGATTAGGCTATGGCTGCCACTCACATGCAATAATAACCTTAGAAACAGGGAATGAGATATAAAGAGGTCGGGGGGGATCTTGTTGCATAAAATCCTCTTTGAAACAACAACAAAACTTCACAATATACCACAAAACCTGCATTTTATAGTAACTACCTTCACATGAATATGATGATCATGATTTTTTTGGATTTAGTAATGTCTCCACCCACCCATTAAGTTTTGGGTTTTGGATTTTCTAGTTCAAGTTTGACACAGTCTGTCTATCACTCTGCTCTACTCACCAGTGAAAACAAAACATGGCTACCTGCAAGTAAATGTATCCAAAAGAAAGTAAAAAAGAGAAACTGCTCTTAGTTGACAGTCACTCACCTTAGGTCAGTGACATCTACATACTCACACATACTTTTTCCAGATAATTTTCTCAAATGTAAACCTTTTTATCACTGCTAACTCACACATGTTGCTTAAAAATCAAATTGTGCTGGAAAGCTTTTTTTTTTTTTTTTTTTTTTTTGAGAGGTTTTTTGCTATAGGGCACGTGCGCTCGCCAGACAGAGAGAGACAGAGAGACAGAAAGCGAGAAATCACCCCCCAGGGGGGATGGCCACGCCGCAATCCCTTCTCCTCCATTTTCCTCTTAGGATCTTGGGCACACACGCAAACGCGCCCGGCTTGAGTTTTAAGCCACCGGGTCTGGGATGCGAACCGCGGTCGACTACGTGGGAGTCCAGCAACATAGCCATTACGCTAACTGCTGGTCCCTGTGCTGGAAAGTTTTTAACAAAAACCAACAGCTGGGACCAGCACTTAGCATAATGGCTATGTTGCTGAACTCCCATGTAATCGACTGCGGTTCGAGTCCCGGACCCGGTGGCTTAAACTCACGCCGGGCAAGTGTTCATGCATGCCCAAAACCCCAAGAGGATAATGGAGGAGAAGGAATTGCGGTGTGGCCATCCCCCACGGGGGGTGATTTCTCGCTTTCTATCTCTCTGTCTCTGTCTGTCTTTCTGGCGAGCACATGCACCCTATAGCAAAAACCTCTCAAGCCCCCTCCCCCCCCCAAAAAAAAACAGCAGCTATTCCCATCCCCTCAACATACAAACATACACCTTATGCCCCAAAGGAAACTACTTTGAAATTTTTTAGCTGTTTATTCTTGCATTTATTTCTATATTTCTAAATAATGTGCTCAGACTTATATTTCTTGATTCAACTATTTAGACATCATCTGTTAGAGCAAACAAAAACTTTAGCTCTTCCACATACCTCTTTACTTCCTTTTTCACTCTTCCAATTTTTGACTACTTTTATTATCACTGTTTTCAGAGTTGTTCTATGATTTAATTTTTTCTTTTTTTTTATTTTTCTTGGAGTTAATAGTTGCCTCATATTCTCATTTACTTAGTGTTGTCTTGTTTTAAATTCCCGCCAAATCTTCCTATGTACTCCAGTAGCTTTATATGCCTCTTGATTCAATTATCCACACAACAAGACTAGAAGTTACTCTGCTAGTTTCATTTTGGTTTTCTGGGAGACATCCCTCATCTACCTGCTCCAGTTTTCCCAGCTACTCATTAGGTCTCATGCACAGTTATTATTCTGGTAATTCCCTTTGCACCTCCACAGTATCAAATCCCCTCTTTCTAGGATCACATATCTTCCTCTGTTTTGGAATATTCTCTTATTTTGGTGTGGTATCCTTCCAAAGTTTCCCAAGAAAGAATGCATGGGAGGTAACTTTTTCTGAGACATTACGTATATGAAACACCTTTATTCAACCCTCGTACTTGACAACCCTCGTACTTGACTAGTAGTTCGGTTGGGTATTAAATTATTATTTTTACTGAGAACATGATTCCTCATTGTCTTTCAACTTTCAGTGATGTAATTGGCAAGTTCATTGCTATGATTATTCCTAATCTCTTGTAAATAGCCCCTTTTGCTATCTTTGAACATTTTTAGAATATTACTTTTATCTTCTATATTCTAGGTTTTATAATGATGCACCAGTGTGAGATTCTTTTAATTCACTGGTTTGACATTTGGACAGCTCCTGTTACTCAGTTATAGAACTAAGTTGCACCTATTTTCTGTTTCTTTCCATAGTGCTTATTAGTACGATATTGTTTTGATTCTTTAATGTTTTTATCTTTTGTGTTTTATTTTTCATTTCTGTGTTTTGATTCTATTTTCTGAAAGATTTCCTTCACAATCTCTTGACTGTTTAACCAAATATTTTAATTCTAGTATCATATTTCTATTATTTTTTAAAGTTCATTTATTTATTTCACGAGAGTGAGAGACAGAAACAGAGACAGAGACAAAGACAAGCACCTGCAACAGGTCTCATCCCCCTATTTCCCCTCAACCTTCCTAGTTCAGCTAGGATTATGGGTATGTGCCCAGCATACACAGGTTGACCATGGAAACAAACCTATAATCTTCCATATGAATCCAGCATCCCCTGAGCAGCACATCAATGCTGCATCACCAAGTTGGTCTTGCTAACAAATTTTTGAGGATAAGAGTGTTTTTTTTTTCTTTTTAATATCATCATAGTCTATTTCATGGATATATTTTTGAGAATAGTAATTATAGTTTGATTTTAAGAAGTTTTCTCCTCTTATAATGTCTCTGTTTCCATCAAGCTCCTTTGCTTTCCTGTTTATTTTGGACTCTCGCTCTCATGTTGCCTCTCTTCCCTCAAATGCGAATTGTTGCTGACTGTCTAATTCTGTTTAAGAATGAAGCATGAAATACATGATTAGGAGCTCTGTGAGAAGCAGCTCCACACTGTAGAGTGACTGGGTCTCACTAGCATCTAGGCACTTCCATGCCTTTGTGTTTTCAGATCCCACCTCGGAGCAGTTCAGTGTACTCAGAGAAGGATAATCCAGGGTCTTACCTGTGGGTTAAGGCCAGGCTACATTCTGATCTTGGCTGAACTTCTACAAACGAAGTGGCTGAAACTATAGACATGTATCATCTTACAGCTCTGAAGTCTAGAAGTCTGAAATCAAGCAAATGGCAGGGTTGAGGAACAGTATCTATGAGGGAAAAACTGTTCTGTGCCTTTCTGTCCCACAGACATCTTTGGCATGTACTGGCCTCTGCTGCATCACCATGATCTCTGCTTTCATTTTCAAAGCATTCTCCCTGTGTGCATGTCTGTATCTAAATTTCTCCTTTTCATAAGGATACCAGTAATGTCAGAGAAGGAGCCTACCCTACTCAGTATGACCTTGTCCTAACTAATTACATCTGCAACAAACTTATTTCCAAATAAAGTCACACTTAGAGATACTGGGGTTCAGACTTCAATATACAAATTTTTGGAGGATATAGTTCAACTCATAACACATCCCATATTTGACATCTTCTGATTAGGAATCCTACCAACCCACTATGTTAAAAACTGTTTTGCTTTACACATCATTCCTGCTTAATTATTCTTTAAAAATGTTTTCCTGGGACCAGCAGATGGCATAATGGTTATGTCACTGGACTCCCCACGTAGTTGACTACTGTTTGAGTCCTGGACCTGGCAGCTTAAAACTCACACCGGGTATGTGGGCGTGCATGCCCAAAATCCCAAGAGGGAAATGAAGGAGAAGGGATTGCAGTGTGTCCACCCCTCTGAGGGTGATTTCTTGCTTTCTGTCTCTCTGTCTCTCTCCGTCTTTCTGGTGAGCACATGCGCTGTGTAGCAATAATCTCTCTCTAAAATAAATAAATAAACAAATAAATAAATAAATAAATATGTTTTCCCCTTATTCATGATAAAGTACATGTCTGAATGCATAAAAGAGAGCACACGAGAGAGAGACAGAGAGGGGAGGGCCCTCCACAAAATCTGATCACACCATGATCCCCTTTCTCCAGTTCTCTCGACAGTCAGATCTTGGGCACTTATACATGTGCCCAGTATGTGTCAAAATGACTGATCCAGGAATTCAAATCATGGTCACCATGTATGATCCAACTTCTTTTGAACAGTACAGTACTGCTCTGCCACAGAGCCAGCCCCTTGCTTATTAGTAGTGCCTTCTACTCTCAATAATATATGTTTGAACAATAAATTATGTAGTAACCCTACATGTGATCCTTTCCACCTACATGAAATTATCAAAATAAAGGATTTTTACTGTCACTCCAAGTAGGTCCTAGACACAAATCTGGGAAACAATATTTTCATGCTTTCCTGCTTTTATTTTATGGAGAAAGGTAACATGCCATAAAAATCAAATGTGAAAAAATCTTATGTGTATATGACAAGCCATATACATGGTTTTAAAACATACCAAAAGCTTATTATGATATATAACATGGTGTTTTAGAATTTTGATGGACAAATTTTTTTCTTTAAAAAAAAAAAAAGAAAAAAGAAACAGTATCATGTTACTAACAATAAACAAATTTCCAACAGCTCAAGAAAATTGGATACACAGAACTCCCAGGGTTCACAAAGGCTCTGATTTTGGCCAAATCAACTGCTTTGAACCCATATTTGTTATGGGACTAGGGACAGCTCAGTTCTTTCCATGGCAACTGACTGTGCTGTCATAACAGTACAAGATGGTCTCTAAATGATCCTGCAGCTGATGGACTACAAGGGAAATAATATCTTATTAGAAATACAAAAGTCAAAGCTAAAATACCAACATGAAGAGATGTATTGACAAAGGAATTTGAATTTTTTTTAAATGTTTCTACCTTAGAGCGTGTGTCCTTGTCAGAAAGAGACAGAGAGAGGGGAAGTGAGAAATCATCCCCCAGGGAGAATGGCCATGCCACAGTCCCTTCTACTCCATTCTCCTCTTGGGATTTTGTGCACACACATATACACACACACATACACATCACACACACACATGCCTGGCATGAATTCTCACCTGCCAGGTCTGAGACTTGAACTGCAGTCAGCCGTGTTGAAATTCAGCACCTTAACCACCACAGCACCTGCTGACCCCAACCAGTTCTTTCATACTCGGATTCATATAGAAAAACCCATCTGATGAAAACGAATAAGGGTGAATGCTATTTTCCTTAAACAGTTTGTAAACAAATTACCAACCAACAAAAAAGTTCATAGAGTTTTCCCTCTCCTTGACCGTCCTCATTTATGCCTTTCTCCAAAAAAAAAAAAAAAAAATCACCCCATTATTAAGGGTATCTATTGGTTCAGAACTATCTTTTTCTTGAATAGATGGAATTTATATTCTTTTCTAATTATAAAACATATTCTCATTTTATGAAATTTTGAAATATGTGAAACATAGAAATTAAAAATTACCTATAATTCTGTCATCTTAAGATATTTTACAAAGAAATCATGCTGAACATAGTTTTATATCTTGCTTTCTTTTCCCCACATAGCATTACATCATAGGCTTTATCCCATGTTGTTAAAAATGCTACACAAACATGACATTTAATGAATCCTTAACAATCTATCATATACATGAGCCATAGTTTACTTAACCATTTCCATATTGTAAAGGGATATTTTTAATGAACCCAGTTTTTCAATATTGTGAGTAATGTAGTAATGAATATCTTAAAATAAATGTTTATTAATATTTTATATCATTTTATTAAAAGAGCTGAATTAAATTATTAAGGAAAATATTGCACTTTTAAGACTCTTCCACCTTAACAGCTTCGTCAGCATTTTTCTCTGTTTTTACATGTGTACATTCTTATATGTTTTTATCTTTAATGCACTTTATTTAAAATTTTCTCATTCTAGAAAAAGATTTCTAAAAGTTTTATTGGGGTTACATTAAAACCGTAAATTTAAATGGGAAGAAGAAATGACATTTTTACAATTTCAGGGAATATGATATATATATATATATATATATATATTCATAAATATATATCAATTTATTCAAATAATCTTTTGTATCTCTTAACACTTTTTTCTAGTTTTTCATACTATTTCTGCACATATCTTCTAGTTTTAAATTTTCATTACTATTGTGAATACAATCTTGTCATTGTATTGTTTAATCAGAGACTGCTAAAATATAAAAAAAACTACAAACTTTAAAATATTGATCTTCTAATTTGTCAGTTTATTAAAGTAACTCAGTATTTATAGCAAGCATATATTGGGTTTGTATATACGGGGAAGGTATAGTATAGAATCATACCTGCAGAAAATATTATATTTTGGCTTTTTCTTTCCAATAGTAATATCCACTTTCTTTAAGCCCTTGTCTGTTCCATTGGCCATAACTTTCAGAAAAATTAACTAGCAAAGATCATAGAGAACATCTTTGACCTTTTCCTCAAAGGAATGGGCATAATCTTATATACATTATATTATTAAATCTGATATTGGTTGTTAACTCTAAAGGAGTCACACAGGTAAAATGAATAAGTGGAGCAGAGCAGTTATAGACAATGAAGTGTGTTTTGTGACCTTGGTGAAGACTGTGACAGACTGTAGAGTGCTCCTTCTAAAGGGAGTAAAGATACTCAGCTTAAGCTTATTACACCACATGCAAATGTGGGCTTCCTGTAAATGGAGATTCCAATTTTTCAAACTGGATACTTTAACCTTAACTTTTTTTTTTTTGGCTCTTAAAAGAAATCATCTAAATTTTATATCTACCAAGTATAAAATGTTTGTAATTTAAATAATTTCCCTAATTCTGAATAGGAAAAAAAATAAATAAACCAATCCCCAAACAAATGAATAAAATGGTGGTCTGCATTCAGTCTGTTGGCAAACATATGTTTCAGATAAATATTCTTTTTTTTTTTTTTTGAGAGGTTTTTGCTATAGGGTATGTGTGCTCGCTAGACAGACAGAGAGAGACAGAGAGACAGAAAGTGAGAGATCACCCCCCAGGGGGATGGCCACGCCGCAATCCTTTCTCCATTCTCTTCTCGGGATCTTGGGCAAGCACACACACCGGCCTGAGTTTAAGCCACCGGGTCCGGGTCTCAAACTGTGGTCAACTACATGGAAGTCCAGCAACATAGCCATTATGCCATCTGCTGGTACCTTGAGTAAATATTCTTGACCATGTTAAGGAAGGATCGGTTTAATCCAAATCTCCCAAGAGCATTATTTTTCTTAAAAGTACATATTACCTCTTATGTCCTTTTTAGTTTGTATTTTACTTACTGAATAGACCTTTTAATATTAAAATATTTCAAGGATACATAATAATACAGTTTAATTTTATTCACTAAAATTCAATTTGGGATTTAAAAATCTATAATGATATATAATTCTTTGATAATGTTAACATTTTTAATATTTGGTTTTGGTTTTGAAATATGTAAACTTCATGAGGTGAATTAAGGATTTGTAATATTCTAAACATAGAAACTGTTTCTTAAAAGTTTGGAGAGGACTGGCCTCATGCCAAAGTGGTTAGGGAAGCTGAAATCCCACATGGCTGATCATTCACTTTGAATCCTGTACCTGGAGGCTTAAAAAAAACACAAGGAGTAGGTGCATGCATGCACCAAACCTCAATAAGATGGAGAGATGAAAGAGAAGGGGTCGTGGCATGACTAGGCTCCATTGAGGGGTGCTCTCTCCTGTTTCATCTGTCTCTCACTGACAACTATATGCACCCTCTGGTAAATTAAAAAGAAAAAAAGTTTGTTGAAATTTCACCTGGAAAATTATCTGGCATAAGGCCTTCAATACATTTCTTTATACTTTTCCTCTATGGTTATTGATCTACCTATTAGTGTGTCGATTTTGACCACTTTTACTTTCCTTGAAATACGTATCTTTCAATTTGGGACCAGCAGATGGTGTAATGGTTACATTGCTGTACTCAGTCAACCACAGTCAACTATGGTTCAAGTCCCAGACTTGGTGGCTTAAATCTCATGCCAGATGTGTGTGCGGACCTGGCCAACATTTCAAGAGGAGAATGGAGGCGAAAGAATTGTTGCATGGCCAGATTTATTGTTTTCTGTCTCTCTGGCAAGTGCACATGCCCTATAGCAAAAATCTCTCTAAAAAGAATAAGAAAAAGAAACACATATCTTTCAAATTTAACATCAAATAATTTTACATAATCTTCTTTTAAAATTGCATCATCTCCTCTGATTTGTTGTTACCTTTTTTTAAGGTTTTTTTTTTCTTTTAATTGCCAGAGTGTGCACCTCCAGTGAGGCATGGTCATGCTGCAATCTCTTCTCCTTCATTTTTTTACTGTGTAGGAATTTGAGGGTATGCATAAACATAAACATGTGTCCTACTTGCTTTTCAAGCCACCGGGCTGGGGTGAACTGTGGTTGGCCATGTGAGATCTGGCTTCCCTTAACCACTAGATCATGGAGTTTACTTTTTATATATTCTTTCTCAATTACAATGTCTTTCTTGTGGTTGTTCTTTGAATCAACTAGTCAAGTTCTTTTATTGTTCTTTTCCCCCATAGTATTGTTTTCTTCGTAGAATTAGCTTTTATCTTTTTCTATGAGATTTTTAAAGTTTATTTTTAAATTCATTAATTCTTGATCTTAGCATCATTACTACATACTCCTTTCCTAAGATGCATTTAATTACTATATATCTAACTTCTTGAGTTCAGTGATTAGTTCACTTAAGACTGTGGTTTATTTCTATGGTGTAGCTTTGGCTTAATTCGGGTGATTTGATATATGGTATTCTCATATTTTTTTCACTTGGAGTTCTATGCAGTCTGTTATTATAGAGCTCACTTTTGTCACTGATATATATGTTTAAAAGTTTTTTAAAATATTACAAAGGCCAGAAGACTTAGCATTTAAACTTTGTTAACTTTTCAATTTATCACATTATAGTCATACAATAATCAGTCCAATTTTATATCATGGAATTTGTTAATATTTTCTTTTAGACTGAACATATAATAATTTTAATAACTGTCTTCTAGTACCTTGAGAAAGTACTTTATCTACACAGTATAAAGTTGAATATATTAATTTATCTAATCTAATCTAATCTTGTGATATGATTCAAAGCTCTTGTCCTTGTTTTCTGTATATAATCTTCCAAAGACTCAGAAATGTTCCACAATTGTGTTTCTGATCATTTTTCTTCTGCCAAGAGCTTTTGTTTATAGACAAAACTCATTGTTGAATTTTCTTTCATTTCATGCATTTTTTTTCTGACATTAATATTATCACCTTATTATTTTTCTAGAAAAGCTTTAGCTTCTTTTAAGTTTAAAATACAGTATTTGGGGGCCAGCAGGTGATATGGTGGTTGGAGCCCTGGACTCCCACATGGCCAACTGTGGTTTGAGTCCCGGATCTGGCATCCTGCTTTCTCACTTTGTCTCTCTCTGGTTAGTGCACATGCCCTAGAGTGAATTGAAAATAATAATAATAATAAATAAATAAATATTAAATAATTCTTTTTTTCTTTTAGAGGTTTTTGCTATAGGGCGCATGCGTGCGCTCACCAGAAAGCCAGAGAGAGACAGAGAGATTGAAAGTGAGAAATCACCCCTCCCCCCCCAGGGGAGACGGCCATGCCACAATCCCTTCTCCTCCATTCTCCTCTCAGGATCTTGGGCACACACACGCACGTGCCAGGCATGAGTTTAAGCCACCAGGTCCGGGACTGGAACTGCAGTCGACTACATGGGAGTCCAGTGACATAGCAATTACGCCAACTGCTAGTCCCCAAAATTAAATGATTCTTTAAACAAAACACTATTTTGATTTATTTTTAAAATCTCATAAGCAGCTTAGAGCTCTAATTTTTATGATTATGTGTATGTAATTGTTTGTTTAGATTACATACACATACATAATTTATATATGAACCCAATTCATATATAGGTTGAGTGGGAAATATTTTAAAGAAATTCCTTTAAGATGGGCACAGGACTGGTGTATTTCTTGAGTTATTCAATAACTATTTATGGTTTTCTTAATCTTTTATCAGCATATAAGAATAAAAATATGTTATGTAAATACACAAATTGTTTAGACCATTATTTCCTCTCAAACCTTGGTAGACATTTTTATGTTGTCTTTGGGCTTTTTGGTTATACAATTAAAATCTGAAGGCTAGAACTAACATTTTCACCAACATTACATTGTTTTAATTATTATACCATTATATTAAGTCTTGATATCTGGTCATGTAAGACCTTCAACTTCATTCTTTTCTATGATTATCTTGAGTATTCTTGCACTTTTATATGGAACCCTTGCCTTAGCCCTACACCCCAGGGAGCCCCATACTTAGAGTGCCTTTCTCAAAATTCCCTATGCCAAGGGAACCAGCAGTTAGCGTAATGGCTATGTCGCTGGACTCCCACGTAGTCGACCGCGGTTCGCGTCTCGGACCCGGTGGCTTAGAACTCACGCCGGGCGCGTGTGCGTACGTGCCCAAGATCCCGAGAGGAGAATGGAGGAGAAGGGATTGCCACGTGACCATCCCCCCTGGGGGGTGATTTCTCGCTTTCTGTCTCTATGTCTCTCTCTGTCTGTCTGGCGAGCGCACGCGCCCTATAGCGAAAAACCTCTCAAAAAAAAAAATAAATAAATTCCCTACGCCAACATATGATGCCAGGGGAATCCCCTAAATCCTGACTGCAACCATGTAGACCTCATTCCTGTTTCTTCCTTTTGATAACCCAAATGATTTTGAATAATTCAAATAGTTTACATAGGCAGAGGCCTCATGAAAAATACCTCGTGCCTTTTCTCTGTGGTAGAAAATATTAGCCAGAAATAGCACGGTTGAAAATAATGACCACAAAGGGATAGTTTCTGGAGCTGAACAGGAAGAGACGGCACCTGAACCTATGAAAATTCTTCACATACACAGTTTAGACTATAAACAAATAGAGAGCTCTTTTCTCTATCCACTATTGTGTCTTCATCAGTAAATCATTATATCCCACTTGGGTGCATAAATTTTATAATGCATTTTAATCAAATTATTTATATAGATAGGAGACCAGTAAAACATATTTTCTCAGGGTCTTGTAAACGCTAGGAGTGGCTCTAGTTAGCTATACACATGTGGGTCTGTCTCTCTGTACTCGATTCCATTGGTCTATTTGCCTCCCCATTCACCAATGTTAAACTGTCTTAATCACTACAGCTTTTATATGTCTTGATATTTGGTCATATAAGACCTTCAACTTCTTTCTTCTTTAAGATTGACTTGAATATTCTTGGATTTTGCATTTTTATATAAATTTTAAATCAGTTGTGCTCCCCCGACACATACAAACATGCATACATAAACCGACTGGGAAATCGATTGAGAATTTATTGAATCTAAAGATCAGTTTGAAGAGAATTTCTACTTTTACCATACTGAGTCTTTCAGTCCATCAATACCATATATCCTTCATTATGGTAAAGCCTTCATTAAATCCTCAGCAATAGTTTATGGTTTTTGGTAGAGAGGTCTGTCACGTTTTCATTAATTATTTTTTTTCCAAGATCCCCTTTGCTTATTCCTCCTCTTTACTTGATTTACATGTTGATATTTCTTGAGACTGTCTTGATTTCCCTTACTTTCTTCCAAAACACTTTATTCTATTAATAGATAATTCCATCCAATCTTCTAGTTTTATATAGCACCTTCCAAATTTACACTTATACCTTTTATCCTTCAGTTCCAGATTATGTACTGGCTACTAGATAATTCCACCTTACTGTCACATAAGAATTGCAAAATGTACAATTTCTGACTCCCCAAACAAATATGCTACAGAAATTCCATGTCTTCCATTGGTTTTCTTTTTCTTTCTTTCTTTCTTTTTTTTTTTTTTTTTTTTTTTTTTTTTTTTTTTTTTTTTTTTTTTTTTTGAGCAGTTTTTACTATAGGGAGTGTGCACTCACCAGAAAGAGAGACAGAAAACGAGAAATTACCATCCAGGGGGGATGGCCACACCACAATCCCTTCTCCTCCATTATCCTCTCGGGATCTTGGGCATGCACGCACACATGCTGGGCATGAGTTTAAGCTGCCGGGTCCTGAATTCGAACTGTGGTCAACGACATGAGAGTCCAGTGACATAACCATTATGCCATCTGCTGGTCCCATTCCATTGGTTTTCTTAATTTCAAAAAAATGCTCAAATAAGTATGAGTCATTTTTGAGGTCTTTTTCTCTATCTTCTTTATTTAATTAGTTATAGTTTGAATATGCCCCTCCAAATTCATATTTTGAGTCATTGTAATGGGATTCATAGGATTTAAAGTTGATATAATTATTGTGCTGAAGGATGAGGCCTTTGGGAAGAGATTAGTGATTGGGTGGTTAGTGCAGAACTCCCAAGATTAAGTTCTGTTGTGTTTATATGGAGAGAGAATGAAAGTAGGAAGTCACCTGGATACAGACCAGGCTCAACTTTTCTAAAAATTCTGCCTTCATCATCTTGTTATGCCTTTGGACTTTCCAGTCATCATAATCATGAGTCAATTAAACTTCTATTTTTGTATTTCTGTTTAGCAATGCAATGACAGACCAAGACAAAACCCATCAGTCATTATTACTTCTAAATTATATCTTAAATTCATCCTCTTTTCTCTATTTCTTCTTTTACCATGTTAGTCCACATTGAACAGCCTCCTGGTCAGTCTTTCTGTTTTTTACTCCTCATCAACATCCACTGTTCTGGCCTCAAGCCATTTCTCACAGCTGTTAGAATGGTCTACTAAAAATGTGAATTATAGTGGCCAGCAGGTGGCATAGTAGTTAAGGTGCTAGACTGCCACATTTCCAACTACAGTTCGAGTTCCAGACCCAGTGATTTGAAAATGATGCCAGTCTTGTGCATGTGCATGACCAAAATCCCAAAAAGAGTACGAAGAAGGGATTGATATGTGGCCATCCCCCCAACACAAAGGGGGTGATTTCTCACTTACCCTCTCTCTGTCTCTCTCTGGTAAGTGCACCTGCCCTATAGCAAACCTCCTCCCCAAAAAGTTAATTATATATTATTACTCCATCCCTTCTTAAAATTCTTCGATCCCCTCCCATTACACTTGAATAAAATTCAAAATGTGTATCTTGGCCTTCAGGGTAATACATTGTCTAGCCTAGGCCCACCTTATCAACCTCATTTTATGCCACTCCCCCTCCCAGCCTTCTGTGTTCATTACATGAACTTAATTTCAGTTCCCAGAGCATGCCAAGTTCTTTTCAGTCTCCAGGGTTTTGTCCATAGTTTTATTCTGTCTGAATGCTTTCTTCTACTGGCATTTAGGGCTTGGATCCTTCTCATCCATTGTAAATGATTCCAAGTTCAGCTTTTATTTATTTAATTTTTTTGAAAGGTTTTTGCTATAGGGCGTGTGCCCCTGCCAGAAAGACAGAGAGAGACAGAGAGACAGGAAGTGAGAAATCACCCCCAAGGAGGAATGGCCACGCTGCAATCCCTTCTCCTCCATTCTTCTCTTGGGATCTTGGGCAGGTACGCACATGTGCCCAGTGTGAGTTTAAGCCATCAGTTCTGGGACCGGAACCACAGTTGACTACATGGGAGTCCAGCCATTACACCACAGCCATTACACCATCTGCTGGTCTCTCAAGTTCAGCTTTAAAGTAACATTCTCAGAAAAGGTCTTTTTCATTTAATTCCCAATATACTGTAGGGTGTATGTGCACACCAGAGAGAGACACAGATAGAGGGAAAGTGAGAAGCAGCCCCCCCACCCCAAAGGTATGGCCAGGTTGTAATCTCTTCTCCATTTCTTTCTTGAGATTTCAGGCATGCAAGTGCCCAGCTGATATGATTTTCTTTTCTTTTTTTTAATATTTTTTAAACAGCACCCATTTATCAGTTCATAACTGTGCGAATAAGAATTCTTTTACAGCTTGGTAGATTCTCTGTGCAAGATATCACAAGACTAAAATTAGGATGATGCCTGGACTAAGTTCTCATCTGAAGACTCTGAAGAAATATCTGCTTCTATGTTCATTCTTGTTGGCAGAATTCACCTCCGTGCATCTTTAGATCTGAGGTCTCCATTCCCTTGCTGGCTGTCAGCTAGAAACCACTCTCAGACCCTAGAGGACAACCACATTCCTTTCCAGTGGCCTCCCCCATCATCAAAGCCACAATGATGACTCAAATCCTTCTCACTGTTCCATGTGTGTTCCTCCAAAGGTAAGTGCTCAGTAAAAGAGGACAACCATCCCTGACAGAGGAGGATCATTTCTTGGTCAAGGGTATATGAGTAGCTGCACTCCCCTGCTAGAACCTCCAAAGAAGCTGATGTGATTTTCAAGCCACCAGATCTGGAACTAGAACCATACTTGGCCATTTAGTATCCATCTGTCTTAACTGCTATGCCACCTAGCTGGTCTGAAAGGTCTTCTTCAGCCATTTAATCTTACTTAGGTTTCTCCACTCTATTGCTTGTATTTTTATTACACCAAAGTGTTTCTTTTTTTAATCATGAAGATATGAAATCATCTACCTGTTTATTTTTTCTTTCCTTTAACCCAGCTCTAATTTCATGGGGGCAGGGACCATGTCTCTCTTACTCAATGCTGTACCCTCAGTGCCAGCCACATGTTACTTGGTCAATATTTGCTAAATGAATAAATAAATGAGGAGCTCATATGTCAGCTGTTATAGAGACAAAATAAAATAAGTTGTGAAGAGATAAAAGAAAACTAATTTATCTGTTCTACCTCTAAAGTCAAATCCCAAGGTTATCGCAGTGAGCTGAAAGCTGTTTTAATTAATTAACCTAGTCCTACAGAGTAGGCCCTTAAGTGTTTGCTGAGTTGTAGCAATTCAGTATAGTTAAGTGAGAAAGGCATTACAAAATAAGGGCATCTATTTCTAATTTAGAATTGACACCTTCTTTTAAAATTATTTTCAAAATTTTTTCTCATGAAAGACTCAATATAAGAAATTTTGGAAATGTGTAAAGTAATAAAAAATTTCTATATAATCACCTAGCTCTAATATTTTTCCTAAAGTTTATTATTACATATATAATACATAATGATAAATATATAAATATATAATATTTTGTTATATTTTTAAGTCTTCCACATGTATAATGTAAATTTTAGTACATATAAGTATATAAATGATATTTTATTGTATAATCAAGATTACATTTTACATAATGTTTTATACTATATATTTTCTACATCACAGTATATTGAACATCTCCTCATGTCACTAAATATTACATAATATTTCATCATAGTAATGGATTATAAACTATTTAACCAAATGTTCTACTTGGGGCTACTTAGATTTATCCAATTTTTCATGTTTGTTATAAGTATTTCAACAAAAATTTATGTACATAACACTTTGTATACATCTCTGATTATTTCTTTTGGATAAATTCCTATAAGTGAAATTACTGGACCCATGAAGTTTTCAAGATTTGGATTTACATTGCCAAATTGCCTTCCAGACGTGTGCTGGACACTTCCCACCAACAGGTTACAAGATTGTTCATTGTCACCCTCACAAGCACTGAGTATTAAATTCTGACAATTTGGTGAGAAAAATGTTTTAGTTTAAATTTATTAGATCACAAGTAAAGTTGAAATATGTACTTATGTTTATTAAGATTTTAATATTTCTTCTTTTATGAATGACTTGCTTATTTCTTTTTCCAATGTTTCTAATTAGAGTTTACATTTTTCTGATTTGAACTTTATATGTGCTAAGGGTATAATATCTGTCAGTCATAATGTTTCTGATATTTATTTTAAGTTTATTCCTTGCTTTTTCATGTTCTCAATGTTAATTTATTTAATGTGCAAATTTAAATTTTCATAAAGTCAAATATTTTCTATTGTTTGGTTCTTTTTCATATTGGCTTAAGAAAGTCTATGTTGGGACTGGTAGGTGGTGTGGTGGTTAAAGCATTGGACTCCCACTTGGCTGATTGCAGTTTGAGTCCCAGACCTGGCAGCTTGCTTTCTCTCTCTCTCTCTCTCTCTCTCTCTCTCTCTCTCTCTCTCTCATCAAGTTGAATAATAATAAATAAAATTAAAAATAAATAATTATTGGGGATCAGCAGATAGCATAATGGTTATGTCACTGGAATCCCACATAGTAGATAGCAGTTCAAGTCCTGGACCCAGTGACTTAAACTCATGTCAGGCACATGTGCACACATGCCCAAGATCCCAAGAGGAGAATGGAGGAGAAGGGATTATGGTATGGCCAAACTCCCCAGGGACTGATTTCTCACTTTCTGTCTCTCTGTCTTTCTGGTGAGCACATGAGCCCTATAGCAAAAACCTGTCTTAAATAAATAGATAAATAAATAAATAAATACTTCTTTAAAAAAAAAAAAATCTATGTTAGGGACCAGCAGATGGTATACTGATGGTTACATCAGTGGATTCCCACATAGTCTACGGTGGTTCAATTCCCAGATTCAGTGGCTTAAAACTCATGCCAGGTACATGTGTATGCATGCCCAAAATCCTGGAGAAGAAGGTATTAAAGCATGGCCATCCCCCCAAGGGGTGATTTTTCACTTTCTGTCTCTCTGAGTCTCTCTGTCTTTCTGGTTAGTGCATGTGCCAGCAAAAATCTCTTTAAAAAAATAGAAAAGGAAGTCTGTTACTCCCATACTAAATAAGAAAATCACCTACTTGTTTTCTACTCCCTTTAAGAATTCTTTGTCTTTTTGTTCTTATTTTTAACATTGTAATACAGCTGAATAGTTGCAATGGTATAGAAGTAGGGTTATAACTTGTCTTGATTTTATTTTATTTTATTTTTTTCAAATCATTTAACCAATTGTTGCAGAACCAGCTGAAAGCACAATAAGGAACATAGAAGACAAGCAAGTAAACAAAAAAAGAAGGCCAACCCTTTAGTGCAAGAGTTAAGCACTGTACAGAGGGAGCCAGATCCTAGATGACCAACCACAGTTCAAATCCTGGCCCTGGGGAAAACATCAGGTGCATGTGTGCACATGGTCAAGATCCTGATAAAATGGAAAAATGGAGGGAAGAAAATTGTGAGATGCTCAGTCCCTATTGGGGAGTTCTTTTTCTCTCTCTCTCTTCTTCTTTCTGACTCTCTTTCTCTTTCATATGTGTGTAAATGCCCTCTACCATTAAAAAAAGAAATAAAGATATACATTAAGAGGAAAAATAATAGGTATGGAAATGGTAAGGAGCAGGCACTATATAAAGTCTATAAAGGACAGAACTAAAATAATGGAACACAAAATATTTTAAATTACATTTTAAAAAAATCACTCCAAGCTAAAAGAAGACTAATCTACAGATTAAAAAGGTATGCCATATTGTAGTAAAAATAATCTCTGAACAGTCAACATCAAGTAAGTTTATTGGATTAAATCACCTATAAGAAAAAAATAATAGGCTGCATTTACTGCTCTTTATAGTAACATTCAGTATCAGTACAAGTTAGCATATATTCCTAAGGGAAATAAAACTGACACAAGAACTTTATACCCAGCCAAACTGTCATCCAAGTATAAAGATAGCTGGAAAACAATTTTGAACATGCAAGGACTATAGTTCTGAAATATCCTTCTTAAACCACTGAACTCAAACCAACCAAGAGATAAACAGAACACACACACACACACACACACACACACACACACACACTGCCAATAGACTAGCAGTAAGCCATAACCTTCGTTAACTATATGATTAAGATTAAGGCAAATCTAAGAAAAACAGCAACAGAACAGAGTATAAATATTATAAATTTTAGCAATTATATAAATTAGAAATTATATATTGAGTCATTGAGAAAGTCATGATGCATTTTTTGCATAGAAAAACAGAAAAATATGTCATGATTTTCCCAGCAACCTAATAAATTAAAATAATGTGGAGAGAAAAGAGAATAAAATTTAGAAATATAATTGTGTTAAATTTTTCATTTGTTATTGGGAAGTTAAAATAATTAATTAAAGCTAATAAAATAATAAAGTTATAAAGTATTTAAAATGAAATACTAAGAAAGATAAAATGACAAACTAGAAGGGGGGAAGATCATTATTCTTAGCAGAGGATTAATATATAATATCTGAAGAAATAGAAGTCTAAGGTATTGTGTGATTTTTTTGTAATTATAAACATTAGAACAAAATATAAACGTAACAATTTTTTAGAGAAATATACATGAGAGTTAAAGAAGCCATAAATCATAGATTGAAAAAAAAACTAAAAATCAGAAAGCATTACATAAAACAATATAACAAAACTAAGACCAAATATCTACCATACTAGTAAATATAAATAGGTGAAACTAATTTATGACTTTCTTATAAATCTCAAAGCAAAAACCAAAACACATACCAAAAAAGCAAAGGCATACCAAGCATAGACAAAGACGTTACAAGAATTGCTAAACAAACAAACAAACAAAAAGTGAGCTACGGCAGAGATCCTTTGTTCTTTCTAAACATTCATTGATTTCCCTACCTTTTACAGATATCCCTGTAGAATGAGTAGGCACGATGAGTAATTCAGGCCAATAGACAAATGCACAAATATGTCTCATGGAGACAAATAAGAACCAGCATGTCTCCCCATCCCTCTTTTTCCATGTAATGTGTTCCCAGTGGCATACTCACTGGATGGAATAGGATGTGGCATGCACAGCATATAAACATTGCATCAATATATTGAATACATGAGCTTTAATTTTAACTGAAGTATAGCCTAATCTACTCTGATTAATTCTCAGCAGTTGTGATCTTAATATCAAACCAGATGGCGTTTAGGGTGAGAACAAATAATAATAATAAAAGCACACTATTAAGCATTCATGTAGGGGCTATTCCCAATGGATATGTAGCATTTATAAATATCTATGCACCACATTAGTTTAGAATCCACATTCACAAAGCAAATATTACACATAACAGGAAAAAGAATGCCTCTTTCTCTTAAGAAATTTTTTTTTTTATCTTTCTTCTAGTACATGGGAGAGCCCCATTGAGAAGTGCTTTCTCTTTCTTTATCTCTCTCTCTCTCACACACTTACACACACACACACACACACACACACATGAATACACATACCATCTGGCAACTAAAATAAAACTGACAACATCACACATAAAAAACCACAGGCCAATTTCAGCTGTGAAATAGTCAATAGAAATATTCTAAATAATTTTGCCAATATGGCAAATAAACCCAGCCACTTACCAGAAAATACACAGCATAAACTAACTATATTGTATTCCAGAAATTACAATGTTTCTTTTTTTTTAGAATTTTAAAAAATTTAACTTTATTTATCTATCCATTTATTTTAATTTGACCAGAGAGGTACAGAGTGAGAGAGAGAGAAAGTAAGAAAGCAAGCCGCCAGATCCAGGACTCCTGCATGGTCAGCCATGTAAGAGTCCAGTGCCATGTAGGAATCCAGTACCCATAGCCACCATGCCACCTGCTGACCCCCCCCAATATGTTTCAATATTAGGAAATATGTTAATTTAAATAGAAATATTCATATAGCAAGAGAAAGTATAAAACCACCTTCAGAGGTACTTGATAAGAATAGTTGTCAAGATAAGACTGTTATAAAAACAGCTGGGGCATAGATGAAGTGGCACAATGGTAGCACAACACTCTATAATGCTAAAAGTCACATGGAAGATTAAAGTCTGGTTCTAGGTCAATCTATACATACCAGGCATACACACGCATGCCCATGATACCGACTGCCTGGGAAAGGCTGGGGGAAAGGTAGTGGAGTGAAGCTCTGTCAAGGAGTGCTTGTTTCTGGTTTTTGGGTTTTTTTTTCTTTTTAAATAAGTCTTTTTTTTTTCTTTTTTTTTTTTTAGAGAGAGGTTTTTGCTATAGGGCGCATGTGCTCACCAGAGGGACAGAGAGACAGAGAGACAGAAAGCGAGAAATCACCCCCCCCCCAGGGGGGATGGCCACACCGCAATCCCTTCTTCTCCATTCTTCTTGAGGGATCTTGGGCATGCACGCACACCTGCCCAGCATGAGTTTAAGCCACCAGGTCAGGGACTCGAACTGTGGTCGACTACATAGGAGTCCAATAACATAGCCATTATGCCAACTCCTGGTCCATAAATAAGCTTTTAATCTCTCAAATGGGTAATAGGCAACCCTTCCATCCTCACAGAAATTGCTATGAAGACCACTGAAGATAATATACGTGAAAGTACTAGGTCATCAGGGAAGTCATGTTGTATTTTCCTATGCAAAAATGCATCACAACATTCCAGATGACCCAATACTTTGCAAACATAGTTCTCAAAAATGTAAGGTGTTACCTTTATAGAGGTAGAATTCCAAATATATGATAGAAAGACTGAGTGACACATGATTATAAAGATGAGCATAATCAGATAGACCATATCTGTGCTGTCCAGTATGTTTGCCACATATGGATAATTTTTTAAATTAAGAATTACTTATTCAATTTTATTTATTATTATTTTTAATTTGCTACAGGGCACATACACTCACCACGGAGAAAGACAGAGGGAGAAATTGAGAAAGCAAGCCTCCAGGATCAGGATTCAAACCAGGGTTCAGCACCCTAAATGTCACTCCATCTGCTAGCCCAACCACATATGGATATTAGCACTTGAAATGTGGCTTCTCCAAGCTCATATATGTTGTAAATGTAAAATAGGTTATAGACAAGGCAGCTCAGGAACAACTTTCTAAAACAAGAGTTGGATATGCTCTTGAAGGAGGATAGGACTTAGAAGAGGAGAGCAGAGGAGTGAAGAAATTATTGGAGGGACCAGATGAAGAAGAAAAGGCAGCATTAAATACGTAGTGTGGGTTTATATAATAAAGGACTTCCAAGACCATTCTGAAGTTTACATCTCATTAGGAGTGTCTGAGAAACACATTGAGGCAGGGAGTGATGCCCACCAAGCAATGCTTTAGCTGAAAATTATTTTTAATTAATTTATGTACTTATCCCATGACAAAGGAGGGGGGCTGCAACAGAGTCCTCACATTGCAATCCTACCCCTAGACTCAGTCAGCCAGAATCACAAGAACACATGCGCACTTGGTGTGCGGAGAGATCTTGGGACACGAACCCATTAAAAAAAGAATACAGGGTGAATTGTGAGCCACGCTATTGAATCTGTTTTTTCATTTATAAGTATGCATAGTGAAAAATTGACAAAGGGGAAAGATACATGTATTTGACAAAATATTGGTGGATTTGAATAATGAATATTCTACTTGTGACTTCATGACTATAAATAAGACAGATTTAAATGTATTCATACATTAATATATTTGGGAAGGCAGGAAAATTTAAAATGTTGGGTTTTAAGTAGCTTGAAAGATTTGTTGATTTAACTGACCACATGTTAAGTGAGAAATTTATAATGTTATGATAGCATAGTGGTTCAGATTTTTTATCTCTTCACAAGGAAAAACTGAGGTAGAGAAAAGACCAGAAAACATGACATTAAGTAACTCAAAAGGGAGGAAGTGGTTTCTCTCTTATTCTTTCTAAAGAGCCTATAAGAAAAGGGAGTAGTTTAAAAGTAAGAAATGAAGTATATATGTGTAAAATAAAGCCTGAGTTCAAAGAGGTAGCATGGGGAGTTGTAGTTACCGGCTATTTCTTTTCCTTTTGAGGGACAGGGTACATAATTGATATATTCACATGAATTTATAATCTAGAAGTATCCATACAAAACAAAGACTATACACTTTTGGTACAACATAATCTCTGAAGGAAGAAATGTGTCTGGTCAAGCTTTCAGAAACCACCAAAAGTCTCTTAGCATGTGTCCCTTTGCTGTTCTGGAAGCTGTGTCAGCTCTTTGAAGCGAACTGTATTTTCTTGGGCAATACACCAAAGGGTGATGTAAACCTTGAAGCTTGATAAGTTGCATTTCAGTTTTAGCTTTTTCTCAGAAAACTTTGCTTTGTTTATTAAAACAACTTCCAGAGGATACAGAGGGAGAGAATTTAGAATAATTGTCAATAACATTAGGATGCTAGAGAAAACCCAAGTTGAGAATCAGATGATTGAAACTTTTTTTTTCTTTTTTTGTTTCTTTTTTCTTATTTGGAGAGGTTTTTGCTATAGGGCACGTGCGCTCACCAGAAAGACAGAGACAGACAGATAGAAAGCGAGAAATCACCCCCCAGGGGGGATGGCCACACTACAATCCCTTCTCCTCCATTCTCCTCTTGGGATCTTGGGCACACATGCACACGCGCCCGGCATGAGTTTAAGCCATCGGGTCCAGGACTCGAACGGCGGTCAACTACATAGGAGTTCAGCAATATAGCCATTACACTAACTGATGGTCCCGAAACTCTTTGGTTGTAATAATTTACCTTAATTTTTCTAATGATTCTCTATCAAATACCTAGAATTAGATCCTTAAGGATAAAAATGCAAACAGTTCCAGGCAAAACAGATTTCATAGAAAAGTATGCTGGTGTCTTCAACCACATCTGAATAGTAGGATGTGTTTTTAAGGGCCTACTATGTTTTGGGCTCTAATGTTAGGGAGGTCATAAAGAGTGAGAAGACATCATGCTCACAACACAATTTAGCAAAAGATATATGATCAAATAACATTATAAGATAATATAAAAAGAATGCATGAACAGTATAAACAAAAATAGATTGCCACTGTATGCAAACGTGTGCACCATTTGAAACAAAAAGAAAAGAGAAACATTTACAATTACCTGATTTCATGTAAAATTCTGCCTTGAACCAGTGAAAGCCAGGGAGGGATGATTAGCCAGAGAGGGATGATTGCTACTTCTTTTGATGCCTTTGGTGTTGGGATATTTGTTAGAAAATAGATTTCTATAGCTCTTCCACACAAAGTTTCTTAATACGAAAGTTTATCTCCAAATACTATAAGTTAAAAAGATAGGCCCTTCATTATACAAGATACAAATATTAAAACTAATAAATGAATTAATAATCATTTCTTTTTATGTTATTAAATTTGCAAGAAGAACAAAATTAAATAAAATAAAACTTTGAGGATTAAAAACAGAACGACAGCCCAGTCAGAATATTTTATTTCTGTATTCCAGAAATATAATAATTTAGATTACATTAAGCATTTAAACAAAAGTTTTAAAAAATTCCTGAGTTGTGCAAATGAAGAAGTAAGCAATAGTGTAAAATCTTGTTTGCATCAGCTTGTAAATTTGGCATTGAATTTTATATTAGCAAAAAGCTATGATTTCAATTTGTAAATTATGTGAATAAAATTGGTTTTAGAACCAGAACTGAGGGACTAGCAGTTGGCATAATGGCTATGTTGTTAGACTCCCACGTAATAGACCATTGTTCGAGTCCCAGAACCAGTGGCTTAAACTCATGCCAAGTGCATGCATGTGTGTGCGTGCCCAAGATCCCAAGAAGAGAATGAGAGAAAAGGAATTGCGGCGGGGCCATCCACCTGGGGGAATGATTTCTTGCTTTCTGTCTCTCTGTCTTCTCTCTGTCTTTCTGGCGAGCGCATGCACCCTATAGCAAAAAAAAAAAAAAAAAAAAAGAAAAGAAAAGAAAAAAGGTCTCTCCAAAAAAACAAAACAAAACTGAAAACTGTCCTTCATGCTAGGAATTTAAGGCAGTAAAAATAATCAGTATTTCAGTTACATTTCAACCTCAGTTTGTGGTGTAGGTCAAATGGGTTAAACATAATAAGTTGTTTCAGAAGGTATTCTAAAGCATTCTTTCAGATAGTACTAAGAAAGAATGTTTTAAATTTTGGAGTCCTTAGTCTTTTGGTTAACTATTTTAAAAATAATCTGATAAAATTAAATACACAAAATAATCTGATGGGGAAA
This sequence comes from Tupaia tana, assembly GCA_026018925.1. NCBI lineage: Eukaryota > Metazoa > Chordata > Mammalia > Scandentia > Tupaiidae > Tupaia > Tupaia tana. The sequence continues at coordinate 55,034,018 of JAKSZU010000007.1, read as the reverse complement.
ATGTTCAATTATACTATTAGGAAAATAAGGGTGATTATAAATTAAATATTTGTGGCCAAAAAATGAGCTAAGATTGTTTTTAATGAAGATAGCCAATGTGGGGGAAGTATATTGTTTAATTGGCACTTTTATACATTGTTTGCATAAGGGTTCTTTGTGACTACTGTTTTCTAAAGCAATTTAGCAAAATCTATTAAGAGTCTTTGAGGCCAGCAGGTGGCATGGTGGTTAAGGTGCTGGACTCCCACATAGTCGACTGTCATTCAAGTCCCCAGAACTGGCAGTTTGCTTGCTCACTTTCTCTCTCTCTCACATGAGTGCACACGCCCTATACCAAATTTAAAATAATAATAATAATAATAAATATGATTAAATAAATAATTCTTTTTACAAAGAGTCTTTAAATGTTTAAGCCTTTTGACTCACTATGCCTAATTTTGGGAATCCATTTACTGGGTGGTGGGGGGGGAATAGAAAGGGGCTAGAAATTCTATGAACGAAGATCCATTAGCGGAACAAAAATCCTTCCCTTCATCTGACTGAACCAATTTAGATCATGTACTCACTCCCCACTGAGACAGGAGAAATGCCCTATGCATTGCAGTCAAGCTAAATCTAGGATCTAAACCAGCCACTGGAAAGAAAATGGAAAAAAAAAAAAAAAAAAAAAGCAAGATTGGCTTAGACTAATCACTAGTGACCCTGAAAACTGGAGTCAATTTCTGAAACTACATTCCTATCACAAGTGGGAGAGGGATTGGGCACTTTGTAGGAACAAACCTCCATTACCACTGCTACTGATCCTCCAATTTTCCCCATCTCCCATCTCAATGATCCCTGGATCTGCCATGTTATTCAAAGCAAAAAAAAAAAAAAAAAAAAAAAAAAAAAAAAGGAATCATCGCTCAGTCTCCTTTTCCTCATCTCTCACATCCAGTGCAATACTAAGCCCCCTTATTAGGAAGAATAGTGTGAAATTGCTGATATATGACCTCTTTGACCTACAAAAATTGCAATTTCATATGATTCGTCCCTGTAATTCTACCTGCAAAATATTTATCACAGTCATTCATTTGTCTTATCTTCTACGACCACTCTTGCTGAACCCACTCATTCTTTACCTAGATAACTGTGATAGCCTCCTTACCAATGTCTTCCTTTTCATTCTTACCTCCACTCTAGCCAGAAAAATATTTCAAAAATATAAAATAAACATCATGCTGCCCATTTTAAAGCCCATGCATAAATGGCTTCCTACTGCTCTTAGAATGCAATGCAGACCTTCTTAACCTGGCTGTAAAAGCCTGCGTCATCAGATCCTGGCCTACAACTCCAGTCTTCTCCCAGGACATCCTGGCGTGTAGCCCCACTGGCCTTCCTTCACTTCCTACATCTTCCCTCATACCCTCTTTCCTGTTCTCACTCCTCAACTGGCCAATTCTATACATCCTGCATCTTCTACTTCTATCACCTTCCTTGAATCAGCCTTTCCTAATTTTCCAATTTATTTTCCCCAACTAATTTCTCATAATACACTATTTGTTTCCTCATTCAATTTGTGATTACATATAAGGAGACTGTCAAAAAGTTCATGGGAAGGGGACCAGCAGATGGCATAATGGTTACATTGTTGGACTCTCACATCGTCGAACACAGTTTGAATCCTGGACCCAGCAGCTTAAACTCATGCCAGGCACATGTGCATGTATGCCCAAAGTCCCAAAAGGAGAATGAAGGAGAAGGGATTGTAGTGTGTCCATCTCACCCTAGGGGGTGATTTCTCACTTTCTGTCTCTCTCTCTCTGTCTCTGTCTCTCAGGCAAGCACACATGCCCTATGACAAAAATCTCTCTTTCTCTCTAAAAAAAATGGGGAAAATGTAATTATAAATATATTTTAGAGCAAAAACGTTAAAATCCATGCACAGTATGTTCATAAAACACATTTTTCATAAACTTTTTAAAGAATTATTTTATTTGTGATTTTTTTTTTTTTTTTAATTTGACTAGCAAGAGAGAGTGAAAGGGAAAGTGAGAAAGCAAGCTGCCAGGTCCGGGACTCAAACTTCAGTAAGCCATGTGAGAATCTAGCCTTTTATCTGCGACGCCACCTGTCAGCGCCTCCATAAACTTTTTGAAGACTGCTAGTATTTATTTTGTTATTGTTGTTTAATATCTCTCTTTCCACTGGACTGAAAGCTAGTTGAGGGCAAAAAATTGTGTCTTTTTTCATTTTATCAATACCAGGTACATAGCAAACTTACATTAAATCTATGTTGAGTGAATGAACAAATAAACAAATCAATTAATAGGTTGTTGATAGAAAATAAAATGTTGATAGAAAAAATAAGCTAAAAATTATGTACTGTCATTACAAATATTTTATAAGACAAAGCATTAAAGGAAGAAAAGCTCAAAGGGAAATAAAACACAATGTTAACAGGTTGTTAAAGTGATGGGATTATGAGTAATTTTAATTTTTTCTTTTTCCTTTTTGTATTTTCAATTTTTCATTAAGGATGATAAATCTTTAATGACTCTAAATTCAAAATTATACATTTAAAAATTTTGTTAGCAATCTTTACTTCCTCTAGTTCTCCTCTTTAATTATAAAGCAAAAATGATTTTTTTTAGAGGTTTTTGCTATAGGGCGTGTGTGCTCGCCAGAAAGACAGAGAGAGACAGACAGAAAGCAAGAAATCACCCCCAGGGGGGATGGCCACACCACAATCCCTTCTCCTCCATTCTCCTCTTGGGATCTAGGGCACACATGCACATGCACCCAGCGTGAGTTTAAGCCCCCGGGGCCAGGACTCAAACTGTGGTCGACTACATGGGAATCCAGTGACATAGCCATTACACCAACTGCTGGTCCCCCCAAAATGATTTTTTACTTCCCAGTATTTATTATAAAATGTTTTCATTTATATTTCCCAGCATATGTCAGTTTCCCTCTTTCTAACATGCACAATTTGAAGAGTACCTAGATTAATTAATTCCTAGGTCCAGAAAAGTTACTCGATTACATAAATATCTACATGTCATTTTTCTATTGTAGGTATGGCTAATTATGCATTTCCCATATGAATTTGTGTTATTTGACCTTTCCTGGCAATTTCATAGAACTTAATTACTGGGTCCTTATTTGTATGTAAAACATAATTCTTCCTTTCTTTACAATCTGCACACCTTTTTAATTTCTTTTTCCTGCCTTTTTTTAGTGACTTGAACCTCCAATACAATTTTGAATATATATAGTCTGAGTGGGTATCCTTGCCTTATTCATAACCTTAGTAAGAAGTCATTCAGGGTTTTTTGTTTTGTTTTGTTTTTCTTCTCAGAATTAGTCAAGATACTCACTGTAGGTTTTTCATAGATAGTATAGCAGGTTGAGAGAATTCCTTTGTATGTCTAATTTGGGCATGACATGGTTTTATGTATCATTGGATTCTATTTGCTAGTGTATTGTAAGAATATTTGAATCTATGTGCTATACTGGTCTTTAGTATTCTCTTCTTTGTAATACCTTCCTCTCCTTTTGATAGAAGAACAAATCTATTGTCAAAAATTATAATATATTCCTTCTCCTCTCTTTTCTGAATAAGTTTGTATAGAATTGGTATTATTTCTTTTTAAAATTTGAATAGACTATATCAGTAAAGCTATCTGAGTCAAGATTTTTTTTTTTTTTGGTGTGTGTGAGTGGGTATTTGAAAGTTTACCATCATTAATTCATTCTTAACACATATAGGGCTCTTCAATTGTCTATTTCTTCTTGAGTCAGTTTTGGTAAACAGTATCTTTCAAAAAAAGTATCCATTTCATCTAAATTTTCTAACTTACTGATGTGGTGCTTTTCAAACTATTTCCTTATTATTATTTTAATATCTATAAGCTGTGAAATGATGTCTCTCTTCTATCATAGTCAGTATAACTATCATCTTAGCAATCTGAATTATTTTTTTCAATATACCAGACCTTGGTTTCATTGATTGTTTTTTCTAATTTTACTTCTTTTCTATTTACTTCACTCTTGTTTTCCTACTTTCTTAAGATAGAAGCATGTGCTCTGCTTTGATTTTCTTTCTTATAGCTTTCATTTATATCTTCATATGTCATGTTTTCTTTTACAATATAGAGCATATTTATAATAATTACTTTAATGTTTTTGTCTACTCATTACGTTACATTAATTATTTCTGTTTCCGTATCTATTTACTTATTTTTTCCTGGTCACAGGTCATATTTTCCTGTCTCTCAAATATGTAATAATCATTTATTGGTTGCTGAACATTTCCAGTTGTACCAATATGCTACTTATAGGATTACATATAGTTTTAGGAGTGTTGAAATTTATATAGCAGAGAGTTAATATTTTAATAGATTGGTTTAAGGCTTGTTTTAAAGTTATTTTAGGGAAGATATAAAGTAGCCTTTACTCTAAAGCTAACTTAGCCCTGTTTCTAAGATATCGCTCTTCTAGGGTCTCTGTTAAATGGCCACAAGAATTTAATGAGGTCTCTACTCTCTGGCTGAAGGGAATTGGGACAACCCTTAACTCTTTTTGGGCTATGGAAATTACTTATATTATAGCACCCTAGTAATTATTACCTAGTAATAGTGCTTTCCTTATTTTTTCCTAAGATTTATTCTTAATTGCCTTAATCCCATGCATGTGTGTATTAGTATTCAGCCTTAGACTCAAGGGAACATTTATGAAGATTTCTGGAATTCTTTGAATTCTCCTTCCTGGGTGCTCTATCCTCAATTTCTAAATGTCTCAGCTTCCTAGAATTCTGATCCCCACTCCAACCCAAAAATATTCTGAGTTCAATTTATAGAGTTCTAACTACCTGCATGTAAAACTGGAAATTACCTCTAGACAAGAAACTAATGATGGTAGGCTTTACATCATCTGTTTCCATTTTTCTAGGGATTACAGTCCTGCATTGCCTATACATAATATCTGAAAATAGTTGTTTCCTATATTTTATCCAGTTTTCTCACTGTCTGCAGTAGTAAGATAATTTCAGATCCTAAATATTTCTTATGGCTAGAAACATAAGTCTCTTACTTCCATTTTTCACATCTGCCACCCATTCCCCACATAATATAGCCAGAGTGATTATCTGAACACAAATCTGATCATGTCAGCTCCAAACTGCAACAAGGGCTGCATACCCTACATGGTTTATCCCTATCTACCTCTCCAGCATAATTTTTTTTGCCATTCCTTGATTTCTACTTTATGCTACATCATTACTAAATTACTTTCACTGTTCTTCAGATATGCTGAGCTCTCTCTCACACCTGGAATATTTCATCTCTATCTAGGATATCTAGTTGTATCCCACAAATACACTACCCAGGGCTAATATATACATATGTTTTCTATCTAATTTACATATTCTTTGCTCAAAGATGTCTTCCAAAAACCTTAATGTTGATTTTACACTTATCCAACACTCTCATAACACCCTTCATTTGTCTTAGGATAACTCCCATGATTTCATGATAACTACTTGTTTAATATTTATATTCTATACTAGACTGTTAGATCCAAATGAAGTTTCAACATTTATCTTGCTAAAGAGTGCCTTGCAAATAATTTGGCAGAGTAGATCTCACCAAATATTTGATGAATAAATTAATGAAAACATAATGAAATTAACCAGAGAACTTGTAGTGGGGTAGGAGAAACAGGAAGGTAAGGGGGAGGGAAAATAAACCCTGATGTTCAAAAATAGGAGAATCTGGGACCAGCATTCAGCGTAATGGCTATGTTGCTAAACTCCCATGTAGCCGAGTTTGAGTCCTGGACCCGGTGGCTTAAACTCACACCAGGCACATGTGTGTGTGTGCCCATGATCCTGAGAGGAGAATGGAGGAGAAGGGATTATGGTGTGGCCATCCCCCAGGAGGGGTGATTTCTCCCTTTCTATCCCTCTGTCTCTCTCTGTCTTTCTGGCGAGCACACGCGTCTTACAGCAAAAAAATAAAAAATAAAAATAAATAAAAACTCTCAAAAAAAGAAAAAATAGGAGGAACTTAGGAACAGCAATGTTCTGTTTTGTTGACTCTGTAGGTCAAATTTTTCAGTAATCACTTAGTTCCTCACTTTGTTTTGACTGTGTTCACAGAGGCACTAAGGTGAGAATGGTACATTTGATACCTGTCTTTCTGTGAACCAAGAAGACTTAGTAAATGCTTTTCCATAATGGAGTGTTCAGAGGTAATCATGATGAACAAAGTTTTACAATATTTGAATGCAGAGCTTGATTATTCTAATACTCTGTCTTAGGTAATTCCATAGGAGAGGGACATTCCCTTGTCCCTTAACCTGTTCTTTTTCACCATTGTCGTAGTGTCACAGTGAAAGAATGTTCACAGATCTGTTATGATATTGATCATTCTAATCAAGTCACGTGAACAAATAAAGTTAAGTTGTGGCAATCAAAGATCTGAGAAATAATGCTTAGAAGACTTGAAAGATAGCATGTTCATATAAAGACAGTACGCTTGGTTGTAACACTGAACTATATATACATGGTTGAACATTTTAATTCAAAGGCTGTAGATTCATTACTTAAAATGTCAAAGTAGCCGCCTTATTTGTAGTAATTCAGGCTTTATCATTTACTACCTTATACAAAATAAAATAAAATGAGGGACTGGCAGGTGGTGTGGTGGTTGGGGTGCTATACTCCCACATGGCTGATCACAGTTCGAATCCTGAACCTGGCAACTTGCTTTCTCATTTCTCTCTCTCTTTTCTCTTTCTATCTACCTCTCTCTGGTGAATGCATGTGCACTATAGAAAACAAAATAATAATTATTATTAATAAAATTAAATAAATAATAATTTGAAAAAATAAATAAAATGAAATAACAAAATGTTTTCTCTTAAAATGGTATGCTTTATTGTCATTATTTAGAATATCCAATCGAAGAAGGCATTCTCAAAGTAAAGCTAAGATTCCCTTAATGAGATGTTTTTCTAGTGGTGAGAAAGCCATTTATTCATTAAAGATTCAAAAGCATCAAAAAATTCTATAAGAGATAGAGCTAAAAGTGTCCATAGAGACCACTTGGGTCAATCTCCTATTTCAGAAACAAAAGGTGATTTATTTTTTTGAGAGAGATTTTTGCTATAGGGCACGTGCACTCACTGGAGAGACAGAGAGAGACAGAAAGTGAGAAATTACCCCCCTGGGGGGATAGCCATGCTTCAATCCCATCTTTTCCAGTCTCTTCTCAGGATTTTGGGCACACACGCGCATGCGCCCGGTGTGAGTTTCAAGCTACCGGATCTGGGACTTGAACTGTAGTCAACTACATAGGAGGCCAGCAACATAACCATTACGCCATCTGCTGGTGCCACACAAAGTGATTTTTTAACAGCATCCACCGTTTCCTTGAATCTCACTTTGCCCTCTGATATCTGACCTTATTTGACCTCTGGCCCACTAATGTCTCCCTTCTTTTCTCATTCCATCAGCCCCTTTGGGTCTGGCTTCCCCATCCACAGCCAGGATTCCCACAGCAGGTGCTGAAACCCCACTCTAACCAGCAAACTGCATCTTCTCCTCCTGACCTGCCCTGTGCACCATTCCAACTCCAGCTTCACATTCACAGAGTCTTCTTGCACATTTCTCTGACAAGCATGTCCTCTCCTGTTAATATCTATCTTCATTTCAACTGTTTCACTAGATTCACAAGAGCAAGTCACTAAACTGAAGGGTTAATCCACTCCAGAGCCTAGATCTCAGACCTCAGGTGTTCCTCAGTGTTGCTGGTGATTCCTTAAGTCATCTTGTACTGATGTTCCACTGCATCTGACATTCACAGAATCATTCTTTTAAATTATTAAATTTTGTAAATACCTGGAACTCTAGAAATAAACAAATCCAAAAATTCCATTTTATAAGTAAGGAAATGGAAGCAAACCCCAGATTTTAGTCAAACAGTTAATGATGAAGTTCTGACTATAATACAGGCAAGGAAAACATCAACTCCTTATCCCACCTTAATTCACCTGTGCCCAGACTCTTCAAGTTGTGAGTTATCATTTCAATACCTCTTAACCAACAATAAATAAATCAGCTAGTAGAAACTCCCTCAATTTTCCCAATCTCTACCCAAATATGGTGGAGTGAAAAGAAAATAGGCTTCTTTTCCAGAAAGATCAAATCTCAGTTTACCATCAGAAAGACCAAATCTCAGTTTGCCATCCATGTGACATTGGGGCAGTTACTAAACTCATTCATATTGGCCTAAATGTCTTCATCTGTAAAACAGCAACAATAGACTGGTAATATTCCAAAAAGGGACAGTAGTACTCACGTAGTCCCAAAATTTGACCTTTTTTTAACCCTCATCTGTCTTAATCACTCTACAGCTGTTAGTCATTCTTCCTGCTTTAAATCACTAATTCTCTGCCTTGACTGCAAATCATTATCACCTAAAGAAGTTTAAAAACTATGATTTGGGGGCCTCATCCCCAGAGATTCTGATACAGTTGGCATGGTATGAGCCTGGGAATTGAAATATTTATATCTCCCCAGATGATTCTAATAGGAGTGATGGCTGAGAACCACTGGTTAAAAACCATCACTTGCCATATTCTTAAGATACAGTACTGTTCTGAAGTTTCTTGTACCTCTCCATTTCTTCTTCTCTTCCTTCTCCTCTCCCCCTTCCCTCCCCCTTCCCTTCCTCTCCTTCTTCCTCCTCTCTTCCCCCTTCTTTCTCCTCCCCTCCCTCCTCTTTCTTTTTTTGGTAGAGGTTTTTACCTTAGGGCTTGTGTGTTCATCAAAGAGAGAGAGAAACAGAGACAGTGAGAGGGAGAGTGAGAAATCACCCTTCAGGGTGGATGGCCATGCTGCAATCTCTTTTCCTCCATTCTCCTCCCAGGATCTTGGGCATCCATGCACACAAACCCAGCATTGAGTTTCAAGCTACCAGGTCCAAGACTCCAACTGCAGTTGCCCATATGGGAGTCCAATGACATAAACACTATGTCATCTGCTGACCCCTCCACTACTTCTTTACCTGCCACTTGCTACCTTTCTATCTATGGTTTTCTCTATCACCACTACAAAAACGACTCTTGTATCTGTATCTGAATACTTGACCTAACTCAAGCTTCCCAAACTTGCCTCTTTTGACTTTCGTATTTGAGTTAGAAATATATTCATTTTTCATAATCACCTTGACTGAAAACTAGCTATGTGGAAAAGTCTAGGCACTCAGAGCTTGATTCTTCTGTTGCTTCTACCCTGTTCAGCCTGGGTCAGGCAGTTTCCCTTCATGTCTTTCCATGCTTTTTCTACACAGAGATTTTCTATTCCATTTCCACTCACAGCTGCTTCCAGGCTCCATGGTCTTTCATGGCTATTTCAATGGCCTCTGAAATGTGTCTTCCTATCACCTGTTTTCCCTCTCTCAGTTTACACACTTTGACTATGAAGTGAGTTTCTTCCTCTACCTCCATGGCATCTGTTAACATTCCAATGAAGGACCATTCTCAAGAGGTCATCTAGAAAATGTTGCAATGAATTATTTTACGGAATAATCCCCCCACACCTATGCACACATGCTCACCTGCCTTCTCTAGTGCTTGCCTTCTCTTCAAAGTACTTGTCAGTTTCAAATTTTACATCATTTATTTATTTACATTTCTTATTAAAGACCTCTCTCCCACAAATACAACATAAGCTACATGTGGGCAGGTATTTTTTTCTCTTTTTGTTCTTTGATTTGTCCCAAGAACCAAGAAGAGTATCTGGCACTCAATCATTATTTGTCAAATAAATTAATAAATTTCAATCACAGTCAGCAAAGTAGATACCAATCAATTGTTCATAAATTAGTTAAGTCCTGCTAACAGAGTTAGGAGCTTCCTGGCAGGATTCCTAAAAGCCCTTCTCCCTTGGGAACCCCCTGGGCTTCAGGAAGTGGGAGGGTATGGAGTAGGTGAGAAGTCAGCACACTAGACTCATCAGACAACTGTGTATTGCTTTTTGCAGCCTTGTGTTGGTGGTTCCCTACTTGAATGTGTTCATAAAATGTAGATATCCCTCCTGCAATCACTATTCAGTCTAGGCACAGATTGCAGAAAGTTATAAGGGACACGGGCTAACCTACTGGCTGAGGAGGGCTCAGTATGCAAAGGAAACTTCTTCAGAGTGTCTCAGCACCAAGGACGCAGCAAGCAATCTTTATTCTCTAAGATTAACCTGGCTGAGAGCCACAGTAAACACCGAATCTCCCTTACAGGGAGGAAAGATTAAATATCTGATTAAAATTTTTGGCTGGTAATTTATTGAACTTGGATGGATGAACCATATGGAAGTCACATGACTTTCCCTGTGTGTCTGCTGTTGTTGTTCCACCAACAGAGAAAGGTCATCATGTAGTTGAAAAACAAGGAGCAGACGGCTTCGCGTGGGCGAGTGGAGGCTGGCAGGCCGAGGGGCGTGCTCTCCTGCCATCTTGGAAACTGAGGGGGTCAGTTCTTTCTCGGTTGGTTTCGGAAAGTTCACATCGACTGGGGCTGTTTCTGTTTCAACCTCTCTGTTCCTCTCTGTTCTTGTCGCTTTGTAGATGTTGGTTCATTTCATCCCACCCCCGCCTATTGTTCTGAAACCGCCCAGCAAAATGATGTCATGGGCAGCTTAAAAGTATACAGGAAGTCTTCAATGCCCAATGACTTCAATCTGCTTTATTCCTGCACTCTTGCTGCAGGCTCTCGGTGGAAACCACACCCTGCATAAGTCAGGAAAGCAGCCTAGGATTTGAGCCTCTCTCCTCGTTGAGCCTCTCTTCTCTCTTCTTGCCTAGTCGATTCCATTCTGTCCCCCACCCATATGCCTCCTATCCTACCCCTCACCTTCATCCCAGGGGCTTTGGACAGAGGCCAGACCAGAGGAGAAAAAGGGAAGCTTAAAGAAAGAAAAGCCAGAGGAATAAAAGCTCGAAAGGAGTTTCCTCAGGAAAACAGAGGTGCAGGATTCCCAGGAGAAACAAAGATTACCTTGACTGCCTTTTAGGTGATAAAGTCAATCAGTTTGGCAGAGCTGCTAGTCATAGCAATGTCCCTAGAGAGGAAAAAGTGACAGAAAGTTTAAGTGACTTTCCTCAACTTGAAAACGAAATAAAGTATGAGTGCTACATTAAGACTGCTGCCCAATGATATATATGCATGAGGTAGTTTATAACACAACAAATATATGTATAGGGCTTTACCTTTACACAACAGTCTTTTTTTTTTTTAGAGGTTTTTGCTATAGGGCGCGTGCGCTCGCCAGATAGGCAGAGAGACAGAGAGACAGAAAGCGAGAAATCACCCCCCCCCCCCCAGAGGGGATGGCCACGCCGCAATCCCTTCTCCTCCGTTCTCCTCTCAGGATCTTGGGCACGCACGCACACGCACCCGGCGTGAGTTTTAAGCCACCGGGTTCGGGACGCAAACCGCGGTTGACTACGTGGGAGTCCAGCGACATAGCCATTGTGCTAACTGCTGGTCCCAGTCTTTTATATATACAATTATATATTTCCATTACAAACACCTTGTGAGATGTTTGCTCCATTTTATCAATGGGGTTGGGGGAGGGGGACATTAGAACTTTTTAATTAAACTAAGGTCACCTGGCCAGCAAGGGTAGAAGTGGAGCTCAAGTCCAAATCCCATGTACTTCCCAGAATGCCACTCTGTTTTCAAATTGGAGTCCCAGCTTCCTTTCCTATCCTTCTATTTATTTATATATTTATTTTATGCCAGATGACACATGTGCATGCACGAGAATGAGAGAGAAAGCACCCTGCATGGGACCTGGTCACACCAAAATCCTTTCTCCTCCAATTTTCCATCCTATCAGAATCTTGGGCACATGTGTGCATGTACCATGTTTTCTTTTATTAAAAATTATTTTATTTAACTTTATTTATTCATTCATTCATTTATTTCCATTTTACCAGAGAGGGATAGAGAGAGAGAGAGAAAGTAAGCTGTCAGGTCCCGGACTTGAACTGTAGTCAGCCATAAGGGAGTCTAGCACCCTTAACCACCAAGCCACCTGCCAGCCCCATGTACCATGTTTTCTAAGTCAGTGAGACTTAAACTCAAACTCTGGTCAGTCACATGATCCAGCTTCTACTGCATAGCACCTAACTGCTGTGCAGGGCCAGGCCCCATTCTTTTTATAAATTATCTCTAAACCATTCCTTGTTCAACTATCTACTTTGTAGTATTGCTCCAACTCACAGATAATTTTCCACACAAATGGCTTAGAATTAGTGCCTGGCCATGGTGCCTGTACCTCCCCAACCCTGCAAGGCCTTGGAGATAACTAATTTTATATGTCTATAGACTGACCTTCATCACATCAAGAAATGGCACTGGGTATTGCCTAGTCATTATTGCATAATCTGGGGTCACTGTAACCATAATAGGTGATACTGCTTTTGCAGTAAAAAGTATACCTAGAATCAGGCACTTGATTTTCTAAAGTCATTTTCCACAAGCACATAAGGTAGGACTTCTTAATCTGGAATCCACAGAATTTTAGAGTTTATTGAAACAGGATGTGAAAAAAACTGCATCTTTTATTTTCATTAACCTTTAATAGAAATTTAGCATTTTCCTCAATTATGAATGTAAACACATACCACATTGGTATTACAGTACATCTGTGATCATGTCACCTATAGAAACCAGAAATTTTTTCAAATCATGGTTCAGTTGTAACAGCTACTTTAAAATACCAATTATGCTCATCACTACTTGGAATTATAGTATTGAGAATTGTGGATTATGGTATAGAAGTATTGGAATTATGGTGTTAGCTGGGCTGCTAAATCATATGTATTACTATGCTAAAGCACATATATATTTTCATATCACAAATTTATTTCATGAGTATTTTGAAAATACATGGCCCTATGTGCATAGAAGGAACCCAACCCTCTTTTAAGATCCTTTTCTTGGCCAGTCACAGTGGTGCAACAGTAACACAACGCTCCTCCGTGGTGAGGCCATATGGGAAGGTCCTGGGTATGCAACCGGAGGTCTCCCTGTGCAAACCAGGAGCACACATGTGCCTGTGATCCTGGCTGCCTGAGGCTAGGGGAAGGACTGCAGTGTGAGGACACTGGTGCAGGTGTCTCTGTCTCTGTCTCTGTCTCTCTCTCTCTCTCATGGAAGAAATAAACTTAAAAAAAAAACCTTAAAAGTCAAATCCTCTCAAGTCCTAATTATTTCTTTAAGTCCTGAGAGATTTCATTGTGAAAATATAGGAAACCCAACTCAGTTTCTTCCATACTCTCATTCGACAATTAACACAGAAAACTTCTGTGACTAGATGTGCATGGCAGTTTTCCCACACACGCCAAGCGAACAATGAGCTCTACAGTGGCCACCAGCTAGATGTCTTCCAATGCAAGAAACCTGGGATAAGCATCATATCCCACAGGCGGAGGGATTAGTCCCCAAGAGTGTTTTTCTCTTCTAACGCCAATTGCAAAGCCAGGTTGTGCATATACTATATATACATCCATCACAAACACTTTGTGAGATCTTTATTCCATTTTATCAATGGGATGGGGTCGGGGGGGGACATTAAGAAGAGAACCTTTTGGTTTAACCAAAGTCATCTGGCCATCAAGGGTAGAAGTGGGTAGAAATAGTATAGTGGCAGAAATAGTATATACACTTTTGCTTCTGAACAACTGGAAATACCAACTTATTTCCATGACCTCTTCCCTTATTTTTGTTTGATTAATTTGCTACAGCACCTCACAGAACTAAGGAAACACATTTACTGGTTTACTATAAAGATTATTTCAAAAGATACAAATAAACATCTAGATGAAGAATTTCATGGGGCAAGGCTAGAACGGTCTCCCTCACAGGAGCTTCCATCCAGGGGAGACAGAATTCATCAACCTCCTAGCACATGGTGAGCTCTTTTTCACTTTCCTGGAAGCCTCCATGTGTTCTGTTTTTTGGAAGCTTCTTTTTTTTTTTTTTTTTTTTTTTTTTTTTTTTTTTTTAGGTTTTATAGAGACTTCATTTCATAGGCACGATTGATTAAACAATTGGCCATTGGTGATCAACATAGCTTTTAGATCTTCTCCCCTCCCCAGAGGTTAGAGGATAGGGCTGACAGTCCCAATACTCTAATCTTACCTTGGTCTTTCTGATGACCAGCCCCATCTCAAAGCTACCTAGGGACTGCCATCCATCTGACAACTCATTAGCAAATTTTAGGAGTTGTATGCCAGGCCAAGAAGACCTAACGTATACTTCACACTATCACAGTTTTCATATCATATTTCCATCTAATGGGTTTTCTTATAATCTCAAGTATATTCTGGTAAAACTATTCTGGAGTCTGTAGGCTTTACCACACTAACCAAAGTATCCATGAACCAAAAAAGAGCCCAGATAGTCTACTGGAGTTCTGAGTGCTGAGGTGGAGTACCAGAGGCTTGGTAATCCAACCTGGGCTTTCCCACACCTGCTGGGACTTCTTTCTGGGTGGGATGGTCATAACTGTGTATAAGCCAAGGTCACATTCAGTCAGGAAACGACGAGACCTGGGAAGCTGTGCTCAATTGAGCATCTCCTAGGGCTGCTGTCTAGCCTGATTCACACCTTTATACTTATCTCAGTAACTGTACCTTTCATGCAGTACATCCGGTGGAGAGTTCTTTCTCACTAAACCTCACAGCCAGTGCTCCACAGGTCTGCTTTCCAGTTATATAGCCACATCACTAATCCTCCAAAGCCTGGCCTCTAGTAATCTAGCTTTCTTTAGAGACAGCAGGGTTAGGACTAGCTACTCTGTGTACAGTGATCAGTCTGGTTTCACAGCACATTTAAGTGGCAGCTCTGCATCAGACTCTATACAACAAGGCAGTCAATTTGATCACCTCCTTGTCACTCTCAGTCTGGGGAAGTAGCCAAGCCAAGGACAGAAAGGGATCTACACTGTTGGTGCTAACAGCTGTATGCAACCCTTAAAGATTTGCCCAGCCTATTTGGCTGAAGTGTTATAATCCCACAAGAAACTACTCCCTATATACTATATATTTGCCCTGATATTCTAAATCTGTTGCTCAGGTAACTAAAGTCCAATTTGCCCCATCTGTGCAGACATAGTAATGTTGGTGGCCAAATTTCATGGACCAATGGCTCCTACTTACATAAAAGGAACTCAACTCCCTTTCAAGATCCTTTTCTCAAAATGACCTTATAGAAATAGAGATGTGAAGAATGACTATTAGAGGCTGGGAGGGTTGGGGGTAGGTTGGAGAATAGAAGGATGTTGATTGTGGGAAACAAATTTATAGACAGATAAGAAAGACAATGTTTACTGCTATAAAATACAATAAAGAGAAAGTGGTTCACAACAACTTAGTATACATCTCAGTAGATAAAAAAGGGGACTTTGAATGTTCCCAACACAAAGTAATGACAAGTGGTTGAGATGATGGGTATAGTCATTATCCTGACTTAATCATTCACTACATGTTGTATTCATGTACTTAAAAGTCACATTTTACTCCCACAAATATGTACAGCTATTATAGGTTAAATGAAAAAAAAAAAAAAGTCTTTTTCTCCACTCATCCCTAATTAGTTCTTAAAGTCCCTGGGAACTCAGACATTCTCATGAATCTACTGAGGCTGAGTCGTGACTACCATCCTCTAGCTCGACACAGAGACCCAGATGTCTTTATTGCTGCCTTTGCTGCCCCATGCAACCATGGCCACATCCACTGTACACTCCTTCTCATCCTCTGCCTCCCATGATTGAGGATCAAAGTCTTGAACACCAGTCTCAACTCCTCTAGCACTTGCCTATTCAGTAATTGGCTACAGTCTGAGAAAACAGCTCCTTCCTCTCTGAGACCCCACTGCTAGAGGGCAGAAAGGCAGGGAAGCTTGGGTGCAAAAAATGCTGAAGGCTGGCTCACTTCTGTCACATTGTCTATTACCCAGAAAGTCTTTCCACGTACTGAATGCACAGGGCCCTCCAGGGCAGGAAGGTCAAGGCAGTTTCAAGAAAATCTAAGCTGGCAGGCTTAGGACTACATCTCTCTGCCTCTTGACTGAGTTGGACTCACTATGCCTGATACCCTCTTCCTTAGGCTAAATCCTCTCTTAGACCTTGCCCTGCAATCTGACTTCTATTGCCCAGCTCTGCCCTCCACAGTTTGTTCTGCAGACAAACAAGCTTGTGTACCTAAAAACCCCTTTCAAACACCCAGTTTTACTTCTGTTACTGGGAACCTCCTAGCTCCCAGAAAAAATCCAAAAAGCAGATGGTTAACTGGAGGGTGGATGAAAAAGATTTATGCTAAATCCAGCCCCTCCCCCCAACACACACACAAACACACACACACACACACACACACACACTTGTCCTGTCTCAGTCAGACTCTAGCAGAGATCCTGCCTACATTTAGTAGGATTGGTATCCTTCTCCAGACACTCTTAAGAAAATCAAGATATGGCAACCAGCAGATGGTATAGTGGTTATGTCGCTGGACTCCCACATGGCTGACCTCATTTCGAGGCCCAGATATAGTGGCTTAAAACTCATGCCAGGCATGTGTGCAAATCCCGAGAGGATAGTGGAAGAGAAGGGATTGCAGTGTGGCCATCCCCCCGGTGGGTGATTTCTCACTTTCTGTCTCTCTGTCTCTATGGTGAGCATACACACCCTACAGCAAAAATCTCTCTTTAAAAAAAAAAGTTATGTAAGAAAATAAGAACCCTTACTCTAGCTTTCCGAACTTCCTGTACAACCTTGGCACCATGGTGAGATGGAAAGATACAGACTTTAGGGTTATAGTAAGCTCAGCTCCGACTGCAGATTAGCACCTATTAGCTGAGACCTAAGGTAAGGTCTCTCTGAGGTTGCTTTCATACATAGAGATGAGAAATATTCATCCTCAGCTTTAGGTTTAAGGACTAAATAGAATACTAACATAAAGCACTTAGTACAATGCCTAGCAGAGTTAGCACTAACACTTAGTTCTTGTCTTTATTTATTTATTTACTTTACTTATTCCAGGGTGTACCAATTCCAGAACCATTAAGGGGAGGTTCCTAGAATTCCACAACAAGCTTATCAATTATGTGTATAGTATTATGTGTATAGTCCAACTGAACTGGTGAGAAATGTATTCATGTTGGAATATTCACTTTACAAACTAAGTGACATATATGATTAAACGTATGAAATAAATTAAAAAATATATATATATATAAATAATAAAAAAGAAGAAAAATATTTCCTTGCAATTTGCTAAAACCTAAAAAATATAAACAATATGAAATTGTTTATGTTATGAAATAACAGATAATACTGAATAATCTGTAGAGTAAAACTAAAATTATACTATTCAATATACGGAAAAGGAAAAAGAACCAGGGGTGAGAACTTACATTTTTTCCAGTATGTGCCAAGTCATATGTCATCATTTTCCCTGAGTTCTCTACAGGTCATATTAAGGCAAGGACACTGAGGCTCTCAAGTTTAGATCTCTAGAACATAATAAATGTCATTCTCTCTTCTTCTGTCACTTTCTGTGTGTATCTGAGACTCAGACTTAATTATCCACTTCCTACATAAATCCAAATCCATGCTCTCTGGTCCTGGCCTCGCTGGCTTTGTCCCAGGCATGCAGCACCTCAGCTTACTTGGATAGATGAGTGTAGACTCCTCTTCCTTGGATTCTGCCTGTGGCCAGCAGAATTCCTGAGCCTGTGCACCAGGAGGGAAGCAGTGCTGCCCTGCATCGAAGTACCTCCCGTGTATTCAGAGACCTGCTTTACTTGTCACCACTGCTTCCTTCCTAGTGATTTCTAGCTTTCTCTGTGACCTACTTTGATTAGGAACTTCTGGAAGTACTAAGCAATACTCTACTTAAATCTAGCAAAAAACCCTACATCTAATAGAGAACTGGGGAGAAAGTGTGGACAGGATTTATGGAAAGGGGGAATCCCTCTCCTATGACTTTTCATGATTTGATTCTGTGACCTTCAAAGTCTGAAAAAGAAAACTGGGTTGATTCATAAACAACTAAGGACTAAAATACTTCTGGCTTCCTTTTATTGTACTCCTGGGAACCAACCAATTATGTTCAAAACTCTGGGTAATTGGAAGGGTTTTTTGTTTGTTTGTTTTTGTTTTTGCATTAAAGTTGATTCTGAAACCATATTGAGTCTTCTGGACTGTTCATTTGGGCAGTTACAGGTTTAATTTTTCTCACTCAATCACAAAGAAATAGATATTCATCGCCAAAGAACAAAGTCAATCTATGACAAAGACTGCTGAGTCAAATGCCTCAGACAAACGCAGAGGACTGAATTCCTACCCATCACCACTGACCCATTTCTAGAACAGAATCTGAATGGTGAGAGGCAGAAAAGAAATTGGAGACTCTGGCTGGCTACAGGGTTTATTAAGTAATCTCAGGTGTCTGAAGCATGCCTGTGCTTTATACCAAAAGGACTATGATGTTGAGATATTAAATAAAACTTGTGTGACCCTTGAATAAATAGAGATGCGAACCAAGAGCCACTGTAGTCCTAATACCTGACACTTCTATACCATTAATAGTGTTCAAATCATCTTTATAACAGTATTTGACTGATTCCTCATCATAATCCAAGAGGTTGATACTAACAGTGGGCTCCATTTCTCATTAGTTTGTGATGAAAAGGCTGCCTGGGGAACCAGCAGTTAGCGTAATGGCTATGTCACTGGACTCCCACGTAGTCGTCCGCGGTTTGCGTCCCAGACCCAGTGGCTTAAAACTCACGCCGGGCGCGTGTGCATGCATGCCCAAGATCCCAAGAGGAGAATGGAGGAGAAGGGATTGCGGCGTGACCATCCCCTCTTGGGGGTGATTTCTCGCTTTCTGTCTCTACGTCTCTCTCTGTCTGTCTGGTGAGCGCACGCACCCTATAGCAAAAACCTCTCCAAAAAAATAAAGGCTGCTTGCAATGATGTTTCTTCTGGAGAAAAAAATAGTATTCTTAAAATAATTAGGAAAGACTTCAGACCACCTCTCCCACAAAAAAGAAACATTCCCAATACAGGCTACAGGGAAAAAAAGAAAAAAAAAACACAAACACACAAACACTCTACCATTATCCTAAAATACATGCAAACTAGTACTAAGAAATAATTGTTCTAACTTTTTTTTTTACTTTGATTCTTCATACAAGCCAAAACTGAAAGGATAATCCACAAGATCTATTTAAAAATACTGTCTTCTCTCTTTTTGAATTATAAACTGCATTTGGAAAACCAACAGATGAGGGGCCAGGTGTGACACACAGATGTAACACAACTGCACCTACCTGGGGAAAATCTAGGATTCACATCCTAGCCCCGGGCATCTCTGAGTACACTGGACACACACTTGGGTGCAATGATCCTGGCTGGCTGAGACTGAGGTAAATCACAGTGCTTCATACTATAGATGAAGGTGAAATTCAAACCACAAAAATACGTCTAGGGAAGGCCCTGTAGTGCAGATATTAAGTACTATATGCACTTACCTGGCCAATTGGGGTTCAAATACTAGCCCTGGAAGCCACATGCCAGGCAGGCACAGGATCCTGACAGTATGGAGAACCAGAGGAAAAAAGATTGCAGCATTACAAGGCCCAGTGAGTGGGGGAATTCTCTCTCTCTCTGTCTCTCTGTCTCTCTCTCTCCCTCTCTCTCTCTTTTGTGCACATGTCCTATGGCAAAAAATTAAAAAGTACCTAAAATTTTTTTCAACTGCTAAATCTCCTCTTGCATTTTGCACTGTTGCTAAAGAGAGACTAAAGTAATCATAGTCTTTTGATCTG
Organism: Tupaia tana; assembly: GCA_026018925.1. Lineage (NCBI taxonomy): Eukaryota > Metazoa > Chordata > Mammalia > Scandentia > Tupaiidae > Tupaia > Tupaia tana. The sequence goes on along the minus strand of JAKSZU010000007.1, from coordinate 55,014,140 downwards.
GATCTCAGAAAATACTGCTAATCCTAGCTGAGTAACCCAATCACCTGCTCTGGCTGAAGAGGCACCAGGTTGGAAAAGCTTGTTGCCACCCAAGTTTATTGGCTGATATATTTTAGAATGAGGATTGGTCATTTATCTTAGAAAAATTTCAGTTTACAAGTGACTATTTTTCTTTTCCTTTGCTTTTATGTTTCCTAGGTTAAATAAAAACAACAAATTTTGAGTTGCTAGTAACAAATCCTAGCCCAGAATGTATTATGCTTATCTCAAGTTATTTCTCAGATAAGAAATACTAAAATGTTCATTAAATATTGTAAAATGTTCCCTTTCTTTGACTGTTTCTATACCAATCAGGACTCTGATTTGGAGTTGATCTCAACTTCAAATTTGTATAAGAAAGCACGTACTGTGAAGTATTTTACAAATTTAAAATATCCAGGTAAATTGTTCTCTTACATTTGTATTTGTAAATTCTTTCTCCAAAATCACTTCCAATTACTTGCATTCTTTTTCTTTTTCAAAAAAAAAAAAAGCATATCTTATTCATAAGAGAGTGTGCGCATGTTCATGAGACCCTCAGCAATCACCTTCCCCTAGCCTTCCAGCTCATCAGCATCTTGGCCACATGAGTGCTCAGCATCTTTTCAGCTCAATTCAGAAACTGAATCCATCTATGGTCCGTCATGTGCTTTCAGTGCTGCAGTTCAATATGCTACTGCCTGTGTCACTGAGACTGGGCCAACCACATTCTTAATAAAGCTTTGACTTGGGAATCTTTGATGCACTTCTGAAATAGAATGTATAAGAAAATAGGAAAAGATGTAATTATCCCTACAGATAAAAGAAGTGGTGTACGTAGATGATATGCAGCTGGTCATTATCCTCTGGATCCTCTTGAGGAGTCTTCATTTAGGATTCTAAAAGCTGGGTTTTCACATGTTATGATACGTCTTCAATAAAGGGATGCCTACTAATCTGCCATAATGATAAGGTCATTATAACTAGATTGATGCCTCAGCGGAAAGCTGCTTTGTTTTTTAGAGAATCCATCCTCACAAAATTCGGTAAGAAAGCCACCTACTGTTGTATAAAACACGAGAGCTCCCTCGACAGCAAGAGTGCCTGCCATTGCTTGCCCTATGCAGGGATCCAGGCTGAAACCAACAAACAAAATAAAAACAAAAACAAAATAAAGGAAGTCCTGCTGGCTTCTTTTCAGGAGTACATAATAGGGTGGGAATGAGAAGGTAGCTAATCCGTTTGCCAAGCAGAGGAGGAGAGTGATGAAAGATAAGTTATTGTGTAAGATTGTGTAGTATATATAAGCAGAGTATTGCTTGTATTCTGTATAAGTTTTCCTGTAATAACAATGAAGAGTTTAGTTCATTTCAAGCTATTCATATCTTTGTAATTTTTTTAAGGTGGGAAAGGAAGAGCAGAAGGGATGCCAGGGGAAGAAAGGAGAAAAATATAAAACAATAAAGCACCCAGCTGGGCTTCCCAGCACCAGCACCATCACAGAAGCACATCCCAGCACATTCCCTCTGGGCAGTGATGGCCGGCCAGATGAAGAGCTATAAGGTCATGAAAGAAAGGAGAAATGAGGAGTTGCCTAAATCTGTGCTGATTGGTGCATTGCACAGAGCAAGGATGAAACATAGAACTCAAAGGATAAAGCAAATGAGGAATTATATTGCTGAAGAAACAGTACAGCTTGAGAGCTGTGCAATGTCATTGGCAGGTAGCCCATTACCTTTAAGAAAATGTGAAGTATGCATACTGCAGACAAAGGCAACGCACTGTAAACACTGCTCGATGACCCTTTCACACAGGAGTGAGAGGGGTTTGTATTTACCTTTCAGAGACATTGAGTCACCCTGTCTCACAATGAAAGAAGGAAATGTCTCTAACACCTTAAAATCTTAAGTGCATACCACATACCACAAAACTCGAATATGGCCAATAACGGGTACAGTGGTCATTGAAAGGTAACTGAGTAGAAACATTTTTGTGGGTAAGTAGTATGTTTTGATGACTTCCAGGGGCTATTTTATTTTTCTTTTCCCCAGAAGTTAGTTTATTCCTTTATTATTTATTTATTTATTTATATTTATTTTTGTAAAGGTTCTTTTTTCTTTCTTTCTTCCTTTTGCCTCAGGGCTCATGTGCTCGCCAGTGTGAGAGAGACAGAGACAGTGAAAAAGTGAGAAATCATCCCCCAGGAGTGATAACCATGCAGCAGTTCCTTCTCCTCTATTCTCCTCCTGGGATCTTGGGTACACATGCACATGTGCCCAGTATGAATTTCAAGCCACCTTGGTCAATTGTGTGGGAGTCCAACGACATAACTGCTGTGCCATTTGCTGGCCCCTATTTCTCTTTTTAGAGGTAAATATATTATTAGACAAGTTTTTTTTTTTTTTTTTTAGCCTTCAAATCAAAAATGAAAGATGGGTAAGAAATTTCTACTCATCCACCCCACTCTGCTTCTCAACTACACACAGACAAATTGAAGCACTAACAGTGTTTAAAGATGTTAATCAGAGTCTCTTATATCACAACATTGAGGATGAACTGAAACAGGATTTCATAATATGTTTGAAGTAGTGTAATCTTCTCCAGTGCCCTTTATGAGAGAGAGGGGGAAAAAAGAGAATTAACTGGTGATTTAAAAGTAAATGGACAATTTAGTAGAAGCAACCACCAGTTTGGTTTTGTAAGACTTTAAGGTAAAAGAAAAGATTTTAAAAGATAAAAATATGTAACTACCTCCTTAAACTTCCTTAGATAGATCTATACCTAATCCAACTAATAACACTTTTTTTCCTTAGCTAGAGTACTTCAGATGGTCTGCTACATATTAGCATTATTTACGTGTCTCTTTTCCTCAGATCGCAAGATCTTAGACAAGAATGCACTTGTCTATTTATTTTTATTTTCCAGGTTCCAAGCAAAGTAGTTTTCACAGAGTAGGCATTTAATGAATATTTTATGATTTAAAAACATTATCTTTGGAACCAGCATGTGATGTGGTGTTAAGGTGCTGGACTCCCACGTAGCCAACTACAGCTCGAATCCTAGACCTCGTGACTTGCTTTCTCATTTTCTCTCTCTCTCTCTCTCTCTGGTGAGCATGGGTGCCCTATAGCAGATTTTAAAATAATAAAATAAACAATTCTTTAAAAAAAAACCTTTAAAAAATTATCTTTATATTAGCCCTGTAGTGCAGTGGCTAAGCATTGTGCATTGAGAGCTAGACTGACAACATTTCAAATCCTGGCCCTAGCTGCATGGAAAACATGCTGGAAGTGTATGTGTGCGTGCCCAAAACCCTGAGGGAGAGAGAAATGGAGGCAAAAGAATTGCAGTGTGTCCAAGCTCTGTTGAGAGGGAAATTGTCATCTATACATAGAACTATACTTATTTGCTCTAGAAAAACAACTTCCAAATCAAGTCTTTTTTTTTTTTTTTTAAGAGATTTTTGCCATAGGATGCATATACATGCTGGAAAGAGAGAGACAGAGACAGTGAGAGGAAAAGTGAGAAGTCACCCCAGGGGAGATTGCCACACCACAATCCCTTCTCCTTCTAGGATCTTGGGCACACACACACACACACACACACACACACACCTGCCATGTTTTTAATCCACTGGGTTCAGAACTTGAACCGTAGTTGGCCATGTGGGGGAGTCCAGCTACATAACCACTATACCATCTGATGGCCCCCAAATCAAGGCCTCTTAAAGAGAGCAAGCACATTTAGAGAGAACCCATATCCTTGAGGAAATGAAGAGAATTTATAAAACACCAGGAATAAAGTTTTACCTGTTGATAAATCACATTATTTTCCTTTCATTTACGCAAATAATTTTCTATCACAACTACACTCAACATCGGCCCACAGACACAAACTTACTTAAGCATCACAAACCATGCCTCCTAGCAAGAGACAATGGACTAAGACAGAAGCACCTCAACTCCATGGGGTCTGGTAAAGGAGGCAGCTGTGAGGTGTGGGGGTGATAATGATGCTCTCAGAACATCCTGTTGGTAGAGGACACTCAGCAAACCATGAGAACAGACCCTGGTCCACAGCACCTGAATAGAGGGACATATCTTCAAGTCACAAATATTTATCAATGAATAAAATATAGTCCTCAGTGCATAGTATTTTACTTCAAAAATAACTCAGCTGAGACAGGAACTTTCTCAGTCATAAAGGACACCTCTGGGAACAAAACCACCAACTAGAAAGATCAGGCAAGAGTTTCTACTAACTGTGTGGCTGCTCTGATCGCTTGGATAAAGCGTGGTTAAAAATCACAAGATTCGTGATACTTGGCGGTGGCGGGGGGTGGAGGGAGTCTATGCATTTACCTACCTCATCAGCTGTTCCTGGAAGACTTCCTCACATATAGAAAAAACCAACTATACATCTGTGAGATCTTAAAATTTGAAAAAAAAGGGAAGACAGCTATGCAGAAAAATAATTAAAGGGAGAGAAAAACAATTATCCATTCAAGGAGTTAAAGTTCTGTAACTATTATCACATTTTTAAAAGAACAATTATGAAGAAATGTTAAATGATGACTCTAATTCTTCAGAGAGCACAGAAACAAAGAAAATGCACTTAAGTTATCAAAAGAGGAATTTCAATTAGGAATGAAGAAAGCTTGTCAATAAAGGCAATGAAGCAGATTCCTAAGAGAAATTACATACCAATCATCCCTATAGATGTCTGAGAAAGCAATTATTATTTTTCTCAATCAGCTTAGTCATAGACCTGTGCAAGGCAAGAAGTCGAACCAGGAACCACTTCTGTTCACTTCCTGGTCTCTGATTTTATTCAATTTTCTATTTGCTTATCTCCTAAATGTGCTTGTAATAACCTGCCCACTTGCTAGCACCATCTTGTAAATGTGATGCCTATCTGGGTTTATCCTAGCTAAATAAACTCAACTCAATAAAACCCATTCTGGGTTATCCTTCAGGAGAGTTATTACTCCTTGAACATACTACTGTTGCTACTGTTACCTAATGCTTCAACTTTTCCTTTAGGCTTGAGTTATGCTACACTACTGTATATCTAAGATAAGAGGCGTCTGGAGTCTGTTCAATGTTATCACATAACACACGGTGACTTTTTTATTGAAGGCACTCCATGAGTACTTCTGCACTGATGCAAGTTTTATTGAAACTAATTCACAGATTCTGTACATGCACATATGTGTACATGCTCATATACATATTTGAGAATAAACACATATCACACACATACATATAAAGATAAATGCTGAACCAAACACAAAGTCAGATGTTACTCTCTACAGTTAGCTGGCTATCTGCAAAAATCTGTCAGACTGGTATGTCTTGTGTTGTGTTAATCTAGCTGAAAGCTTAGAGAGACAATACACAACAGGAGGCACTGTCTCTCCAAGCTGAGCAACCTAGTCTCTGCCCAATTTTTGTGATTTCTGATCCTTAAGGATGCACAATTTCCAACCAAGAGATCTTTAGACTCCAAGGTCTTCACAGGGTTAAAAGTGAGGTGTTTGGATGGAATATTTCAAAAACCTATGGAAATTTTACATTTCCTGCTAACGCTGTGGTGGGTGAGTAGTCTGCTTTCTTTAGTTCTGTATTTTATCAAGCCCTTAATAACTCTGATTATCTCATATTTATCAGAAACTTTGGGTGATGTCATATATGATTTTAATGAATTAGCTATTAGGGAAAATGACTCCTTAAAATGAGTTTATAGGAGAAAGTATTTCAAAACATGGCATCAAAAAGAAGAAAATATATATAAGTTCTGAGGTGATAAAAGGTTGGGCATCAAAATTATGAATGGTGGTATAAGGGAAAGAGGATCATCAACCTGGAAATTGGGGCACTAGCACCTACTTCAACACTTATTGTATGAAAGCCAATACAGACAGCTCTGGTAATAAAGTTCAATTCAAAATCAAAAACAAAAACAAGGAGGAGGAAGTCACACGGGACAGTGAAGCAGCAGTAAAGTGCAATGCTCTGTGAGGTAGACCCACATAAGGTTTCCGATTCCCATCTGGAGACCTCTTTGAGTGCTTGCATGTGCCCATGATCCAGGCCTATGGAGGCTGGAAGTGGAAGTGTCAAGACCCTATAGGGAATCCTGTCTCAGCTCTTTCTTTCTTCTCTCTCTTGCTCTCTCTCTTGCTCTTTCTCTTGCTCATAGAAGAAATAAATAAACCTTTAAAAATAAACTAAAAATACATGCCATACTTCTTCCATTTTACATTGTGCAATTCAGGATGCAAATTCACTATGAACTCGAAAAAATCTACAATTATTTGTTTACTACATGAACTCAGATAGCTTAGGCAGCCAGGGAAAAATATTCTACATCTCTTTCTCCTGTCCATCTTCTCATATACATTCAGAAAACACTATGTTGAGGGAAAAAATTGTGCAATAAGTAGATGGAATATTCATGTTAGCACTTCTATGCTTCCAACAAAAGGCAAAGATAGGAAAATTTTCTATAGATTTCACTGCGGAAACTATGATTTTTAGTGGAATCCACCAGTTTTGAGAATTAAAGACACAACTATAATGGAAAAGATGTCACCAAATAAAGCAAAATTGCCATAGGAGAATGCCAACTTGAAACTGGATGGGAATCCTCTGTAAAACTGTCCTTGAACAACAGATCAAATTAAGGAGCATACAACATCCCTCATAATAAGGGAGATGCAAATCAAAACCACAATGAGACACCACCTAACCCCAGTCAAAATGGCTAAGATTAAAAAAAAAAAAAAAAAAAAAAAAAAAAAAAAAAGGTAAGTGCTGGCAAGGCTGTGGTGAAAAGGTAAGTCTCTTACATCATTGGTAGGAATGTAAATTGGTTCAGTCACTGTGGAGAGCAATATGGAAGTTCCTCAAGGATCTATAAATAGAACTACCATATGACCCAGCAATTCTACTCCTGGGTATCTACCCAAAGGATCAGAGCACACTTAGTTGGAAAAGTGCCTGAACATCTATGTTTATTGTGGCATTATTCACAATTGCTAAAACACGGAACCAATCCAAATGTCCACAAATGAATGAATAGATTGGAAAAGTATGGTACATATGCTCTATGGAATACTACTCAGCCATAAAAATTTGAACAGGCAACATGAGAAGAAAGGTGAAGGGATGTTATAGTATGGATAATGATTTGTCTCCCAAAGTTTAATGTTTTAAATTTGATATTGTGTGATGGTGATGCCTAGTGAGCAGTGGTTGGATTATGGTGATTGCATCATGGAGCAACACTCTCATGAATAGGTTAATGATATCTCCCAAGACCCAGTGAGTTCCAGCTCTAATGAGAACAGGTTAGCTTTTGTGAGAGCTAATAGTAACTCTCTTTCTCTCCCTGAGCCTGCCATTCTCTGTACTTCTGCTGACCACATTGTAGTCCAGCCTGATGTAAGACCTACACCTTCAGACTTTACAACCACCAGAATTGTGAGTCAATAAACCCTTAATTCTTTACAAATTACCCATTCTCAGGTATTTCTGTTAGTAAGGCAAATAATGGACTAAGACAGAAAGTGGCATTGTTGAGCAGGATTGCATTTGCTGCAGATAACTGAAAATGTGGAGACAGATTTAAAACTGGGTAGTAGGCAAGGAAGAGAAGGTTGGCAAATGTCTGGTGATGCTGGTGGTCTTGGAAGAACAGTTTACAAATGAACTGGAACTGTCCATGGTTATGCCACCATAAATGCATTGATCTTGGAAGCTAAGCAGGGTTAGGTTGGTTTAGTGCTTGGATAGGAGAAATGAACTGAAACTTCTTAGAGGTTGTTAGTGGTGATCAGAATACTTATAGAAATATGGGCAGTAGGGACCAGCAGTTAGCGTAATGGCTATGTTGCTGAACTCCCATGTAGCCAACTGTGGTTCGAGTCCCAGACCCAATGGCTTAAACTCATACCGGGCGCATATGCGTGCATGCCCAAGATCCCGAGAGGAGAAAGGAGGAGAAGGGATTGTAGTGTGGCCATCCCCCCGGGGGGTGATTTCTCGCTTTCTGTCTCTCTGTCTCTCTCTGTCTTTCTGGCGAGTGCACACGCCCTATAGCAAAAACCTCTCAAAAAAAATATATATATGAACAGTAAAGGCTATTTTCTGAAGGTGTCAAGGGAAAATAAGGAATATTTATTGGAAATTGGAGAAAAGGTCATCGGTATTACACATAGCAAAGAATTCGTCTGCAAAATGTCCATGTCCTGAGGTTTTGTTTAATTTTAAACTTAAGAATTATGAAGATCTGGTAAGTGAAATTTGAAAGCAAAATATAGGAGAAACTACATTTAGTGAATTGAGAGATGAATTAAATAATTTAAAGATAGAACTTACAATGAAGAGAAGAGAGGAAAAACTTGGAAAATTTTCAGTGTGGCCCTGTGACAAGTAATGACAAAGCATGTTTGATCGTGAAAATGTGACTGAGAGACTAGCTGCTAAAGAGATTAGCAGAGCTATAAAGGATTCAGGTGATAATTGCCAAGAAAATGGGAGAAAAGACCCAAGAGCATTGTTCTTTCATCACTGGCATGGAAAACTAGAAGAGAATGATTTCAAGGTACCGGCCCAGGGAGGGCTTGTTGTCCTCAGCTGCCTAGGGACTTTACTTCCTGAATGCTAGTAAAGCATTCCTCAGCACAGCTGTGTTTGAAGCAACCCATGTGGAGTTCAACCTACCTACCTTAAGGCTGTTGCTCCACCCTCTATTCCAATACATGCAAGTAGCTGGCAGTGTGGATGTGGAGATCATTCTTCAGGCTCTCAGAATTAAAGAGCATGAAGACCACCTCTGAGATTTCAAAGAATGTTTCAAACACACTGGGAGTTTAGGCAGTGACCTGCTGCAGGGGTAGAGACACCAGAAAAAGCTTCCATTAGGACAAAGCCAAGTGAAAATATGGGGTGAGAGCACAGAGTACCCACCGGAAGGGCTATGCCTAGTGGTGTTATAGAAGTGAGACCACTCTTAAAACCTCAAAACTGTGAAACTATAAGTGTTCAGCACCTGCCTGAAAGAACTGCAGACAACACCTCACCTGAAGATTGCTGATCTTTGGACTAAAGGCCAGAGAGACAAATCTGCCTGATGTATGGGGAGTCCAAGCCTTCACTGCATCCAAGATGCCACCACATGGAGTTTCAAGATCTAATGTCTGCCCACTTGAACGCTGGACTTGCTTGGGACCTGTTATTCTTTTTTTCCTGATGAAATAGATATTTCTACCCTGTGCCTGCTCCACATTTATATTGTGTATGTAATTTTTTTTTTTTACTTCATAGGCTCATGACTGAAAGGAGTTTACCTTGAGCCTCAAATGATACTTTGAGTTGCTTCTGAAATAAATGATGACTTTTGGAACTATTGGAATGAGATTATTGTATTTTATAAATGCAAAAACACTTGAACCCTGGAGGCCAGAGGTGGAATGGTATGGTTTACATAATAGTTTGTACCCCAAAGTTTCATTTTTTTAAAAATTTGATTTGGGAGGAAGATAAAGCCTGATGGGCAATGATTGTATCATTGTGGCAACACTCTCATGAACACTCTTGCAAGACTCGATGATGTCTTGCAAGACCAAATGACTTCTAGGGTTTGTGAAAAAGGGTTAGTTCTTGTGAGTGCTGGTTTTTATAAAAGAAAGAGAGCTACCTATAATTCACTCTCTCTACACAAGCCTACCATTCTCTGTGCTTCCTTAAGCCACGTTGTAGGCCAGCCTGTGCCAGATCTATAACTTTGGACTTTCTGGCTGCCACAATTATAAGTTAATAAATCCCTACCTTTTTATAAATCATCCAGTCTTGGGTATTTCTGTTAGCAATGCAATAAGAAACTAAGACAATGGAAAAACAGAATCATGTTATGGAAAAATTATTAAATAATCAGCAGAATTAGAACTATACTTAGGAACTAGAAACTAGAAATCAGAGCCAGCTATTGTGGTGCATTGCTAACCAGTACCTTGTAAAACTGAAAGCTATATGGCTGACCAAGGGTTCAGAGCCCCAGCCTGCGCTGAAAACACACCAAGCATGTATGCAGGTGCCCAGGATCCTGAGGAAATGGGAGATTCACTCCTCATGTGTGTGCATATGCTCTCTATCATTTTATTAAAAAGAAAAAACCTAGGAATCTGCAATGCGAGTTTTCAGAATTTTTTTCAGAATGAAAAGCAAATGACAAAAAGAAGAAAATTATATTAAATTAAAATAATAGGCAGCAGGGACTAGAGATCCAAAATACATTCAATTGGGAATTCTAATAAAGGAATAATGAGTGAAACAGAAGCCCAGTGAAGGTTTTTCACACTAGATCATCAAGCCTGTCAAGATCATATCTTAACTTTCAGAATTGCTGGGTAAGGAGCTTGACAAGTCCTCTACCCTAAAGGCTATAACAACGCTGGGGAAATTTGTCAAAAACAATTACTCTGAGACTCTGTAAATTGTTTAAAGGATACAAAAGATTAAGAAGTGTTTATTAAAGAAAAACTCCTACACCAAGGTCAGAACCTGGTGCTGCTTCCATTCTTCTATCCCCTCCATGCCCAAGGTACTGATGAAAACAACCATTATCTCTTTGGCAAACCTTCAGAAAAGGTCAATATAGCAGCTAGCCTGAGGTCATGATAGTAGTTGATAAGCAACAAATGGAAAGACCAACCAGAAATTTAACAGGAGGAGTCTGGGAACAGGTAACTATAGTGGGTCTTGATAAGCTTTTACATATGCCTAGTGGTATATAATATAAATTTTGTTGAAATATCAACAAAAATAACCCACTCTTAGATACAATGACCAAGAAAAAAACACAAATTATCAAAATAAGTAATGAAAAAGAGGAAATCATCCTACCATTAAAATGGAAGAATAATAAAAAAGTACTATGAACAACTTTATGCTACTAAATTAGACAAGATAGATACATTAGACAAATTTCTAGAAAGAATTTACTAAAACTGACTCCAAAAATGTTTCAATTTATAGAAAGTAAAAGTCTTGAAGTAGTAATTACAATGTTTACACAAAGAAAATCCCAGGCCCAAATGGTATCCATAAATTTAATAAAACATTTAAAATAGAAGTAGGCCCAAGCTATGGAGGCACAAGCTGCTTAGACACTACTCAACAGGCTGGGACCACATGGGAGGCATGGGTTTTAAATGCCCAGTCCAACCTAAAGACCAGTAATAGTGGCACATGCCTGTAATCCCAGTGATTTATGGAGACTGAAGCAGGAGGATCTCAAAGTCAAAGGAGGATGGCAACATGGGTGAGACCCTGTTTTATAAAAAAGCCAGGTGTGGTAGCATGCACCAATAGTTCCAGTTGGTAGGGTGAGGCAGGAGGAATGCCATAGTGAGATTTTGTCAAAAGAAGAAGAAGGAGAATAAAGAGGAGAAGTGGGAAGAAGAGGAGAAGAAGGAAGAAGAGGAGAAGGAGAAGGAGAGAAGGAGAAAGAGGAAGAGAAGGAGGAGGAGGAAGAGAATGAAAATCAATTTCTTTACAAAGTCTTCCAGAAAATAGAAAAGAAAATAATTCCCACGCATTCTATGAGACCAGTGTTACCTAGATATCAAAACCAGACAAAGACGGGAACCAGCAGTTAGCGTAATGGCTATGTCGCTGGACTCCCACGTAGTCGACCGCGGTTCGCGTCTCGAACCCGGTGGCTTACAACTCACGCCGGGCGCGTGTGCGTGCGTGCCCAAGATCCCGAGAGGAGAATGGAGGAGAAGGGATTGCGGCGTGACCATCCCCCCTGGGGGGTGATTTCTCGCTTTCTGTCTCTATGTCTCTCTCTGTCTGTCTGGCGAGCGCACGCGCCCTATAGCGAAAAACCTCTCCAAAAAAAAAGAAAAAAGAAAAAAAAAAAAAAAACCAGACAAAGACATAATAGCAAAAAATTCTACTTCCCACTTATTAGAATGGCTATAATAAATTAAAGAGGCAGACAGGCCCAGCCTCAATAGTACAGGTAGTAGGGCACTGCTCCATGAGGGCACTGCCCCATGATATAGGAGCCACATGGGAGGCCTGGGTTTGGATCCCAAGTTGACTTGAATATGCCAAGTATGCCCACATGCACCTGTGATGCTGGCTAGCTGAGAGGCTGGGAAGAGGGATCATGGCATGACAAGACTCTGTCAAGGGTACTGATGGAGATAAATAAAAATAACTATAAAAAATAAGAGAATTACAGTCAATAACAAGTGTTGGCAAGGATGTGGAGAAACTTAATCATTACATCTTGCTAGTGAGAATATAATTTGATACAGCAACTATAGAAAACAGTTTGGCAAATTCTTACAAAGTTATGCATAAGTTTACCATATAACCCAGCAATTCCACCCCTACATATCTACCCAAGAGAATAAAAACATATGTTCATGCAAAGACTTATATTGCAAATGTTTGTAGCATCACAATTTAGAATAGTCAAAAACTGATAACAACCTAGATACCCATCAATCAATGAATGGGTAAACAAAATATGATATATCCACAGAACAGAAGTTTATTGGACCCTCCAAAAAGAATGAACTACTGACACACACTACAGCATGAACAAAGCATGGATAGAACTCAAAAACATCATGTGAATTAAAAGAAACAAGATGCAAAAAAAAGCATGATTACATGATTCCACTTATATGAAATATTAAGAAAAGGCAAATACATAGAGACACGAATTAGAACCATGGCTTTCTATAGAAATAGATGGAATGGGGGGACCAGTAGTTGGTGTAATGGCTATGTCGCTGGACTCCCATGTAGTCGACCATAGTTCGGGTCTCGGACCTGGTGGCTTAAACTCATGCCAGGCACGTGTGCATGCATGCCCAAGATCCAGAGAGGAAAATGGAGAAAAAGGGATTGCAGCATGGCCATCCCCCCTGGGGGTTGATTTCTAGCTTTCTAACTCTCTGTCTCTCTGCCTGTCTGGAGAGCGCACGCGCCCTATAGTAAAAAAAATAAATTAAATAACCTCTCCAAAAAAAAAAAAAAAATCATATGACAGTTTCCCCACAGCATCCTCACACCAGCATAGTTACTGCCACATGGTAGGCTCTTAATAAATGTTTACTAAATAAGCGAATGGATACGTGAATAAAGTAATAATCAAAGAGCTCGAGAATGATCTCAAGACATACAGAAAGAACTGCGAATGGATGTTGAAAAGATTTATTATATTCTAGGCAAAAAATCTAATGAAATCTAAACTTAGATAGTCTGGCTCTTTTATTTCTTCAAATAATTTAGAGAAAGGAAAAAATTTGCAAGAGTAGCCTAGTATTTCTTTTCTACAACAGTAAATATAAGAAGAGAGTAGAGAAACATAAGTAAAGTTTCAAAGGGAGAAGAGTGACCTCCAAACATTTTCTTCACCAATTAATTTGTTTTTCATATGGGAAAGACATTTTCAAACATACAAGGCTTTACGAAAATACATCTGCCATATATTTTTCTTGAAATGTTATTTAATGTTATGCCAGGTAGGATAGGCTAAGTAAAGCTATGGTTACTAACCACAAAACCTTAGTGGCTTAAAAAGCACAGGTTAGGGACCAGCAGTTAGCGTAATGGCTATGTCACTGAACTCCCATGTAGTCGACCACAGTTTGAGTCCCGGACCCGGTGGCTTAAACTCAAGTCGGGCATGTGTGCGTGCGTGCCCAAGATCCCAAGAGGAGAAGGGAGGAGAAGGGATTGCGGCATGGCCATCCTCTCTGGGGGGCTGATTTCTCTCTTTCTGTCTCTCTATCTCTCTCTGTCTTTCTGGTGAGCATATGTGCCCTATAGCAAAAACCTCTCCAAAAAAAAAAAGAAAAAAAAAAAAAAGCACAGGTTATTCTCTGATCAGAGTAAGTAGCTATGGAGGGGAGGAAGGGAGAGAAGGAGTTGTATCCTCTGCTGATTGCTATCACTCAGAAGCCCAGGCTAATGGAGAAGTCTTTCCCAAAGGGAAGAGAGGTTTGCAGAGCTCCACTTCATATGTCTATTCACAGTTCACTGACTAGAACTAGTCACAGGGCCTCCCTCAGCCAAAAGGGGGCTAGAAAATGTAATTCTACGTGTGTCTAGAATTCTGAAAGAGTAAAAAGAAAGATGAATTGGTTTGAAAGAAGAAAAAATAGTGGCAGACCATCTTACAAACAAGCCCTTCCCCATGTCAACAAAACAAGGTGACCCAGGACCTACATTTCTTGACTCTCAGCCTATGACCAGAAGACAGTGCAGTGTTAGCAACAGAGTACAGGCACATTCCTTCCCCTAGATGGAATGAGAATCTGCTACAACACCAAATGAACCAAACAGCCTGGGCAAAGGGGATAAAACCAGACCCTCCTGACAATAAACAGCCTGAGGAAACTCTCTCCTTCCATGCAATGCTTGAGACTCCTTTCCTTCACAAAGAAGTACTGGGTGGTCAGACAGCACCAGCAAAGGGCATTCCACCACAATCAGCATAGAGCAAGAGCCTTATTATCCCCTGAGTCAAAGACTCCCTTCCTCTACCTAAAGTTACTATGCAGTTCAGCTTGCAGAAGTACCTTCTGCCACTTCAGGCCACACTGGTAGAGAACAGTGAGAGTCTCAGTAGCACCAGGTCACCCAAGAGTACAACAGCACCAAGACTCTGAAAATCAAATTGCCATTGGAGCCATACCCCATGAAATAGGTCAGGACCTACATGCTAAACTTCAACAGGTGACTGCATAAAATAAAAAATAATTTAAATAAGACCCAGAGCTTCCTAATACAATAGCCAGGTTGCAATCAAAAGTCATCTGTCAGATCAGGAACCAGTAGAATCACAAACTGAATGAGAAAAGGCAACTGATGCTGCACCAAAATGAATAAGATGCTGGAATTATCTGACAAGGATTTTAAAGCAGTCCTCATAAAAATGTTCCAAGAGAAAATTACAAATTCTTTTAAAACAAATGAAAAAACAAGATCTCAACATTCAAATTTCAGTTATGAAAAGGGAACTTAATGGGAATTATGAAACTAAAAAATGCAATAACAGAACTAAACTCACTGGGAAAGTTCAAAAGTAGAGGTGACAAGATAAAATTAGTGAACGTGAAGACAGATCAATAGAATGCACCTAATTTGAACAAGAAAAAGAACATAGACTCAAGAAAAATAAGCAATACTTCTGGGACCTATGGAAATACAATAGAAAAGTCAACATTGCTATCATCAAGATTCCAGAGGAAAATCAAAAGTATACTCAAAAGTCACTAAAAGAAATAAAATAATGGCTGAGAACTTCACAAATTTAATGACAGTCATAAACCTACAGATTCAAGAGGTGGAGCAAACAACAGTAAGAAAAGCCCAAAGGAATCCATATGAAGATAGATCATAACTAGATTCTGAAAACTAAATACAAAGTAAAATACTGGAGGCCCATCCACAGTGGTGAAGGCAATAGGGCACCATTGTGAGATATCAGAGCTGCAGGGGAGGCCCAAGTTTGAATCACAGAACAACCTGAACACACTGAGCATGCCCCTGTATATCCATGACGTTGGCAAGCTGTGAGGCTGAGAGAAGGATCACAAGTGTGCTAAGACTCTGTCAAAGGTCCATGTGCACACATGCGTGCATGTATGTGTGTCATGAAAGAAAGGAGTAAAATAAACTTAAAAAAAGAAAGAAAAGAAAGAAATCTTGAAAGCACCTGAAGAGAAATAAGTTACCTAGAAGGGCAAAACAAAACAAAACACATTTATATGACAGTGGATTTCTCATTTGAATCCATAGAAGCCAGAAGGACATTACACATTCTCTCAGGGCTGAAAGAAAATAACTGTGGAGCACAAAGTCTATATTTTGTGTCTACTTCAAAACTAAAGCAGAAATTAAAATATTCTCAGATGATGACGAAGTAATAGAATCTGTCATTAGAAGGCTTACCCTTGAAAATGGTTAATGAATATTCTTCAAATAGAAAGGAAATGATAATAGAAGGAAATTTAGAGTATCAAAAAAAAAAAGAGAGAGAGAGCAATGGAAAGAGAAGAAATGTGAATTCATACAATGGACTAGCCTTCTCATGAGTTCTAAAAATTGTATCTGATGATTGAAAGAAATATTATATGATACTTAAGATATTTAAAAGTGGAAAAGTAAAGGAACCTCAAAGAGAATAAGATTTTCACACTTTACCCAATGTGGTAAAATGCTGATACTAGTAGAATGTGATGTCACGTGTATAATGCAATACCCAGAGCACCCACAAAGAAAATTAAACAGAAATATACTCAAAGACACTATAATCAAAATAAAATCCTAAAAAAAGGGGGGGGGGATGCTCAAGGAAAGAGAAACAGAAGAATAAAAAACTAGAAAACCGGGAAGAGAAGACTTAACTCTCACACTCCATTACCTCCTTTAAACAGATCTTCTAGACAAAAAATAAGCAAAGAGATACAGGACATAAACAATATCATAAATCAGATGGACTTGACAGACATCTATAGAAATTTCCACCCTTTTCAACGATTGACCATATGATAGGGCACAAATTAAGGCTTTACAGATTCAGAGGCATAGAAACTATACCCAACATCTTTTTTGACCATAACGGAATTAAACTCAATATAAATTTCAGGAAAAATTCTATAAAATACACAAACACATGGAAACTAAACAACCTACTCTTGAATGACTTCTCAACTACCAAAAACATTAAAAATAATTATGGATACTGGAGACAGTGTGGAAGGAAGGAAGGTGGGAGAGGGGAAGAGTGTAGAGAAGGAAATTAGAGCAGAAAAATAGAGGTGAGGCATTTATGGGACACAGAAATGGTTTTGTACATGTCGATAAATGGTTTTGTACATGTAGATAATAGTGTGTATAGTATTCTCAACTGGACTGGTATTAGATATATTTCATGTTGGGTAAATTCTTTTTACAAGCTACGTAATGTATAGCTATTGAATGTATAAATAATAATAATAAAGGGACCAGCAGTTAGCGTAATGGCTATGTCGCTGGACTCCCACATAGTCGACCGCGGTTCGAGTCCTGGACCCGGTGGCTTAAACTCACACCGGGCACGTGTGCATGCGTGCCCAAGATCCCGGGAGGAGAATGGAGGAGAAAGGATTGCGGCGTGGCCATCCCCCCTGGGGGGTGATTTCCTGCTTTCTGTCTCTCTGTCTCTCTCTGTCTGTCTGGTGAGCGCACGTGCCCTATAGCAAAAACCTCTCAAAAAAAAATAATAATAATAAAGAATTAATCTATTTCTTCTTTGCTACAACCAAATGGCAATTCATTAAGTTAAAAAAAAAAAAGACTTAGCTCTCAACATATCAATAGTTACTTAAATGTAAATAGTGTAAAATACATCAATTAAAATGAAAAAACTGAATATACCTAAACATGCAGTTACCATATACAGTTAATATTAATAAACTGCGCCCTATAGGAAAAAGCAAACAAACAAATACAAAAAAGAGATAAAATATCTAGAAATAACCTTTTTAAGAAAAGTAGTAATATTTACATAGCAAGGTGTGTATAACACTATTCAGGGAATAAGGTGAAAGACCTGAGTAAAAAAAAGGCACAACATGTTTTTGGACTACAAAAGGCAAACTCATAAAGACAGCATTTCTTTAAAGTACTTTACAAAGTCAATAAAATCCTAATTCAAAATTCTAACAGGTTTTAGAGGGAAAAGTACTAAAAGCTGATTCTAAAATTCATGTGAAAAACAAAACAAAACCAGAAAACAAGAGTAGCCAGTACAATTCAAATGAAAATGAAGTTATTAGGCAGAGATGGACTAGCTCTATGTTACATTAAAACACTGTTAAATAGTACACATGTATTGGTTTCCAATTGCTTTGGTAACAAATTACCACAAACTCACACAACATAAATTAATTATCTTTTTTTTTTTTTTGAGAGGTTTTCGCTATAGGGCACGTGCACTTGCCAGACAGAGAGAGACAGAGAGACAGAAAGCGAGAAATCACCCCCTAGGGGGGATGTCCACGCTGCAATCCCTTCTCCTCCATTCTCCTGGGATCTTGGGCATGCATGCACACACGCCCAGCGTGAGTTTTAAGCCACCGGGTCTGGGACGTGAACCGCGGTCGACTACGTGGGAGTCCAGCGACATAGCCATTACACTAACTGCTGGTCCCATAAATTAATTATCTTAAGGGACTAGAGATCAGAAGTCTGAAGTGGGTCTCATTGGGAGTAGGCCATCAAGGTGTGGGCAGGCTGCATTCTTTTCTAGAGGCTCAAGGGGGAGAATCTGTTTCTTCAACTTTTCCAACTTCTAGAGATTTTTACTTTCCTTGGCTCATGGTCCCCTAGTTCCATCTTTGAAGCCAAGATTATGACATTACTCTGACATTTTTCTATAGTCACATCTGCCTTTCTGAACACAGGAGAGTCCCTGATTTTAAGACTCATAGAATTAGATTTTGTCCACCTGTATAACCTAAGAAAATCTCTCCATCTCAAGAGTTTTCATTGAGATACGTCTGCAAAATCCCTTTTGCTGTGTAAGGTAATGTTTTTAGAGATATCAAAGATAAGGATTGTGGACATGTGAGAGGGGTATTATTCAGTCTTCTATATCCTGATTCTGATTCATGGATAGATAGTACAATGAAACAGAAAATATCATGGAAGTATTATAGAAAGTCTAGCCATAGACTACAATAAATGTGAGGAGTTAATCTATTATAAATGCCATTTCATATCAATAGGAAAAGATTGTTTATCTAAGGCTTATTATTGAGATCAGTTTACAATTGGATATTAATTAAGTTGGTTGTCCACTCATACACTGCAACAAAATTAATCCCAGATGGATAAAAATCAAAATGGGGACCAGCAGGTGGTGTGGTGCTTAAGGTGCTAGACTGTCATACGGCCTATAATGGCTCAAGTCCTGGACCTGGTAACTTGCTTTCTCACTTTCCCTCTCTCTCTCCCTCTGCCACTCTCTTTCTCTCTGGTGAGTGTACATGCTCTGTAGCAAATTTATTAATAATAATAATGATAACAATAATGATGAATGAAGTTAAAAACAGATTTAAGTAAAAAAATGAAACTATATAAACTATGTATGAATTTTTTATAATAGCTGCATAAGGAAATCGTAGAAGATATTTCTAAATACAACTACATAAAATGTCTAAGATATACATGGCAATACAACACTAAAATTAAAACAAAATCAAAACACAAACCATAAACTATATTTTAAATATTTCAACTCATTTCATTGCATACGATTAATATCCTTAATATAGAAAGAGCATCTACAAATCAATAAAGAATAAACCAACAGAAAAATGGACAGAAGTTACGTATAAGCAGTTAATAGAAAAGAAATTGAAATGACTCTTGGACACATGAAAGTATGCTCAACCTAAATAATAAGCAAAGAAATAAAAAAAAAATCCTGAGAAATCATTAAGCAGAGTATGAGTACATGATACTGCAATAGATGTTAAATTTTCATAAAGAGCAGTTTTCAGTGCCTACTAACACTAAAACTGCATATGAACTTCAATAAAACAATTCTACTTTTATGGATTTATATTGCAAAACATATATGGACAAAATAGAGCGTGTACAGGGATATTCATTCTGTATCATTGTTATAGCAAAAGATTAGACATTTTTTAAAAAGTCTGAAAGTCTGATAAGGGACCAACAGATGACATAATGGTTATGTCGATGGACTCCTAAGTAGTTGACTGCAGTTTGAGTCTTGGACCCAGCTGCTTAAAATTCACACCAGGCGCATGTGCGTGCATGCCCAAAATCCTGAGAAGAGAATGAAGCAGAAGGGATTGTAGCATGGGTATCCTCACTGGGGTGGTGATTTCTCACTTTCTGTCTCTCTGTCTCTCTCTGCCCTCTCTGTCCCTCTGGTGAGCACACATGCCCTATAGCAAAAATCTCTTTTTTTAAAAAAAGCCCAGTAATAGGTCTCTAGTTAATTATAATAACCTACATATTCTAATACTCTTCAAAATTCTTCAGCCATTAAAAAAAAGAAGAAGAAGAAGAATGAAAGGGAAAAAGCAGATGGCGTGGTAGTTAAGGTGCTGGACTCCAACATGGCTCACCACAGTTCAAGTCCCAGACCTGGTGGCTTGAAAATCACATTGGCATGTGTTGTGTGGGTGCCCAAAATCCAAGGAGGAGAATGGAGGAGAATGAATTTCAGTGTGACAATCTCCAGTGTAGGGTGATTTCTCACTTTCCCTCTCACTGTCTCTCCTTGGCAAGCACATATTCCCTATGGCAAAAACCTTCAAAAAATGAAAAAATAAAATAAATAAAGATAGCCAAAAAATTTTTTAAAAGAATGAATTAACTTCTATACACTAATATAAAGGGATCATCTAAATATATTTTAACTTTTAAAAATGCATATTAACATACATGGCATACTAATACTTATGGTAAATTACATATCTGTTTCCAAGGTCAAGTAGGAATTATTTTTAAAGTATATTATTTTTCCTTGAATCATCTAAAATTGGTTACAAACAAATTCTGGACATTAAATGTTACTGTTCTAAATCCTCTTTCAGACATGGTAATAGGATATCAAGTATAAGCTGGCAGGATTTTGTGTGGGTAGTTCCCCTTTTCTGTCCACCTTTCCCTAGCAAATATTCTGGGAAATGAGGCACTTTGTTTTCCTGAATTAAGTATGCTTCACTGTGACATCATTCTCTTCCCATTTACCAAACATCCCCAACTTGACCCACAACCCTAACTACATTCTTTTTCTGTTGGAACTTAAAGTTTCAGGAAACTGATATTCCAACAACACAAAAAAGAGCCTTTAATGTAAAGATTAATTTTTATAAATTTTCCAAATAATTTTGAAAAAATCATGCAGCAAACTGAGAATAGTTATACATTATTATCCTACCTGCCTAAATTTTCAGAGATGCTATACAGTATGACTAACTAGAAGGATGCTTTCTGCAGTACATGGGCACATATATTTTCAAAACCTATTTTCCAAAATGATTGCTGATTCTTTAGTATCTATTATTTTCCTTTGCTTATTAAATATCCTGCATTAGAATATGATTGAACAAAGTAAGAGTGCTATCTGTCTTTTACCCTTGATCTGGCTGATCTCCGTATCTCCGTTCATCAGGAAATATAATTATTCCAAAGAAAATCTTGGAACATAGATGAAGAATGACACTTTTCCCACAGATGTAGGCTTTAAACCAGGGTAAGCCCTGCATTTTGTTATTCGACTTCATCTTCCTTATATGGCAGACAGTAGTCTTTGTGATCTTACAACTTTTTCCTTCTCTGGGAATGGCCCCATACTGTATTATGTCTCTTTGTAGGATTCTGCCCCTCTAGCCATAGGTACTCAAAAAGGTAGCTATTATTATTACCACATGTCAAACTCATATATATTGAATTGTCAGAAAAGTCATGATGTATTTTTTCTACATTTTTCTATGCAAAACTGCATCATGACATTTCTGACAATCAATACTACCGTATGTAAAATAAAATATCATACAATCTAGCAGGATGTTTAGAACAATATTGAAACAAACATTTTTGTATGCTTGTTATATGCTACAGTGCTAAAATAATTGTCTCATTTAATATTCACAAAACCTGAGGTAGAAAGCATTATTATCCCTACACAACTAATAATGAAATTACATAATTTGTCCAAACTCAGATAGCCAGAAATTCACAGAATCAGTAACTGGCATTATGCCTTTTGACTTCAAAACCTATTTTCCTTTAAAAGACAAAAACAAAACCAAAAACCACCTTTTTCTTTATGTGTGTGCATGAGGGAGCATTATATAAGAAAAGAAAAATGCGAAGCCTAATGTTTCACTAAAATGAATTCCTATAAAGTACACAGAATGTAACCAATAATCAGGCAAATAGAGAATATGAACAGCATGCCAGATGCCCATTTAGAGCCTTCTCTCAGTCTGTACAGTGTCAATTTAACCAAGCTAGAACTACATTTCCCAGAATTCTTCACATGCTTCCAGTTAGGACTACACAAACAACACATTTGCTCAAGGTTTAGAAGTTGAGAATAAAACAGTAGCCATTCAGTTGTGAACGTCACTATAGGACACCAGACGCAGTTATAGCCATGTACATTGACGCCCATATGTTGGCTTTCCTTAGCTCCTTCAGCTTCCATCAAACCTCCTCCTTCAGCTTCTCCCAATCCTATGCCACGTATACGGTCAGTTCCATGACAAAAGGTGCCAGCAATTTTGACAGCTTACCAGCATCAACAATTTTATAGGCACAGAGAGAAAAACACAGGTAACAGTTTGTCGTCAATGGCTCCAGATTTGGAGCCCACTCAATCCTACATCTGTGAGGTTTATCCATATTGTTGTATATAGCTGTAGTCTACTTCTTTTTATAACCATTTCATATGTTTTATGAATATATCAGAATTAATTTATTTTACTATTCATCATTAACTGAAGTGTTTCTAGTTTGGGTTTACTGTGAATAATGCTACAGTGAACATTTTTATTTTATTATTTTTAGTTTTATTCCTATCAATGTATATAGAAAGCATTTCTGATTAGTTTATAACTAGTA
Source organism: Tupaia tana (assembly GCA_026018925.1). Taxonomy (NCBI): domain Eukaryota; kingdom Metazoa; phylum Chordata; class Mammalia; order Scandentia; family Tupaiidae; genus Tupaia; species Tupaia tana. The sequence continues at coordinate 54,991,440 of JAKSZU010000007.1, read as the reverse complement.
AGGGAATTGCTGGTCATATGGTATTGATGTCCTTAACTTTCATAGAAAATACTATGACGGATAATACCACACTTCCCCATCCCGTCAATGTTCTACCTCCGTATACCTTCTCCAAATGTCCTTCATTAGGCCCCACTCCTCCACATACACCTCATCTGACATTCACACCCATCTCTTGTGTTTGTACAACCGTTGGTCAATCAGTTTCAGTCATAGAGTGCAGACATTCGGTATATGTTAAGTGGGGACATACAATGTCTCTCCTTCATAGCCTGGCTTGCCTCACTCAGCAGTAAATCTTCCATATTCTTCCACTTTCTGTCAAAAGCCAGGGTGGAAAGCACTCCCCATGGTTGATGGCTGCACTGCAATCTCTTCTCCTCCAACCTTCTCTTGAGCTTTTGTGCACACACACACAAATACCTGGGTATGTTTCAAGCTGCCAGGTCTGAGACTCAAACTATACAGTCAGCCATGTGGGATCCAGATGCCTTAACCACCATACCACCTGGCTGGCCCACGGTTCAACTTCTCTTGAGCAGCATATTACTGCTGCACAATGCAACTGGGCCCCAGTTGGTTTATAGATTTAAGATCAGTCCAAATTCCTTACATATTTTAATGGAAATTGATAAACTGATTTTTAAATTGAGATATAAAAACAAAGGCCAAGAATAGTGAGGTTGCTCTTGAAAAAGATGAATAAGGTATGAGATCTATAATGATGTCACCTTTTAAATTTCTGATACTATTTTATCCTCTCTTTTTCCTAATAACTATTGTCACAGTTTTACCAAGTTCTTTAATCTTTTTAAATAGATAAGTTTAAATTTTAGAAGCTCTTTATCTCATTTGTTTTTATTAATTTATTTTCTTGTTTATTATTTTAATTATTTAACTTTGCTTTTAATTTATGATTTTTTTTATTAAGCTGTAGAAATAGAAGTCCATTAGTTTCAGTCTGTCTTATTTTCTCATATTTTCATTTAAGGCCATGAGTTCTCTAAGTAAACTTCAGGTGCAACCGTCAATATTTGATGTCATTTTTTTATTGTCATTTAGTTAAAAAAAAAAAGTGCTTTACTTCCTCAAGAATCTGATGTGCTCACCTTTGCAATACAATTCTTTGTCTTTCCCCTCTCCTGAAAATGTTTTATTAATAATTGGCATCTATAATGTGACAAAATTTTGCTATAAATAGGAAGGACATGAGAATTTCTTCCCCTAACAATCTTTATAGAGAGGTAAGATGTATATACATGAACACAAAATATCAATATACTTGTAATAAATGACAGACAGGAAGTACTTAAAAGACAGACAATAAAGAAAAAAACCGCAATCTTTGGACAGAATTTTATGTAGAGTGTGGATTTTAGCTGAACCTATGCTTACAGAAAGGATTTGGACAGAGGGAGGAGGGGAATAAGGGAGACTAGGATGAACAAACTCTAGTAGATTAAAAGTTCAAAGTGTTTAGGGGAAAAATGAATATCACTTGGGCTTACTTAAGAATTTATGTGATTATATGAAGAATTAAAGTTTAAAAAAAAAAGTCAATATTATATATATATATCATGTTGGATATTATGTTAATTAACTTATAGAGAATGGAAAACCATTAAAAAATTTAAAATTGGCAATTGATAAAAAGAATTCGTATTACAACAATATAAAGATTCGAGAGCAAAAAGAAAAGGAAGCAAAAAGCAAGAAACCAGGAACATATACTAAGGTCTTTCCCAGAGTGATAACCATGAGAATTAGAAGGATAACAGGAAAGCTTTCCAGGGGAGACATCTCAATGACCCCTACTGTCATTTTGGTGTTAGTGAATAAGTACACATCAAAGAAACTCTGCACTTAATTTCACATTGAAAAGAAAAATAGCAAAATAGTAAGCTTTATCATGTGTTTAAATGCTTTTCTCTCTTTCTTTTTTAAAAAAGCACTTCTGGGGCTGGCAGGTGGCATAGTGGTTAAAGGTGCTGGATTCCTACACGGCCGACCGCAGTTCAAGTCCCAGAACTGGCGGCTTGCCTTCTCATTTTCCCTTTCTCTCTCTCTCTCTATAGTAAAATTGAAAAATAATAATAATATTAAATAAATAATAAAAAAGAAAGCACTTTCTGGCATATTAGGGTGTCATTTCTGTTGTTTCAACATCTATGTGGAGAATTGTTGTAATTTTACTCTGTCAATCACATTTGCCAAGAGACATTGAATTGCATTTCAATCTGATGCCTTCCACATTTATATAGATCCCAAACCCCATAGATTAACAATGAGCCAAAAACATGCCACATCTGCATGATGCTAAAGGTCATTCCCTTAAAATGCATCATACTAAATGGAATCTGTTTTCTTGCCAAAAAGTTTGTGGGCGTCTGTCACAACATTTATCTTCCTTCCATCAACAGCAGCAGCAGCAGCAACATCATAATATTTCATGTTCAACCTTGGATGACATCAGAAAGGAACTCTCAAGCTCTTTTCGATGGGTTTTTACCAGATGACCATAGCCTCAGGGCCTCTGTTCCCACATTCTTCATCTTATCACCACAGATCAAGATTCACTTTCTTTATAAGCTTTCTCTTTACCTCTGCTCACTAGTAAGTTGCTAACTTAACTATCACTACAATAAAATTTTATACTTGCAAATGTCTGTATCTCTTGCACTGGTTGGTTTTTGTCTTCTCATTAGATTATAAGCTTTTTATGAATGGTGATTAGTCAACAAAAGTCTTAAACTGACTCAGTCCCATTCTTTGATGATACAGACTATACATGAACTTACCTTATTCTTCATAATTGTATTCTCTTTCTCCAAAACCCACCCACCCATCATTTTCATCACCTAGTGCAACTGAAATAACTCTGACATTCAAGCTAAAAACACTGACAGTGACAAGGAAAATAAGCATCCATTAAACATTTTCTCCTTATTATGCTAGAGTCCCCCAAAGCTGCCTGAAAAAGCCATAATGTTCTTATTGTTTATGGCATTGATCGTGAAAATTCTGGTGTCTATGCAAAAAAAATAATAATAATAAAAAAAAATAAAAAAATAAAAACAAACAAACAAAAACTTGTTATAAGGAAGGAACTTGTCTTCCTCACTCCTCTGGTGTCCTAATAAAGGATTTCCCCCTAAACACTCTGGCTTTTTGGCCTACCCTTACTTTTTTCCATAGAAATAGAATGACTTACCTGATTGGATGAGTCTGGGAGAGAAATTGGTTACATACACTTCGGCATCATCTCCTCATCTTCCTCCTCTTGGGAGTGAGCCATATGCAGAAAGAACCTACAAAAAGTTTAACAGGGCACGCCCTCACAGAAAAAATTCTGTGAAGGTTAGTGCTTCCTGAGACTAGGTGGGTCAGGCTAATTCCAAATAGTATGTATTCATATCAAGATGCCCATTTTACTGCACACCTCAGCTTCTGACAGCTGGCATCTTAGTTTCTCTCTGACTTATTCTTTGTCATATAACATAAAATTAGTCAAGAAAGGAATGTGTTTACTAGATACCTCTCCAACTGCAACAGTACGGCCAGATATCTGGCTGACATTGGCAAAATTTGTAAGATCCTAAGGTAATGCTGCTGTCTGATGTGGGCATGGCAGATATCCACTTACTTCCAGAGAGTCTATGTTATAGTTAGCTCTCACAATGGCCACTGAAGTCCTCTGTACTCTCTCTAATAAACTTCCAGGTTCCTCTCATTGTACTGCCCTCTGGTCTAAGGTCGCAAGGAACATATGATGGGGCATTCTACAAGGCTGACCCACATGAAAATGTTCTAGGTTCATGTTTAAACACCTCCCTGAACATGCCAGGCATGCATGCACACATGACATAGGACTGGCTGAGACTGAAGGTAGATAGTGGCATGAAGACCTATTGGGGGTGCTGTCTGTCTGTTTCTTTCTCTCATTCTCTCTCTATCTCTCAGAAGGGAGAAGCAAATAAACTTTTTAAAAAAGAACATGTGATATCTCACAATGATCAACTAATACCTCCCTTCATGAAGGCAGAGCTTTGTGTTTTCATGCCTCAGAAGAAAGGAATCTTCAAATCTATAAATTATACTTTGGATTTTCTCTGGATATTGTCAATGTTTCTACTAATCTAGAAATCGGAAACTTAAATATCATTTTTTTAAAATAAACTGCCCTAATTTAAATAAACTAAGAATGCAGCCCTAGTGGTTCACTTCCAAATGATCCAGAGAGCCTCAAAGACAAGTGAAAAACATAGATACAGGTGAAACCTCCTTTCACTAGTTCTTTCCTCCCACTTCCCACTCTCACCCATCTAGTTTCTAGGCCTTCCTATCTTCTAAACCTGTATAGTGTATATGGAAATAGACTTTCCCCACTTTTTCTCACTGAAAGCAACTGAACTATTATACAATCTCAGCTCTTGTTCCAAGAAAATCAAGATCAATCTAAAAAAGCAGTCGTCCGAACTTGGCAGACACTCGTGTGGGAAAGTCTTTAAGCAAAAACAAATTTGTTGACGTACTGGGACAAGAAACTCAGAGAACAGATAAAATGTTCCATGAGCCAACTCTGCCCTTAGCTTCAACATTCACACTTTCTCAGCCAACAGTCCCTATTCTGCTCTGTGGATGAAGCCAGCTCATCAGTTTGTCATGATTAGGCCAAATGCCCTTAACAAAGGGCCAAAGGAACATCAAGACAGTCATGGAAAGAGTCCCTAACTGCAGAAATTTCAGGTTATGGTGTATGAAGAAAACACCTGACCAACAAAAGGAATAAAGAAAGGTATAAACAACAAATAATCACATTGAAATGGCTTTTGTGTTTCTAGTCTACCAGTGAATTTCCTCTGGTCATGCTGTCCTCGTCAAGGCTACATAGAGAGAGGTCCCTTTGTCTTTGCTACAGTAAGTGACAATATAACAAAGCATACTGAGTTCAGCTTCAAAACAGAAATATAAATAAAGATCAGGGTTCCCCAAGGAAGGAAGTTGCTTTTCCTTTCCCAAGCAACAAGGAGACAAGAAGAAGAGGGTTATGAGGACTATCAGAACAGCAGCAGCTCTTTAGTCAAAAGAGACTAATATTTAGGGATAATCTCATGCCTAGAAAAGAGATAATTTAAGAAACTGATCTTATAAAGAATTGATATGGAAAACACTGGTAGCTCATGGTGACCCAGAGGATCAAAAGTAATAGCCCTCTAGGGTTTGTATCTGTGCCTACCTGTTCTTCCTCTGTCACCTCTCAGATAACACATGGGAACCAGAAAAGAAGATTACAGAATGTCAAGTAACTCCCAAGTATAGTCCTATACATTTTTGGTATTATGAGTTTTCTTGGATTGTTTCTCGAAGGAGTTACTATACTAGAGCTAACAGACAGCCACTGAGATGCTCAGCCTTGCAGGGTATCTACATCACTCTCTGGGCAAAACAATCCTTTTCCTTCTCCCCTGACTCCATGATAAAAATCATTAATAAAAATGAATATGAAATTTGGTGGCATCCTGTCTAAGCAGAAGCATTTTGTTCCTAGGGACTCAATGTGTTTCCAAGATTCTGATCAATATTTAGCAAATAGTATAAATTTATCTTTCAAATATAAACATATATGTTCCAATAAAGAATGGACCCTCCAGCAATGAATGTATTAGAACATGCAAGTCAGTGTCCTACTGACTTGTAGGACAATGTAACTCAGGGCCATCATGTCAGAGCTGCTGAAAATGGTATTAACTAATTAGGGGACATGCAAGTCATGATATGATATAGTTGACAGTGTCATGACCCTACTGACCCATGTCATTTTTATGAACCTGGTCCCAGAGCTATTTAATTATCTCTTCCTGTCCCATAAGATAGGCAGGGCTGTGAAGGCTGATATTATTTTCCCAGTTTCTCAAATAATAATAATACTTTTTGTTTTCTATGAGTAAACTAGTTTCTTCAAAGAGAAACTCATGCATAATAAGTAGTTCCCTGATATTTTTTCATAAAATATAGGACCAAATGTATCTAGTAGAATTTGCATCCTAGAAATAGCCATTTCCTTATAATGACATGTACCATATTACTGACAATAATAAATTGCTAAATTGTAAAATAATTTCCCTGGTATTTTATAAATTTAAAAGAAAAAAAATTGCATTCTTTCAGAAATTTACTATGTATGAAAGAAAGCCAAGTTTATAAAATTCTTCAACTGTAATCTACTCCACAGAATATCAGAGCTGGAAAAGAACCTTGAAAGGTCATCTAGTTAATTTTTAAGCCTTCAGAAAGAAAATACCAAAGAACTGAGAATGAAAGAAAAAAAAATTTAATTCCAATCCCATCTCAATCACTAATCCATTTAACCTGAAACACATCCCGTCATCTCCCTCAACTTCAATGTCTTAATGTACATGTTGAACCAAACTATGACAAAAGTTCTATTCAACTTGAGCATCTATAATTCTGTGAAATCAGAATACTGTGAAAGTTGACTAGTGGGACATCAGCAGCTGGTGAAATGGTTACGTCATTGGACTCCCACATAGTTGACCATGATTCGAGTCCCAGATCCAATGCTTAAAATTCACACCAGGCGCATGTGCATGCATGCCCAAAATCTCGAGAGGAGAATGAAGGAGAAGGGATTGCGGCATGGCCATACTCCCCCCGGGGGGGTAATTTCTCATTTTCTGTCTCTCTGTCCCTCTCTCTCTCTTCTCTCCAGCAAAAACACACGTCCCATAGAAAAATCTTTAATTAAAAAAAAGAAAGTTGACTAAAGAGAAACAGTATATAGTCTACCTTAGATATATATCCTAAAACCTTTGTAGCATTCAAGCTACAGGATTCTATTGTCACGGGTAAAATCTGGGAAAGTTTTCATCTATGCTTCCCTGTAATCATTAAGAAATGAGGATGATGTTTCTAGTTAAGACAAGCTAGGAGACTGCAGACTGAAAAGACAGAAAATGTGTCAGCCTGGTTCTGTAGCCTTGTGGTTAAGGCAGTCAGACCCAACAAAGCCAGCCATGCAGTTCGAGTCCTGTGTTCAGCAGCTTGAGAAACACACAAAGTATGTGTGCGTGTGTGCCCAAAATTTAAAAAGGAGAGAGAGATGGAGAAGGGATTGCTGTGTGACCATTCCCCATGGGAGGGGGGGCTCTCCTCTCCTTCTGTCTTTCTCTAGTGAGTGCACATACTCTCTGGCAAAAAAAAAAAAAAAAAAAAAAAAAAAAGTCACCATTTGCTCTTGTCAAATACAATCCATAACTTAACTGGAAAGTCGGTAAAATGCATACCTTCTGAGAGAACAGTTTACATCTCTCTTGTGAGGATTACTCCCTTTTTACAAGAATTTCCTGACAATTATATAGAATATGATAGATATTTATTATTTATTATCTGTATACTAAATTGAAGTTTCTCAGATTATGATTAGAAACTCATCAGAAGAATATACCTTGTAACTTTTCTGTTTTTAGATTTAGCGCTTTAAGACAATGCTAAATTACTTAGTTGAAATAACTCTCAAAATGAATACAAGTAATTTAAAAGAAAATATTTAAAGGCTTTGGCCAATAACCCAGCATAAAATATAAAAACTACAGATAAATACTGTGCTTTAAGATTAAGTATCTTGGTATTTGTTTACTGTGCTCGTGCAAGACATCCTTATTGGGTCAGCTTGGAAGATCTACCACCTTTTGCTTCCTCTTCAAACAAATATAGTCAGTTTTACTTCCTCACATTTTGATTAAATTTGTTTATTCTGATGATTATGAATAAGTCTATGCTTTATTTCTAGGTAAGCAGGATGTAGTCTGAATCACAACTCAAAATTCAAATTAAGTCTAAATCAAAATGGGAGGACCACTAAATAAATGAGTAATAGTTTGATGTTCTAAGAATGCCATCAAAATTATTTTATTTTGGGGGGCCAGCAAGTGGTGTGGTGGCTAAGGTGCTGGACTCCTCCATGGCCAATCGTGGTTTGTTCCCAATTAGAAGTGAATTCTATAGTCTAATTTTTAAAAAAGTAATCATTTTTAAAGTAAAATTAAAATGAGTAATTTAGATCAAGATGACCAAACTGATGTTTCCACATAAAAGTAGATGTACTGATGATCCAAGACAAGATAGAGAAACCTCAGCTCCAACCGTGACAAATAGCTGCGTGCTTAACTCTTGGTCCTCCTATGCTCTTTGGACTTGAACTTTGTTTTAGCTTCCCTAGCTCACAAATATAGCCTTAGTCTCAGTCTCCTGGTTCTTGTGCTATTTCAAATAGTACAAGAAATCTTCAAAAAGGTCATGGAAAACGTGTATTGTAAAAAAAAAAAAACAACTGTGGATTTCAACTTTTTTACATCAAAATAAGTTCATACTTTTATTCCATTTTTCATGAACTTTTTGAAAACCCCTCATATTTATCTCATATCTTCAAGCCTACTTAATACCCAACACAAGTAGCAATTCAACTGATCTGTAATTAAGGAGCAATAAGAAGGTCAAAGAAATATAAATTAATGAAAACATACTGGCCACCTACAGTAGGGCTCACCTCACCAAAGCAGCCGTTTTCCTTTCAATTTCATTTTGTTGTTATTATTATTTTTAAGAGATTTTTGTTATATAGCACATGCACTCACTGGAGAGACAGAGAGAGACAGAGAGACAAAAAGCAAGAAATCCACCCCCCTGGGGGGGGTGGCCACACCACAATCCCTTCTCCTCCATTCTCCTCTCGAGAATTTGGGCATGCATGCACATGAGCCTGTCGTGAGTTTTAAGCTGCTGGGTCCAGGACTTGAACTATGTGGGAGTCCAGCAATATAACCATTATCCATCTGCTGGTCCCTTCCTTTTCATTTTAAGTATTTACTTTTCTCCCCAAGAAAATACCTACCCAATTACTTCTCATCCACAGAGGAGAATAATCTTGGTTGTGTAAATAAGCCAGAGTAGTCCTCACACCATACAGTATCAGGGAACCTTGCAGTTGTCCACCATACTTCATTTCTAATGAGATATCCCTGAGCAACATGAGAGAGCTCAGACAGAAGATGACTTTTTGCTGCTGGTAGGAGATTGCTATCAGTGTGGAAGCAACAAAAGGGGAGAGGGAATACTCTCTCCTAGGGTATTTCCTTACTAAGCACTCATTGTTCCCAAAGCAGGAGATATTCGGTAGATGTCAGAAACTATTTTTAATAGTGCTTCCTCCTGAATGAGAAAGTCCAGATGCCAGACAGTCTCCTGCCACTAGCAGGCCAATCAGCAACATTGGGTGGACTGATACAGCAAAGTCCTGAAAAAATGGCCAGGATGGGTGTCAGGACAGCCCAGGGGCAAAGAGGAACTGCAGAGTGGGTATACCCTACTCTTATGAAGGCTCTGTCTCATGACTTCAGGCAGCGCTTAGGGCCTCCTCAGGACCCTGCAGTATGAAGAAGAAATAACATCACCAACTCTTCCATACAGCTCATGTGAGTAAACCAGTATCCTGCTAAGAGGTGTTGGAGAATAAGACACTTTATTCCTCTAGAAATACAAACATTTCCACCAATCTTCTTTATGTCCCCAAATTGTGGTCTTAGGGTTCTTGATTCTTATAAGTAAAAGAGAGAAACAGTTTAGAGAACAAATGTCTAGGCCCCAAGAATAATTGTCTTACTTGTGCAGTTGAGGACAGTTTATTACGGGTCTGTTTAGTGTCATGGTCGAGGGAGGGAAGGAATAAAACATTGATCCAAGAAGCCATCTTGCTCTGAAGAGTGATGAAGTACATTTTTCTGTGCTGAGGCACTCTTAAGGGTTAGATTTCTTTGCAGAATGAGCCCAAGTAGGCAGGTACAGGATTAGAACAGTTCACTGGGAGACTATTAGTAAAACCAGAGGCTTATCTGGTCTTATGTCTCTGGGGGAGACGTACAAAGAAGGAGAACTAATCCACTCCAAGAAGAAGAAAGGGATGGCGCCTTATTCCTAATTTGATATATCACTCATATGGTGGGTGGGAAAGTTCTTTCAAGTCCTTTTGGCCTAGGCAGTAAATTATTCCTCATGTTTCTGTTTTGTAGTGGTCAGTGAGTTGTGAGTCATGCTGTGAGTCACAGCATCATCATCAATGTATATTTGGGGGCACTCACTGGGTTCTTGGGTTCATACTGATAAGGAAAGCCAGCCTTTGTTGTGACTGTGTCTTTTTCCGGGCTACGTGTTTTCTGTGTTTTCTTAGCTGCCACAGCCATCCTGATGGTGTCATGCTACTAAGAATGACAGAAGTGTATAACCTTCTTTGGAACCAGACAGACAAGATCATTATGCATCTGGGGAATTTTAAAATGTACATTCACATGCCAGGCCCACTGATTATGTATTTGTAAAATAATTTTAATTTTTATCTTGCTTTAACAAAAGAAAGTACATTGGTGCTCTTTTTAGGAAAAGTATTCTGCTACTGAGCAGTTATGTGAACTTGGGCACTTCTTTTACCTTCCCAGGGCCTCAGTTTCCTCATTTATTATCTAATTTCTTTGATTCTATACTAACACTTCATTAGGTTTTTAATAAAGTCTAGAAAGAACCAACACACTCATCTCTCTTTTTTTCTTTGGCCATACCTTCCTCAACTCAGGCTATGTTCCCAATGAGCAACTTAGTGAGATTAGTTTCTCAGAGGTTCACACAACATGCTGCATTAGCAAGAAATGGATTACAACCCCACTCAAGTACATTTATCTATTGAGCAAATATTTATTGAACATCTACTACATACTAGATACTAAATGCCAAAGATCCAGCAATGTCAAAGCAGAAAATGTCCCTCCTCTCATGGAGTTTACCTTGTAGTTTGGGAAGGTGGACAGTAAACATTATAAGTAAATAATAAAATATGTTATCAATTATGGAAGAAGTAGCTCAGATTAAGGGATTATAAATGTTGATATATTGATGGGAATTGAAATTTTTTTTATTTTTGTATATACATTAAATTGCATTGTTTAGCTTACAATGTGAGCATTTCAATATGTGAACATTTCTCCCCAGTTCTGTTGATCAAAATATATTCAACCAATAACGCCACACTTCCCCATCCCGTCAATGTTCTACCTCTGTATCCCTTCTCCAAATGTCCTTCATTAGGCCCCACTCCTCCACAAACACCTCATCTGACATTCACACCCATCTCTTGTGTTTGTACAACCATTGGTCAATCAGTTTCAGTCATAGAGTGCAGAAGTTCGGTATATGTTAAGTGGGGATTCAACAGTCAGTTCATCTTGGCTCACTGCAAAGGTAACATCTAACAAAGACTTAAAAGGGGGTAAGAGAGTGATCCATAGGATATCTTAGGAAGAGTGTTCCAGGTCAAGGAAAGAGCCATTGCACAGACCTAGGGGTGGAAATATGGCTAGCATGTTGGAAGAAGAGCAAAATGGCCAGTGTGGCTGCAGCCAAGTAAATTTGTTGGAGAATAGGAGATGAGATAGAGGGATTAGGGGCCAGAGCATGTCAGGGGCATCGTAGGAATTTGTGAGGCTTTTAACTTTACCTTGAAGAAATGGGAATCCGTGGAAAGATTTTGAACAGAGGGATAACAAGATATGACTTACATTTTATAAAAAAGCCTAGTATATTCATTGTATTGGGAAATAAAATGAAAGGGAGTAGCTATTTAGAGATGCTAAACCATTTAGGAGACTACTTCAATAATTCAGAAGAGAAATTATGTTTTAATCAGACTGTTAGTAAGAAGGTGTGAGTTCTAGATATAATTTGAAGGTCGATCCATTAAGACTTCTGGGTGGATTGGAAGTAGATGTAAGAAAAGACAAAGTATTAGGGGTGGCTTCAAGGCTGAGAGTGTCTTTTGTAATGGATGCTCTTTGGGGTTTTATATGAGATATAAAGATACATGTTCTTTATGACCACTTTCAGGGATTTATGTATATTCCCTTTCCCTATTTTCTCTCTGTCCTCTATTCTTATTTCTCCCAGGCCTCTAACCAATAAGGCAAGCTATTCCCCACTGCCAGGAACCTTATAGATCTATACTACAGGCTACTGTTCCCTGGTGAGTAACATTCACATGAACTAATTCTAATCCTTCCCACAATTTGCTGCCAAGGCAGAAGTTCAGGCAAAGCAAATTGTCAAGGGCACCTGAGACAGGTAAAATTAAGAGGATATGAAGTGACTCAAAAGAGGTGTCTCAGATATAAGGTATATGGATGGCACTATATTTATGATATATCCTGTAGGGTACAAAATATTGAGACAGTATTATATCAGACACGGATGAGGAATGGACATTAGCCAAAGATCCTACACTTGTAGATGAATGCAGTAACTGGTGAAATTTTTAGCGCTTCACTTGCAGAACAGAGTGAGTACACATACAACACATTTGGTTGTTTCAGAGATGGTTGCATTATATTCATCAGTAACATTTTGGGAGGAGAGGGTGTAATTTTGGGCTAGTGTGTAAGTGAACATGGGTTAACTAAAGTGGTGGACCATGGTGGTAATTTGCTGATTTCTTCTGGCTATGCGGCATCTGAATCCCTTAACAAGTGTGGACAATTTGCAGTTCTGTCTTGGTGGAAACCAGGGTCTTGCCCACCTCAATGGAAACTGAAAGTACCAGATAATTTTTCTCCCTGAGCCTTTCTGTGAAGACATGAGCATGTAGCTCAACTAACTGGATACTCTTACCTAAGAAAATGAATCTGAATAAATGTCTGAAAATAAGTAAGTAATTCATTTCACTGACAAAGATGGCAGCATCTAGTGTGCAGTGGCATCAGTAGCTATGACCAGTATCTTGGAATGGCAGGAACACCTCCATAACTGTACTATTCCTTGAATATGGCATGATTTTATTGTTGTTGTTGTTGTTGTTGTTGGAGAGGTTTTTGCTATAGGGCGCATGCACTCACCAGAAAGACAGAGAGAGACAAAGAGACAGAAAGTGAGGGGGAAGATGACCATGCCACAATCCCTTCTCCTTCATTCTCCTCTCAGGATCCTGAACATGCTTGCACACACACCCGGTGTGAGTTTAAGCCACGGGGTCCAAGACTCGAACCACGGTTGACTACATGGGAGTCCAGTGATATAACCATTACGCCACCTGCTGGCCCCTGGTTGGTTGTTTTAAATTATAGTTTCCCCTTTTCATTATACAGCAGTATTTTTGGTAGCTCCAGCATATAAACAGCATAGAAGCAGATGGGAACCAAGTTTAAAGAACCCAGTGTTTAAAGGAGATCCATGAGATATGTATCTGTAAGGAATCCCCAATGGAAAAGGATTCAGAAGTGAAAAACAAATCCAGAGATAAACCCAGAAGTGGGACGCTAACGAGCCCCCCGAGATCATAAGGAAGATATATAATTGTAGACTGGGCCAAATGAGTGATGTAGGAACATTCACTATATATACTAGAATTTGGCTTGAGAACTCTTGTTTGCTTCACCCACACACAGTCAAATCAAACAGAATTATTGCTGGATAAAAGTCTTTAGTTTTTATTTAGTATAATGCCTTGATCATGCGATAATAAGTGCTGCTAAGGAACTTGGAAATGTAGCTCTTTGGTAGGCGTATCTATTAGGATTTTATTCACTGCAAGTGCCAGGAAACTTTGCTTCCATGGTTTTAAAAGGTGGAATTAATTTTTCTTACATGTAAGAGGGAAGGGAAAGTAGTAATTGTTGTTCAACAACTTGATGCTATTAGTAGTTGATGCTATTAGGTTTTCTTGGCCTTTTCAGATGGTCTTAAAAATGTCTCCAGCTATGACATTCCTGGTCAAGGTAGGAAGAGGGAAAAAGGACTCTGCCAGGCTGTTCTGTTTATCAGAAAAAGAAACAGTCCTAAGGAAGATTATTTTAGCAGAGTTTCCTTAGAAAACAGGGACTATTGGTAAGGCTTAAGGACTAATGCCTTATCAGGAGTTACTATCTCCAAGTAGTGACAGTGCAGTAAAGAAGGAGTGGGGAAGGAAGCAAAGGAAACTAGGTGTATGATTGTACTAATCACTTATCTTTGCAAAAGGCACAAAGAGACACAACTGTTGTTTGACCGTCTACTCTTTGGGGCTTTAGAGATTTCACCAGATAGTACATGGAAGAGCCATGCTTCAGGACAATCTGATGGATGAAGCAATGAAAATAGAATTTATCTTGTAGTTTTCTTCCAGTTTCTGTCTATCACTGAATAGATGTACTATCTATTCTGTTCTTCCCCTAAGACATTAACTCCCTTAACTTTCCAGGTCACATTACCTGACCCTTTTAACAGCTACTAGAGAAGCCAATTTCCATCTCTGAAATGTAGTACTTCCTCTGAGTTTGGGAATGACAGGAGGACACACAGACTCATAATGTTGGATTCATGCACTAAAACTTCACATAGCATGGAGTTCATCATCACAGAAACAGATGAGATGAAGCAAGTGCTGAGGATCTGGGGAAGGAGGTAATGCTGAGAGAATATGAGGTAATATACAGGATGCATCTACTACAGAGACAGGAATTTTCCTTACATGTGACAGTAATGAATAGTCCTAAAACTAAAACAAACAAACAAAACAAACAAAAATGTTGGAAGAATATTAGTAGTTCTCAGGAAGGCTCAATAGGAATGAATGTTAAAGAGCCAGAGTCCTTATTTGTGTGCATGCCCAAGATCCCAGGAGGAGAATGGAAGAGAAGGGATTGTTGCATGGCCATCCTCCCGGGGGGGTGATTTCTCACTTTCGGTCTCTCTGTCTCCAGTGAGCATACACGTCCTGTAGCAAAAATCTCTCTTAAAAAAATACACACATAGATACACACACACACCTCAAATATATCTTCTGTAGACTACCAAGAAGAGAAGAAAAGGGAGCTTTTTCTCATACCCCAGTCTTCCAGGCCTCCAGCAGAGAAGGGAGATAGATACATTAGGCCTAGGACTTAGGATCACCTATAAGCAATTATAGTGATATGGTGTCCTTTATCCTGGAGCTGCTAGAACAGGCACATGAAAGAGAGACCTTAGGGGCCAGCAGTTAGCATGTTGCTTAAGGTGCTGGATTCCTACCTGGCTGACCACAGTCCACGTCTTGGACCTGAAACTTGAAAATCACACCAGGCAAGTGCGCATGCATGCCCAAAATCATGAGAGGAGAATGGAGGAGAAGGGATTGTGTTGTGACCATCTCCCCTAAGGAGTGACTTCTCACTTTCCCTGTCTCTGTCTCTTTCCAGAAAGCACACATGCCCTATGGCAAATATCTAAAGAAAAGGACACTTTAGACTTCTGATTACTTCACAGAATTATCAGAACCCTTTGTGAAATAAAATGAAGAGGAAGTATAAGACCAGATTTATAGTAATATACATCAAAAATTATATTCTATTTCATACAAATTTAACAGATACAATCTTCTTTGATCCTCAGGGTAATTCTTTATTTCTTAGAATTATTTTTAAATGAGCTCAAACTCTCATATAACAGATTGGCACAAAATCTAGTATCACACCTAGTCTCTCCTGGACCATTCCAGAACTCTGCATACTTGTACTGCAAATGAGCTCTGATAAACTTTTCCTCCAAAGTGTGAAAGAACTCTATGTCACTTTCCAATGCTGCTACCGAACACTGAACTTACTCATCCATCTGATATTGTTCATCTTCCCTAGGAAAAGTTTTTACTTGTTCCTGACCTCCAGCTCTTCAGAGATCACCACCCTCATTCATAAAAAGTCCCCCTCAAAGACATTTTTACTATCCTACAACCTGAGCATGGCTCAGTGGTTTTCTAGCTCTCCATTCTCCTCCAGGTCTCCAGCACTCCCAGAGTCATGCAACAGAGATAGTTCAGTGCTCTTAACAATGGAACTTGCCTCTGGCCCACTGTCCAGACCCAGACAACTACCTACGAATTGGATCATTTGCTTTCAATCTTCCAAACACAAAAGATTCCTTTCCTTTAAATCATGCAGAGTTATCTATCAACAGATGTGTTCCAGGTTGGCCATACAAACATAGTAATTTATTTTGCCCAATAATTAGGAAGGTCAAACCCTAAGTGGAAAGAATACCATCTATTCCTAAAAGTCATGGTGAGTCATTACATCATATGGCCATCAAGGGAACATTCAAAAATCTTTCTTCTCAAAAGCTGTGAAAATGTTGGGTCATTGGAAAAGTCATGACGCATTTTCGCATAGAAAATTAGAAAAATACAATATGACTTTTTTGATGACCCAGTAAGAACAAGTATAGCTTTGATAATTTAATGGAAAGAAACATTCTGTTTTATATTAGATCCCCTATTGGTTATATGCCCAGACTCTCAGATTCTGAAAACTGGTTTCTACCACCCACAGCCATAACTTCGTACCATATGACCTTATACCCTTGGTTACGGGTAATTGAATCAGGGTTTGGATGGATAGGGTTTAAACACCATCAACACCAAATTTTCTGCCTTGTGGACTGGAGAACAAGAGGTTCTGGGCCCACAGAGAAAAATGGGAATAATGAACAGATACAGAATGAAAGAAGAAAGGTTAGTTTGAGTATCAAGTTCGTATTTGCAATTTATTCCTGTGGCTAGCTGTATTTCCATCCTTGAATCCCACAAGACACTCTTACAGCCTAATAGTAAACTGCATATTTTGCTTATGTTAGTTTAAGCTGTTATGCTATTTGCAATCAAGGCTTCTAACTATACATCCAGGGCAGTAATGTAAGATCTAAAAACTTTGTATTTAAACAAAACTAAAATAGGGACCAGCAGTTGGAGTAATGGCTATGTCGCTGGACTCCTATGTAGTCGACTACAGTTTGAGTCCTGGACCTGGTGGCTTAAAACTCATGCCAGGCGCCTGTGCGTGCGTGCCCAAGATCTCGCGAGGAGAATGGAAGAGAAGGGATAGCAGCATGGCTATCTCCCCGGGGGGTGATTTCTTGCTTTCTGTCTCTCTATCTCTCTGTCTCTCTGGCAAGCACACGCGCCCTATAGCAAAAAACTCTCAAAAAATTTAAAAAAAATAAAATATAGGGGCTAACATGTGGCATGGTGGTTAGAGCACTGGACTCCCATATGGCCGACCATGGTTCAAGTCCCAGACCTGGCAGCTTACTTTCTCACTTTCCCTCTCTATCTCTGGTGAGTGCATGTGCCCTATAGAACATTAAAATAATCATAATGATATAAAATAAAATAAATAAATAATTCCAAAAACCCCTTAAAAATTAAGTGACAGAACCATAATGAAGACATCTAAATGACTAACTGTAATTTTTATTTTTAACATCTACAACAAGTTTCATATAGACAACATATTGTTTTGTATTGATATTTACCCCTCTGTCAATTTCTATTTAACTACTATATTTACATCATTCATGTTTAACCTAATTATTGCTATAACTGCATGAATATCTATCATATTTGTAACAGTTTGCTATACTTGTTTCTTGTTTCTTTTTTAATCTTCTCCTCTTATCTGCCTTCTCTGTTTGAACTTAGCATTTTATGACTCATTTTCTCCCCTTTCTTAATATGTTAATTCATTTATTTTCTGATTCATTTTCATTCCTCTCTTAGTATGTCACTTATAATCCCTTTTAAATATTTTTAGGTTGCCTTAGAGTTTTCAATATACATAAAATAAAGTCCACTTTAAATATTATTTATTTCACTTACCCTTAAGCATAATAACCCAATACGTTTTTGATAGTATTACTTTGAAGTTATTAGCTCAATTAAGGATAAGAAAAATAAAGGTTTTATTTTACTTTCATTTATTCATTCTCTAACACCCTTTCTTATATTATTTTATGCAGATCCAGATTTCTGACCTATATAATTTTCCTTCTCTCTGAAGGATTTTCTCTTAATATTTCTTATAAGATATGATAGGTCTACAGTCAACAAATTCCCTCAATTTTTGCTTGTATGAGGAAGTATTTCTTCTTGACTTTTTGGTGGTTTTTTTTTTTTTTTTTTTTTTTTTTTTTTAGAATTTTACTATAGCGTGTGTGTGTACTCACCAGAAAGAGACAGAGAAGGAAAGTGAGAAATCACCCCTTAGGAAGAATGTCCATGCCACAATCCCTTCTCCATTCTCTTCTTGGGATCTTGGGCACATACCTGTGCACTCGGTCCATCTTTCAAGCACTGGACTCAAACCGCGGCATCAGCTATGTGAGATCCAGTGCCTTAGCCACCACACCACCTACTGGCCCTCTTCTTAACTTTTAAAGAATAATTTTACTGGATACAGAATTCTAGGTTGTTTTGTTTTGTTTTGTTTTGTTTTTCTTGCCAGTCTTCAAATATTTCTCTCCACTGTCTTCTTGCTTGCATGGTTTAGGAAGAAAAAGCCAAGAAAGCCAATGAATTTTTATTCTTGTTACTCTAAAAGTAATATCTTTTCTCTCTGGCTTTCTTTTGACTTTGTCTTAGATTTTCTGTGGATTCATGGGGCTGGAAGGTGGCATGGTAGTTAAGGGTGCTGGACTCTCACATTGCTGACCACAGTTTGAGTCCCGGAACTGGTGGTTTGCTTTCTCTCTCTCTCTTCCTCTCTCCCTGTCTGGTCAAATTTAAATAAGTAAATACAATTAAATAAAATAATTCTTTTAAAAAAAGGTTTTCTGTGGATTGAGTAAGATACACCTATATGTAAGTTTTTTGATATTTATCCTGCTTGGTGTTCTTTGTGCCTCTGGGATCTGTGGATTAATATCTGCCATTAACTATGGAAATTTTTCAGACATTATTACATCAAATATTTATTTTCTTTCAGATATGTTCATTATGTATATTACCTTTTATAATTGTCCTACAGTTCTTAAATAGTCTTTCTTTGGGTTTCTTTTTCTTTTTTATTCTTTCTTCTCTTTGCTTTTCAACATGGGAAATTTCTATTGACATATCTGGTAAGCTCATCAGAGGCATTCCATATTTTTGTAACTATGGCTTATTTTTATTTCTAGCATTTCCCTTTCATTATTTTGAAAACTTCCCATATACCTTTTTACATCACCCATCTGTTCTTGCATAGTATTGCCCACTTCTAGAGCCCTCAGCATGTTAATCACAGTTACTTTAAATTTCTGGACTAATCACTGGAAAATCTTCTGTATTTGAGACTGGTTCTGTTGCATCCTTTGTCTCTTTTGACTACTTTTCTTGCCTATTAGCATGCCTTCTAAATCTGTTGAAAGCCAGACATTATGTATGGAATAATAGCAACTGAGATAAATAAGTCTTTATTTTGAGTGTTTATGTTTATCTAATCAGGAGTTGTGCCTTCTTTATTGCTTGCTGTAGCTATAAGTATCTAAAGCTTCTATTTCCTCTAGTATCTTGGAGATTTTTTGGTCTCCCCCATTGTATTTGTGTTGTCCTAGAAACTCCTTAAATGGGGTCGGAGTCTTTCAGAACTTTTATCTGTAATCTTCTGTTATACTGGAGACTTATTGACATCATGACATCACAGTAAGGTATGTAGTAGGGAGCACATTCTAGAACCGTATGATTAGGTCTCTAGCTGTAACAATCTCAAGTGCTTCTAAACTTCCCCTGCCCTTACTCCATCTGGTGAGACAGAAATATTAGGAGAGACTGGAGCTGGATATTTTCCTTCTCCTATATTGATTAGACTCTGAAAACATAAATTCTTTTAAGAACAAAGAAAAACAGGCTTTCTTTAAATGCTACTTTTCTCCTGAACATATTTTTAAATACTTCCTATTCCCCTCCCTTTGCTGGAAGCATGGGGGGATTTTTCTTATCTTCACTGTGAGATAAAATCTAGTGGGGCTTCTGTGCATAAAACTCACAAAAATATGTGTTATATGGGTGCATGCTAAACTTTTAACTCTTTTCTTTCTCTTTTTTTAAATTTTCTTTTTTTTTTATTTGCCAGAGAACATGTGCACTCACAGAAAAGAGACAGAGGGAGAGAGAAAGTGAGAAAGCACTCCAAGGGGAATGGAAATCCTTTCTCCTCCATTTCTCCTTTCAGGTTTCTGGGCACACATGCCTGGCATGTTTTTCAAGCATCCTGGTCTACAACTTGAACTATGCAGATGGCTCCATGAGATCCAGCTGCCTTAACCACCACGCCACCAGTTGACCCAGCTTTTAAGTCTCGGGCTAGTCCACAATCAGCCTCAGGAGTTCAGCATTACACTTTAAGTTCCTGGCTCAGCAGCCTCTATCCCAAATAAACTGTGAACTGTATACTCTTTTCTCTCCAGTTTTTTTGCGGATATTTATTTACCTTGTTACCTTAATCCTCTGATGGATCTACGTCTCTCATGTGGTCAACCATGGTTCAAGACCCGAACCTGGTAACTTGAAACTCACACTGGGCATATGTGTGTGCATGCCCAAAATCCTGAGAGGAGAATTGAGGAGAAGGGATTGTGGTGTGGCCATCCTCTCTGGGGGATGATTTCTCATTTATTGTGTCTCTGTCTCTCCAGCGAGCGCACACACCCTCAGGGAAAACAAAAAAACTCTCGATAAATAAATAAATAAAATAACCTAGATAATAAGACAAAATTAAATATGTGCTTTAAAATTCAAATAACATTTCTAGAAGAATAAAGGGCACTCTGCTT
This sequence comes from Tupaia tana, assembly GCA_026018925.1. Lineage (NCBI taxonomy): Eukaryota > Metazoa > Chordata > Mammalia > Scandentia > Tupaiidae > Tupaia > Tupaia tana. The sequence continues at coordinate 54,970,797 of JAKSZU010000007.1, read as the reverse complement.
CTAAACCATTAGGAAGAAAATAGAATAAAGAAAATGTAACCAATATAACAAAAAGCAAGAAAGGGAAAAGAAAGAGAAAAGAACCAAAAGAAGAGAAGAGAAAAGGGAAAAGAAGATGAGAAAGATGAGGGAGATATTATGGGAGAAGAAATAATGAAAAAAAGATGTCAAATCAAGTCCAAATATACTATTAATCACAAGAAATATAAGTGAATTAAAATTTTTAATCATATTGTGGATCAATAAAATTCAGCTATGTTTCATGGAAATGTTATACACATAAAACAAAAAACACACACAGAAAAATTGAAAACAAACATAAAAAAATAGCAAGCTAATGTTACAAAAGAGAAAGAAGGCATAGAAGTATCTCTCATACAATATGGAATTGAAAGCAATTAACATTCAATATAAAAGAGGACTATTTCCTACAAATAAAAGACTTACTTTAATGAGAAGATAAGAAATTCTGAGTATTTTAAAATCTAAAAAATTTTGAATATGGAAAATACATAAAAATTACCTCAAAAATTATTTTAAACAGATTCTCAGAGTGTAGCTCTGTCTCCCTGACACTATCCTAGTCCAACTCATCACCATTTCCAACCTGAATTGTAGCAATACCCCCTATTACATCAAATTCATAATTAAAATCTTAAAACTAGGAATTAAATAAGGCTTATAGACAAATAGTGACTTGTTCAAGGCCACGTGGATAATTAATGATATATATGAAGCTAAGATCTAAGAGTAGGGAGACTTAAACTACAAAAACATCATTGATCTTCATATATTTTACATCAAAGTACACAAAAGAGATGGATATTTTTCTCCTGGGGAAGAAGGAAGAACTATTTAATATTCTGAAAATCTATTTGCCAGGACTTGTCTAGTCACTTATTCATTTCTTATCAATAGTTCCTGTTCTGAACAATCATAAGCTATCTAGGAATGTAGGGTCAGACTCAAAATACCATTTTAACTCAAAAGCTTCCCTTAAGCTAGAGAGGAAATTTTTAATTTTTGCCTGAATGGAGCTAATGTAAATTTCTGAAAGTTAATGTGTACTGCATAATTTTTCTCCAGATCTCCTCTGAAATAAATAAGGATTCATCTATTGGCAAGCCTTTCTCTATCAAAGGTGAGTGAGGCTGTGGTTATCATGGCTAAGGAAGGGTGTGATGCATATACCCTGGAAATAGCATATTATCAGCTAGTACCCATCATAAGAACCTTGGCATAAGTAAGTTTAAAAATCTTTCCTGAGAGCAGATGTAACTGAAAGAGATAACAGATCAGAAAGAGTACTCTCCAGAGCACATTGAAAATCTTGCACAATTTGCAAGCTCTGCCTATTAATTTATTAACAATAATTCTACTCTATTGGGTCATCGGAAAAGTCGTGATGTATTTTTTGCATAGAAAAAAATAATTTTTTTTTATTTTTGCAATTCTATGCAAAAAATACATTGTGACTTTTCCAGTGACCCATAGTTACTGTATTTGTTCTTCTCCATCTATTCTATGTGAGAAAAGGTGACCAATTTGGAGAGATGAAGCCTTGGTTTGTCAATACAGAAATAGTAGGAACATGTGGTAAAAGAAAGCCAGTTTTCCACTCATGTCATATAAAATAAGTGTGCATTTCCCTTATTGAATATATTTCTATATCTGTTTCTAAAACTTCAGATTCTTAGAAAAATGCATACAAATGAAGAGATAATATTTTTTTCATCTCCAACTAAAGAATATTAAGGAATTTTGGCTTACATAGAGGAGACATTTGGATGTTTATCAAGCATCTCAATCTTTATTTATTTATTTATTTATTTATTTATTTATTTTTTAGAGGATTTTGCTATAGGGCACGTGCGCTCACCAGGAAGACAGAAAAAGACAGAAAGTGAGATATTACCCCCCAGGGGGTAAGGCCACACCACAATCTCTTCTCCTCCATTCTTCTTTTGGGATCTTGGGGATACACACACACGTGCCTGGCATGAGTTTAAGCCACTGGGTCTGAGACTTGACCCATAGTCAACTACATGGGAGTCCAGCAACATAGCCAAGCATCTCAATCTTAACATGACTAAAACCAAGAACCTTAAGTAAGCAGATTTAGAAAGCCAAGCACATAGCAAGCTTAAGAATCAACACTGGTTTTCTTAAAGTTTCAGATTTTGCTCATAACACTAATTTCTGTACAAAAGCTCTGTTGGGGGCAAGGCTGACCAATTGTGGGTATAGCCATGAGTCAGAGACTAGACATACCTACTGGAGTGAGTCAGAAAATCATGGAAGGTCTCACCATGAACAACAAAAGGAAAAATGAAGCATAGGGTAAGGATAGTATAGCAAGTAAATAACATAGCCGAGGCTCAAATTTATTATGCCATATTGGGGGATCTGGAAGAAAGTTACAAGCAGATATTTTGGCAGAAGTTTTTGTAGTCTGGTGGTCAAAGACAAGGAAATGTAGCCAAGAAGAACAGACAATTGACTAGGGGTTATCGGTTAACTAGAAATAAAAGGATAATTTCCACTGAATTTATAAAGGTATTCCATAATTTTGGAATGCTTTGTAAACAAGGGTTCTGAACTTCAATAGGAACTCCAATTCATACCACTGAGCAACACTAAAAGAACTTTTGCATGTTCTAATGCTTCCTAAGGAGGTGGCTATTATAAAAGTAGAGGTTCATACAAACGGGAAGAACACGGAAGACAGAGTAAATGCCTGCAGCTCTTTATGCCAGACATGCATCACTCACTAAGATCTGAGGCTTAATGATAATCCAAGAATTTATATTGCCAGAGAAGTTCAAAGAGGCTTTTATAGAATGACAGCGATTGGCTCCAGAGTCAGAAATGTAGTACTGGGAGAAATCTAGATGCAAACGGAATGAAGATAACCTCTGGTGCTCTAAGAATGGCTGCTTGCAAGTACTGAGAACCTCAAGTGGAACCTTCCAAAAATTTTATATTAAATTACCCACCACTTAAAGGACAAATTGGCAAAGACAAGCTGGCCAAAAACTCATTGGTACAGAAACTATCAAAATTTCTGAGGGTGTCTCTGGTGCATATCACCTGTCACTAACATATAGTCCTTTTTAAAGGACTACAGCCCTTTTAAAACTGTAAAGGTGTAAAATGGACAAGAGTCCAGTGTTAGGAACCATTTAAATACCTCTAAATGGGTTTTATACACATAGTCCTGCAATGGGTTTGTAACATTTTCTACTTATTGTTTGTTTATTCTTGGGATGGAATGAACCCTTTCCTTGCTAGAGACAGACCATTCTAACAGGTGCAAAAAATTACTTGATGTTGTGTTGTTACCAATTTAGGAATTTTCAGTCTGGTGACAAGTATAATTCCACTATACTGGGTGTACCAGACACACACAAATGTGGCCCTCATTCTCGGGTGTTTATGCCTTTGTGTAATCTTTTCCCCTTGACTCTGGTCAGGACCTGTGACTTGTTTCTAATACAATATCACAAGGATAGTGGGATGCTATTTGTGTGATTATGTTATGTTATGTATGACTTCTCTTGCTAGCAAACTTGCTCTAAAGACTGTCCTTCCTGGCTTCATGAAGTACGCAGCCATGGTAGGAAAGCCTCTGTGCTAAAACACAGGGTAGACTTTGGGATCTACAGGCAGCTGCTAGGAGACCTTAGCTAATAGCCAACAAGAAGCTGAGGCCTTTAAGCTTAAAACCACAAGAAAATTAATCCTTTCAACTATGTTAACTTGGAAATAAATTCTTCCCCAGTTGAGTTTTCACATAAGAATGCAGCTTGACCAATGTGATCATTTCAGTCTTGAGAAAGCCTGAACATAGGACCCAGTCAAGCCATTTCTAGACTCCTGATCCATGGAAAAGGAGAGGTTATAAATGTGGGCATTTTAAAGTCACTGGGTTTTTGGCAACCTGTTACACAGCAATAGAAAATTAATACAGTAGTACTATTATTTAAGAGTTTTACAAAGCTTTGCCACTTACTCAGAAACTTCACATCAACATCAAAAAAGGTAGAAAGAACAAATAGAATTCTAAAACTCAAATTAGCAAAGTTTTTTTTAAATTAGAAAACTTTTCATTATCTCAATCTCTCATGACATGAGGTATTGCCACTGACTTTAATGACAAGGGATTAGTTCCTTCTGGAGTTCATTAACTTTCATCTTATAAATTGGCAATTGGTCAGCCCATGCAGCTAGGATTATCATCTCTGATTCTAGACCTCACACTATCACAAACAGATGCAGTCATATCCCAGGGACCTTATTCAATACACTTGGTATTATCATCAGTACATATGAACAGCCTTTCCTCAAAACCATCCTAAACAACACAAAACTTATGACCTAAAGCCTAGAGTATTTATAAGTGAACTTTCATATAAATAGAACTTGGAAGAGAACTAGGGAAGACATGCAATATCTTTGGAGGCTCTGTCACTTTCACTGACATCACTAGTAAGACAAAGTATTTCACATTTGTTTTTGAGCTAATGAATTATCTCAGTATTCCAAATTTAATTGCCTGGCACTAGATCATTCTTGGTTAGTAGTCCTAAAGCATTAAGAACACTATTTTTCAGCCCTACAGGGGTTTTTAGGACAAAGATGATTCATAGGTGACTCCCAATGACTGGTATTGTATATATAGCAAAAATGCCTCCTACCTGCAAATTGGACAGGGTCTTGGTACCATGGTACCAATGATGCAACATTGCCTTAAAGATAATAACATTATCTGGGATCACTTTGGGCACATCAGTTTACCCTATAGAAACTGTTAAGGAGAAAACTGAGCCATGATTTGAGAACGAAAACCTTAACCTTGGTACCAGCAGTTAGTGTAATGGCTATGTCGCTGAACTCCCATGTTCTAGACCTGGTGGCTTAAACTCATGCTGGGTGCTTGTGCATGCCCAAGATCCCAAGAGAAGAATGGAGAAGAAGGGGTTCCATATGGCCATCTTCCCTGGGGGGTGATTTCTCACTTTCTGTCTCTCTGTCTCTGTCTTTCTGGCGAGCGCTCGCGCCCTATAGCAAAAACCTCTAAAAAGAAAAAAAAACAAAACAAAACCTTAACCTTTAGGGGGATTTTCTTCTCTTCTCATGCTTCTTCACTTCGTAATTTACAAAGGCACAAAAAATAGGGAGAATCCTGCATGCCATGACTCAGAGACTGTGGAAGAATTATATAATGTCGCTATGGCCACAGAACTCCTGGACTGGAAGGACTATGAAATCAGACCGGTGATAGATCAGAATAGAGCCACTTTAGATATAATATTGGTTTCTTGAGGGGGAAAATGTTATTTTAGGTGAAGAATGCAGTGCTTACATCCTTGCAGACCTGTTGGAGATCTTTAATGTTATTGAAACTAACTAGAAGACAGCAAATAAAGAATCATGAATTTAGATAATCTAGCTAATTACCCATATCTGGTTCTATGGTCGCTTGGGACTGAGGATGAAGTCTATTCTCTGGTCTAATTTGGGCATCCTTGGTCCTAGTTGAGAGGTGGACAATGAACTCTGATGTGCGTTATAAAGATGTGATCCTTAGTCTTAAGTGCTGCTGTACAACCACTATAAAATGATCCAGCATGTGTCTTACTTGTGTTGTCCATTAAAATAACAAAAAATTTGACACTAATGGAGGGGGAAATAGCCACTCCCAGACTGATTAAAGGCCCAGGTATTAATGATTTTTTAGTTCTGGCTGAACAGTGACCTCAGGTAGGACACTGAGAAGTAAAACCATCTACATCCACACAGATTGCTACCTTCATCAACATAACTTTATTTTTTTTTAATTGCCAGAGGGCTTATGCACTCATCAGAAAAAGGGAGAGAAAGGGAAGGAAGGATAGACGGAGAGAAAGTACCTCCAAATGGGAAATGGCCATGCTGCCATACTTTCTCCATTTCTCCACTCTGTCAGTATTTGGAGAATGCATGAAAACGTGCTTAGCATGTTTTTCAGTTCTCTAGGGCTGGGACTCTAACTACAGTTGGCAATGTGGGATCTGGTGTCCTTTAACCACTAGATCATGATGCTGACCCAACATAACTTTATTATTTCCCAGGATTCATTAACATGACTTTATTATTTCAATAAACTCAGGAAAATAACAGTTGCAGATAACTTCAGTGTTTGTTTTTAGAAACTTCCCCAAAACAGCTGTGTATGTGAATATAAAATGTCTTAGTTCTTAAATAGACAACAGCAAATGATAATTTAGTCTCAAGACTCTGGATCCCCAGCCTCAAACCCTTGCCTTACTCTCCTCCATCCTAGAATATTATGTTATGATCCTTATCTTATCCCAATCAAGACCCAAGACTGAGAGACTTATCTTTTTTTTTTGAGAGAGAGACTTATCTTAAACTAGACTCCAAACCTATAAAAATCCTGACTATGCCTAGTTCACTCTAATATGCACTCTGTCAAAGTAATACTCTCCCTTACTGCAACAAGAATAAATTCATCTTCATTTTGGTGGATTTTTAGGAGTCAGTGTTTGACAAAAGGTAATTCAAGGGCCAGTTGGGGACTTGAGGTGTGAGACTAGAGGAAAGGCTTGGTTTTCATATCCAGAACTGACAGCAAACACTAGAAAAACCAGCCACGAGGCATTTTGGGTCCATAGACCGGGAGGTTATTTCATTTGCATTTATCGAAATCCTAACAGGTTTCATCATCTGGTATGGCACTGAGCCTATACCAAGGAGCTGAGAATTTCCAGCTGTAGGAAATGAGGAAGAAGGGATTTCAAGACAGTGAGGTTCATAGGTTACTAAATACATGTTTTTGGAGACGGACAAGGCAAATGGAAGTAACTGGGATTTGTAAATCATATCCCCAAGTATATATTTAAATGTATGGAACCTTGGAACCTTGTTGGAAAGCTATAATATAGATTTAGGCTAATTCAGGAAGAAAAGTGTCCATGAGAACTCTCACTTGTATTTCATTTTATTGGTATATTCTCTCACCTCTCCATGCCTAGATTTTTACCCTGTGCGAAGCATAAACAGTAATTCCCTTCTCTAGAGTCTTCATTATTGATTCACATGCTTTATTTGAATTTACTTTCTGTCCTCCTATTTCTTCTTTCCTTTTTGTTTTTTTTTTCTTTCTTTTTTTAATTTGCCATATTTCCTTCACCTTTTGTTACCTAAACAAGACTGTAAGAAAACCAGTCATTAGATCCCAATAATTGGAAATTGGAAAAATTTTTCAATACTCAAATAAAAAATTGTTGAAAGAACCAACGTGAATAACTCATCTCCTCTCTGCCTTTGTTTCAATATGTAATAGTGGGCAAAGATCAACATTATTTTTAAGAGCCTCAGTTCTGCAGCCAATTCTCAATTAGTGAGAGTCCAATTACACAGCTTTCTTGCTTTGACCCTTGAAGGTAAAACTGGTATAATATAGAAGAAAGAGCAGTAGTCAAGCTTATTACATCCTGCTTTTTCACTTATTAGCTTTATGCCCCGGGCAAGCCACCCAAACACTCTGAGGCTCAATTTCCTTGCTCATCAAAAGAGGCTATTTTGCTGTGTTGTGCAAAGCCAACATGATAATGCCCATTAAAATCCCTAATACACAAATAGTAGTGACTACTATAATCACGATGTAATAATTATTTATGGATTGATGTTGACTTAACCTCATTGTAAAAAAAAATGGAGACTGAGAACTCATAAAACTAGACTGATAGAGCCATTATGAAGTTAAGAAAGTACTTTATAAACTGCAAAACAAATTACAAGTTATAAATTCAAACTAGGCTTTGTATTCTGTTCTATGTATCTTAAGATTTTTATCATTTATTAGCAGCTTCAAGGAAAGTGAACTTCAAGTCAAGCAGTATTTCTCATAAGTAATCGCTGGAGGGAGTTGGTACTACTGCTTATAATGAGATTTGAACTATCTATAAATTTGACCTCTCTGTGGTATGAGCCACACCACAATCTTCACTATTAATGGATATTCTTTCCCATTTCCTGTTTCTCCAAGTAAGGTCTCATGGGAACAAGGACGCTTTGGCTCTGGCAAACCTAAATTTAAAAACAGGGAAATTAACATATACTCTGTAGGAAAATATAAAATAACTTTTGTAAAGTATGTAGTAGACAAAAGATTGGCCTCTTTCCACCCCCAAAGACCTACAACTTAAAACAACTACAGTATGTACATTATTCCTTGATTTCTGATACTCCATACTTTAAGGGTTTTTTTTAAAGAATTATTTATTTAATTGCACTTATCATTATTATTATCTTTCAGTTTGCTTGAGGGTACACATGCTCACCAGAGAGACAGAGAGAGAGAGGAAATGAAAAAGCAAACCACCATGTTTGGGACTCTAACCACAGTTTGCCATGTGGGTGTCCAGTGCCTTAACCACCGCACCACCCACTCCCCATACCTCAAGTTTTAATCATATCTGACAGATCTACCTTCAAATCCTGCCTCCTCCACTAAATAGCAATATTTTTTAATCTCAGTTTTCTCTTCTGTAAAATGGAGATAATAACAGAACTTACTGGGTCATCGGAAGAGTCATGATGTATTTTTGCATAGAAAAATTTGTCATGACATTTCCAACAACCCAATATAAATATATTCTTACAGAATATATTTTGTAAGTATGGAGAGTTGAGCAAAAGGTAAGAGTCTTGGAGACGTTGCTATCCTAGGATAAATATTGCTTGCGAATTACAGGGCTGGAGAGCACTGAGCTCTGTACATAGTGGACTCATCAAAGTTGATTGTGGTCAATTGCTGCCAGCAGACCTCTCACACCAGCAGGTGCCAGGCACAGAGAGCACCGCTCCCTCAGACATTGACCTTGTGCTAGGGAATATGCTGACGCATTCTGTTTACTCCAGGAATGGACAGGGAGGCTGATGCTCCACTCCTTGAGGAGCAGCCCACGTACCATAAAGGTTTTATAGCTGTTCAAGATACAGTTCAGTTTCATTCTTTCCAGATTCATTCACAGGGAGGGAGAAAGGAAGGGAGGGGTTGGTAACAGCAGAGCAATGTTTAACTCAACAGATTCCAATGTCTTAGTGGTGAAGATGATCAAACCCCCCACCTCCCCACCCTGTTGGCTCCACAAACAGAAAATGTCAAGAGCGGGCAACCTGCCAGATGTTCTAGCCAGCAGCTGAACTGAAACAGACCTGCCCTGGAAAGAGGGAGAGAAATATAGCCAAGGAAACCTAAGAAGGAAAAAAATAGCAAACTACCCCAATAGCTTTGTTGTTATTCCATTTAAGCATTTGGTAAGGTACAGATTAGAATATAGTTGGAATGTTACTGTTATTATAATCCTGTTAGCTAAAATTTATTACATATCAGACAGGTTAAGCATTTAAATGCACTTTCTCATCTGTTCCCCTCAATTCTGTAAGCTATTGATGACCCACTATAATATGTAAAAGAAAGAATATATTATACAGGGCCTATATAGGCAACATTACATTTGCACTGATTTTTCTAAGTTTTCTCCATGAGAAAAACTCAAATTTGAACTTGAACTCTTTCTTGGAGGTGCATGATGATATTGATTTAGGCTTTGTCATTGTCCTACTTCCTGTTTAATGTCATCCACAAAATGCTGCCTCCTGGATGACTCTGGTGAGTTTCCAGGTCCTTGGTCAAGGACTTATAGGTGATATAATGTCATAACTGTTGACTGCTTACTTATAACTTTTATTTAAGGTTTTGCCACGAGTGCGTATGCCCTTGCCAGAGAGAGACAGAGTGAGAGACTGAGAGAGGAAGTGAGAAATCACAACCACCCCAGTGGGGATGGCCATGCTGCAGGTCTTTCTCCATTCTCCTCCTGGAATTTTGGGCATGCACACATGCACCCAGCATGATTTTCAAGCCTCCAGGTCCAGCAGTTAAACCATGTTTGGCCATATGGGAGTCCAGCACCTTAACCACCATGCCACCTGTTGGCTCCAACTGCTTACTTTAAACTTTTTAACTTGTGACGCCAAGTCTGTAACCTCTTTTGATTCTACAGAATGAACAAGGGAGGACCTAATTTATTCTACTGGGGGACAGCATTATTCTTTCTTCTTTCTGTTTTTATTCTATACCAGCCGAAAAGTCATGTTTTATCTCCAGTAAATACTTTTTGTCTAGTCAGTTCTCTAAAGGCCTCTCTTCTATGTAGCCCTCCAAGCCTTCTCATCTCTGTGGTATATTCTTGTACTGCATTTGGGTTCTAAGGTAGAGAATTTGACCCTATTCTGAGCAGAACTGTTCATTGCTCACAAGCAATGAACTGGCAGACTGGTGACAACCAACAACCACCTAGTCATAATGACTGATATATCTACCTTCACTTTATGACATAACCTTAAGGGGTCAGTTCAGAGCACTAGCACCACTTTACTAATAAAGATTAAAATCAGGAGGTCCAGTCTTATTTGTTGTGTCCTAATTAGTCCTGAAGCAGTGCCAAAATCAGTGCTACAATAAAGGTAGAAAAAGAATCTAAGAAAAATCTTAAAACTGCAGTAGAAAGAAAAAATAGAAATATACCCTTGGGTGGCAAAAAATATATATATATTCAATCCCTAATTACAATCCAGAGTTTTATTTATGGTAAATTTCGTTATAATTCCTTTCTGAGGTAAAAGCTAAGCTGGGTACTTAGTCATCAAATATTTTCCATGAATAAGCCAAACTAGAATCTATTGGTGTATTTCTTTTGAGACATGAGTTATATTACAAAGCTTGGTACAATCCAGAGTCAGATTTCACATTTCCATTGTGAACAACTCTAAAGTGGAAAAATAATTTCTACACACTCTATATATTTTTCTATTTAGATACATAATTATTATATAAAGTTAATAATATATCAAAAAATACAAAAAAAGAAAACAAAACTTACCTATACTTATACTTCTGGATGAGACAAATAAGATTTTCATGTTTTTTTTTTTTACTCTACATATAAATATCATGAGTATTTTAAAATTTGGATTATTTTATTTATACTATTAGGAAACATGCCTTTTTCACTTGATGATGTGCTAAAAATCATTTCACACTTAATGTAGATTCTTCTAAAACATGATATTAAATATTTGCATATGATAGTCAATTAAATAAATAGTATTCAAAAGTTAATGAGAAATTCATGTTATAAAAAAACTATCCAAGGATTTCAAATTTTTTTGCACCAATATAAACTTTAATTTCATTTCTTCAAACTTCTCTAAGTTCCCTCATATTAATGTAGCACTTTTTCACTTTCTCTTTCTCTGACTTTACTATTTTTATGCATCCAATGGCTACAAACATTCATATTCTCAAGTCTTTAAATAATTTATTACTTTAAAACTCCAAGTATAAAAGTCCAACACTGAAACTAAAATGAATTTCTGAACACTGTCATCAGTGTATCCATATTTGTTTCCATATATTCTACGTTCTTTGCTGCCCAAAAAAGAAGAACCAACCTAAGACCAACTACTTTACTTCTACACTTGATCCCACTTCCTTAGGAGTTCTCTTACAACTGTTGACTCTCTTTCCTGCATCATCGGTTTTTGTCCCTAAGTCCTACCCATTACCATTCAAAAATGTCATTATGTCTTTCAAACTCTCCCTTGGCCCTTCAGTCTCTTGACAGCTTCTATCTCCTTTCTCTGCACTCCTATTCTCTGTTTCCTGTGCTCCTTCTCACATCCCTCTGAAATAATAGAATCAGGCTTTACTCTAGTTGATGTCACCAGTGACCTCCTATAATCACTTTTTATTCCTTATCTTAATCTACGAGCAACGTTTTACACAGATGACAACTCTCTTCTCTTCAAATGGTTTCTCCATTTGACTTACAGGACACAAGCTCTCCTGCTACCTCACTATTGGTTCCTACTGTTCATTACTCGTTCCTCTCAACTTTTGGATCTCTAAACACCAAGGGAGCAGGAAGTAGGACTCTTCGTTTCTCCAGTTACACTCACTCTATAGGTCAGTGACTTTCAAAATAAATTGAAGAACTTTTTAAAACTCCCAGTGCCTGGAACTGACCCCCAGAGTTATGACCTAATTGGTCTAGAATGAGATCTAGTCATCTGCAAATTTCTGAAGCTCTCATGAAGATTCTAATATGCAGCCAAGGGTAAGAACTATTGGTCTAGGCCTAAAGTGACCTCATCTAGTCTGTGGCTTTAAATATAAACACAGTGACAATCCTCAAATATATCTACTTCCAGTCTGAACTTTTCTCCTGAGTCCCAGATTTGAATATCTAACATTTTGACGCCTCCACTTGGATGTTTATCAGGTATCTCAATTTTACCATGACTAAAATCAAACTCCTGATCTCCCTCTATCCATAACCTGCTCTTTCTGCACTCTTCTTCCTTTCAAAAGATAGATACCTCAATCTGCTAATTGCCCAACATAAAAACACTGGAGTCATCCCTGACACATTTCTTTCTCTCACACTGCATTTCAATTCATCAGTAAATTCTGTTGACTCTACTTTCAAAGTATATCCAGGATCCAACCACTTCACACCAAAGTCTCCATCATCTCTGACTTGAATTACTGGTAGATCTCCTAACTTGTCTCGCTGCCTTTGCCCTTACTCCATTATAGTCTCTTCTCAACACAGTAGCTGAATTATACTTATTTTAAAAGTACATCAAACCAGGGCCAGTAGGTGGCATAGTGGTTAAGGTGCTGGACTTCCACATGGCCAACCATAGTCTGAGTTCTGGACCTAGAAGCTTGAAAATCACTCCTGGTGTGTGTGTGTGTGTGTGTGTGTGTGTGTCAAAATCCCAGGAGGAGAAGGGATTGCAGTATGGCCAGTCTCCCCACTCCTGGGAGATGACTTCTCACTTTCCCTCTCACTGTCTCTCTATCTCTCTGGCAAGTGCAAGCACCCTACAGCAAAATAAATAAATGTACATCAAGTCACATAATGCCTCCTCCAAAAATCCTCAGTAGCTTCCCATCTCATTCAGAGAAAAACTATTAATAGAGACTATGACTGTCCTAAGTTTTCCCAACCTACCTCATTTTTCAAGCTTGTTATCTATCAATCTTCCTCTTACTCATTCTGATACAGCTTTGACATTTTTGCTAAGCCTTGAGCAAATAAAGTATCTCACTTTAGGCCTTTTGCTATTGCTATGTCTTCCACCCAGATTATTCTTTTCTCAGATATCTGTAGGCTTTGCTCTTTCACTTTATTAAATGTCCTGTCAAAATGTTACCTTATAAAGGATAACTTCTCTAACCACCCATATAAGGAAGACCTGCTACCTTCTACCATTGCCAACCTCTACTCACAGAGAGTGCTCTATTTCTCTCATAACATTTCTTACCCTGACATACACATATGTTTGTTTCTACACTGACTGTCTACACAGAGTAGACTGTAATCTTCATAAGAGAGGGATTTTGTCAGTTTTGTTCCCTGTGGATCTCCATCCATAAGAATGGCCTGGCACATAGTAGACATTTAATGTCTACTGAATAAATAAATAAAACTATGGTGAACCAAAAACTGGAAGGCAGAGAAATGCTAACTCAATTGAATCTTTAAGGGAACTTAGAAGTGACTTGCTACTTTATTTTGAGAAAACCAATTTAGAGCCATTGAGAGACCTACTGAAAGACTCACTCTCACCCTTTACCAGACTTAAGGTAGAGACCAACTAGAATGCTAGACTCCCTGTCTTCTAATAAGGCACACTCTCTCCTAGTGTTCAACAATGTAATCTCTTTTTAGAAATTATTTATTTCATCTTAAGGTAACTTAACCATAAAATAATGTATACTTACACTGTTATCGGTAAGCTAAATTATTGAACTCAACTCAAATAAAGAAATTAGACCTGATGAAAAAGAAATTTTAAAGACAGTCAAACTCATAATTAAACCTAGAATTAAATAGAAACTGGGAAACATCTTTGCCACCACTTAACCTATATCCCTACTTCCACACCACACTAAAAATATTATATTGTATTCTACTTTTTAAAGTTTATTCACTTATTTTTTTCATAAGCAAGAGAGAGAAGGAAAAAAGGGAGCATCCCCAACAGAGTCCTGACACTGTAATCCACTCCCAAATTTCAGCCAGCCCAGGATCATGGGTGAGCAAGTACCTGCCATACTCAAGAAAGACTCTGGACTTGCTTGAACCAGGAACCTTCCCATGAGGGATTACCTGGCAGAATCACATTTTACTGCTGTGCCACTGCTGGCGCCATAAATACATTATATTATATTCTTAATGCCCCCCTTCAGTTTGCCTCTTACTGTTCATGTTAACACAAAAAATTGAGGCAGAGACCCAGAGGGAAAAACTATCCAGAAATACTAACATAGAAGTGCAATTCTGAGGTGGCTAGCTGTCATGGTTACAAAGAGAGATTACTGAAGGGAAACAAATGTTAAAGTATTTTATATATAATAACCTGACTTTTATCTCTAGTCACTTTTGGTATTGAATATGTGTGAAAAAGAAGGACACTAGAAGACATGTCAGCTTGACTTATCGGCACAAGATCTGTGCATTGGGGGATTTCCCTTTTCTTCTTTATTTATTTTTATTTTTTTTAGCCATTCAAGTTCTGCTCGTTTGTTATAAGCAGCAATCTTACTCTGAGCTCAACTTTACAGTGAAAGATTAACGTGATAACCAGCGTACTACTTCCTCTCCCTAAAGACTCATCCTTAACTTCCTTTGACTAAATCACAAACTGTGCTTTTCGTTTGCTGTTAAAAGAGAGAGTAGTTTCTTGGGAACCAGCAGTTAGCGTAATGGCTATGTCGCTGGACTGCCACGTAGTCGACCGTGGTTCGCATCCCGGACCTGGTGGCTTAAAACTCACGCCAGGCGCGTGTGTGTGCATGCCCAAGATTCCGAGAGGAGAATGGAGGAGAAGGGATTGCGGCGTGACCATCCCCCCTGGGGGGTGATTTCTCGCTTTCTGTCTCTATGTCTCTCTCTGTCTGTCTGGCAAGCGCACACGCCCTATAGTGAAAATCTCTCCAAAAAAAAAAAAAAAAAAAAAAAAGAGAGAGTAGTTTCTTATAACCATCCCCCCATTTTTTTTAAAAAAGCACTCAGCTTAAGACAATAAATTTAAGCAATAGTCATTTTTCAAATTGTCTATAAAAGTAGACATTTAAAATTTTTCAGTTCAGAGAAAAGTTTTCCCTTCTTTTAACACCATTTGAAATCATTTCAAAGTGTTGGGAAATCAGTGCATGAATCAAAGACGTATCCAAGGAATCCTGTAAATTTTAGTAAAATCCTGTTTGCCACAGATTTGGAACATTTTTTTCCTCTGTCCTTTTGAACTTGTTTCTGTTCTGCTGCTCTTGCAAAATATCATATTGTTTAAAGCTTCTGATGAAGCAGTTCTCTTCATAGCTCACATTCAGTCAGTAGGTAGGGATAAGAGGATGTGTGGGGAGGGGAGTACAGTAATCTTTTTATCAACATGTTCCTTTTGTCCCAAGATCCTGGAAAGAGCATTGCAGACCCAGATATAGCTGGCCTCATTTACAAGAAGATCCAGATATAACCTGAGTTCTTAGAACCACTCAGCCAAATATTTTGAGTCGTCGGAAAAGTCATGACACATTTTTGCATAGAAAAATATGACTTTTTTGACGACTGAATAGAATATGAATAGATACAGACCTTCTAAACCCATTGGCCTTAAAGACAAGATGTAAATAGGAGTAATAACCATAAGTGCAACGAAAAAAGGCAGATATGGGACAGGGGAAGAAAACAGAGCTAGGGAAAATAGATCCTGTTTTGAATTCAATTTCTGTTCTTCAATGAAAACCATGGATCACCAATCCCAGTCTAATATTCTGGCCTCCCAAAAAGGTACTACTGAAATATGACAGACTATGTGATTACCAATGGTTTCATAAGAGTTGGTAGTGTGTGTGTGCATACTCGTGGGTCTAGACTTCTCAGCTCCTAACTTCAAGAATATTCTAAATCCATCCAGAGACTTGTCAGTACTGCTTAAGAATGTCCTCGGGGCCCTATCCCAAATTGGAAATATTTTTTCCTCTTTGAAATCCAAAGGGGGAGCTGTATCATTTATCTAGAAAATATATGGCTGACAGTTAAACCTTGGCATGATGTCAACTCACATATTCAGTTACTAGGCACAGAAAAAGTTGTTTGGAGAGGAAAAGACACCTGGAAACTGTCGATTCAACTCCATAGGTATTTGTTGAATTGAACAATGTACATTTCTAGGTTTGTTGACTCGGGTCCTCAACTCCACAATCTAATGTTGACAAAGGATCTTACAAATAAAACATATATAACTGTCTCTGCTGCTGAAGTTAAATACAGGGAACTACCTATGGCCCTCAATGTTCTGAGCTTTTAGTTCCACAGCTCAGGAATCTTAAAGACTTCTGGCTTTTTGATAGATAGCGATTCGTAACTAGAAGGCTTTTTTGAGCAAGAAATGAGAGGATTCTTCATTTGATGAAGCTAGGTTTCCCAGAACTGCCTACATACGAGGACTAATTTGATCACAAGTAATTAAGTGTAGTCAAGGGCAAAGTTCAAGCTCCTCTCTCAAGCAGGTATAATTAAGGATGCTTACTTTATGATTGTGTTATAACATCTCCCATGTCTAAATTAACTTGCATATATCAATATATTAATATGAACCCCAAGCCCCTCCCAAACCAACAAGGAAAATCTCCTATCACTGAAGTAAAAAAAAAAAAAAAAAAAAAAAAAAAAAAAACAAAACAAAACAAAAACAAAAACAAAAAAAACTCCAAAAGAGCATAAAGCTTCATTTAAAACCATGGTAGCATCAAATGCAGTAAGAACAAAAAGGGCAAAAGGATCTCAAATGCTTTGAGATGATAATGGAGATTGTGGCAGAAAAATAAAATCAATTCTGTCACCAATAGCATACGTCTTACATCGTTTTTCAAAATTTTGGTAATGTGATATTAGGGCTATAAAAGAAATATACTTCAATGCTACTCAAAATATCAACTAACCAATAGGACTCATTTTCTCTAATTACTAATCCTAAAATTCATATCTGCCACAAGTGATCATATGGTTTGCTAGGAGTTTATAAAGGTCTTAGACATACTCTGAGGTAATAGATCTGCTCACTAAAGCTGAAAAAAGAGATAACAGAATCTGGAGTTTTTGTCATTTAACTCCTGCTCATATTTAGAGAATTGTATTTATTCCTGTTTATATAAAGCCCAAGAACAACAGGGGGATTGCCTATTTACAGTTGAATTATAAATTACTTCATGTTTTTTAAAGTACAGTTGCAACTTTTAAAAATGAATGGGCACTGCATTAGTAGACATGTAAGGAAGGGAAATGAGAACAATATTAATCTTCTTACATATTTTCATCAGAGTTCTTGAGTGACTAGGTTCGTTGTTAATGAAGAAGTAATATTTTGAAAGGTATCTTTTTTCCTGAGCAGTAGGTCTCAACAGTGGGTTTAAAATAGTAAATCATGCTATAAACAGATGCACTGGCACTCAGGTCTTTGTTGCTGCATTTTTAGAACATGGGCAGGGTAGATTTAGCACTTCTAAATGTCCTAGGATTTTCAGACAGTAAATGACCATTGGCTTAACTTAAATTCACAGATGCATTAGCTCCTAACAAGAGAATCAGTCTGTTCTTTACAGCTTTGAAGCCAGACATTGACTTCTGTTCTCTGGTTATGAAAGTCCTAGATGGCAAATTATTCCAATATTAAGCTGTCTCGTCAACACTGAAAATCTGGTTTAGTGTAACCATCTTCATCAATGTTCTTAGCTAGATCTCCTGGATAACTAATTGCATCTTCTAGATTAGCACTTGGTGTTTCACCTTATACTTTTTAAAATAAATTTTTGTTTAGATTTCTTTTATACATTCAATCACTTAGCTTGCAAAGTGAATGTTCCAATACGTATACATTTCTCATCAATCCAGTTGGGAATACTATACACATCATCCTCTACAGACAATAACCCATCTCTCTGTCCCACAAATGCCCCACCCCTCCATTTCTCTCCCCAATGTCCCTCCTCAGTCTCTCCTCCTTCACCCACCCTCTTCCCACACTGTATCCAGTATTTATAACCATTTTCTATGTTTCTATATTCTCTAGTCATTCCGTTTCAGCCATAGAGTGCAGACATTCAGTATATAGTAAGTGAGGACATACAATGTCTCTCCTTCATAGCCTGGCTTGCTTCACTCAGCAGTAAATCTTCCATATTCGTGCACTTTCTGTCAAAAGCCAGGGTCTTGTTTTTTTATGGCTGAGTAGTATTCCATAGAGGATATGTGCCACACTTTTTCAATCCATTCATCTGTGCGTGGGCATTTGGGTTGGCTCCATGTCTTAGCAATTGTGAATAATGTCACAATAAACATCAATGTACAAGTACTTTTCTAACTAAGGATTCCTTCTATACTTTGGGTAGATACCAAGGAGTGGGATTGCTGGATCATATGGTAGTTCTATTTGTAGATCTCTGAGGAATCTCCATATTGTTCTCCATAATGATTGGACCAATTTACATTCCCATCAGTAGTGTAGGAGAGTTCCCCTTTCACCACACCACCATGAGCACTTATTTTTTTTTTTTAATCTTAGTCATTCTTTCTGGGGTTAAATGGTATCTCATTGTGATTTTGATCTTCATGTCCCTTATAATGAGGGATGTTGAGCATTTTTTCATATACCTCTTGGCTATTCATATATCTTCCTTAGAGAGTGGTTTTTCCAACTCTTTCTCCCATATTTTAATAGGATTGATCATCTTTTTTCAGGACAGCTGCTTGATTTCCCTGTGTATTTTGGTTATCAGTCCCTTATCTGACACATAGTTTACAAAACTATTTTCCCATTCTGAGGGCTGTTGATTCACACTGATGATTGTGTCCTTGACAGTGCAGAAACTTCTTAATCTGGTGTAATCTCACCTGTCTATTTTTGGGATTATTGACTGTACTTTTAGGGTCTTATTTAAGAATGCTTTGCCTACTCTAATGTCTCTCAGTGTTTCTCCAGTGTTTTCCAGCAGTAGTTTTATAGTTTGAGGTCTTAGGTTTAGATCTTTGATCCACCTTGAGTTGATTGTTGTCAATAGTGAAAGGTAGGTGTTTAGATTCATCTTTCTACAGGTGGATATCCAGTTTTTCCAGCACCATTTGCTAAAGAGGCTTTCCTTTTCCCACTGGATTGACTGGTACCCTTTGTCAAAAATTAGTTGGCTGTATGTTTGGGAGTTTATTTCTGGGGTCTCTATTCTATTCCATTGGTCCACCTGTCTGTTTCTGATTATCACAGTTTTGTAGTATATTTTCAGGTCAGGGAGTGAGATGCTGCCCACTGCATTCTTCTTGTGTAGGATTGCTTTGGCAATGCAAGGTTTTTTATGATTCCAGACAAACTGTATGATCGTCAGAGACACTCTGACACTTTAATGGTGATTGTGTTAAATAAGTAGATGAATTTGGGTAGAATTGTCATTTTGATTATATTAATTCTTCCAATCCAGGAACATGAGATTATCTTCCACCTTTTTATGTCATTTTCAATCCAGGAACATGGGATTATCTTCCACTTTTTTATGTCATTTTCAATTTCTTTTTTTAGCCTCTCATAGTGTTCCTTGTTGGGGTCTTTAACTTCTTTGGTTAGATTTATTTCTAGGTATCTCATACTTTTTGTGGCTATGGTAAATGGAATTACTTTGTTCAGTTCTATCTAACTCTGCCTGCTGTTCATATATAGAAATGCTACAGATTTCTGTATGTTGATTTTGTATCCTGCAACTTTACTGTATTCATTTAATACTTCCAGGAATTTTTTCATGGATACCATTGGGTCTTCTATGTATACAATCATGTCATCTGCAAATAGAGATAGTTTCACCTCTTCTTTTCCTATTTGAATGCATTTTATTTTATTCTCTTTTCTGATTGCATTGGCGAGGACTTCTAGTACTGTATTGAAGAGGAGTGGAGAAAGTGGGCATCCTTGTCTTGTACCAGTTTTTAGTGGAAAGGCTTTCAGCGTTTCCCCATTCAGGTTGATGTTAGCTATGGGTTTTTCATAGGCAGCTTTTATTGTGTTGAGAAATGACTCTTCTATGCCGATTTTGCTGAGAGTCTTGATCATAAAGGGATGTTGTATCTTATAAAATGCTTTTTCTGTATCAATTGATCATATGGTTTTTATCTTTCTTTCTGTTAATATGGTGTATTACATTTATGGTTTTACATATGTTGAACCAACCTTGCATCCTTGAAATAGAGCATACCTGGTCGTGATGTATAATCTTTTTTATATGTTGTTGGATACAATTTGCTAGTATCTTATTGAGAATTTTTGCATCTATATTCATCAGAGGTATTGGTCTATAGTTTTCCCTCCTTGTCCTGTCCTTATCTGTTTTAAAGATAAGGATGATGGAGGCTTCATAGAATGAATTTGGGAAAGTTCTACCCTTTTGGATCTATAGAAATAACTTGAGCAGAATGAGGGTTAATTCTTCTTTAAAAGTTTTGTAGAATTCTGAGGTGAAGCCATTAGGACCAGGGCTTTTCTTTTTTGGGAGGTTATTTATTACTGATTCAATCTCCTGGCTACTTGTGGGTCTATTCAGACTTTCTACATTCTCCTGGCTCAATTTTGGTAGATTATATATGTCCAGAAATTTGTTCATCTCATCCAGATTTTCTTGTTTGTTAGTGTATAGGTTTCCATACTATCCTCTACTGATAGTTTGTATTTCTATTATGTTTGTTGTTATATTGCCTGCTTCATTGCAAATTTTATTTACCTAGGTCCTTTATCTCTTCTTTTTTTTTTTTTGGAGAGGTTTTTGCTATAGGGCACATGCGCGCGCCAGAAAGACAGAGAGAAACAGAGAGACAGAAAGCGAGAAATCACCCCCCGACACACCCAGAGGGGATGGCCACACCGCAATCCCTTCTCCTCCATTCTCCTCTCAGGATCTTGGGCACGCACACACACGCGCCCAGCATGAGTTTAAGCCATCAGGTCCGGGACTCGAACCATGGTTGACTACGTGGGAGTCCAGCAACATACCCATTATGCTAACTGCTGGTCCCCCTTTATCTCTAATTCTTAATTAGTCTAGCTAGTGGTATATCAATTTGTTCATCTTTTCAAAGAAACAGCTTTTACTTTCATTTACTTTCTATATAGTTTATTTATTTTCTATTTCATTTATCTCTACTCGGATCTTTATTATTTGTTTTCTCCTAGATTTTTGGGGGGTTTTTTCGAGGCATGATGTTAGGAGGTCCATTTGCCTTCTTCCCATCTTCTTCTTATGAGCACTAATTTCTATGAACTTCCCTCTTATGATTGCTTTTGTAGTGTCCCAAAGGTTATGGAAGCTTGTGTCCTCGTTGTCATTGGCTTCTATGAATCTTTTGAGTTCAGTCTTCAGTAGTTGTGAAGTCATTCAGGAATAAGTTATTTAGTTTCCATGTATTTTTGTATTTTTTAGGATTTTTCTTGAAATTAATATGAATTTTTTATATTATAGAGATGGCCTTTTTCCTTAAATCTCATGAACCAGCTTCTGCTAACTTTAACTTTTTCTTTCACAGCTTGCTCATCTCTCACAGTTTCACAGAATTAGAGAGAGTTTGGACCATTCTCTAGATTCATTTTTGTCTTAAGAGAATGTTGTGACTGGTTTGATCATATATGTAGGCCACTAAAGCTTTCTCCATATCAAAAATAAGGCTGTTTCACTTTCTATTCTTGGGTTCACTGGAGTAGCTTTTTATTTTTTTAGGTTTTTTTGGCCATAGGGCTCATGTACTCTCACCAGAGAGAGGCAGAGAAAGGGACAGTAAAGAATTAACCCCCTCATGGGAGGGGGAGAGGTGGTGGCCACACTGAAATCTCTTTTCCTCCAGTCTCCTCTCAGGATTTTGGGCAGGCACATGCATACACACGAGCAGCCTGAGTTTCAAACTGCCAGGTCCAGGACTTGAACCGTGGTGAAACATGTGGGAGTCTAGTGCTTTAACAGCCACTCCACCTGCTGGACCTAAACTGGCCCAATTTCAATATCTCTCTGTCCTAGGAAATTGGGAGACCCATGGAGAGGAAGAGAAAGGAGAAATGGCTGGTCAGAGCACACACAATTACAATAGTAACATCCAAAACCACTTCTCACAGATCATTTTAACAGATGTAGTATAATGAAAAAGTTTAAAATACTGAAGGAATTACCAAAATGTGACACAGAGACATGAAGTGAGCATATACTGTTAGAAAAATGATACCAATAGACATGCTTAATGCAGGCTTGCCACAAACCTTCAATTTGCAAAATGTGCAATGTCTAGAAAGCACTATAAAGCAGATTGCAATAAAATGAGGTATACCTATACGCAAATAATAATAATTACAGAAATGTATAGAAACTGCTTGCCATTTATGCCTAATTATCATGTGAAACAATAGCAATTATGAAGATTATTAAATACAAATCAAATTAACATGCGATGAGTAGAATGTGCTAGAATTAAGATTTAGACTCAGCACCTCTGAGTGTCCATATTGATTACAGCAATGGATTTTGTTCTACTAAAAATGACTGAAAACATATTTTTAAAGATTAGAAGAAACAATGCAGGCAAAAATCAATTTCCTTCAGAATTCACATAGCAGAAAAGAATAAACTTTAACATATCTCCCAAATAAATTTTTTGTTTGTTTTTTTGGAGAAGTTTTTGCTAAAGGGCACATGCGCTTGCCAGAAAGAGAGAGACAGAGAAACAGAAAGCGAGAAATCATCCCCCAGGGGAGATGGCCATGCCGCAATCCCATGTACTCAATTCTCCTCTCGGGATCTTGGGCACGCATGCACACGCACCCAGCGTGAGTTTAAGCCACCGGGTCCAGGACTTGAACCGTGGTTGACTACATGGAAGTCCAGTGATATAGCCATTACGCCAACTGCTGGTCCCTCTCCCAAAGAAATTTAGCAGCAAAGATTTATTCTTCTTGTGCCTCACTCTGTCTGATGAGATTTTAAGTATGAAGAAAGAAACTATCTTTTATTTCTTTAAGTGTGATCCTTTGTTTTACTTCTAACCAAATACTGCCTGTCTGGGATTGCTCCACATTCTCTACTGAAAATAGCTTCATAAAGTAGTTAGTGCTCTTCTCCTGGTCGCCTAAATTCATGCCTGGAAATGTGGTTCCCTAATTTGCTAACACTGAACACACCAAACAGCCTGGATAGAAAACAGGCAATGACTTGTATTGTCTGAGTCACAGAGCCCACAAGCCCTGGATTTAGTCTTCGAATTCAGGCAGGTATTGCTGAGTGTAATCATGCCCCAACTGTGAACACCCAGGCTTTCCACTCTCTTCATGAATCAGACTCTGGGGCTGAAATACTGCTATTCCTGGGTCACAGACACAGACACAATGAGACAGGAAAGGTCAGAAGTTCATAGGGTATTCCCAACTCTCACCCCATGGAACATATCTCAGCTTTTCTTAGCTTGCGGGTTTGGACATAGTTCTAAGTTCTCCTTTTTGCCTTGACTAACACTGAAAAACTAGGATGAACATCTTCCCCAGACTATTGCATTCCTAACACAAGGTAGAAACTGTCCATGGACTATTTTTGTCCATGATCACCAGACCAATTTTCAGTAGTCTGATAGAGAATGGAGATAACATCTCTTGAAGGTCTATGTTCAAGGTAATAATCTAAGCATTATGTTGAGTCTTTTATATATCTTGCCATATTTGCTTTCACCACAAATCCTTTACCTGATGATACAATTTAGGGTCAAAGAAGTTACTCAAGGTCACACAGACAGGAAGTGGCAAAATCAGAATTTGAACAATGATCTGTTTAACTCAAACTTCTCTTTCTACTTCACAATATTTTCAGAAGTTCTTCTTGAAGAAAAGAACTTTAGATCACATAGATATTACTTTCCTATTTCTGCTGTAAAAAATCACACCACATTTAATAGCTGAAAACAATATAAATTTGTGTCTCATGTCTGGAGGTCAGACATCTAAACTGAGTACCACCAGGCTGAAAGCAAGGTGCTGGCAGGGCTGTTGTCCCCTCTGGAGACTCCAGGTTAGAATTCATTTCCTGACTTCTACTTCCTAGGGACCTCACCCACATTCCTTTCCCTGTGGCTCCTTCCTTCATCTTCAGAGTATATCATTTCAACCTTTGCTTCTGTTGTCATGAGGGCTTTTTCTGATTTTGACTCTTTTGTCTCATTTATAAAGATACTTGAGATTACATTACATCTATCAGCATAATCCAGGATAATCTCACCATGTCAAGATCCTTAATGCAATCACATTTGCAAAATCCCTTTTTTTTATGTAATGTTATCACATATTTACTGGTTGGTAATTAGGATATGGACATCTTTGGGAAGCCATTATCCTGTCTACCACACATTTATCATCAGCCATCTGTCTCCCCTCCTATGTCCCATTATGGCTCAGACAAGACTCTTACTTGTTAGTCAAAAATCATAACATTTCTTGAGGACTTCTACTGAAAACTAAAATTAAACATTTCTTTGTACAAAATGGTATATATTTAACACTTGATATGCCAAAAAACATAGTTGTACCATTTCAAGAGGCCAATATATGGGTACTTCTTGCTTTCTGTTTGCTTTTCTAAAGTGAATGGTAACATTGAAAGCTAAAGAAAGCTATTAATTCTCTTTAATGAAAATGAATTTTATACTTGAATTTCTTTCTGCTTTGAATATTGAAAAGTTGACATAACATTTAAATCTTCAGAGTAACCAAGGACAGCAGTATAAATCATGTCCTTTCACCAAAACTAATAGTTTTTTTTTTTTAACCTCAAAGCAAACCATATTAAGCAGATGAAATAAATATTTTGAGAAGTCATTTCCTGGTGAGTAAGAGTGGATAATTTTCCTTGACATTAACAGTATATGTTTGCCGGGAACCAGCAGTTAGCGTAATGGCTATGTCGCTGGACTCCCACATAGTCGACCGTGGTTCACGTCCCGGACCAGTGGCTTAAAACTCAGGCCGGGCTCGTGTGCATGCGTGCCCAAGATCCCGAGAGGAGAATGGAGGAGAAGGGATTGCGGCGTGACCATCCCCCCGGGGGGTGATTTCTCGCTTTCTGTCTCTATGTCTCTTTCTGTCTGTCTGGCGAGCGCACGCGCCCTATAGCGAAAAACCTCTCCAAAAAAAAAAAAAAAAAGTATATGTTTGCTGCTTTTAAAATATATTTATCATTGGGACCAGCAGTTAGCGTAATGGCTATGTCGCTGGACTCCCACATAGTCGACCGCGGTTCGAGTCCCGGACCCGGCGGCTTAAACTCACGCCGGGCGCGTGTGCGTGCGTGCCCAAGATCCCGAGAGGAGAATGGAGGAGAAGGGATTGCGGCGTGGCCATCCCCCCTGGGGGGGGTGATTTCCTGCTTTCTATCTCTCTGTCTCTCTCTCTCTGTCTGGCGAGCGCACGCGCCCTATAGCAAAAACCTCTCCAAAAAAAGAAAAAAAAAAATATATATATATATATATTTATCATTCACACGATATTTTGAAATGTGTATATGGAAAATATATTTAAAATTCTATTTATTCTTTGAAACCTTATTAGTTTATCTTTCTGTAATAGAAATCACCAAATACCAAGTATTATATCGGTGGCTGGGGATGGATTTTTTTATTATTATTTGTTTTTCTAAGTGGTAATAACTTAGAAATATTAGCACAAACCATATAATAGCAAGGTTATAAAACTGAAATGTATCTTAATAGATGAAAAATGTTGTTAATAGATTTCTCTTACAAACCTATGTAGCTTCAAAAGCAGAGTCCGCATGTCTAAATGATTTATCCTATTTTAAGTCTGCAGTGTTGTTCCGTCTCAATACTGGCTATTTGGACCCAACTCCTAGTTAGCAAATTTATACATGCATATTATACAAATTCCAGGTGACATTTACACACATAATATACCTCCAGAGGGTGCTTACATGATGGTGAAACTCAAAATAATATCTGTATGGGCCAGCAAATGGCATAGTGGTTACATTGCTGGACTTCCACATGGTCAACCACTGTTTGAGTCCTCGACTTGGTGACTTGAAACTCACACTGGGCATGTGTGAGTGAGTGCCAGCCCGAGATCCTGGGAGGAGAATAGGGGTTATGGGATTACAGCATGGTCCCCCCGCCCCTAGGGGATGATTTCTCACTTTCCCTATCACTGCCTCTCTCTCTCTCTCTCTCTCTCTCTCTCTCTGGCAACTGCACACACCCTTAGGCAAAAAAGCTCTATAAAAATTAAAAAATAGTAATATCTGAGTGGAGGGGGCAGGGAAGAAAAACAATAATCATTATGGTTATTAATTCCACATCAGTACAAGAGTCCACTTTTTGATGGAAATATTACAGGCTTCAAGATGGATGTAATTCCAGGGTGCTAACTGCAACTTGATTTCTTTTGTGCTTGCTATTCAAAATATTTAGATTAAGATCTTTAGTGAATCAATAAAATGCTGGGGGGAAAAGGCATAGAAAGCAACCATAGATACCAGAGACAGTGTGAGAGGAGGGTGGGAGATGGCAGAGGGTGAGAGATAGGGAATCAAGGATGGGAAAAGCAAAATATACAGGAAACAAGAAAGGGAAAACTATTTGTTGATGATAACATGCATGTTGATGTGCTTGATTGAGCCAATATACAGTGTATTCTGGATGGAAAATCTCATTTTGTATGTTGTAATCATGTACAGTGAATGACTGTAAATAAATAAATTTAAATTTAAAAAATGACTACAAGTGATTATATTTATTGGACACAAATCTTATGTAACTTTGTCATATTAATCTATAAATATTTAGTATTTCTGATGTTTTGTTGTGATATATTTCAATTTAAATTCTGATTCTTTATTTTACTATGTGGAAGTAAAATAGATTTTTGTTTAATTATTATGTGTTCTAAAGCCTTGCTAAACTCACTTTGATGTTTTAGTAAGATTTTTATAGATTCTATACAACTTTCTTCACAAATGAAAAAAAAAAGTCATTTTGGAATACAAGTGAGGAAGAATAAAGAATTAAGAGAATAACCTTACATCTTAAATTTGACTATTTTTCAAGTAGCTAAAAATACATTTGTACAGGGACAAGCAGATGGTACAATGGTTATGTAGTCGACCGTGATTCGAGTCCTGAACCTGTCGGCTTAAAACACATGCAGGGCACATGTGTGGACTAGCCCCAAATCCTGAGACGAGAATGGAGGAGAAGGGATTGCAGCATAGCTATTCTCCCCTACGGGGTGATATCTTGCTTTCAATTTCTCTGTCTCTCTCTCTCTGGAGAGCTCACACACCCTATAGCAAAAATCTCTCTCTAAAATAAATAAATAAATACATTTGTGCAAATATTTAATATAAATATTTTATAGATATGTGTACAAACATTTAATAATTCTAAGCATCGATACTTTATTATTAGATACAAATAATTTAATAAGATCATGACAGTTGATACAAAGCAGAAATAGAGAGGCCTGGGCTGTATTCCAAGACTTTTGTTTTCTACCTGACATTGTCTCTTATATCTGCTGTACACAAAATTGTAAAGTAGATCAAATAAGACTTTGGTGTCTCCCTCATCTTATATTTTGAGTAACTCTTAATCCTTTGGCATGTGCAGGCCTGACTCCTAACTCCCAAGGCCTCAACAGTGCTGTCCTTCAGATCTGTCCCACAATTTTCAACTTCTCTTTTCCCAGCAAAATTTACTATTCAGGGTTCTTTTTCCTATAATACTCTTCTCTGCAATGTAAACATAACTACTAATAGATCAGTGTGTTATTTCTCCCCTGGTCACATACTACATTTTAGTGAGCACCTTTTAGAATTTACCTTAACCAAAGGAATTCATAATAAGCAGAGATATCATACTCTATAGTACTAGTCCTATCAATAGAGTTAGGGGGTTAGTACTTTGTTCTTTCACTTATCATGATCTTAATAACAGAATGGAACCATCTAATCCTCTTTAACTGACTACTCACCTATGCTGAATCTGGTAGAATATATCTCTGAGTTCTTTACTTCTGATGCAAGACACCCACTGTAGCTCATACAGTCTAGCTAGTAACTGGCGGTTTCTCTACTTTACTGAGTTCATTTTACCAGCCTCTTAAACTACTCCTACTTTGGGGAGGGAGGAGCTATCATCTTCTTATCCTTCAAGGAGTTTCTTGCTTCTTAAGAATTTTTTTCTCTTCACCCTCTACTACCAAGAGCTCTCAGTCTCTTAAAAACCTCCAGTTTTCCTCTATCTTGAGATTTGTCTTTATGCTCTTTGATTTTCAGAATTGGATTGTAAGTCATTCCTTCCAGTTGATTTTGTTTCTTTCTAAATATGTGGATCTAAATAAGACTTCAACTCAAGAAAACAGGGGAGAAAATGGAAATGCAACCCTATTAAGTTCAAGTATCTTCAAGACAATCAAACTTTTACAGTGCCAAGCAAGATTTAAAGCATAAATAATTCTTTTGTTATTGTAGATTAAAAAAAAGAAAAAAATAAAGTCTTCGTCTCCATTCTCTAGCTCAAATTGTTTTGAGTATTTAACTTCAGAAGGGAGATAGAGATAGCCCATGTTTTTTAAGAGGAAGAAGAAGAAAAGTTTCTACTACCACATTCATTGATTGACTTTGACTTTGCAAACATTATTGGTCATTTGTTTTATGTCAAGTACCAAAGATAAAATAAAGAAATTAAACATAGTTCTCTGCCATCCTGGAGCTCCTGGTCCAAATTTCTAGAGCTGGAAGAGGCTTTAAGGATTTCTAAATTCATTGATTCCAAAGTTATCATCTACCAAAGAACACTAACATTCTATATGATGTCAGTGTTTCATGGGGTAGAGGAAGTGATTGTGTTCCATGATTAATTTTGAAATATCACGCTAAGCAAAGTTGATAGTTTGTTCACTCCAGGTTACTCAAAGTGTCTTCATATGTGAACATATACTGTGACTCTCCGAATGGGGGGAGGAGAGGGCAAGATGAAACATAATAACTTGCTTTCTTCATGTATTACAACATAAATCTTTTCTGAAAACTACCCATTAACAACAACTGTTGGCAGAACATGTTTCTGTTAATGCTTGCAAGACCAAGACCCAAGTTCTAATGCTTCCTTCTGCATGTGAAGAAACTGAGGTAACCAAGAATGGTTAGAACTGAGACAAAAATTCAAGTCTCATGATTTCCATGATCTTTTGTTCATTTCATATTATGTTTCTACTCTCTTCTCTCAGCCCCTGAAAAAACATATAAAGTCAAAGATTCTTTCTTCTTTATTTCTCTCCTTTTCAGATAATGGTAATAGTATTTATCTTCTCACATGTTTGCTGATTGATTTTTTTTTCTCTATTGTCATTAGTTTTGGATCATAAACTTTTAAGAGGCAAAGCTTTTTCTCAGCTTTTAGACAATAAAATACTATAATAGGTAATAAGTTCTCAGTAAATGTGTGTAGCCTAAAGGTGATGATTGATAATTTCTGCATGCATCTCTTTCTATTCTAACACTAAACTACTGAGGTATCTTGTCAGTAATAACAATATCATACCTCAAATTAAGTTATTCTTTGTATACTGCCTTAAAAGTTGTATTAAGGGACCAGCAGTTAGCATAATGGCTATGTCACTGGACTCCCATGTAGTCAACCGCGGTTCGCGTCCCAGACCCGGTGGCTTAAAACTCACACCGGGCGCGTGTGCATGCGCGCCCAAGATCCCAAGAGGAGAACGGAGGAGAAGGGATTGCGGCGTGGCCATCCCCCCGGGGGATGATTTCTCGCTTTCTATCTCTCTGTCTCTCTCTGTCTGGCGAGTGCATGCGCCCTATAGCAAAAACCTCTAAAAAAAAAAAAAGTTGTATTAATGTTTCAAAACTGATTTTACCTACTTACAAGGAGACTGATTAATTATTAATACATAATATTTACACATGATTAACTAAATGTGGGATAGAATATATAGAACATTCTTTCTTTCATATAGGACAAGTTGTATGTGAATATTTCTGTGAGAGAATTTGAACTTATGTAGGTATGTGCTTAATTTAAAAATCTACCTAGATACAAATTTGGACAT